>CP019378.1:2400000-3088601 GCA_001302255.2 Trametes hirsuta
ACGAAGCAGGACAAAGCTAGCAGCGGCGGTCACCACCACGCACACAGCACGGGTGTAATGAGTCCGTACAGAGACGAGGAAGCACGAAACACGAGGGGTGAGTGGGGAAGAAAAAGGGGGTGGGGGTGAGTGATTAGCGAGACGAGACCAGAAAACAACGAAATGGAACAGGGGGGACGGGGTGGGTAGAGGAGGTTAGTGAGTTCAGGATCCGAGAGCCAAAAACAGGTACAAAAAACGAAGCAATCGACGAACGATACGGTACGATACGAACGGATAGGGAAGCATAGGACAAGCCGCGAGCATGTACAGCAAAACGAAGCGGGGACGGGGACAGGACAGCAGCAGAGTGCGAGTCATTCGATAATGTCAGGGGTCGGAGGCGCGAGAGAGATGATATCGTTAACTTGTCGTAGATGTCGTGGCGGGATAGATGTGCGATGCGAGGGTGCGAATGGCGAATGCGACGAACGACGGCGATAACGATAGCGATAAATAATGATACAACGGCATCCGGATGCGTGAAGGCGTGTTGGCGAGCGGGATAGCGATGAGCTAAATGGGGGTGTTGCGATGCGATGAGGGCGAGATGTGCCGGGCGGCGAAGATTCCGTGACGACGGGGGTGGCCGGGAGGGCAGCGAGCGGGGAGACCGAGAGTGATGCGCGGGTGGCAAGAGCACGACGCGAGACCAATGAACCAGAAGACCTGCGCGGTGGGTGAGTAAATGCACGTAGCAGTGAGGCGGGATGTCGAAGACGTACCGACCAAAGAGCGCATAAGCAAGCACCCTACTCTACGCTCGACGTGTCGTACAATCCGTGCGTTTCCGCATTGGGCGGGTAGGGGTAGTGACGACCGACGCGTCGGCGGGGCGGGAGACGCGCGCCGCTCGGAGGTACGTAGCGGGGAGCGGAAGCCGCCCTCTCAGTAGGGGCCGGGGTGGGCGCGGCGGCGGGCGTCGGCGCGAACTCGGGAGCAGGAGTAAATGTGGGAGTGGGCGCGAACGCAGGGGCGGGAGAAAACGCAGAGGCGGGCGAAAATGCACGTATAGGGACAAACCCAGGCACATTAGGAAGTGGAACGTGGAGGGGGGCGGCATTGGAAGCCAAGGGTAGTTCGAATGGTGCTGGCCCGGCGGCATGGTCGGCGAAGGAGTCGAGGAAACGTTGTACAACCTCGTAGGGAGAACCGTCGGGACCTGAGACCTCGGACGGAGAGGCGGCTGAAGCGACAAGGCCAGGCGCGAAATGCGCCTGCTGGTGAACCTCAGGGTCAGCCTGTTCCGTGAACTGCAAGGACATCTGAGCGGCCATGCTGTCATAGTACTCCTGCTGGTTCATGAACGCGTGCGCCATGCCGGGATACTGGGCCTGGAAGTTCGCGACCTCCTCGAACGAGAAAGGCGTGGAGCCATCGACAACGGCCTGAGCCTGGGCGGAGGCGGCAGCGGCGTTGAACCCAGTGTCCTCCATGGCATCGTGGAACTCTTCCATGTTCATCGACGCGGCCAAGAAATCGTCCGGGTTGGGAAGTACCCCGCTCGGCGGAATGAGGCCACCCAAGTCGACGTTGATCTCGCCGGGAGGCGGACCACCAAGGTACGGCGAGTAGTTCATCTGGGTCCCCTGAACCATCATCGCGAGGAAGTCGTCATAGCTCGGACCAGCAACATCCAACGGCGCGTCGGAGAGGTTGAACTGGACAGGCATCTGCAAACGAAAAGAGTTGGCGTAGGTTCGACTCCGCGAGGACATGAAGCTTACCTGATCGCCCATCAAGGAGTCCGGACCGTCGACAATGGACCATGAGTCAACGCCACCACCGAGGCTTGCGCCAATGCTCTGCCAATAATCACCTTCCGTGTACGAAGGAGGCGAATCGTTGGGAGTCGAACCAGCAGTAGGGTAACACAACTGCGCCGAAGGGTCAGACAATGTCATGACGGACGGGTCAATGGGGCCGTATCCAGGCGCGTAGGAGGGGTGGGGCGACCGGACGTCGGCGGTGACGATAGAGACGGCGTCAACAGCGAACGAAGAAGGCCCGGCCGAATCTTCGAAGTCCGAGGGCAAAGACGGAGTAGACGAATACCAGGAGGTCTCATCACCAGAATCGAGAGGAGGGGACGGCCCTTGGCCACGGAGTATGGGCTCCTCCAAGTTCTCCAACTTGACAGCCGAAGACTCGCCGGAAGAGGGAGGAGAAGTGGGTGATCTGCTCGAACGCTTGGACGACACCTTGCGTTTAGCGTTCTTGGCGGCAGCTTTGGCTACCTTGGCCGCCTCCTGCGCCTGCTTCTTCTGCAGCTTCTCCTCCTCGAGTCGCTTCAGCTTGTCTTGACGACTCTCCGGCTGGTACTTGTACCCTGGGTACTTCTCCCGGTGCTTCGCCTTCTCGATCTCAGCCATCTTCTCCCATTTCCTACGCCCAGATTTCGGCATCCCCCTCCACTCCTCCGAGATGGTAACCGAGAGAGCAGATTGCTGTAAACGCGGAGGGGGTGCTTCCTCCCTGGCGATCGCCTCCTCGATTTCGCGCTCCCGCTCGGCGCAGAGTTCCCTCAGACGTTCGGTGCGGAAGAGGATCCACGGGTTTGGTGGACGCGGGGGCTTGCCGTTTTGACGGTTCGAACGTGTGGGCGCCATGGTGGTGAAGTCGGTGGATATGGAAAGGGGGGGTAACGGAAAGCAGAAAGGCGTGGAGGGACGCGGGGGCAGGCGCGGAGCGGACGCACGGACGAGCACGGACGGGACAGGACAAGCAGCGAGGGGGGGACGGTGGGCGGGGACGGCAAGGGACAGCGGGTTCTTATACGCGTCTGACGAGTTCAACTTATCGACCGCGCCGGCCGTATTCCGGCCCAGAAAGGAAGGCGATCGAGATTCTGTTGACGCTAATTTGCACACTCCCGCAGGCGCCCTCCGTCTTCCGGGGTCCCTCCCCCGCGCGTTTGCGCGTCTGCCCTCCGCTCTCCTCTCGCACCTCTCGCACACTCTGCAGCATTGAGGCCTACATGCACACCCTCATGCGCACGAGAGAGAACTGAACGAGGTGTGAGGGGGGGCGACAAGTACCCGGAGCTCGGACGAGCCGGCGCTTATTCTCGCTTTAATGGGCGCCCTTCAGCCAAAGCCGCAGCACGCTCAACTCCGCTCCCTTTGTGCCGTTCGCCGCAAATGGAAAGCATGTTGCCTGATACGGCAACGAGTGATGGGCGAAATCCAAGGACCCTTTTCCACTCGCCAGCTCAAGCTTCCTCCAGACCATTTGGCTCCCCTCGGATCAGCGAAAGGCACAGCGTTTCGCCTCTCTGCATAATCACATCTAATCTATAGGGGCTGGCTTTAGGCGGTGCTCCCAGTGTGATCTGCTTGTTCACGTAGTGGAAATCACAGCAAGTCCCAGTGTCCGCCCAGCTGGGCCCTACCGTGGTAGCGGTCTGTGCGCGCACGCACGCCGCCGAGTTCTCGAGGGCGGACGGCCGCGTGTGACTGACCAGACCCGCGCCCCCTCAGCGGCTCGGAGCGGGATGGATACATAGCACGCGCGGCGCAGGGGTCGTTGGGCCTTCCCAACAGCATATCGGCGAGGTGGCCAGCGGTCTGGGTGATGCGTCGGGAGGGTACCGACCCGCCCGCCCGCCCTCGCAACCTTCTGCCCGAGGCTCCGTTCAGTCCCGCCCCAGCATGGGCGGCGGACCCCCGGAATTCGGGTTGTCTTCATGCCTTTGCCGGATATCCCAACAAAGGATATATTTCACGGCCAAAGTACCGGATACCCGTTTTTCTGCAACACTGGAGCAATCCAAGATCCGGGCCTCGTGTTGGCGCATGAGTCAGTGCCAGATACCATGCACGCATGGTGCACAAAGCGATCGGGTCCATGTGAATATAACCTGTAAGCGAAGGCGGCACACTTGTAGAAGAATCCAAATGAATACTCACACGCCGTCCATGGCCTTAATCCAGGGCTCGATCGGCTCCGAGGTAGGGATGAATGTGCTGACTGGGGAGCATCATGATGCTCTGTCGGATGTGTCGAGAACCCTCCCTCCCTCCCGCTCCCGCTTAGAGGATGTCCTCGGACTTAGGTCTTCCGTGCGGCCTCCAGGGACTTGGTGCTCGCGCAACGTCGTGTGCGGAGGTGCCAGAGGCTCAGCACACAACATTAGAGTCATTTCGGGCGGGGGGTGTGAGCAAAGCGGCCGTAGTGCCCACGGTCCTACTCGCCGGACGAGACAATGGCTAGGACGGGACAGCCGCGCTCCGGCCAGACAACGCGACCAAGGCTAGCCACATCATGCCCGCCACCTGCCGCCCGCCGCCCGCCGCCCACCGCTCACCACCACCGCCCGCCGCCCGCCGACCTGCAGTCCCGAGACGCCCGCCCGCCGAGCGGTCCGTACTCCGCACAGAATGCGCCCCCCACCTCCCGCCCCCCGTCTACCGGGGCGGGGAGCTCGTGCCAGCCTCCACGACCGTACTACCTCGTAGAGTCCGGCTCGGTTAGTGAGCAGAAGGCGGGAGCCCTTCGGAGGACGGGATGGCACTGGAGTCATGCCATCCCGCCCTCCGTCAGTGCTTCGACTCGGAGCGCCCTCCGCCGGCATCGAAATCAAGCTTTTCGGGGAAACTCTCGGTGCCTGATCGTCCGGCGGCATCATCCGAGCCTCGAGGATCAGTGCACTACCGGTAGCGAGGAGCCTTCGTTTCACTCCCAAATCTGGGTCTAGGGCTGCGGATGACGTCCGGCCCTCGTGTGCTTGCCCGACGATTTTTTGGCATGGACGGTTTGGTCTGTTGTACATCGACCCAGGACCGTCGCGCTAGGGTTAGGCATCGCACCAGCTGGATGCGCTGGGCTCGCTGTGACCTCCCGTCAGCCTGGAGGAGCGGGATGGCGCATAGAGCGAGCTTGAGTAAGCGGTTGCGAGGGCGTTCGGTGCGGAATGTGCTCACTACGGACGGCTGAGGTGCAGTAGCCCCGGGCTAAGGCGTGTGCTGGGACATGTCTAAGCGATATCGATGAACGCCTGGTCAGTGCGTACGTGTCCATCGAAAAAATCCGTCCGTTCGCACAATCGCCTTGGGAGCACCAGACCTGCTTGCGTAGATATTTTTGAAGGCGAATGCGCAGGGAGGGGACAGGGAGAGCAGCGTCCGCCCGGGGGGAGGGTGCGCTGACTGCGCGCTGCGGTGACAGCAGCTGGTAGCATGAGTGACTGAGTGACGGTGCTGCAGCAGCTGCCGACGCCTGCCGACAACAGCCGACACCAGCAGACGCCCATGGGTGCCACCCACACCGACAAGCGAGATCCCGATCCCGATAACTCCTCCATGGACCTCTGCTGCATTCCATATTTGGGCAACCACCGACGTGCCAGTCCTGGCAAAAAAAGTTGTCCTTGGGCGATCCCGGTAAGTAAACGCGCCGCAAGAGCGCGAGAAGCACTAGGACACCAATCCGAGACGACTAGGCGGTATACTTTGACCATAGAGGCGGCGGGCGAAAGGGGGGGGGTGCCTGGACCCCGCCCCAGCCTTGCCGGTCCCCAGTCTGGCAGACTCCCGCTGATTAAACATTTCCTTCAGCAAGCGAGGGATGGCAGACATAAAATGCCGCATCATCCACGTATCGCACATCACCCACCCCTTGCTTCCTCCCCCCACTGTCTGCCCGCCTCCCATCCGACTCGGAGTACCTTCCCCCTCAGGCTCCTGACCCGTATTAGACCATGGCCCCGACTCCATCGACCTCTTCAACAGAACACCACATCCCAAGATCACCAAACGCATACATATTGTACAGGAAGGATTTTCAGGACCGGCTTCGCTCCCAGGGAATATCCCTGCCGTGGGCGATTGTCTCCGTACGTTCTGCGGAGGCATGGCACGCTGAGACGCCAGAAGTCTCAGCACATTACAAGCGCCTGGCCGCAGAGGCCAAAGTAGCTCACGAGCTACAATACCCCGCGTACACGTTTTGCCCGAAGAAGAGCGGGCAGCGGGCCGCGGAGAAGGCCGCCCGCAGCGCGGACGCGGCGGCACGCAAGGCCGAGAAGAAGGCAGAGGCTGCGAAGAAGAGGGCAGCAGCAAAGGCCGCTAAGGCGGCGTCGAGGGCGGCGGGGCGACAGCCTCGCCTCGCGCCCACGCATGCGGAAGCGGCGGCGCCTACCGCGGGACCGTCGACCCCGCTCGCGGCCGCGCTCCCCCCGCCCCTCGTCCACGAGCCAGGAGACTTCGGTCTCTTGCCACCCTCGGGCTCCCGCGCGCATGAGCCCTATATGGGCGACCTCGCTGCTTCGTGGAAGGCACAGGGCTGGGTAAGTCGTTCAACTGCTCTCGTTCACGATCTTACGCACTAAGCTGAGCTTTGTCGGGTTTTACTAGGTCGACCCAGCTGTAGAAGACTTCTGGAGAGGGGCTGGATACGAGGCTCCAGCTGTGCAATTCATGGGCGGTTTGGGTCTGCCGCCAACAGGTGAAATTCCTGTATGCGCTGATGACTCGGAGGAGAGCGGGACCTCTTTGCTCGCAGAGCTGTACGATGGCTCTGCTCCTTTCCCCGCGCCCTTTCCCTCTACGCCAGACTTCCCGAGTCCTCCAACAGCATGGTCAAGCCCCGTCTTCCAGACGCCGTCTACTCCGGCGCTCACCCCCGCATCGACCTTGACTCCCCCATCGCCGAATGTCTCCGCCGGGCATGAGCTCATATGGTACCATTACGACCCTGCCACGCGACGCGACGTTCCATTCGGGGAGACCTAAAGTGCAGACATCCGGCCAACCCTCTATATCGTAAGCTCCCCTTCCTTGTCTTGCCCGGTTAGCATGCTGAACGCCTCCTCTTAACAGTTTATCCGTCGCTTATCATACGTCCGAGGCCGCGTTTCCCTAACTCTCCTCGCTGTCTTTGCCACTCCATCCTCACCCGCTGTCTCTGTGTTGTCATCACTAGCTGTACATTTGTTTTCTCGCATCTACTATCCCCCCATCGTCTTCGTCTCACACGCATTCCTCACTCTCGGCTTCTCGCTATCTTTATTACCTGTCGTATGTCGCGCACGCTGTTGTTACTGTACTACTCGGTCTCACTCACGATCCGCACGACTCATTACGACGATACCCTCCTCGTCTGTATATCCTGACACCGTCCCCGCTACCGCACCCCCTCGCTCTCCATCTGTTGTAAATGTTACTGTGCCTGTGCTGTATTATAAATCATTGTCCGTGCTATTTTCCGCTAAACTTTGATATCATGTGGCCATGATGGCTCTCGTACAACTCGAATGCGAGCACTCTCCTTCGAACCCCATCTACGAGGACTTGAGCGCGAGTATACGTACCAGGGTCTACGCAAGAGGCGTTTGCGCGATACCTCAGCAAGACTATACGGCTAAATTTGGATAGTGAGGGAAGACCAGTCCCCCGTCGTCATGTATTAGTGAACATATGCGTCATCGCACATCCCTGGCGTCCTCAGGCTACAGTGATGCTATGATTGCTATAAGTGACTCGGAGCCCCAGAAGGGTTGTCACTTCGAGCCTCTCCAGATGCTTGGTTATTAAGGCCCGAGTGATCATGATATCAACGGAAGCTGACATTCGATGGGCTTTCAGCAGCTGCCAAGCCCAGCTATACTTGGAGTGAGTACATTGCGCATCTAGATCTTGGTTCTTCTCAGTTGCGTGCAGCGATGCTGACAGGAAAACCGTTCTATCGTACCTGTATACCACTGCAAACGGGACCCTGCAAAATGTACAAGCTTTACTGTGCTAGCATCAGTAGAGGAATGGAAAACGACTCGCCTCGTGTCTACGAACCTCATCTACTCGCCTCTTCCCAAAAAGAACGAACTGCGCTCCAATACTTCTCCGGATCGTCGCGCGCGTGCGCAACGTGTCCGCTCTGGCCGAAGTGAACCATTCGAACAGGAAAGCCGGCAGCCCTCGCCCCCGCTGCGTGCCCCTCCACCCCGGATGCCGGCACAATCCGATCCCCTGACGAGTATAGGTACATCCTAGGCGTACGTGTCGACGTCCATGGGAGAAGGGAGGGGTCGTTAAGACGCGTGAGCTCGCGCTCCATTGGCTTTGCAGGGAGACGTAGCGCGGCACGGACGGCCAGTGTGACAACGTAGACGGCTGAGACGAGAAACATCGCGAGGTATCTCCTCAGGCGACCACGGATACTGGCAGTGAACGCACGATTCATGATCGCGAAGGTGACGGGCGCAGGCGAAGAGTCGAATACGACCGCGCATTTCGACTCTGCCGGGGCCTCGACGCACTTTTTCCGGAGCACGGAAGCCAAGTCGACAAGAGAGCAAGCCCCGCCTTTGAAGGATATCATTAACGCGAAGCAGGAAAGGCGCTAGCATGGCTACGTACCATTAGACATGACATGTAGCAGGATACGAGGTGGATTTCCCGGATGCATGTTCGACAAATGACCAGCAATATCCTGTACTGCCTTCTCGAGGGCTCGTTCCTACTCGTGGTATATATGATCAATTTTTCCCCTTTGTGCTGTACCAACAACAAGCACTCACGCGAACTGATAAAGGTTTCCAGAACCGCAGTGGGTCTGAATTGATGATCAGCTGGACACTCGAAGGATACATCCTTCGATATGCGTCAGCATATTTTTGTACGTGAGGTGGTTTTGCGCCCACTGTAGTAGACACGTATCAGACCGCTCGCTATACCACTGGGTTCGTCGTGACGGACACACTCACGCCAGCCAAAAATGATGATCAATCTGACCAGTTATACAACGTTCGAGTCAATAAAGTGGCCGTCAGAGCTTCCCAGTAGACTATATTGACTTACGAAGGATGTAGTTCTTGCGTTCCCTGAACGTTGTCCCGACGCCACCGCCCCGAAAGCGTCTGGTCGACGCGCACAGATTCCCCGGCCCTCGAACATGTAGGATCCAACTTGCGCGAGGTTTCGCCGTTTACGCTCATCGCAGCGATAACTTTATCTGAAGTGTCTTCGCGCGGGCCAGGAGCTGCAGCGCTGCAAAGCCTCCGAGTCTTGATTGCCGTTGGACGCGTGTAGTTCGTCCGCTCAAAAGCACAAGCGGGTGTGAGGGGCCCTGGCCGCGGATGCACTCGGGTTCTTCCACAGCCGGTGACAGTTCGGAGGCGCGCGGCGAGAGCCAACGTCCACCTCGACGTCAGTACTGTACTCGACATGGCGATTCTGGCGTTAGTTTATAAGTGGCTGCGCGCGACAACATCCGCGGAGGCGTCTCGCTCGTCGTTGGGTCATGCGACACGACGGGCAGTGGTCTGCGGGTTCGCGGAGCTTGAGAAGAGAGAGTAAATACATACAACTCAAGCCTGAAGCACATACTACTACGTCGCAGCCCTTGTGATAATTACATTAAGATCGGGGCCGGCCATTCGGCGCAACGCTACGAATGTTGATCTTAATGGGCTTGGATCTAAACAGCGTGGTACTGGTGCGACACGATTTGCATGGAAACATAAAATTCTAGTCCATTGTGTGGGTGTGAATGTTACAGGGTGTTGACAGCCGCAGTCAAGAGCACCGCGAATACAGGTCCTTCAAGGCGCGCTGCCTGTGGTAAAGCGCCAAGATGGTCACGGTATCGATACAGTATGAGATGTCCTGTCCGGACGTGAAACAGCAACGTTTCACCGAGCACGCACGGGGGACGAGTCAGGGTACGCAAACAGATTCAACGCGTCGTCCGACGACGGATGAACCATGCCCTCTCCACGCACGGGGCTACTGTCCGGCTCGGGTTGCGCGTACTCCCTGCTCGTGGCCTTGTGCTCGATCCTCCGACCGTCCGAGCGATATTCGTCTTCAGCGTCCGAAAACGTATCCTCCGAGTCGGACATGCGCCGTTTGTACCTCACGCTGGCCTGCCGTCTCGCAGCCTTGCGCGCGCGCTCCTCCCGGAGCGAGATAGTGTTTCGCTGCGAGTCCGCGAGGAGCGTCGCGAAGTTTGATGGCCGGCGCCAGGCGCTGTGCGGAAGCGTAGGGGGCGCAGAAAATGGGATCTCAGAGGCGGAGGGGGGTGAGGGTGAGGGGAAGCGGGGGCCAGAGCTATGCGAGAGGGTGTTAGTGTGCCGGCCTCGGGCGGCAGCGGCTTCGCGTTCAGCGCGAAGTGAGATCACGTTCATTTGCGCGTCTGCGAGGATGGTCGTGAAGTTTGAGGGGCGACGTACGGGCGGGGCCATCACCTTCTGTGGCCTCAAACCCTTAGCGCCCTGGGATGTCGGTACGACATTCTCGTCACCATCTGAGGAGTTTTCCTTCGATGATGCAGAGCGCGGGGGCTCCCATCTAGAAGACACGGATGCCGACGACATCTTCCTTTGCCGTACCTTCGCAGGGCGGGAAATCGAGGTTGGGCGACACCCAGATGCGGAAGGTTCGCCCGAGACCGCTCGCCTTGCAATTTGCGAGGTTGGACGCGCTGCTTCGAGAGCATCGCGAACTGTGGTCTGAAGGTGTGGTCGGGAAGCCAGAGCGGACGCATTACCCTCAACCTTGCGTCGCTTGGTCGCGCGCCCGTCTTCCTTCGCCTTCTTCACGAGCGCGGGTGCGGGAGACTTGAGGACCCATGACCCTACCATCTCCTCCCACTCCCACTCGCCATCTGTTGTCGGCGGCGCGGTGCCCGCTATGCCCCCGCCGAGACCGCCGCCAAAGCAGCGGCGCTCCGCATCCTCCATGCGGTCCATCAGCTCGAGGCGGAGACTGTAGAGGTGGCTTTGGTTGAGTTTGCGCCCCGGGGTCGTCATGCTCTGTGTCACAGTGGGCGACGCGATGAGCTCCTCGACGTGCTGCAACGCAGCAACCCATAGTGCGGCCTCGCACTTGGTTAAACCGTGGGTGCGAAGAGGGGCAGTCAGCGCGGCCAGGGCTTGCACGCCCCCGTCGTGGATGTCGGGAAGAGTAGGAGGCGGGGTAGGAGTGTCCGCCCCTTCTGGTTCGGTGAGCGGCATTGCAAACATTTCGAATCGCGGGCGGGGAAAGATAAGCGAGACAAGCCCGTCAAAGGATGTGTTCTTGATGCGTGCCGAGAGGAGGATGGATCGTAAGGCGGATAGATCATGTTCATGGAGAGAGGTGGAATGTGGGGACGCAAGACAGTACGCTGCTAGACAGACCAGCGCGTCCGCGAGACATGTCGAAGAGGAAGCAGGCGTTCCATCGCTCACATGCAATTGATACGGTGTGACATGAGTCAGGAAGTCGGTACAGGCGTATACTTCGTCAGGTGCATCGGAGGCATGAAGGACGTTCAGCATTGAACCGGTCCACTTGGCCAGCCTCTCCAAACTTTCGTCGTAGAGTGTATTGACTGGAAAATCCAGAGCTTTGCTGGTTTTAGGCCCTGGCCTGTGTTTGGGCTTATCCTCCGAGAGGCTCGATGCGAGGCCTAAACATAGAGGTACGAATGAGCCGGCGAAGTCCCTATCCCGTAGGTCGCGCGCAAGGCGAGTCACGGCTTTGGATGTCCAGGCTTGAAGCCGGGTTGAAGAAGGGGTATCGAGGGTGTCGAGTAGTAAATGGGTAAACGTCCTGTCATTGACAACAGATTCTGAGCAAGACTGGCGGAGAGTGCTGAGGAAGTTCTTGTGTGCGGGATGATTGAGTGGGCAGGGGTAGGCTGATTGCGCGCGTGGCCCGATTGCCACTACGAAGAAGCTTGATAGGATCGTACGGGTCTCAGGCACTAGGGCCTGTGAGAGGCAGACCTCGAGGAGAGCGTTCAGGAGAGTAGGGTGATGTGGGCACGTCTCCAAAATATACCCGAGCGCATGTGCGACAAACATGTGCCTAGAACATTGTGATCAGGATCGGCATGAGAATTGAGATATCAAGCAAGATGAGCCTTCAACATAAGTGCATGATCTTTTACGAGGTTGGTTGCATGGATGTCAGAGCATCCGACGGTTATTGCATTTACGGACTCGTGTATTTGTAGAGACCCCAGATGAAGCAATACTCACCGACGGTATGCTACAGGCACATCCTCGTAGAGGTCATCCATAGCCTGTGCGCGGACATCCTCCTCGTTGCCTTCCGATTCGTCGAGGTCTTCTACGGCGGCATCTATCTCGGACTGGACGTGCTCGCCGACGAGCCTCGCACAAATGGCAGTCAAGGGAAGAACCCGCCGGGAATCACCTTGGTTGCATTCACTAGCTGTCCCGAACGCGGACTGGACGATGTTCCGGAAGGCGTCCCGGACTTCGTATATCCGCTTGGAAAGCTGCATATTTTCGACGATGGCTCGGTCCAGATGCAACCTTGACCCAAAGTTCTCCAAAGACTGAAGGATAGCGAGGGGGGGCGTAGCGTCTTCATTGACAGGCCTCCGGACGGTGTGTCGAGAGTTGCCGTAGGTGACCGAGACTGAGGGCTTCGGCGGCGCGAGAGTAAGGGCATTGAGACTTGTGCATTTCATGCGCAAAGTCCGAAAGTGGCGATTGATCCTCGAGGTTGAAATCTCTGCCATGTTATAAGTAATTGCGCAGGGCGCGGGGCGAGAGAAGGGGGTAGGGGTATCCGGAGGAGAGGGAGGATGTAGTCGAGTCCAAGTTTACAGGTCTTAGCCACCGACGCGCCTTGAACTTGGGCGCCTGCTGCAACGCGACTGTGGCGATTTGCAACTCCGCCCGTAATGAGCGCGACGCGTCGCGCAAACCTTGTCTCACACCCTCTCTCCTCCATCCACCCCCACTCGACGCGTTTTGTCGCACTATGGCCGTACGTTTCAGGTCCAGTACAGCTAAGAATCATACTTACGCATCTCAAAGACTCCCCGAGGTGCAAAACGTCGCCGCTCCAGCACCCCTCCCCGCGGATCGTCACCTGCTGGACCCGCACCAGGTGGACGCGACGAAGACTCCTCTCTACCTCCTTCTTCGCCTCCTGCACCGTTCTCTGATACGGACGACAGCTTGGATGAGCGCGACGCTGTAAGGGACATCGATGATGATGCAGATGATGCCGAAGACGGCGAGGATTTGTTTGCGGAAGAATTCGAGGAGTACGTTCCCTGACTGCTGCGAAGGCACAACATCTGAGGTTCTTCCTATAGCGACTATGCCACCAACGAACTGCTTGACCGCTACTCTGACCGTGACATCGATGATGAACAAGAGTTCGAGAATATGTCGGCCGCTCAGAGGCGTGCTGCCGAGGCTAGCATGGCTCGTCGGGACCGACTTGAGCGAGGCGGTAGACGCGGAGCCCGTGCTGCTGCTCGCAGTCGAATGCCCGAATTCCTTCAGAGCGACGACATGGATGATGATGATGTCGACGGCGGTCTTTTGGCCGGCATGAAGAGACGCACTCGACGACAATACGACGAAAGAAAGGACCTGGATGACTTGGAAGGTGTGGAGGACGTGAGTATTCTTACTCCTCCTATCCCTTATAGCCATTCAATCCTTAAATCTATGCAGGAGCTACCTCTGGAGCAACTAAGTGATATCAAAGCCAAGTCCATCGCCGAATGGATTGCGAACGAGCGCGTCCGAAGGTCTATAGTGCGACACTTCCGCCAGTTCCTTATGACATATGTCGACGAGAGCGGCGCCTCGGTATATGGTCAACGGATTCGACATCTCGGGGAGAGTAAGCATGCAACTTCGTTCAAAGATGTATTTGGCACCTAATCAACTGGCCCAGACAACTCTGAATCTTTGGAAGTGTCGTATCTGCACCTCGCACTATCGAAACCTATTCTTGCCTATTTCCTCACCAACTGCCCCACCGCGATGTTGGCGATTTTCGATGAGGTTGCTTTAAGCGCGATCCTGATATACTACCCTGCCTACGAACGGATCCACTCCGAAGTCCATGTTCGCATCACCGACCTACCTCTAGCTTCATCCCTGCGTGATCTTCGGCGCTCGCATTTGAATACTCTTGTTCGAGTGACTGGTGTCGTAACCCGCCGAACCGGAGTATTTCCCCAGCTCAAGTACGTCAAATTTGACTGTAGGAAGTGTGGTGCCGTACTCGGTCCTTTCTACCAAGATTCGACGAGGGAGGTGAAGATTAGTTATTGCCCGAACTGCGAGGGAAAAGGGCCATTTTCTGTCAACTCGGAACAGGTAAGGCGTGCATGGAACGATCCGACGGGATACTGATCATTGTATCGTCTAGACCGTTTACAGGAATTACCAGAAGATGACGCTTCAAGAATCCCCCGGATCCGTCCCACCTGGTCGTCTCCCTCGGCATCGCGAAGTCGTGTTGCTATGGGACCTCATTGACAAAGCGAAACCTGGCGAGGAGATCGTAAGCCCTTTTCAATTTTACATTGTGCAGCTCTTGACGTCCACCTAGGAAATTACTGGCGTCTACCGGAACAACTTCGACGCGTCACTCAACTCGAAGAACGGCTTCCCCGTCTTCTCCACCATCTTAGAGGCTAACCACGTCAATAAGAAGGAGGATCAATTCGCTGCATTCCGACTGACCGAGGACGACGAGAAAGAAATTCGAAGTTTGGCTCGAGATGAACGCATCCGTAAACGAATCATCAAATCCATCGCTCCTTCTATCTACGGCCACGAAGATATTAAGACCGCTATTGCGCTGTCGCTCTTTGGTGGAGTGCCTAAGGATATCAACCGGAAACATCGTATTCGTGGAGACATCAACGTTCTCTTGCTTGGCGATCCCGGAACGGCGAAGTCGCAATTCCTCAAGTATGTTGAAAAGACAGCACACCGCTCTGTATTCGCTACAGGCCAGGGTGCCTCTGCAGTCGGTTTGACGGCGAGCGTGCGGAAGGATCCGATCACCCGGGAGTGGACGTTGGAAGGCGGCGCCCTCGTTCTCGCAGACAAAGGCACCTGCCTCATTGATGAGTTTGACAAGATGAACGATGCGGATCGGACGTCTATTCACGAAGCTATGGAGCAGCAGTCCATTTCGATCTCGAAGGCCGGCATTGTCACTACATTACAGGCTCGATGCGCGATCATAGCGGCTGCCAACCCGATCCGTGGTCGATACAACCCTACCATCCCGTTCCAGCAGAACGTCGAACTGACGGAGCCCATTCTGTCACGTTTCGACGTGCTGTGCGTAGTGAAGGATACTGTGGACCCCGTCCAAGACGAGCTACTCGCGCGTTTTGTAGTCGGAAGTCATCTACGGAGCCATCCCAAGTTTGAGTCCGAAAAGGACGAGATGGAGGTTGGGACCACTCTAGATGCCGACGTGAGTGTCTGTCGTCTTCAAATGCACCTCCTGCTGAGCACACCCGTAGATTATTCCGCAAGACCTGCTCCGCAAGTACATCATGTACGCAAAGGAGAAGGTGCGCCCCAAGCTGTACGAGCTAGACCAGGACAAGCTCTCGCGACTTTTCGCCGACCTCCGTCGCGAGTCGCTCGCCACGGGCTCGTATCCTATCACCGTCCGTCACCTCGAGAGTATGATCCGTATGGCGGAGGCGAGCGCAAAGATGGCGCTGCGCGAGTACGTGCGCGCGGACGACATCGACCTTGCTATTGCGGTCACCGTTGGCAGCTTCGTCAGCGCACAGAAGATGTCGATCAAGAGGACGCTCGAGCGGGTGCGTCCTACTTCGCTTTTTTGGTATGGACAGAATGGCTGATCATCCGGGGAACAGGGATTCCGCAAGTACCTTACACAGGCTCGTGACCACGAGGAGCTGCTTGCGTTCCTCTTGGGACAGATCGTCAAGGAGAAGGCGCGCTTCTATCAGCTTCAGCGACACTCGCAGCCAGAATTCATCTCTGTCAAGGTTGCGGAGCTCGACGAGCGGGTATGTTGCCTCGTCGTCGTCCTAGTTACATGTGCTGACAGCCTAATCGGCGATGCAGGCGAAAGAACACGACATATACGATACGGCACCGTTCCTACGGTCGAAGCTGTTCGCAGCGAACGGCTACAAGGTGAAGGACGCCGTTATCGAAAAGACGTTCAAGCGCGGGGACGAAGCATGAATCGGCCGCGCCGTTGGGGTATTTGTACGTCTATCGAATAAAGCGTCTGAGGTTGGGCTTTGAAGCATATGCACGCTGTGGTCTGTTCTCCGTATATCTGCTGCTCTCTGTTGCCTGTTGGAATGAACGCGTGTGTAATGCTATTTGTGTATTTGACCAGATGCCAGTGATTCGCCAAATATGTGCCCGGCCGGGCGGAGTGATACCCTCCGCCCCAATCCGATGGATTCTTTTCGGCCTTGGGTTTGCATGGGTGCCTGAGAACGAAGACTTTATTGACAGTGATTGCCAAAAACATCGTCAGAACTCGAACCCAGGGTATGCGATTGCAGTATGCAGTACTCAGAGCAAAAAGTGGCGTTTTCCAGTAGCACTACAGTCATACTGAGCTCTCTCGGCGTCAGCATTAGTCGTCGAAAGCGTAAAATGGGAGCGTTCGAGTTCCGGAGCCAGAGGTCGTCACTAACGAGATGACGGCAGAGTGCCTGCATTGATCCGGGTCGAGGATCAATAGTCGGAGCGCCGAATCTAGATAAGGATTCTACCGTCGTCGTCGGGCGTCGTCATGACTGTCTTAAGCCACTCCGACACGGCGCCGCAGTCCCCGCATCCGCGTATCCAGCCATAAGCTAATTTGAGATCATGATTTCTGATTCTAGCCTGTTCAACTTCAGCCAAGTCTGCCAGTAGGCGAATGTATGCGATTGTGCTGGCAGGGAGACGGCTTTGGTGAGTGAGCAGGCAACCTCATCTCATTGTCTGCGCGTATGTCCTAATGAGTTCTTGAATAGTTAATTCTATGACCCTCCTCCGGGCGCTGTTTAACCAGAAACGCCTGAACAATGGAATCTTGGATGCCAGTCAAAGCGAGCCTGGCAACGGGCGCTTCCCGTGGCCCCGGCCACGGCCCTAGGTTCGCATATCCTGGCCACAGGCCTCCAAAGCTTCCCTTTTAAACCATATATTCCTCCAATACGGCCGACATTGCACTTTCCCGCCGCTCCCCCTTCCTCCCGCCTTGTCTCAACTTGGGATATCCCCTCTCTTGGGTCAGCATCGCGATGACCTCTATGACCACCATTAAGTCCAAGAAGGCGAAGGCTCATGAACCATCCAGCGCCACGCCACCGCGCCCTTCAAATAAGTTCTTTTTATATCGACAGGAGAAGCGGCTGGAGATCAAAGCCATGTACCCGCACATAACCGAAGGAGAAGTGTCGAAGCAAGTCTCTGCGATGTGGGCCGCGGAGCCACCCGAAGTCAAAGAGGAGTACACTCGCCGCGCGCAAGTGGTCAAGGTCGAGCACGCGGCCACATACCCAGACTACAAGTACACGCCCCGCTTGAACAAGGAGAGGAAGGATGCCGAGAAAGCGAGGGATGCGCAAGTGCGGGTCGCAGCCAAGATGGAGAGGGCAAGGGAGCGCAGGGAGGCGCGTGAGCGGGCGCGGGCCAAGAAAGCCTCCTCCCGGGCGGGCCCGTCGCGCTTGTTAGAGTCCGCCTCGCCCACCCCGTCGGACGCGTCGGGTCTCCTGCCATTCTTTCCTAACCTATTCGGCATGCTGGCAGGCGGTGTACTGGGATCGTCGATGATGTCGCCCGCCTATGGCGCTCGAGTCTCAGGACAGGTCGACCCCGCGTTCATGCCCGCGTTCCAGCCATCTGGCCCGTCCGAGTTTTCCGGTGTGCCGTACATGTTTCCTCACGTCTCCGACATGAACCCAGCAGATCCATTCCCGGTAACTTTTTTTCTTCCGCTTAACTTTTCTCTTCATGGGCTTACGACGCTTCCCCTCTGTAGGCCACCATCGACCCTGCCCTCTTGCGTCTGGAAAATATGTCCCTCGGGCAAGGCCCGCAAGACCAGGAGCCCATTCCTCCGGTCACGCACCTGCAAACCGGGCCACTGCCGTCCTTCGGCTTTGGCTGGGTCCCGGCCGAGGCAAGCAACATCCCTCCTCAGTGGCTATAGAAGTTATCGACATTCCGCCCATGCTCGAGATTCTTTTCCGCTGCGACGCCATCAACCAGGGTACCCAAGCGCCTCCGGCATCCGCTATATCTAGATCTGGGATCCCGCACGACTCTCCGAGGCGGCCCAACATCCCCCGGTTCCGTTTCATCTCTATTCCACGCATCTCAAGTTCCTCTATCGCAGGTCTATGCTATATCTATCGCTATCGTTATGTTTGTCGTCCGCATACTGTATCGCTGCATGTTCATGTAGAATGTCCCGCTCACCCCGCCACGCTCCACGATACTAATGGCCCTCGCGACGCCTCGTAACGCATTGCATTATCGATTACCTGCTTCCCTGGTCTCCTTTGCTCCGCCTATATAATATCCGCCTACACCCCTGTATATAATCCGTAGTCGACCACCTGCTATGTACGAATACCGGCGTCCGCGCCAGCCGGAGATGTCTTTGCAGTGTTCAATTGTAGAATTCTGTGAATGATCTTGCCTGAGTATTAATGAAGCTTGTGGCTGAACTATCACGCTCGGCGCCCTCGATGAACGTTGATTAATATACCGAAGATTCGCCCTCCCTGAGGTGCAAGCTGCATGCGTCTCGGATGCATCCATTTCGCCGTGTTCGGGAGCACGAGCCTGCCAAGCGCAGGAGACGCGGCCGCGGATGGGATCGGCAGGGAGAACGGGCGTCCGAGTCTGCGGCGGTGCGGACTGTGACTGCGAGGGCGGCCCCAAGCACGCGCACACCACGCGAATCCGACGCGTCGGGCGCTCCGAGGGCCAGGAACATGCCCCGCATCATCAACGGCGCCGCCGCCGCCGCTGCGGCTTGACCTGTGCTTCACCGGGGCCTCTGCACGCCGTTGAATGGCGGCGCCGTGCATGGAGTCAAAAGAGACGGTTGAAAGGAAGACAAACAGCGCACGGCTGGCAGAAAATTGGAGGGTGTGCGCTTATCTGACATCATGTCCGGGACGGTGGAGGATCAAAGACGAGTGCGGATGCGCGCCCAATGATGGGTGACGAGGAAAGGCCCAAGGTCGGCTTGTTCGACCCGGAGCACGACATAAGCAGCAAGCGAGGCCGCTAGACCCAGGGCAGAACATCGCCCCGATAAGGGAGCCCGGCCACAACACGAGGCGCGCTTGTCTTCAACCTTGCCCAAGCGCGTCGCTTTTTCCATCTCTCTTCTCTCTCCACCCTCACGACCTACGACGACGTCGAGCTCAGCGACGACGGCGGCGACGACCACCATGTCCCCACCGCTCGCGGCCCTTACGCCGCTCTTCCTCCTGCGTGTGATCTCACCCACCGTCGTCTTCCTAGCGACCCTCTCCCTACTCTTCGTGCGCGCACCCGCGCCGCAGACATCGCCCTCGCCCATCACCGCCGTCGTCGTCGCTACTCGTACGCATCGTCGTGCCCTCATCTATGCTTTCCTTTCTCTCGCAGGTCTCACCTACCTCCTCGACGGCCTCACGTTCGTCGTGTATGCCGTCATTGACAAGACTTGGCCGGCCTTTACTGGCCTCGAAATCAACTCGGTCGTCGGTCTCGCTGCCTTCTCCGGCCTTGCCGCGCTCGGCGGCTGGAAGGACGTGAGGAATGTGGACGTGTGGTCGCTGAACAGGCTCAAGTCCAGCGTGTTCGTCTCCCTGGCGGCGGACATTGCCCAGGTCGTGCTTCTCGCCCTTGCTATCACGCGTACGTTTTCCCTTTAATGCTAAAACACCCGTACGCGATTCTGATGCTCTATAAGGCCCCCTCTCCACCGTCTACCTGCTCCACCTTGTTTTCCCCGCTTTCCGTGTACTCTTGCTTGTCCCTCTCTTCTTCACGCTCCTCCTCCCGCGCGTGACTTACGTCCCTGTTGAGCCCGTTGACGAGGAGGCCCCTACCGATACGAGTCTTCTGCTTCCCGCTCAAGACGCGGCATCTCCTTCTGCCGGGCTCTCTCCCTTCTCCGCGGAGGCAAACAAGTATGGCACTTTCCGCAGTGGTCGCTCTGTGGGACAAAGTTCCGGCCCTACAACGCGTACGCACACGCCTGCACCTTCGACCGTCCGGGTGCCGCCGCCCAAGGCTCAGGTGAGTCGACCTGCGCGCTTCTAGTGCGAGTGCAGATTAATTGACACGCGGCTATGATCGTCATGCGTAGGCTGCAAAGGAGGACATTGCCCTCGATCCGTCGTGGCGCGAGATATTCGCGCGGATCAAGCACATCACGCCTTATCTGTGGCCATCCAAGAGCTTCGCGCTGCAGTTCCTTGCAGTGCGTTGTACACGTTGCGCATCGCGTGACCGGTATCTGACCCCTTCCATTAGCTGTTGTGTTTCTTGATCATGATCGTGGGGCGTGTGGTCAACTTCTTGGTGCCTTTGGTCTTCGCGCAACTCGTCCGAATTTTCGAGGAAGGGTCGGAGGTCTCACCATGGCCATATCTTGGCGCATACGTCGGCCTGCGGTTCTTGCAGGCCACCGGCGGCCTCGCCGCTCTTCGCGACGTAATTATTTTGGTGACTTCAGCGTGTATTCCCATCTCTGACGTCATTTTGTCCAGACGCTTTGGATCCCTGTCATGCAATACTCGGACAGAGGTGCGCTTGCTCGTTGCTGAGTGCGATGGTTGTTTTCTGAAGCTTTATCTTTCAGAAATGTCGCAGCTGTCTTTCGATCATCTGCTTCAGCTTTCGTTCGCGTTTCACGCTCGTCGCAAGACGGGTGAGGTCCTGCGCATTCTCGACCGTGGCGCCGCCATCAACCGCACGTTCGAGGTAAGTTGCGAGATGATTTCTCAATGTCGGTTTACTAACCATCCTTGCAGACCATCGTGTTCAACATCTTCCCTACATTCTTCGACATTGCCATCGCGCTTGTAATTTTTGTGTTCTACTTTGAGTGGACTTTGGCTTTGGTTATCTTCTTCGTCATGGCTGCTTATGGTGGGTGTATTGATCGCGGGATGACGATGTGGAGTACTGATTCGCTCTATTGAACAGTCGCTGCTAGTATTGTGCTCACTCGCTGGCGCACTAAGCTGCGGAGGCAGATGAACGACCGTGATGTGATCACCCGCGGCATCCATACCGACTGCTTGCTCAACTACGAGACGGTGAAGTACTTCAATGGCGAGCAGCACGAGGGCGAGCGTTACCGCGACGCAATCCGTCAGTACCAAGGACTCGAATACAAGGTCATGGGTGAGCTGTGTTCAGAACTGCATGGTGGTGCACAAAGCCTGACCTACTTGTCCCTAGTCTCGCTCAACCTACTCAACCTTGTGCAAAACTTCATCATCGTACGTTTGTCTGTCCTTGTAATACCTTTCGGAACGCTCACAAGGGGCTTGTAGACCCTTGGTCTCCTTGTCGGGTCCATGATCGTTGCGATGCGTGTCGTCCGCGGGCAGTCGAAGCCCCACCAGTTTGTATTCTTCATCACGTACCTTGCGCAACTCTACGGCCCCTTGAACATGCTTGGGTACTTGTACCGCACCATCAACCAGTCCCTCGTCGACACCGAGCGTCTCCTGAAGCTACTTAGCGAGCCGACCGAGATTAATGACAAGCCGAACGCGCCCGATCTCATCGTCGAGAGCGGCGAAATTGAGTTCGGTGAGATTCATTTTGAACGCGCAGATATGGGGTCGCGATGCTTACTGCGGGGTTGTAGATAACGTCAACTTCTCGTACGATGGCCGCACGACGGCTCTCGACGGCGTCTCCTTCAAGGTGCCCAAGGGATCCGCGGTCGCTTTGGTCGGCGAGTCGGGTGCCGGCAAGTCAACCATCTTGCGTCTGCTGTACCGCTTCTACGACCTCAAGGAAGGCGATGGACGTATTTTGATCGACGGCCAGGACCTCCGCGACGTAACACAAGGTAGCTTGAGGAAGGCGATTGGTGTCGTACCCCAGGACCCCGTTCTCTTTAACGCCAGCATCGGCTACAATATCGGGTGAGTGGTCATTCTTTGATATTGGGGTCGTCTGGCACTGACCTGTAATCCTTCAGTTACGGCAAGTTCGGGGCTACCCAGGATGAGATTATCGCTGCTGCGAAAGCTGCTCAGATTCACGACCGCATCCTCAGCTTCCCCGATGGCTACGACACGAAGGTCGGCGAGCGGGGTATTAGGCTTAGTGGGGGTGAGAAGCAGCGTGTCGCTATCGCTCGGACGCTCCTCAAGGATCCACCCATCCTACTGTTGGATGAGGCTACAAGGTTCGTGCGCTATGGCGTTATGCATATAGAGTTGTGCTCACATGAACACTCTACGTCAGTGCTCTGGACACGTCGACCGAGAAGGACATTCAGAAGGCGTTGCAGAACCTCGTCCAGGGGCGTTCCTCGCTTTCTATCGCGCACCGGCTCTCGGTGAGTACCTTTACGGTATCTGATAACGAAGCTTCGCTGAATCGCCGCTGTCTAGACTATCGCGTCTGCTGACCTGTATGTGAAATTTTCGCTTCCATTTATACGGTAACAGCTTACTAAACCCATGGGGCAGGATCCTGGTTTTGAAGGATGGGCGCATCGTCGAACAGGGCACCCATGGCGAGCTTCTCGCGCAGGGTGGTGTGTTCGCAACAATGTGGGCTGATCAAGTGTCGAGCACCGACGAGAGCGCGTCTGCCAACGGGAAGTCGGCCATTGTGACGGGCTTTGACGTCGAGCCGGCTAGCCAGCTCGAGCCCGAGTCGGTAGCGGCGGATCTTGAGTCTACTGGCCAGGTCGGCACCGAGGAGATTGCACAAGACACCGCGAGGGATAGT
Organism: Trametes hirsuta; assembly: GCA_001302255.2. Taxonomy (NCBI): domain Eukaryota; kingdom Fungi; phylum Basidiomycota; class Agaricomycetes; order Polyporales; family Polyporaceae; genus Trametes; species Trametes hirsuta. The sequence continues at coordinate 2,422,733 of CP019378.1, forward strand.
GAGACTGCTGTAGAGATCGAACCCTTGGTCGCCGTTGTTGAGTCGGAGCCCGCCGCGGTTGTGGCATTCCCCACCGCAGATGACGCCGAGGAAGCAGCACCCGTCCCTGGAGAGCACGAAGCTGCCCCGGAATCGAGCGCCCAGCCTGGCCCCGCGGCCTCCGCCTCAACCCCCGTCGCATTCCCCAGCTCCGACGATGCGGCGCCGGTGTCGTTCCCATCTGCGGACCCTGCGCCGCTCGCGTTCCCCACCACCTCTGACAGCCCGGTTCCTATGCCTATCGCCTTCCCTGGCTCGCCGGAGACGAGTTCTCAGCGCGAGGGCTCTGTTGCCGAGCGCGCCCAGAGCCCCGGCGTGACGTTCCAGGATGCACATACGCCCTCCCGCACGGGCACACCTGACCCCGAGACGGACGGCAAGCGCAGGCGGACGCTGTCGACGCAAGGCATCCAGCGTCTTGCGCGGCGCATCTCGATTACGACACGCCGGCAGGGCTCGAGCACGTCCATCCCGGCGATTGCCAGCTCGTTCATTCCGGGCTTGAAGCGCGAGAACACGAGCGGTTCGAACGCGGAGGGCGAGTCGTCGAGGGATGCCGCCAAGGACACGGCAAAGGAGACTCCCAAAGACAGCCCGAGCCCGAGCGTGGTGAGCGACCCGCCGACGCCTAAGCCGAAGAAGATTAAGAAGGAAAAGAAGGACAAGAGGAAGAGCACGTCCTAAGTGCGCGTCTAGCGCTGCGAGGATGGTTTGCTCGCCTTCTTTTCGCGCTCGTGCCCCACCACATGACTACCCCGTTTATTCACCCATCTCCATCAGCCTCCCACCGTTTCCCCCGTTCCTCCTTCCCCGTTACGATTCACGACACGACACGACACGCGCGGCGATACTGTAGTAATGAACGCTTTCCCGCCCTCCATCATTCCATCTCCGCACTCTCCATGCAAATGTCTCGGTCACCCATCGCGCAATTGTTCCTCGCTGTTTCGCATAGCACACCTGTCTGTTTCTGTTTCCGATTCTGCTCCTGTTTCTGTTTTTGCCTGGAATGGAACGATGCGTATACGTCCTGTCGCGTGCGCGCGCAGCAGGCCGGCCGACGGGCGGTCTTGTCGCGCCAGACAGGGCCGTCGGACAAGGTTTGGCGGTGTGGCCAAGCTGTGGCTGCTGTGGCCGGATGTGGCCCCGCGGGTGCCCCAATTGGCGTTCTGGAATTCTGCGCTCGGCACGCGGGCGCCGCCGATTGGCCAGGAGGGGCTAGAGCGGTGTGAAGATGTCCCGCAAAGATGCCGCTCGATTTGAGTTCCGGAGTTTGAAAAACGGGGGAGGCCCATATAAGCCGGGCGAGGGCGGGCGGATCCGCCATCTCGCTCTTGCTCCCCCCGCCTTCTGCTTGCTCCAGTCTCGGGCCCCGGTTTCGATTTCGGTTTCGTCGGTTCCCAAGAGTCCCCCGGTGTACTGTAACTACCAGAATCCATCATCATGTCTACAAAAGTATACGTTGGGTCAGTTTCGTTGAACTCGCAGGCGGCGTCCGCGCCGCCAGGACCGCTCGACTGATGCCCGTTCTGTGCCCCGTGTAGCAACTTGAGCTGGAACACGACCGATGACAGCTTGCGCAACGTCAGTCTCGTTTTTGTGCGCGCGTGACGGTCTCCGTCGCGTCGCGCCTTTGCCTTCTCGTCCTGTGTCTGATTAGTATATGCGTCCGTGCGCGTTTCTATTATAGGCGTTCTCGGCCTACGGCCAAATCCTCGACGTACGCGATCGTTCCTTGCTTGCCCGTGGCTGTGTCTGCTTCGTGCTGCACCATGAGGCCGAGCCTCCCTCAATACGGCTCGATGCTGATTCTGTCTCCGCGAACTTGCAGTCCATCGTGATGCGCGACCGTGACACGGGTCGTTCCCGCGGCTTCGGTTTCGTCACCTATTCCTCGGCCGGCGAGGCCCAGACCGCCATCTCCAGCCTCAACGAGCAGGAGCTCGACGGCAGGAGGATCAAGGTTAACCTTGCCAACGCCCGCGGCAGCGGCGGTGGCGGAGGTTAGAAAATTTTCCGTACTGTGCCTGAATTTTTTTTGATGTCTCGATTTGCGCTCAGGCTACGGTGGTGGAGGCTACTCTGGCGGCGGCGGCTACTCCGGTGGCGGTGGTATGTTCGTCTCTGTAGTTGGACCGACACGTGGAGCTGACCAACAGTTTAGGCCAGGGTGGCTACGGCGGCGGAGGTTACGGCGGTGGAGGCTACGGCTCCCAAGGTTCGTTCGGCGGTGACTACGCGCAAGGTTGCGATGAGTCGTAGGCGGCGTTCGGTCAACAGCATGCTGATTTTCCAAACCAGGTGGCTACGGTGGCGGTCAGCAGGGCTTCCAGTCCGGCGGCGGCTACGGTGGCAATGGTGGGGGTTACGGCGGCGGCTATGGCGGTGGTGCCCCCCAGTACTAAGCGCTGACCGGTATGTCATCTTCGTCCGATTTTTTTCGACGTCGGCTGACCTGGTTGTTAGCATCCTATCCCTCCCCTATGCATTTCTCCTGAGGCCTGACCCGCGTCGCCTCCATCTGTCCATATCATCTGTTCCAGTTTCTTGTTCGACCCACTCATCCACAACACTCCTTCCACCTGCCCGTCTTTACTGGTAGCACACGTCGTCTTCGTCCTGGTCGTCTCGTTCGATGCGTCTCGGTTTCCATCACAATGCGGCTTGTACTTTTAGGAGATCCGTTCCCCCCGTGTACTGCTTCCTCTCCGCATAGGTTCCCCGCAATGCGCCGTTGTGGGTGGGTGTGTCATTCTTACGCTCTGTCGTTGTATCACAATATATGATCCTGCGTCTTGATAAATGTCATATCTCTGTGTGTTGTTGCGTGAATGCTTTCGCGGGCGTAGGTTCAGCATTGCAAGGGTGAAAACCACTACACAGCATGAAACCTTGGCTCTCGCGTAATCTGCACTTAGTCGCCGGTTGACCCATCGAGTTGAACCCACGATTGCGGAAGCAGTCCGCACCCCCTTGGCATAACCCTGTGTATGTATCCCGGAGGCCGAGTATGCTGGTTAGGAGGCAACAGGTAGAACCCAATCCAGGATAGCCAAGCAACGGGAACCCCTGTGTACACCGTGAGGCGGGCGAGCCTGGGACGGTCCCCTCGAGGCATCTTCGAGGAATAGTTGTTCTACCGTAAAGGTGGCTTGTGCCTAGTCATAGCCTGAACTAGAGGAACAACCAGTGCCCGTGTCTCGGGGTTTGCGGGCGTGAGGCCGTTTGGGATGGCCTGGAGACCAGCCGCAGGCTGCTGCGTCAACTAGTGGAGCGGCATGTGGGTGTCTCGGTCTTCGCAGTCAACAAGTCGAGCGGGTGTGCGAGTCACTGCCCCGAGCGGAGACCAGCCCGCCGTCTCGCTAGCAAAGTCGAGTCGCACACAGGGGATAGTTCTCGGAGGGGATGAAAGTATTCCGTTTGCGTTTATGGACGATTATATACGTCCGGTGAAGGAATTAAGATATGGTAGATATGCTGCGTAGTATGGTGACAGCTATTACTATGGATTTGTTCGTATTCGTAGAGAGGAAGATTATGTAGGTACGAGAGGAGCGGTCAGCGATCAGATCGCTACCGCACACTTCTACGTTACTGTTGTATGTGTATATAGTCATAGAAATGAAGAGAAGGAAGAAGCCGTCAAAGTGGAATAGAAAAAGGTAAATGCGCCTCTACCCGAGACCATCCAAGGAAGCGGCATGATACCGCTCACGGGCCATACCACAAACTAGCCGTAGCAGTCGTAGTACACCTCCCCAGACGTCGCAGGAGAGAGCGCAAAGTCGCACCTGAGCCCGCCCTCGTCAGTGTCCCTAGCGAAGGACGCGCTGGAGCACGAGTAAAACGAAGCGTCCGCCTCGAGGTGGCCCGACTTGTCTTCGATTCCCTCCAGGCAGGAGCCCAGGGAGGGGGCGTTCCACCAGTGGACAATGGCCGAACACGAGTCGGCGTGCTTCAGTGCCGGCTCGACCTCGACGATGTACGAGGTGGTGTCCTCGAGACGCGCCTCGCAGGGATCTTCTGAGTCGTTCCCGTCGTCCCCGCCGTCTTCGATCTCGTCCGACAGACTCTCGGATGAGAGGAGCGAGACGAACGCGCCAATGAGGCGGTCGCCTTTCTCCGGCTGTTCCTCGTACGACTCGAACCCGAACCCGTAGGCGTTGACGAGGAACTCCTTGCTGGGCTCGACATACGCGTTGCTCGCGTGGTCCTCGGAGTGGTCCTCGACTTGCTCTGCGACTTGGACGGAGATCGGGCAGTCGCCTTCGAAGGTGCCCTCGTATACGCGAACGTCGATGGGAGAGCCCAGGATCGGCGTCTCCACTGTGGGCGAGTCGGGTTCCGAGTATGTCGATGCAGGGCTGGAGACTTCGGACGCGATGTCGTCGTCACTGGGCTTGGTGATGATGATCCGAGGGGCTTCACCGATGAAGAACGGTCGTGGGATGAGGCGGTCGGCTTCGAGCTCGGCGTCGTAGGAAATCAGAACGTGCCAGGACTTCCGAGCGAGAGTGAGGAGGCCGTAGACCGCGATGCACGAGATGGCCTTGATCTTGAGGCACGACTTCTGGTCGGGATAATCGATGTTAGAAAGTTACTCGTCTGTGTATAAACTGACGTGCCTTCAACGACGAGCGAAGAGCACTGGTCAGCCTCCGAGCGAGGGTTGCACCACCAGCCGAAGACGACGCCGACACAGGAAGAGGTAGACCATCGCCAGACGTGTCGACCAGAGAGCGCCGACCAGACCAAGAGAAAGCCCAAACGTACAGCGCCGAGAAACCCTTGGCCGGTGGTTCCTTCTCATTGAACGAGATGTCGCGATCGTGAGCCTCGATATCCCAGTCGGCCGTCGAAGCGCTCAGCGTCTGGTCGAGGGGTGCCGGAACCGAGGAACAGCGGTAGCGGCGGACGACAGCCAAGACAGACAGGCCGACGAGGACAAAGACCAAGAGTAGGAAGACCGCGGCGAAGACGATGCCCATCATCGGGGAGGATGCCAAGGGACTAGTGTGTGCTGGACTCGGTACTGGAGGGGGACTTGGGTTTGAATGGGCGGGTGCGACGGTGATGGAAATCATTGAAAGCAGGGGTGAAAGCGGGGATAGCTAGTAGAGCAGATGGTGGCAGCGGGCAGAGAGCGGACGCTGGGGGATATCTGGGACATGCCGCCTTTTGAGGTCCCTGTGCTGAGGCTGACGGTTGAGGCTTGCTTGATCGGCGGGCAGAGATCTGCTATTCGCATGGGTTCGCAAGTCCGAACGTCTGTCGCGGGACAGAATGAAACGACCGGCAGTACCAGCCATGGCGTTGCGTTCTTCAGCCAGTAGATGTGCGTATCGATTTATACAAGTCACCATCTTCATGTATTACCTGTTTTCCGATGCAGTCAGAGTGGGGGGTGGATGTGGTTGAAAAACGCACCGCCGTGTGCAGCTGAATGCTGGTAAACTGCCGTTTGACCTCTTATATGCGCTGCACCTCCCATACATAACGTCGGTGCTCATATCGTCACTGGGGAGAATAGATAGCTCTAGAGCAAGTCGTGTGGGGGGAACGCGCGCGGTAACTTGAACGGCGAGGAATAGGCGCTTATTCCTAAAAGGCAATGACGTCATTGCTCTTGTTGACTTGTCCAGCTCTCTCTGTTGGTCTGTAATACCGTCAGTCGCTTCACCTCCGAGTCCGAAGGCAAGATATGGCCTCGACTAAAACTTAGGTCCACCGCGTGGGAGCCACCCGTCGCACTATGCGAAAGAAGAGAAATTATGTCTATTGGTACACGAAACGAGACGTACTGTTCATGCTACATAGGCTGAGTGCTCCCCGAAGCTCCTCAGATTACCACCACGACCGTGAAAAACCAAAGCCCTCACTTTGTCCGCCCGCACACACCCATACGAGCCTTCGAGCTTTACTCCGCACTAACGGCAGAGCGCGCGCACATCTCGCACCTCACACCTGCGGGCCGGCGAGGCGGACCTTCTCCTCGACGTCGCTCTCGTAGAGCGCGAACGCCTTCTGGAACATGCCCGCGAGCTTGCGCACCTCGCGCTCGAACGCCTCGGTGTTGGCCCACGCGTGGCGGGGGTTGAGGAGTTCGCGGGGGACGCCCTCGAGCGCGGTCGGCACCTGGAGGTTGAACACGCCGAACGTCTCGTACTCGGCCTTGGCGAGCTCGCCCGAGTGCACGGCGTCGACGATCCGGCGCGTGTACTTGAGCGGGCAGCGCTTGCCCGTCCCGAACTTGCCGCCCGTCCAGCCCGTGTTGATGAGCCAGCAGTTGACGTTGTTCTTCGCCATGCGCTCTGCGAGCATCTCGGCGTAGCGGCCGGGCTATGGGGCGGGAGGGTTAGTGATAACGTAGACGAGATGGTTAAGGGGGTGACGTACGTGGAGGACGATGAACGGCGCGCTGTAGCACGTCGAGAAGGTCGGGATGGGCTCGAGGACGCCATCCTCCGTACCGGGCGTCTTGGAGGTGTAGCCTGCGAGGAAGTGGTAGCTCGCCTGCTCGGGTGTGAGCTTGGAGACCGGGGGGAGTACACCAAACGCGTCGCAGGTGAGCATGATGATGTTCTTGGGCTGGCTCGCGACGAAGCACGGGATCTGCGCGTTCGGGATGAACTCGATCGGGTACGCGCAACGCGTGTTCTCGGTGATGCTCGCGTCGTCGTAGTCGGGCACGCGCGTGAGCGGGTTGTAGACGACGTTCTCGAGCACGCTCCCGAAGCGGATCGCGCTGAAGATCTCGGGCTCCTTCTCCGCGGAGAGGTTGATGCACTTGGCGTAGCAGCCGCCCTCGATGTTGAACACGCCGTCGTCCGACCAGACGTGCTCATCGTCGCCGATCAGCTTGCGGCGCGGGTCCGCCGAGAGCGTCGTCTTGCCCGTCCCGGACAGGCCGAAGAAGAGGGTGACATCGCCGGACTCGCCCACGTTCGCGGACGAGTGCAGCGAGAGCTGGCCAAACTTGACGGGCTGGAGATAGTGCTAAAACGGCGACGCGGATCAGTCGCGCGCACGCGGGCCGATGAGGCGGAACGGCGGGCTTACCATGACGGAGAAGACGCCCTTCTTCATCTCACCGGCGTACTCGGTGCCGAGGATAACCATCTCCATCCGCTTGAAGTTGATCTCCACGGAGGTTGTTGAGGACATGCCCTTTGTGAAGCGGTTCGCCGGGAACTGGCCCGCGTTGTAGATAATGAAATCAGGGTCGCCGAAGTTCTGCAGCTCCTCCTCCGTCGGTCGGATGAGCATGTTGTTCTAATTGGGTGACATTTAGATAGGTTATGGCTGAGAGGAGTGTAGGATGACTTACCATGAAGAGAGCGTGGTAGGCCCGCGCGCAGATTACCCGCACTTTGATGCGGTATTTCGGGTCCCACTGTAACACATTACCGGGGTTATTTCCAATTTGAATTTGACGACTGAATGTACTCACCCCTGCGTAACCATCGAAAACGTACACATTATCCCTCGTGTTAAGGTAGTCGATAGCACGTTCGCGGTTGATCTCAAAAGTGTCTGTCCGATCGTTGGACACCCGTCAAGAGGTAAGACAACAGAAAAGAACTTACGTTCGTCCATCTTGATGTTCACAGACCCCCACCAGATCTCGTCCTTCGAGGTCTCTTCGTACACAATACGCTTGTCCTTGGGGCTGCGGCCGGTCTTCTTGCCGGAAAAGTTGATGAGGGCACCAGACGAAGAGACCACGGCGCCCTCATTCCGGATCGCGTCCTCGTAGAGGACGGCCGGGGGAGCATTGCGCTTGATCTGGATCCGGTCCATGTCGAAACCGGCCTGGGAGAAGTACTCAAGCTCCCGGCCGATCACTGTCAAAGCAGCGACTGTGAGCGGCGGCATGCAATGAAGAATGGTCGGTGTATGCACGCACAGTTGGAGGTCTCCGCATCGTACGCCTGCGCATAGTGCTTGTGGAGGATGTGGGGGGTAACATAGGGGGTGCGGTTGTGGGACATGGTAGCAATGGTGGTGGTGTGCTAAGGAGGGGGCGAAGGCGTCAGTGCGATGAAAAAACTTGGTGCGAGTCAGGAGGGATTCTCCGAGGCATCGCACCGGCCGTACGTCATTGGACGCAAACGGGGTGCCGGATGCTGCGCGCGACGACGAGGACCGAGGGGGACACTCACGAAGCTAGCTCGGGGACTCTGGCGGGGAGTGCGGGGGGTATGGGGGATGTGGGGTCGAGGGGCGATCGTACGGATGGAGCATGGGGCGCGAGACTTTATAGCAGCAGACAGGCGAAGCATCCAATAGTCCTAATTCCAAAAAAGGAAGGCTTGTCGTGCAATCACGCGGCATGCAGTGCGCAAGACCCGGTCCTGTCCGTGGGCGGGACACCGTCGAGCGGAAATGTTCCTCAAAGCCTCCCCGCGCACCGGCGCACGGAACGACGACGACGACGGCGCAGAGCGTGAGCCAGGCGGTGGGTGATGGAAGAGAGTGAAACGGTCCAGCTCGCGGCCAAGCGCAGCCCCCGACACTTATCCGGCCCTCACAACGCCTTCTTTACCCAGGCCCGCCTGCTAGGGGCCTGTTCACATGCCCCCTCTGCGTGGATCGCCTGCCCAGATCCGGACGACCACTCGCCTCCCACCTCGCGCGCGGATGGCTCGACGTTGCGCGGACGACTTTCTCAACCGCTCGCGGGGGCGGGCTGATGGCGGGCAGCTGCCACTGCGGGGCCCCACAGCCAATGCCGCTCGAGTTCCTAACAGACGGAGGCGGCTCACGCGTGCCCCCTGTCCGCGCCTCAAACGGGAGAAAAGTCCCATTCCAGACCCGCCGGTCTCTCTCCCCGGAGCGCCTGGCGTGGAACGGCGACATATGACATGGAGGCGGCTCCGCCACCACGCCAGCCCAGTCTTCCGCAAACATCGTGTCCCGACCGTGCACAGCAGCGCACCTGATTATGGAGAGAGTCGGGACATGGGGAGAAGTCAACGAGGATGGAGTGGACGGCCACGGTCTACGTAAGTTGTCCGTTCTCTACCATAATTTGTATTGTGAGTGTGCATATTTTCGGCGAGGATCATTCACACATATGAAAGGGGATCGCCGAGAATCAACGTTCCCCTTTTGGTCCCCGCGTCGAAGCTTCAAGCCTAGTTGACACTAAACAGGTATGTCTCCCTGCTGGAAGTCGTGTGCTCGTCGTGCATCGCCGATGTCCTACGTGTAGATCAGGATGCAAACGGCGGTCAGATCGCAAACGATTGCAACTTTGCAGAGGTCTGGCATCGCCGTCATGTCCGCTGCCATGTCGTTGTGTGCGCTCCTGACGTCGATGTCAGTTCGCTCAGGCCTGCTCTTGCCAACGGTATACTCCGGGCGGGGGTGTCGCTCAGCCAATAAGATCATCGAGTTTGTCGCTTGTCGAGCCGGTCCGAACTCCGTACTATGAGAGCTATACGCAGCCTTAGCTAGACCCAGGCACCGCCGTTGTTCCGCCGTTTCGTCAGCCTATCTATCTTTGGGCATACACGGACTCCAACATCTCGACGACTTTTGGCAGCAAGGGTTTGTCCACCGGGCAGTCCTCTACTGACTTTTCTGCGATCTTCGAGATATCGTTCTTGGGCACGTCGTATTCGGCTGCAGCGTCGAATGAAGCCCAAGCTCGTCGATCAAGCTGTAACTGCACGCCTCAGTATGATAGGCTCACTCGGTGCGTCTGTGCGATTGATGCTACGTACCGCTGAATTTCCGCGGAAAGCGCAAGGATGTTACCTTTCAGCACTCCTGTGGATGGTTTGCCCAGATAAAATTTAAAGAGCACGCCCGCCAACCGCTCTTGATCTTCCCTTGACAAGCTCTGCGCCTCCAAGGCGACAACGGATGGGAGCGTAATACACTAGAAGGTACGTGTCCCAAGTGAATCCACGTTCTACATCCCTGATACCAGTTGGGGAACACCTACAGTCGTAATGCCGTGCGGGATGTTGTACTTCGCGCCCAGGTTATGTCCCAGCGAGTCCGAAAGTCCGAAAGGGCTACACGAGCATCCCTCAATGAGCATCGGTGGGTTTCTATAGGCCTGGGGGGCCCACCTTTTCTTCTCCAACTTTGTCGGCCAGAGGCTCATCCGCGATGCCATCTGGAGCTTCTGGCGGACCTCGATGGAACGCGGGTTGGTCTTCGAGATGAGGAGATACTCGAAACAATCCACAATGGCAGCTGCATATGCGAGATGCTTGACGGGGGGCGAGACGAAAGGTCTGTAAAGCGTCTCTGTGGCAGGTCAGTAGTCCGCGCCCACTGAGGTTTTCGGGAAAGAAATCCTACCAACGGCGTGATCTATGGCGCGCATCCCACTCGAAAGTCTGCAGCTCGGAGATTACACCGTGAAGCATTTAGGCGTACAATGCGGAGGTAGTTACCAGAGGCGTTCCGGGGTTGAAACCGTCAGCTCTGCGTCGAGGACGGGCGGCATCTCGGGAGCGCCAACAAGCGTCTTGTGCCCATCCTCGGTCGTGTATCCAGCTGTCGACTGCGCATATAGTCGCTTACACCAAGCTCAGGGAAGATGCGGGGTACGTACCGTGTTCTCCGCTGCACTGAGAGTCGTCGGGATGGCAACCTGCTGCAGAAACGGCCCCCCGGATTCTTCATGATATAGATAAAGAATCATCTTGGCTGCATCGATTGGGGAGCCCCCGCCGACGCTGACGATGATGACAGCGCCGGCGTCCTTGAACCGCTGCAGCCCGGCGAGGATGTTCGCGATGGGCGCGTGCTGGCCGCTGTCGAAGAACGTCGCACCAAAGGCGTTGCGCTCCTAAAGCACACCCCCTACCCTTTTCACGACATCCGTCTGTGCGTCGTGCGTGCTGAGAGTGTGTCTTCGAGCACGTTCAAGTTCGAACGACGCGCCTTGTCATGCAGGCTACGGCTGGTGACGATCAGCGCTCTCTTTCCCCCGAGCTGCTCCAGAAGATTGGGAAGAGCAGTTGATACGCATCCAGGGCCGTAGTAGACACCTCGAAGGGTGTCATTCCAGGAATAGGAACCCTGCATACTCGAGGACTGGCCATGGGGGGCTGAGGCTGGCATGGTGGTCGTAAAGAAATCCGTAGTTTGTAGCGAAGACCCGGACCAGCGATATAGAATAAATAAGTGCCTTATTTGTTGAATTTGGTCAGCGCTACGTCACTAGCTCATGTGCACAAGTGGTGGTAGTTGGTTGTTACAGGACCAGGTGCAGTCCAATGTCTGACGTCATCATCTCTCGGGGATAAGCACTTTCAAATATCGTCTCTCCCTCACGGCCTCACGACTTGCACCACACAATCCACCTCCAATCCATGTTTTACACAGATTGATGGAAAAATCATCGATTTTATGTGTAGGCCTCAAGCTTTCAAGATGAGGGCAGCGGAACATACAACAGGCCAACAGTGAGTTCTTCAACCACATTCACCTTGAGTTGTCGACCACGCGGAAACAAAGTTGAGTGCTCACAAAAACAACTTATACATGAAGATGGTGACTTGTCTAACTCGACACGAACGCCAACTGGCTGAAGAACGCAACGTCGTGGCTGGTATTGCCGGCCATTTCATTCTGACCCGCGACAGACGTTCGGACCCGCGCACCCATGCGAACAGTCGATCCATGCACGCCGATCAAGCAAGCCTCAACCGTCAGCCTCAGCACAGGGACCTCAAAAGGCGGCATGTCCCAGATATCCCCCAGCGTCCGCTCTCTGCCCGCTGCCACCATCTGCTCTACTAGCTATCCACGCTTTCACCCTTGCTTTCAATGATTTCCATCACCGTCGCACCCGCCCATTCAAGCCCAAGTCCCCCTCCAGTACCGAGTCCAGCACACACTAGTCCCTTGGCATCCTCCCCGATGATGGGCATTGTCTTCGCCGCGGTCTTCTTACTCTTGGTCTTCATCCTCGTCGGCCTGTCCGTCTTGGCCATCGTCCGCCGCTACCGCTGTTCCTCGGTTCCGGCACATCTAGACCAGACGCTAAGCGCTTCGACGGCCGACTGGGATATCGAGGCTCACGGTCGCGACATCTCGTTCAATGAGAAGGAACCACCGGCCAAGGGTTTCTCGGCGCTGTACGTTTGGGCTTTCTCTGGGTCTGGTCGACGCTCTCTGGTCGACACGTCTGGCGATGGTCTACCTCTTCCTGTGTCGGCGTCGTCTTCGTCTGGTGGTGCGACCCTCGCCCGGAGGCTGACCGGTGCTCTTCGCTCATCGTTGAAGGTACGTCAGTTTATACACAGACGAGTAACTTTCTAACATCGATTATCCCGACCAGAAGTCGTGCCTCAAGATCAAGGCCATCTCGTGCATCGCGGTCTACGGCCTCCTCACTCTCGCTCGGAAGTCCTGGCACGTTCTGATTTCCTACGACGCCGAGCTCGAAGCCGACCGCCTCATCCCACGACCGTTCTTCATCGGTGAAGCCCCTCGGATCATCATCACCAAGCCCAGTGACGACGACATCGCGTCCGAAGTCTCCAGCCCTGCATCGACATACTCGGAACCCGACTCGCCCACAGTGGAGACGCCGATCCTGGGCTCTCCCGTCGACGTTCGCGTATACGAGGGCACCTTCGAAGGCGACTGCCCGATCTCCGTCCAAGTCGCAGAGCAAGTCGAGGACCACTCCGAGGACCACGCGAGCAACGCGTATGTCGAGCCCAGCAAGGAGTTCCTCGTCAACGCCTACGGGTTCGGGTTCGAGTCGTACGAGGAGGAGCCGGAGAAAGGCGACCGCCTCATTGGCGCGTTCGTCTCGCTCCTCTCATCCGAGAGTCTGTCGGACGAGATCGAAGACGGCGGGGACGACGGGAACGACTCAGAAGATCCCTGCGAGGCGCGTCTCGAGGACACCACCGCATACGCCGTCGAGGTTGAGCCGGCACTGAAACACGCCGGCTCGTGTTCGGCCATTGTCCACTGGTGGAACGCCCCCTCCCTGGGCTCCTGCCTCGAGGGCGTCGAAGACAAGTCGTGCCACCTCGAGGCGGACGCTTCGTTCTACTCGTGCTCCAGCGCGTCCTTCGCTAGGGACACGGACGAGGGCGGGCTCAGGTGTGACTTTGCGCTCTCTCCTGCGACGTCTGGGGAGGTCTACTACGACTGCTACGGCTAGTTTGTAGTATGGCCCGTGAGCGGTATCATGCCGCTTCCTTGGATGGTCTCGGGTAGAGGCGCATTTACCTTTTTCTATTCCACTTTGACGGCTTCTTCCTTCTCTTCATTTCTATGACTATATACACATACAACAGTAACGTAGAAGTGTGCGGTAGCGATCTGATTGCTGACCGCTCCTCTCGTCCCTACATAATCTTCCTCTTCCTACGAATAGACCCATAATGACTGTTACCATACTATGCAATAAACACATATCATATCTTGATTCATCTACCGATTGTAAAATTGTTTACCACATTATCGACGAGATACCTACTTCCTCCCATCCGTGTAGCGTTCAAGTTCGATAGACAGGGGAGTATAACTACGGCGCATGTGAAGGAGCTCTAACATCCTTCGATAAAAATATGACCGAGCACACGTTCTAATTTCGATGCATATGGATGAGACGGTCTACGGGCCCAGGTAGTATATACAAAGTGACTAGTGTACAAAGTGTCAGTTTTGTGTAAGGGAATGAATAAAAGCAAGACAGTAGTATGCAGCAGAACGACCGAGAGCAAGGAATTGATAGTAAAACCACGTCGCCGTAAGGTAACTACGCGTCCACTACCTTGGGGAAATCGAGGATGTAAACCTCTTCGGTGATGGGAGGGTTACGAGATTTGCGGACAGGCACCGTGAATCGAATGTCCTTCTCCCCGGGCCGGCGAATCAAGCACGATTGTCCGTCTCGTAGAACCCATTTCTCTTCTCCCGGAAGGATCTTGTGTTGGGGTATCCCGAAGTTGCGCTCCAATGACCGAAGGCAACCCGCGGGTCCACCAAGCCACGGCGTATCAAGGTCGGGGATTATCCAGAGGTCGAACTCGAAAGGGGAGTTGACAGGCTGCTTGGTAGCTGTGTCAACTATGTCCATGCAGTATTCGTTGACGTAGGGATTTCCCGGCCACAGGCGAATGGAATACTTGCTATTTGGGATTGGGCGTATGTGGGCGTTGTCACGGCCCGGACGAGGTTTCAACTGATCACGGACGAGTTATTCGAACAGTCGAGAGGGTGATGGGTTGGACGCTGCTCACCCCAGTTGGTGCTATGAGAGCGTCGAGAACCTTCTTGGCTAACTTCAACACAGCACCCCGCGATCCGCATCGTTTGATGTCTAGCTCCATACGCTCGTCCAACCACGCCCGAATCTCTGCATTCGTTCCCGTACGCCTAGTAGATCCGAGTATCATGACGTCGTAGTCATCACGAGGGGTGAAATTGGGATAGGCCTTGTTGAAAACTTCGAGATAGACCTCTCGAGCAGGTACCAAAGAATTGGGATATGCGGGCAGCGCGGAGGGCTCGGAAGATGATGGAGAAACTGTTTGTGAACAAGAGTCGGTAGGGGTGTCCTTAAGGGCAGCGACAGCTCGAGTGTTCTTGAGGCTGCCGCCGACACTCTTCGATCTCTCGTAGGGCTGCTTCCGTTTACTCGACTTGACGTTTATCAGCGGTAGCCGAACGAGATGCACTTTCTACGTACCTTGCTGGTGGGTGTTGTTTTCATGTCGAAAGAGGCTCAATAACAGAGACAGAGAGGCCAATGGTTGTGTGGTAGCGACGGTCGGACCAAGAACAAGGTTGAAGTAAACGCGCCGAAGTGGTATTTGCTGATGTTATGATCCAGGCTTCTGTCCCGATTTGGGCGGCCAAAGACAAGCTTGTTCCAGCTTGTTCCTGAGGCCGAGCGCTTGCCAAGCATTAGCCTGTTCGGCCCCATATAAGTACTGAACGTTTACCATTGCAAACTGGTAACTATTACTAGTAGGCGCTTGGGCCGTAGGTAGTGGCAGTAAGTTGGAAGCCCATTTGGCCAGATTGGCGTTTCGAAGCGTGCGCTGATCTGCTACCGTGTAGGTGCGATGCAGCGCCGCTCCGAATAAAGATCCTTAAAGTACTGCCAGTGACAGCCAGGCAAGCGGTACACGTGATCGCTACTAGTACTAGTACAACGCATCGGCGAGAATAATCGGTCGGTATCACCATAAACGCAAAAACAACACTTCAAATTCCTAGTACATCGTATACACTCTGTCGGAGCCACCTAGTCCGAGTCGTCCTCTACTGCACCCTCAACCTCCACAATTCGACGGTAGTTCTGGACCTGGGTGCTGTAGGTAATTGTGGTGAAGATACGATGACTCCCATTCTGCTTGATACGAGGTGGTGTGGGTTTATGGTTGACACGGCGGTGATGCTGGTGGTAATGGAGAGGATTGTTCTGAGGCTGTCCCGCCCGGTGGACCACGACACGATGGTGCCAAGGGACATGATAACCCTGGACGAGAACACCATTCACGAGGTATGCGCCGAGAGGTGGCAGAGGCTGACCTGGGATAGTGTTTGGGATATGGCCAGGCGGGACTAGGGGGCCTCCTTGTCGCTGCACGGACGGATAGAGCCCTTGGTCTTGAACGGTGATCCAATGGAGACCCATCGCGTCCGGTTGCCATGGTCCAGGGTTCCCAGCCTCTACGGCGTTCGCGCACTCGACGAACGCGATCGACAACCCCCATGCCACACAGGCTACCGCTACCCGACACAGGAGCCCTACGGACTGCCAGTAATCTCGGAAGTAGATGTCGACGGCCTTCTGGTCCGAGAACACCATTGAGGATGCACCAATCAGCGTACTTCGACGACCTGGATTCAAATTTGCCATTATTGCGCCCTAGCGTAAAAGTGGCGGTAAGCGTCTTCCATAAGTTGTATGCTTAAACGTGCTTACCCGTGACAGTTATGGCACCCTACTAGACACCCTACTGAACAGCCTGGACTGGTATCGGAAGTACTTCGAGGCGGAAGAGAGCACCTGAATGATAGAGAAGTCAGACACGGCATACTCTGTTGGACAATGGTGAGGAAACAAAAATTAACGTTGCCCAAGTGACGAGCCCGATATTAGCAGCAGGCCGAATATTGCAAGCCATTGAGTAAGAACAGGAGGAGTACTCACCCAGCCGGTAGTAGAAGACTATAGGCACGATCCCGGGTCGACCTCTCCCCCCATTTTGATGGGTGTGCCTATATACCGGCCGTTCTGAGCACTAACCTATAGGTACCGTTGACGCCGACCCACAGGCTTCGAATTCCTTGACATGTGTCAGGCGCCTCGTCTTTCCAACAGCATTGTTCCATTTTAGTAACACAAGGGCTGTTCACGGTATTCATTGTAAGGTCGGCCTTTGTTTGACGACCCTTGAATAGGAGAACAAGACACTTACCACAATAGACAGTGTGCGACAATGGGGGCCCACTGGAGGTAAATGAACGTCGAGCTCCTGCCTATTTAGGTCTCAAATGGGGGAAATCGGCACGAACAAAGACTATCTCAGCTGTCCTCCCATTTATTTCGCTCCCATTGTTCTTAGCCAGTGGTAACCCGTGCACGCACGGCTATCCTTGGGAAGCTAGAACAGAATGAATACCCGAGTGTAGCGGACATCACTCAGAAATGCATCATTACGGGGGGTGGCAGACGGTGACCTCCACTCGGAATATAAAGCGTGCTAAGTCTTGACCCTCCCCCGCTGCCACCACACGCTCATCCTAAACCACCCGAGAGTACATCGTTGCCCCCGACTCAGACACTATCACCGACCATGACATCCCAAGTGAACGTATGCCATCTGTTTTCTGGACACTCAGCTTTTTACTTACGTTCATTGCGGTTTTGTTCAACAGGCTCCCCTCAAAAGGCACTTATCAGATACCTCTGATAGTACCCCAACACAACCCGCAAGATCACACCCGCAATTACCTAGCCCTCCTCGCAGTTCGCCCATCCCCGAGCCTCCACGGGATTCGTACGCACCCACCCCGGCCCGCGAACTTTACCTCGAGACTCTCCAACGTATACATCCAGGGATGATCCCACGGAACGACTTTGACATCCTCATGCTTGGAAGCCATCATCTCGATGGGAGATGGGGTATAGAGGAAAAGTGCGAGTGGCTTTCACGGATGTGGGAGCAGTCCGTTCAGAGACATGGCTCGGCAGAGGTCGTTCTACAGCGTGCACGCGACCTACTAGACTGTATAGTCGAGCCTACTGGGGTGAGTGACATGCCTTGCCCCTTGCAGTCGCAACACTCATCCAGGCTGCTCATAGCGCAAACCCCGTCCCAATGACCCTGATGTCGATATACTCGCCATTCCCAACGACGAACACTCCATCCGACTATGGCCTGGATCGTTTGCAGATTCCCTCTATTGCATGGACTTCATCAAGAAATCCACGGGGCAGGCCGTCAATGTACCCAAGGGATTCACGCTTTGGCTCTTCCCTGACCCGTCCGCCCCGTGGCTACAAGGTTCTGGGCCTGTCGAACTTGTATCTCTTGAACGCTCATTCCACATCCCTCCGGAGGAGATCCATGAAGGCGAGGAGAAATTCGTTTTACGAGATGGGATGACATGCGTCTTGTCTCGTACCGGTAAACGGGACGTCCGCTTCACTGTGCCACGCCGGGAACAACCCCAAGAGGCGGAGTACTACGACATGGACGTTCTCAACTAGGTAATATTCGTCAGTAGATCTAGGCTCAAGCGACAGTTGATGTAAAGTACTGGTGGCCCTACGTAGAGGCCCGTGTCTTGACGATTCTTCAAGTTATGTATACCCATGGACACTGGCAATCAGATAACACCATTAGTAGGATGACGCGCGGGGAAAGACAGCCTGAGCACTCATAGTGCGAGACAACGGAGGACCCAAGACAACTACCCATACATCGCCTTAGGCATTTCGAGGATACGAATGTCGGCGGTAGCCAACTTCTACTTCAGGTCTTTCAAGCGCATGAGGACCGTGAACATGACGTCCCGACTCTATCTCACCTGGTCGTCGGATCAGGCACGTCTGCCCATTCCGCAGCATCCACTTCCCCCCGCCCGGGATGTCTTGTCTTGGGAGATCCCAAAGTCAGGTTCCGGCGATTGAAGGCTGTTAACTTGGGCGACATGCAGAGGTACGGCGCGCTGGGATCTGGAACTGCCCATAGTTTGAACTCGAACGGTGAGTTGATATGGCAAGCTGCTGAGCGGCCGCGTCTACGATTTTCACGTAGTATTCGTTGACGAACGGGTCGCCAGGCCGCTAGCGTATGGAATTTCGGGACGGGCTGGCTGTGTACGACGCAGCCACGCTCCAGGCGAGATTTTAGGTATCCATGATTAAGGTTAACTCCTGAATGGAACGGGTAAAAACGAGGCTCGGGACATACCCCAGTCGTCGATACAAATTGATCAAGTGTACTCTTGATACACCATAACGGCTTTTCTCAAGCCCCGTAGTGCGATCTCGGACTTCATTTCTTCGTCTACCCCCGCAAATAGCCTAACAGGTTTCCTTTGTCGCCCCTCGCAATCGTAGTGTGTTCATGCGGAACATGCGGCGAGCGGTCACCGATTGCGCAAGTCTTGTCATGAGTGTATGCACATTTTCACGAAGCTCGGACTTGCCTTGGGCATGGGTGCGGCTGATGTTTTCATTGCGCGCAACAGGTAGGACCGATATTGTGATGCAAGTACTTGTAGTCGAGACTGGCGTGCTTTGAAGCCAATAGTACTTCAGCAAGAGGTTTCAACTACGTCGATAAATCGACAGCGTTATTGTTCTGAGCCGGGGCTCGATGGTCTGTGGCTGGCAAGCAAGACGAGCTGGGGTGGGCGAGTCACTACTCAGAGGACCCTGGACGGTACCTCGCGGTTCTATGTCTCATCTGGAGCTGTGGAGCCTGGTTTACACCGTCTGACCCTCGCGCGTGAAGTAGTACTTCCTGTGTCAGAACTGGCGTCTGAACCCAGTCAAACGATAGCACGCAATAGAAGGAGCCACGAGCTCGGCTGGTCGATCGCGAGTCGTTCTGGCATATGCTACATATAGGCGCCTGCCAGTTATTTAACCTGATTTATTTACACAGCTCGGTATGTAGTCATATTCCGAACCAGCACCACGTCCCCTTCATCAGTCCGAGTCTCTCTAGCACACACGAAACGACTGCTCTTTCGTACTTATGTCCCATCCCAGGCAGGCGGCCCCGAGTCGGCAAGGATTCGGCCATTCGGCCATAGACTGAATGCCCCTGAGGCTAGTAAGTACCTCGAAAGAGCGCGCCATCGACTTCGACGGCCAGTCAACCCATGTCTAATTGTGACAATCTGACCATGTTACATCTGTATTAGAACTAGACTTGGCACATCAATTATACCGTGTACCCCGCCAGCATCCGTTCAGCATCGCCCACCGAATCCCAGTTCAACAAACCGCTTCCACCGCGTCTTACACTCACATCTGGCGATGACACGCTCTCCGGTGCAGCGCAACCCATTATCGACGAAATAGCGTCGGCGCTCCGGGAATGGCACGCGCTCATGTTTCAGTATCTCGCGCAGCGCGACTACCGTCTCTTCCACATCGTGCGCGAATACATCGAGGTTCTGCATCTCGGCAGAAGACAGCTCTTCTCGCAGACACTGAGTTCTGAAGAGACCATCAACCTGCGGCGAGAATGTGTCGCTCGACTCGTCTCTGGAAACATCCTCCAGGGTCTCGATGTGATCGTCCGTCACCCGACATGGGGAGGTCTCGTCAATGTCGATGTTGAGGGTGATATCGACACTCGAAGCTGGATGAGCGCGGTGCGGATGTATGCCCTCCAGGCAGCGCTAGCGCACATGGATGTGTCCCCACCTCCCAACCACCCATACAAGATCCCCCACTACGGCGGCTCGATCGACTATTCGGCCGTGCAGACGTCTCTCCCTATCTCCGCTTCCGTCCATTCGGCGTTCCCTGACCTCCCGCGGCCCCGGGGTCACTCCCGTTTCATCGGTTCGCTTTCGCCGTCTTCTCCCAACCCCCCGAAAGCGAAGTTCTATCATGTATTCCTGGATTTGCGCGCCTTTGTGGCGTCGCCATGCGCACCTGGAGAAACGGCAGAACTATACTTTTCGCTCTACAACAAGTCAGACACTCGTTTTGTTTCGGAGGACTTCTGCGCTGTCCTCAACCACAACGGCGTGCTCGCTCGCGACCTGTCAGCGCGCATCCGCACATTGTTCACTGACCTTGTCCAGTCGGATGCGCAGGACCCAATCTACCTCGTTTGCAAGATCGTACGCAATGGCTCACTCAAGATGGGCAGCAACATGGGGCCGATCACCGAGTCTTCGCGTGGGCCGATCATAGGGTCGTCCAGTCACGCGAATTCTGCGCTCTCGAACGACTCGTACCCGCGCGGCTCTTCCTCAGATACGCCTCAGCACCTCCGTAGACCGTTTGGATGCCCGGTGCTGGAGCTTACGCAGTTGAACGCGATGATGGCCGCCGAGCAGGTTGAAGTGTCTTCCACCAGGGAACACACGATGCCGATCTATGTGCCCACGAATGAGACGACGTTCTCTATGCTTCACCAGGACATTTTAAATCACAACGTGAGAGAGTGCGAGAAGTCCTCGAGGTACGTTAATGTATAGTTTTGTGTGCCTGAGCATTTACTAATGGCCGTGTAGAGCCGAGATGCTAGCCGTCTCTATCGAGATATTCTACGGCGATGCGGAGACCATCGTTCGGGAAAACTCTTCCCTCCTGCAGGACACCCCTTTGAGCCTCCAGGTAACCATCTGAGTCGGGACTTTGCGCGGACCGAATTTCCTTGCAGTCTGACCGAGGCCCGCATCCCTGCGGTGGATGCGAACAACGATTTTCATGTAAAGGCGACCGCTCACTTTGTATACCCGGTCACTATGATGGCAGACAGGACTTGTGTTCCTAGCCTCGTGAAACTTCGGTGGACTTGTTCGGGTCAGTCTTACGCAAATTCCGTGAACGATCGGACTGAGGGAAATTACTAGGAGTCAATTCTACAGGGAGCATTGCTGTCCCAGCGAGTTTGGAGAGCAGCATACGGTTGTCTGGAGGATTCCCTGCACACGCTAGCCGTGTTCTTCCCGCCCTCGTATCAGTCATCCCGAGCCTCTGTCAGACACTGTCGAAGACGGACTTGTCTCCCTTAGTCAGTTGGCCGAAGGCCGAAGTATTGAACATAGACCAAACATTCACCAATGCCGAGGTGAGGAATCCGGTCGTACGCTCCTTGACATGGGACCGGAAGGGTTTGGGGGAGGGGTATAAATAAGAGGCGATGCGAACTTGCAACTTCGACCAATACCTCGGACGCATCGTCCACATATCTTAACTCGGCGCATGTCAGTCGGATACGCCACTCGGTACGAGGTAAGTGCCAACGAGTTCGGTATCGGCGGTACCCTCCCACAAATGATATCGGCGTACTAGAGTCGAACATTTCCCCACCATGAGCCTACCACCACCGACACCCAGCCAAGCGTACTGCAAGGTTTCGGCTCTAGAGGGCGGGAGTATCGACATGGACCTCGACCAACTCATAGACACCGCCAAGCCCGGCGAGCGTGTCGACCTCCCCTCCCTCATTTTTCTGCTTCGCCACTCCATAACCGGAGAGTCCCTGCTGTTCGACCTCGGGATCCCTCCGCACATCGAGCAGCTACCCGTCGGCGCGCTCGCTCTGCTCACGAAAATGGGCGTCAAGCTGCAAGGCCAACCCGACCTTCGCGCGGCTCTCGCGAAAGGCGGACTTTCCCCAGAAGACATAAAGCACATCATCATCTCACACATACACTTCGACCACACGGGAGACCCCTCGGTCTTTCCTGCTGCGACGTACCTCATCGGTGCAGACGCCGCGCCCGTCATCCGTGAACACGCCCCGCACTTCCACGGGACCGTTTACGCGGTCGACACGCCGCCGGAGCGTACGCGGTTCCTCGAGACGGCGGACTGGCCTCCTCTCGGGCCGTTCCCACACGCGCTCGACTTCTTTGGAGACGGGAGCGCATACGTGGTCGACGCGGCGGGACATGTGCCGGGCCATCTCAACCTGCTTGTGCGCACGTCTCCCGATGGGGGGTGGTTGCTGCTCGCGGGGGACAGCGCGCACGATTGGCGAATCATCGATGGGGAAGCAGGACCCGCGAACCACCCCATCGTGGGGTGCTTGCACAGGGACGTCCCGGAGGCGGCGCGGCACGTCGGGCGCATTCGAGAATTGAGGGAGGTGCCGAGGGTGCGGGTGTTGCTCGCGCACGATGTGCCGTGGTATGAAGAAAACATGAGTAAAGGCGGGCCTGCGTTCTGGCCAGGCACTATAGAGTCTTTGTAGATGAATTTGTACAAACAAGTAATATACATGTACTCACAGAAGGGCTCAATAGATGCGAATACGATCAGTGGACCAACTTCTCGAGTCGAATAAACAGTAGTAGCGGTACTCGAGGTCAGCGTCCCGCCATCATGGACCAACAGGGACCCCGAAACAATCACGGGCGGCTATTCGCGCCTGTGGCATGACCGTGCCGGAGGCGCCCTGAGGGTCTTCTTCTGCGACTTTCCCCCTCACCTAGCCGGATTCCAGACACAGCCTTCTGTTATCTCTGCAGGCGACTAAGGTTGGGAAATATACTTGCAATAATGCTACTGTCATTGCTAGGGGTTTGTCTCTTGCCTCTGGTCTGCCGCGTAGCCGCAAGTCCTGTGCAGCCGTTTGCACCCGCTCGGAGACCGCTCGTCATATGGCACGGCCTTGGAGACTCGTATGCGTCGCCTGGAATGCTTGAATTTGTGTCTTTGATCAAAGAGATGCACCCTGGCATCTTTGTGCACTCGGTTTACCTTAATGAAGATCTCAAGGAGGATGAGAAGGCCGGCTTCGTGCGTTCGCTCTCCTCCACGCCACGTGCTCAAGCTCACTCAACCTAACCGCCATAACTAGTTTGGAAACGTGAATGAGCAGATACTTACTGCTGCTGAGCAATTCAAGAACGTCAGCGAGCTGCAGGGTGGTTTCGACGCGATCGGCTTCTCGCAGGGTCAGTCTTCACTCCCCCATTCTTCCTCCCATGAACCGCATGTTCAGATATAGAATACGTCTGCATCTAGGGGGACAATTTCTTCGCGCATACGTGGAGAGCTATAACGACCCTCCCGTCAACAACCTCATCACGTTCGGCTCGCAGCACATGGGCGTCTCCGACTTGCCCCTCTGTAGCGCCTGGGACCTCTTTTGCCAACTCGCCAGGCGAGCCGCGCGGGGCGGCGTCTACAGGGAGTGGGCGCAAGAGAATCTCGTACAGGTGCGCCTCCTCGTGGTGCTATAGCCCCACACACCCTGAAGGATCGTATCTACACAGGCGCAGTACTTCCGTGACCCCGAGCAACTTGATGCGTACCTCGAGCACAACACCTTCCTCGCTCCCATTAACAATGAGCGCCCTGACTACCGCAATGGCACGTACGCCGCGCACCTCTCGGCACTCCGCACGCTCGTGCTCGTGCTCTTCTCCGCAGACAAGACAGTCGTTCCCAAGGAGTCGTCTTGGTTTGGCTCATACGCGCCCCCAAATGCCCGCGCCGGTGCGCCTTGGGGTGGGGAGAAGACTGTCGTGCCGATGCGGCTTCAACCGCTCTATAAGAACGACTGGATCGGGTTGCGCACGTTGGACGAGCGTGGGGACGTCGTGCTAGAGACGTGTGAGGGCGAGCACATGCAGCTTGGGGACTGTTGGCAGCCGCTTGTGAAGCGGTACGTCGGGGAGGTCCTAGACAAGCACGCTGCGTACCCCGTCATTGAGCAGGAGGTGCTCGGGTTGAACTGAATGGCTCATTTCTGGAATACCGGACTGGCTTACTGTTATGCGATTTGCTTTCTTGCTGTGTAATAGCGCTGTACTATACCATGTGTAGACCCCAAACCGAAGAACTCTATCTTGTTGACAATTTCTTAAATCGTAAGGTACGCCAACATTCATACATTTCCGCCGGAGGACTTCTGCTCGTATCACGCAGGGAACTAACAGACAGACAGCAAACTTGTAGCAGGCGCGCGGCAACTCGCAGACCCCAGTACGACACTCAAGCCGAATGTTCCTTCAGCCAGTGCGTAAGTTCCTCTGTCGACCTCTGCGCTTGATTCAGTATCATCGTCAAGGCCACAAACTATGGGGCTTACTTTGATCCATTGGGCACGAGAATGGATGGTATCCAGTGTCTGCCGTAAGGCCAGCTCGTACGTGGCCGTATCCTTATCCTGGGTTCAGTTGCCATGAGCAATGTTCAAGTTCAGCCAACCGAGTCTTCGAGAGCACCACTCGCCTGGAAGAATGCTGAAATTCGCTGGTAGTCTTCATCCGAAGACAGGCCGCCGAAGACCACCTAGTGCCAACACGCACATAAATATTCGCATGGATGAACATGAGGGTTAGACCCACATCAAGCCAGTTGTTAAACACGAACGTCCCCGCGTACCGCTTCTCCACCTTGAACGCCAGGACTGTCAGTACGCGCACACTCCTTGCGGCTTCGCTCCTTCTTTGAACACGCACGCACCTCATCGAAATGTTCGAACACCGTCTCGGCCAGGAAGCGCCGCGTGACGACGTTTCGCTGCAGACCTCGGAGGTAATACAGCACGTCCTGCTCGCGCGCCTCTTCCAGGACATAGCGGAACGTCGCCGCGGCGTGCGTGAGGTCGCGGCTGTAGCCCATCGCGGTCATTGCCGCGAGCCCCTGTGCGGGTGTCTTGTGTGACACCGCGAGCCCTTTGACGAACTCCCATTCGGCTGCGCCGCCCTCTTGCACGCCCTACGCAGGAGAGGTATCAGTGTGGACAGCGGGACAGCGATCAAAACCTGCCCGAGGGGCACACGTACAATGCGGTAGGCGATGCTGGTCAGGCTGCTGGGAATCTTCGAGTCGTCGCCCGTCTGGACGAAGTGCGCGAAGCGCGACTTGAACTCCTCGATCACCCTATCCCGCTGCGTAAGCAAGGGCCGATAGCTCGAGGTGACGGCCGAGTGCACACACCAGGGGTCTCCAGCATTCGCAGCCTGCTCGATGGCTTTGGTCCGGAGTTGCTGCTGTTCAGAGGACTCGTACGGCGCTTTCTCGAAGCCGAGCCGTTTGGCGATGGGCGCGAAGAGGCTCTGGGGACCGCTCTAATTGTTAGAGGACCCGTGATGAGTATCGAGAAGACGCACCCTTCGGAAAACATTCAACGGGCCCACAACGTCATCGTGCTCCCACCACGTCCAGGCGACAAAGGACAAGCTGTTGGCGATCGCGTCCCACACGAGGTCTATAGCGTGCAATACTAGTTAGCGGTGCGTCTAATGTACGAAACGAGTGACTAGCATTCGTGCGTGCTGCGCAGTGCGTCCACCAGCCCAAGCGCGCTGCTGACTGAGCTATATCCTGCGGTGCACAGCGCAAACGCATCGCGCACAAGTCCGATTCTATCCTGGAGGGAGAAAGGGCTGTCCGAAGACGCAGCTTGCTGACCGAGCTTTACCAGCCTCTCTGCGCTGTACTGCACAACGTCTAAGGCGACCGCATTAGACACTGGGAGAATTCCACAGCACTGGGATGACGTACAGAATCCCGTAACAGCGGCGTTGAGTTTGAACGCCTTGCCGATGTCCAGAGGCACGAACTTCTCTCGTTCTGCGAGAAGGATCTCCGAGTCGATCCGGACGACGCCGTCTACTTCCTCTGTGAGAAGGTTGAGGGGAATTGTCCTGCCCAGCGGTTAACGCATGAAACACCCCGCCGGAACAGACAGTACCAGATTGTCTCGTTGTCCTTGGGTTCGGCGGGCCCTGTCTCGAGGAAGCGGTCTTGCCGCAAATGTATCCCACCTTCCTTCTCGGTGACAGTGATGACTGGGTAGCCCATCTGATATCGGCCAGTCAGCGTGGATCAAGGCAACGGTGTGGACGCTGACCTTCTTGACCCAGTTGTCCATTACGCCTGGTATATCCTGATCTGCTTGTGTATGCTCCAGCTGCGTGTCATCTGGTAAAGGTGGGGGCGGTACGTACTTGTCGCGGTCTGAATTCCTTCCCAGAGGTCTTGCGTGACCGTGTTCTTGTATTTGTGTTTTTTGAGATAAAGCGACACTCCTTCAAGGAATTTGTCTTCTCCAACGTAGTTAGCCAACATGCGCAACACTAAAAAATGCTACACTCAGCCAAAGAACAAAACAGGAAAGGCGAGGGCATCTTTACCCGAAGCCGCTTTGCTGTAGGAAAGGCTGTCGAAGATCTAAGGCAAGTCAGTTTTCTTTTACTACATCGCATGCTGGAGACGGGTCTACCTGGATGATCTTGTTCGCATCGGGACATTCGACCTCAATAGGGTGGGATGAGAGCCGAGCGTCTAGTGAGCGTGCTTGATAGAAGTTCGCGCCCAAGAAGAAGGCGTCGAGCTGCCACTCAGGGAACAGCCTGGTCCTTTCATCAGGAGCCTGATAAATAGAGCAGATGCTAAGAAAGGGGACGGTACCTATCTACGGCGGAAAGGTAAGTCAAGACGCAAAGGGAAAAGGATGACTCGCGACACACCGAGGATGATCTTTTCCCCAACCTGGCAGGGGACCCAAGAATCAGGGGGACTGGATATGTAGACGGTTTGAGCCCACCTACCAGGGTCGCAAAACCTTCGTATGATTGGTGGATACATCAGGTGATTCTGAGTTTTAGCTTATCCTAGTCAGCACTCACCTTCGTTCAAGTACAAGTTGTCCCACCATTCCATCGTCGTGATATCACCGAACCTAACGAAAATCACTATGGACGAAGCCCAGTGTCCACAACAAGCGCACAACGTACCACATGTGTCCCACCTCGTGGCTGACCATGGAGGCCACATACTGGTTGTTGTGTAGGTCGTCGGATTCTGGGTCGTGCAAGAAGCATTGTGTTCTCCCCACGATCAGGCCCTAGTAATGAACTGAATTGACTTTTCAACGGTAATCCCTATACCATCGATGCTTACCCAGTTTTCCATGCCGCCTGTACATGCACGCAGATTCAGACGTTTCTCAATATCTCAAGAGATACACACACTTACCTAGGTCGAAGTCAGCCGACTTCGAAGATGGGGCCTCATCAGCCGTCCGTCAGTCGCCACGCAGATTGGACTTACCACCAAGATATCTAGCTTAGGGAGAGGATACTCGAGATCGAATATCTCTTCGTACAGTGGCATAACCTTTTGCATAATGTCGAGGGCGTATTGGCCTTGGGAAATGTTGTCCTCCGTGGCTTCCTCATCGAAATGCCAGTGAGCACCCTGGACGTAGAAACACCCGGGGTGCGAAGATCCTCACCATAAATTCGTAAAGGGCGGATGACACCACTGAGTGGGCTCTTGTACGTGCTTTCTAAATACTCGAACGCCCCGTTGGCATACGCGACTAAGTACGTCGAGATCTACGATCGAAGTTAACTATCTCAGTCAAGTGCACCGCAACGACTACGTACCGGAGGTGTAGTCTCAAAGCGGGTGATCTTCCAATTACTCGGATCTGGAACGGATGCAAGTTTCGTCGTGATCCAGGAGTCTTTCTCGAACAGATCTGGGGAGTACGAGTGCTCGGATCGGGCAGGCATGTTGCTGAGGTTTACACCACCCGCCAGAGAAATCATGGTTATGGCGAATGTCGCTTTGAGGGCGGGTTCGTCCCAACAAGGGAACGCCTTCCTCGCCGACGTAGGCTATAGACAATGTAAGTCGCTATCAACCCTCATGACATTAACTTGGAGTTTACCTGGAACTGAGTAAGACTATAGACGATCTCCCCGTCTTTTCCCACAGTAGAGATATAGTAGCCGCTGAGGTTGCCTGATAATTGACCTTCAAAAGAGATGACGAGGCGGGCGTGGGAGCCTGCGGGGAGGATCTTGGGGAAAGTGAAAGTTCCTCGTTGTGTAATGCGATCGAACTCTCTGTCGGAAGCTTTCAGGACTTCGTTGAGCTCCCTGGAATGAATTGTTATCTCCTTGAGCTGCAGATCTAGAGTATTTAGGACGATTTTTGATGTGTCCTTGTGAACTCGAAGACTGTGACGGTTGCATGCATTATGAACAGAAGCACTGTCTAAGGGGCGGGAACTTCAAACGTACTCAACTTGCACTATGCCACCAAATGTGGAGTTCTCTGAGTCCGTAAAAATATGTAAATCGTAATGATTGGGGGTAACGTCTGTGGGGAGGCGATGGTCCTGTGCCAGTGTAGACATCGTGAAGCCGACTCTTGCCACGCTGAGGGCTGTATCTCTGATGTACGAATGTTCAAGTTGACGTCCTTGAATGTGTAGTGAATCCGACTATGGAGATGCCACCGGTCTGCAGAGAAACGTACACACCCGCTAACCCGCTGTATTGGTTCAGTCGAACCAGAGTCCGAGTCAATCCTGACGATACCGATAACGCTGGCTTCAAGCGCTGTCGTATAGTACCAGAACTACTATGAAGTGCATGGAAGCGCTCGGCGCGCAGCGGGGCCTTATGAGAACCGGCCGCTGGTTGGAATTTCTGTGAATGTTTTGTGGGGAGGAATGCATCGTGCTACTGCGTGAAAGTCCGAAAACTTTTCGGGTCCCAGCGTACCAGGGCATACAAGGAGCATACTTACGCAAGTGGTGGTGGTCGTTGCCAACTTGCGAGAGTCCGCGGCGGTCGACTCGGTGGCACTGGCTCGACGGTAACGGGCTACCGGCCCGGGTCCCGGAAGTTGTAGCCGTTGCGCCGCTCATGGCGGGTCGACGCGTCTTAGACTGCAACTGCTTCAACGACAACACCATCCGAACCTGCGCCATCCACGACGCATTCGGAGACACCAGCCTGCGTGATGCGCGCGTCCATAGCTGCTTCCAGACAATCCCAGGCGCCGGGGTCAATCGCGAGCGCCGCGGCCGCGGCCAAACTGCTCGAGAAGAAGAAAGAATATGAAGCGGTGGCTGCGTTGGAGAGGGCCAGTGCGCAGTTTCTGAAGCGTATCGAGGACATTGGAGACGATTTCGACGTGATTGCCGACGCTGGTATAGGTGCGGACCTTGCTTTCTTTCGGGGAACACAAACAAATGCCTGAGATTGCGCAGTCCACGGACAGGTCCTTGAGCAGTGGCCGAACATGTTCAGGATCCTTAGCCTCTTTCGTATGTACGTTCGCAATCTCATAATACCTATGTCTGACGTTGTCGGTCCTAGTGTCGCAACGGGAACAGCACGCCGAAGACGAAGTCACGTCCACCCCAAGTATGGGTGAACGCTTGGTCCGAGTGCCTATTGAAGAGTTGAGACAAGCAGAGTCGACGACTTCTTGACCAAGGTACGACCTCTTTGTACATGTTCTCCCAACTCTATAGGTTCATGTTGTGATGAGCTTAAGGATACCACACCTCGACTGCGCTTCATAGTCGCCAAGAACAACTCCACTTAGGGTGCTACATTCTGCGAGCGCGCGGGCAACGTGCAGTTTGAGGTCTGCACCAGCTGAGCTGAGGGTGCAATACCTTCTCACAACCGGCGACTCGATCGCGCCGGTGTCACGACAACGCGACGAAACCGTATCCGTATATATAACATGAAATTGTACCCTGGGTATCCCTCTCTCCCTAAATATATCAGGATTTAGCCTCACTTGCGTGTTTCTTCTGCTCTTTCAGAGCGGCGATACGCTGAAATTTGCCATCAGCGGGGGCCCCGAAATCTAGTCGGGCGTCCCTACCTGTCTCCTCTCCTCCTTCCGACGCGCCATCTCGGCAGCCTTCTCCTCCTTCGACATTCCCACAGTACTATGTGCCGTGGATGCATGCGCAACAAGTTCGGGCTTCCCGCCATCTGTAGGTGTCACCGACCGTGCAATCGAGGGTCGGGGGCTGGCAAGTGGAGATGACACACTAACGTGAGAGCTCGAAGAGGTGCGCGACGGCTGCGGGGCGAGCGATCCGTGTGGACTGCCCCATTCACTAGAAGTGCGTGACTTGGTCGAGGCCGGGGTAGCCCACGGGTCTTGCGACGCAGACGATAGATGGGAATGGCCATGCACACCCATGGCCCCAAATCCTAGCCCACCAAACTGCGCGCGAGGGATGGGGGCGGTCTCGAACGCGCCTGCCGATGCACACACAGTGCGAAGTCAGCAACCCGACGTTCGAGCAGAGATTAATTAAGAAGGATGGATGGCTCACTCCAGTCGCCCTCATCGGCGTTCACATCCATCAGGTCGTCATTGCCCCATGGGTTCGAAGCATGAACCAGCTCATTCGCGGCCTCAACCTCGGCGGCGGCCACTTCCGCCCAATCGGGGACGGACGACACGCTCTCGCTCGTGGGCACCTTATTTGCGCCGAGATACATGCCTCTGCTCCTGCTCCCTGCACCTCCCCCTGTGGTGAACGAGCGCGTGGGGAAGGCACCCGGGGAGGAATACATTGGGGTGAGCGGTGGCAGCCCTGGGTCGGCGAGTGGGATGCCGGAATTCATGAGGGCTGCCCTCATGAGAGGGTTTGGTCCGTCCAGGGGGGCCGGGGCTGAGGTAGGCCGGTCTATCGCGGCGCCTGCTGAAGCCATGGTGCTCTGGAGGTCTCCCGCGGCCAGCTTCGCCGGAGGTTAGTGGCGAGAAGGCCGAGGCGAGGGCTAAGAACGCACCTTCTTGCCTAGTGATGAGATGGCCCATCCTGCTAGTGCGCCGGCGGCACCGGCCGCGCTGTTGACGAGCGTGTTGGGAGATGCGCCATTGATGGGGAGTTGGCCACCTGGGAATATCTCTATTTCAGGGGCAGCGGTTTCCGGCTGGACGAGGATGGAGGCGGTGAATGAGATGTCAAGACAGTAAGGAGACGCTTACCATGGTAGCTGCGTGCTCCTCCAGCTTCTTTATGAACAGCTCCATTGCCTTGAATGCCTGATCGCGTACCAACCTGCAAACGGCCCAGTCAGATATGAAATTTGATCGACAACTACTCATCGAACGGCGGACTTTTCCTTGTCGATCGTTGTGAACGCCATACTGGGTACGACCTTTGTAGCAATGTCTTCAACGTCGAAGCACTCGATCGTCGCCATGAGCGCCATAAGTCCTGCGACGCGGGCGTGTACGAAGGGGTCCTTGAGGGCACGCGTGAACGCGGGCACAAGCACCTTGCGCTTCGTGTTGTATCCGAGCGAGGGCCCGAGCCGCCCGATAAGGATGCAGGTGTTCGTACGGATAGACGACTCCGGGTCCGACTGCATGCGCGCAAGGTGTCGCAGGAGGTCGTTGTTCAGGATGCGCTCATTGAGCTACAGGGGCGTGTTAGTCTGTTCGCCAGCGGTCAGAACGCACCCAGGCGGGGGCAAACCTTGTCGGAGAGAAGGATGATCGACTTGACGGTCGCTTCACGAATCAGCGCGACGGTATCCGTGAACCCTGTTTGCTGCAACGGGGTATACGGTGAGCATGGGGCAGAGCCAGGTACGAGTATCGACCGTGAAAGTGGACAGGCGACGAACCAGGTTCGGCCATATCTTATCGACGACGGTTTTCTTGTCGAGCTTGTCGGCGTACTCGGGTAGATGGTCAAGCAACGCCATACGCGTGCCTCTATCTGGGCTGGAGTACAGCTTGACGAGATGCGTGAGGATGACGGCCGGATAATCGTCCGGAGGTACGTTCTTGCCGAATTGCAGAACCAAGGGCAAGATCGTCGCCGCGGACGCGCCGCCGAACTCCAGCGCGGATATGAGGGCGGGCAAAACACGGTAAGATGCGAACTCCGTGGGGAAGGAGGAGGCTGATTCCTTCAGGGTCCTGCGGGGATTCAGTATATACGAAGAAGATGGCAAGGGACACAGCCTGGCAGTAACGTACTTGAGAAGTGATGCCTTCTCGCCCTCGCTCGCAACGTTGAAGCCATCGAGGCCAGCACAGACCTTAACCAGTTGGTTATTGGCGAAGAATCCAGAGCCGTCGCCCGCAGTGTGCGACGTGCCAAGCTCTAGGAAATGGGCAGGGGTTAGGCGTGCCTTAGGATTTGGATTAAGGAGCTTCTTGTAAGCCGGAAATATAGATGTAGGAATGGCGCCTCTCGAGGCTGCCGTAGGTGGTGGATGCGGCGGTTGCGCGGTTGCGGGGAGGCCTTGGTTTGCGTTGAATGCGAAATGGATGAGGAGCCCGAGACCGTATGCGTCTGCGGCTGCTGGCGGTAGCCTGTAAGATGATTAGTTGTGCTACAAGTTGGTAATGGGGGCCTAAGCTATACTCTTTGAGGGTAGAAAACCCTCCCTTCTTGACTTCCGGCGAGGAATATGTTGACGCATCCGGGACCATCCCGCCCAACGTCTGGCAAAGAGGATGCTTTCATTATTTGGCCGACTAGCGCGACTGTACGTACAACGTACATAGAGGACGGCAGCGTCGTCTTTGGGGTTGCTCAATACATCAAACCCTCCAAGCTTCCACTCCCCAGAAGACGAGATGAATATTGAATCCACACGTACATTACCGTGGGTTGAAGACGCAGAATCGTTCAGGAACGCTAGTGCGACCTGCGTCACATCTCAGAATAAGATAATCACGGTCTCTGACTGATTGACGTACAGAGACACGATGCAATCCCCAGACGAGCCACGCCTCCCGCTCTTGTACACTCTTTGACTGCCACTCCTGGATTGCAGGCCCCAAGGGCCGGACTCGTTCGGTCATGATGTGAATGCTTGTGTCCGTCTCAACTACTTCCATGAACTTCAGGACGTCGGGGTGGCGGACGGTGCGCAGCTTGCGAAGTGCATTCTTCGCCAACGGTAGGAGGTTCTTCTTCGCAGGTGTATTTGCTTCAAACTCAAACACAGATACGGGAGAGCTGTCGTCCTGCAAAGGAAGCAGGTCGCATTCACAGAACGATACTGCGGTGCGCATAATTCATACCCGCTTTGTAGCATCATACAGTGACCAGAGTGTCCTGTTCTCAAAGGAAGTGACTTTGTGACCGAGGGAGAACGGAAGAGTTAATCCAGATTTTTGCACCAACGAAGAGACGGCAGCAGATCCCAGAGTCCTCAAATAGTCCATGATTGAAGAGGAAGTAGCGCCCCAAGGGCGGAATTACAAGACAGTGGTGTCGGGAACGTCAATGGCGATGAGCAAGATGTCCTCGGCGTCGCGTGGGGCAGCCATCAATGGGCGCCTATACGAGCGCTTGACCACGCGCCGGTCAACACGCGGCGCGTGGCGAATTCTTGTTCTCTGCTCACCACCTGCGACAACGTGCTCAACGCCGTCCTCGCCGCCGCAGGCGACATGGACGTGTCTTTGCCTTCTATACCACGCCTGCGTATATCTCGGTTCTCGCCTCAGTCCGACAACCAAGCTCTCACACCAGTCGCTGGTCCGTCTCACAATTCTGACTTTCTGCACGCCGACGACGACGACGAAGATGCGGAGTCCACGCCGCGGATGAACTCTACCGCGATGCCGGATAGACAGTCGCCACGGAATGCCAGTGCTCCTGGGCTTCCGGCGGATACTCCGGCTGCGCGCCTTCGCGCCCTGTTAGCTCGCGTTCCAAACACTCCGGATAGCGCGACGCCCCATGCCTCGACTTCTCGCATGCCTGCTCTCCCATCTGGCTCTGAACCGGAATCAGACTTTGAACCGCCCTATTCCTCTGTGACTACCTCGAGCGTCGCGAGAGAAAGTCTGAAGGAAATCTTCTCGCGCGCGCTGCGTGAGCCGGGTAATACCCCGCAGAAGGGCAAACAGAGGCGGAACAGCATCGATACCAGCGAGGTCGAAGCAAGCCCTCGAGTGGAGGAAGAGCGTTCGAGGTATCGGGGAAAGCGGCGCAGTCTGAGCGACGAGGAGGCTGAGAAGTCCAGTGAGTCCTGATTCGATGCTGAGCCTGCGTCGTCTCACATTGTGGCTTAGAATACGCTGAGTCGTCAGAGCGGTCTTTCCGTTCATCCTCTGCTGCATCCGCATTTGATGCGCTCCGCCAACGACTCAACGGCTCCGCCTCCATCATGCCAACTATCCCTTCAGAACGTACGTTCACCCATACCCTCGACACCAATTCTACGCACCGACTCCCTCACAGAGCTAGTAATGGATATGTCGATGCCTCCACCCAATTCGAGTATGGATACTGCCATGCCCCCTCCTGCGCCAGCCGATACCTCTTCGGAAACACCGCCCTATGCAACTAGCACTCCGATGCGTACATTCCAAATGTCGGCGCACCTGCATATGCAGTCCAGTAAGTCTTCCTTGCTACTGGAGTGATTAGACACGCCCTCATATGTGCAGACCTTTTGGATCAAGACTCGGAGATGCGAAACGCGCTCGAAGGTATGGATAGCTACGACATTGCACCAGTGCCCCAAACCAGGCAGCGCACTACGTCTTTACGGGGCACAGGTGGCCCGTCGCCTCGCCCACAGCCGCAAGGGCCTTCACCCGCCCGCCCACTGTCTTGGAGCTCGCATTCGAAGTCTCACTCCATTCATAACCTGCCCCTGGTTAGACGAGGCAGTGAAGACGTGTACAATTCCAGTTCGTGATGTTCGGCTCGTACTCGTGATATTCTTTGTTCATCCCGTTTATCGCACAGCATCTACTCCGAGCTCCTCTCGCGGAAGCTCGTCCCAGTCGGGCGCAGATTGTGAGCTGATAGGTTGTCATATTTGTGGGCGCATCTCTGACGCTGTGTAGATAAAGAGCGACAAGACGAGGTCACCCGCGACCGCATGCACGAACGTGAGCGCGGATGGAACTCGCCGATACCCAAGTCTCCAGCGCACCCGGGAAGGCACGATCCGTCACATCGCCACTCATGGGGATCTCCCGGTAGCGGACGAGGAAGTCCTGCTCATGGGTTATCAAGGAAGAGCAGCGTTGCTTCTCTGACGAGTACTGACGATGGGCGGTCGTCCCGAGCGAGTTCAGTGGCGTCGCGAGCGGATCGTGAGTGCGGTTCACAAGGAGTGTTGTTTTCTCCGCTAAATCACCCTCAGATGACGAACGTATGCACTTCCTGGAACAGGAACGGAGCAAAGAGCGGGAACGAGAGTGGAATAAACCGCATCCCAAATTGTCGCGGTCGTCCTCAAGCCTGAGTCTCAACAAGAGCGAGCGACTTCGGACGAATAGCCAACCTACGCGACCTGACTCTGCTGCATCGTATCTGTCCCCCAACAGACTTACTCTGCACCGGCATGCGTCCTCTAACTCTCTAAACTCAAGTAGACCGAGCTCTCCCGCTAGCTCAATATCGGGTCACAGTGTAGAGCTAGAAGTCGAGCATGAGATAGAACACGAGCGCGAACGAAACTGGAACTCCCCCCATCCAAAATGGAATCACCCGCTACACCCTCGACGATCGCTCTCGCCCCTTCCACGCTCCCTGGCTGGTTCACCTCCTCCCACACAGCATAGGTTCACGACCACACCACGGAGCCGGACGAATAGCACAACTAAGGCCCCCTCCCCCAGCGTACCGCCGTCTGGCAAGTCGGTAGCAAAGGAGTGGATTGCTCGCCCTAAGTCTCCACTGTTGAGGTCCACCGCGGACAACAAGCCTTCTCCCCATACGCGACCACTGTCGCCATCAGGGCCACCCTCAAGAAGCAAAACCGACTCGTCCGAAGCCGGCTTCAAGTCGCGCTTCGGGTGGTCATTTCCGCAAAAAACACCCCTTCCTCCTCTAGAGCTCGACCCAGATTCTCCGCAGAAGGCGCTCTCCCGTCGTCCAAGTCGAGCGTCTCTGACCGCTAGTCCGAGCCACATACCCGTCCCATCTCCCAAGAAAAGTGTGCGCGATACTTCTGCATCCGCGGCCAATCAAGCGGAGAAAAAGAAGAGTCATAGGCGAAGCGTAACAGAACTTGCGGAATCTATTGGCGCAATTCCCCCTCGCATTCACATCTCAGACGGTGGCGATGCCGCTGACGAATTGCCTCCCATACCTATTGTAAACGGACACGACGACTTATCTTCTGGCAAGTCATTTTACTATGTCTTGCTACTGCCAGACATTGATCTTGCGCCTCTGCAGCGAGTGAGGATGAGTCCGTGGTTCATACAAGTACCCCCACAGCGAGACCTATTCCTTTACCACCTCTGGATGCCACTCACACCCCCAATCTTCTAACCAGTGCAGCGAACGATCATGCTCTTCATAATGAAGAGGCTCAACCACGCTCATCCACCCCCCTCGTGTCACCCCCGCCTACACCACCTACACCAGGACCTGCGACGATATTTTCCCTGCAGACCCCACCTCGAAGACCGCAGTTTCATACTCCCAAAGCGGTGTTTGAGACCCCCCCTCCCCCTCGTGGGATGCCTGACCTCCCAGGTCCGCCTTCATCGGAGGACGAAGCTGACCACGCCCCCGTCATGCAAAGCCACGATATCCCAGCAAATGTCACTTCGCTCAAGACTCCCCGTCCACCGGGTGCTTGGCTCGCCACCCCGGCGCCATCTCGACAACCCAGCAAAGACCCAGTCGAACGGGCTGGCTCCGCACCACCCGCCGAGCTCCAGCTGTCCTCGTCTGATACAGGGCTGGCCACTCCGTCCTCCACGCTTTCGCGGGCAAACTCTCTCCCTCTGCAAACTCCGGCACCGCCTGGAGGATGGATCAACACGCCTGGGGTTCCGGACACGTCAGCTCGGAGAAAGGGGCTCTTGAAGGTTCGCTTTGATGTCGAGTCTGAGACGGCCTCCGAAGGAACTATCGAGAGGCCTTCTGCTGATTCCAGTGTGGAGTCTAAGAACCCTGATACCGAGTTGCCTAATGCATCTTGGAGTGCGATTGCTTTACAAAACGGCGACGCTTCGATATCTACAGCACCAGCGGATCAGTCATCCGCGGATGCCGCACCCGTACCTGCCCCATCGCCGCTGCGAGACCGGATCCGCCAGAGATCCCCGAGTATTCGCGTCCTAGATGCATACGGTAGAGAGCAGGTCGAAACAGAGTCGGCTCCACCGGCGGTGCACGAAGCGGCTCCTCAGGGTGTAGACCCGCCAACGGACGGTCGTGCTGTGACTCCCCCAACGCCTCACCGGGAGGCTCGGGTTGCTACCATTACTACTCCACGTAGCCAGAGTGTTGTGCGCATGGTCGATGCCATGGGTCGCGAGATTGAGGAGCCTGTTCCGGAAGAGGACTCGTTCGCGAACCCTCCGCTTTCGCGCAGCGAGGCGCTGTATCGCATGCGAGAAACGTTGTCCTCCATGGCACAGGAAATGAGCGACGCCGACCGGTAAGTTCGGTTTTGTACCGCTCATCAATTTGTAGTTGATAGCTCCACAGGCCAAGCGATAAGGCCGTCTTCGACGCACGATCATACGCTTCCTTGGAGGAACGATGTAAAGCAGCACAAGTGACCCGCAGCAAGATCTCTAAGTCGCTACAGATGGCGCAGAGTGCGGAAGTGGGGCTGAAGAGTAGATATGCGCCTTTGCGCGAGAAGATGAAACCGAGCGCTTTATTGGTATGCTCCCGTTTTCACTGCTTGTCGTGATCCACACTTATGATCGACACAGCCTGATCCGCGGCGCTTCGGCTGGCGTCTCGTCGTGGCGTTCATCCTTCTCCAGGCCATCATTTTGGTGGTCTTGTATCGGTATGCCGTGTCTTGGTTACCGTATGTGACTGGCTTCCTTATGTCGAATGCACAGATACTCCCTAGTGCAAGCACGGAAAATCTTCCTCACAACATATTACGACCCCTTTTACCCGGAACTTTACCGTTATCTCGTGAAACCCGATACCACCCTACACACGATACCCCAATGCCCCTCGTGGTCGATCTTCACCGTCTTCAGCAGCCTGCAGCGTGCAGGCCTGAGAGGCGTCGGTGAGGATGCATGGACGAGCGTCAAATGCGCCGTCTCTTCATACATCCAGACGTTCTGGGTCGACTTGAACTATGCTCAGAATACGGTCACGCATTCGTAGCCGCCGACATGACATGCACAGTATGCGGCAGGACACCATCATCATCTATTTAAACATATTACTGGCGTTAATTGCATATGCACTAAGTTACAGGTTTTGATTGTCACGTTGGTTCTCTGTGTTGTATACGCTCTTGTATTGCCTCGCACAATCCACAAAGCACTGTTTGTGGCCACCTCCGCCGCGGCACCATTTCAAGCGCGTTTGTGTTTTGTGGCTGTTTTTAGGTGGTCCGATGACCATTCATCGGGCCTAAATCCGCAGATTATTACCGTCTTCCATGCTTATTCTCCGCTCAGAGACGCGCTGACGGCTTGGCAAGATTTCGTAGTTGCGTTTTGACAAGTTGGTAAGTGCCCGTTCATACCACAGCAAACGACCTGAGCTGAGTTTCCGGCAACGTTCTTAGAATAGGCTTGAAGCTTGAACGGTCACCGACCTTGAACGCTATGGATACCCTCCGGAATCCGCTCCGCATTTCCTGTAACCCCGGTGAACGCCAAGTACGATAAGCCGCAACCGAGCCACCCCCGCCGGCAAGTAAACTTTTGCCGGACTCAGCGGCCTGGATTTGGCTATTCGTAGGCTAAATGTACAATAGGTGAGTTTGCCGAAGCCTCATGCTACCGTTGCGCTGCCGACGATTACGACTCTTAGCCCCCGGCGTGCAACTGCGGAGGTAAATCTGCCATATGGTAGTAGTGAGTGGCTTCATGGTTCCCGGAACACCGTAGCAGCCTTACGCTTAGCAACAGGCCTAACCAAGTCTATGGAATGACTTTCCTGTGGCAGAGGTCTGTGGGCGTTGCGTAGGAGCTCACAGGATGCCAAATCCTGCTCGGTGCCACAAAGCAGCCCCCACAAGTGAAGCATTCCAAACAGGAACTAGACGTCCCTAGGCGTCCCTGTTGATTGCGCTTCCGGGCATCCACCCAGTTGATCTGATCAGGCAAAACCGGCAACGACGAGATCGGGTGCGGGGATCTGGGGCAACGTTCACAGCCTGCCGACTTCAGGGAGTCCACACCTGCAGAGCCTCCTTGTATCTGACATGCACTACGACAAGTCTCCATGCCCTCTTCATCCAGACGTCCTTCTGTGCATCGTCATCGCGACCCCTTGGCAACTGCGCGCGATGAGCGGCATCAGAACACGTATCCGTTAGTCGCACCATCACGTTGCAGCGCCTGAGTTATGGGAGCAGGCGACTGTCGAGCCCCAGACCAGACGAAACTCGACCACTGTGCTGCCGCGTTATATACGCCAGGCACATGCACACAGTGCGCTTCTCAACTTTCTCCGGCCCCGCTGCGCTTCTGTCGCTTAACCGCGCTCACGGCCACACTCTTATAGTCGCACAGAAACGTCGTCGCCCGACCATGTTAACTGCCTCGGGACCTCTCCCCCAACTGCCTCCGCTTCCCCCACAGACGCCCTTCGTCGCTGATCACTATCCTTGGGAGCGCCACTACCCTTCTA
Source organism: Trametes hirsuta (assembly GCA_001302255.2). Taxonomy (NCBI): domain Eukaryota; kingdom Fungi; phylum Basidiomycota; class Agaricomycetes; order Polyporales; family Polyporaceae; genus Trametes; species Trametes hirsuta. The sequence continues at coordinate 2,462,272 of CP019378.1, forward strand.
CTTCGATCTCTAGTACATCAACACAGAGCGATTCTGAACGCTCCAAATCAACATCACCGAAGACACGACTTTTGGTCCTACCTTTTCCACCTCTGCCCGGAATAGCCGGTCCAAGCACAATGTCTGACGTCGTCCCGCCTCCTGCACGATCACAAACGCGGACCCATTCTCATTCGCGGAATGGGTCGCGCGTACTCGTGGTCCCCTCTGCCTCTTCGACAGACCTCGTCATCGTCTCGCCGCCTGCGCGGACGCACTCTCGGAGCGTGTCCGCTGCGGCTTCCAAGCACCTTCATCCTCCCCGATCGACCCCGGCTGATCCTGCGCAGCCCATGCCCACGCACAAACGCACTAAGTCGCGGCCCCTCCCTCTGCCCCTCCCCCCCAAAGACCACCTAATGCCAACAAACCGAGTGCTTGTTCGCACAGAGTCCTTGCCGATACCGCAGCCCATGGCAGCCTCTGCTCCTGCTGCTCCCCGACCTATACGCCACAATACCTCCCCGCGACCGGAATATCCCACCGAGCACGCCCCTACTTCCGCTCCCGTGCGTCACGCAGACGCTTCTAGTATTCGCTCGCGTGCTATGCCGGCAGCGCAGAACTCGGAACAGCCATTCCTTGCAACCGATGCGCCGCCTTGGGCCCTTGTCTCGGCACCCGCGCGTGCACCCACGCCCCCGAGGCCGAAGGCCAGAACAGGTCTCCCCGCGACGCCACGACGTCCGGGCGACAGTCGTGGTTTCGAGCGAGGACGGAGTCCGCAGATGCAACCCGTCACCACAGTGACGCGTGGAAGCCCCGGGCCTATAGCGGGCCTGGAGCAGGGGTCTAGTTCCGGCGCGAAGCCCTCGGGGACGGAGTTCGCGAGGAAGTGGGTCCTCGAGAAGAATGGGAAGCGGCTAACGCAGGACTCTATCGTCGTCGCGCAACAGCTGCGCATGTTGCGATGAGCAAGATGGCGGGCGTCCTTGCTTCTGCGTCGGCATGGTGGGTCTGTTTTCGCGGTCCCGCGTGGCGTCCTGGAAGCTGAGCGTTCGGATGTTTCAGGTCGGCAGGTGGCGCCTCGACGTGTCTCGCCCTCCCCTGCGGCTGGTGCTACTACTTGTGGCGGCGCCCAGTCGTACACTGTCTGTTGCTATGATGTCTGCTTTCTATCCTTTCGCATCCTCACCTTGACACTCATTGCAATGTTGACACACTCAATTCTGACTTTTGGACACGGTGGACATCGCGCACACTCACAACTCTGGATGTAATAATAATATGTTTATAGCTAGACTTCAGTGTCGGATTGTTACCGCAATCAACATTACTTAGCCTACGGGATTCGGATTCCACGTACCGCCCGCAACCTCAATTGATAATACGTTTAAAATACGTTCGGGGCCTGTCTAGCTGGATAGAGGCGCCATGATATATCGCTGCTTAAATGCTCCGGATAGCCTGCACTGAGCAAGCGGGGGGGCCTTTACAAGAGATGGTATTCGAATGAGGAGAGCGGCGAGACAAAAACAGCCAGCTGGTGATGATTTCAAACGACAAAAAGCGCCAGCGGGCGTCTACAGGCGTCTACGCGCGGTTGTGGCTCATGGGCGCCTGAGTTCTGCGTCAGAGGCTCTTGCGCCGGCAAACACGGCTTTGTTCTACACCTCCACCACTCCCGCCACGGTTTGTCGACCTCCCACTTCCGGACTTACATGTCATAGAATTGCACGGGTTTCAAATGGAGAAGGCCGTTAACGGCCTCGTTGTGAATGGCACGACCTCGCACACCTCCACCATCATCCCAAATGGCGACACCGCAATGCACGACCCAGCCCCGGAGGAGCTGGAGCGGGAACTTCCTATCGTCATGGACGGCCAGATTCCTCTAGGAGAACTGGTCTCGCGATTATCGCAGTCGATGTATGCTGAACTGACTGAGTTGGCGGAAACGTGAGTTCGCAGTGTAGAGAAGAGCCGTTCGCCCGTGGGTCTCACCACGTCTGCGGCAGCATGCCACAAATGTCCGATGCTGCTCGCAAACGATTCATTGCAGACTGGGTAGTCAAGATCAAACGGCAGGTCGTAAAGCTCTACGCTATAGCGAAATGGTCGCGGGATGCTAGTGTCGTTCAAAAGGCCATGGTATACATATGTCGATACCGCGGCCACCGCTGTCATACTCACTGAGCCCTCTAGAACATCACAGCCTTTCTCATGGACCAAAACCGTCAGTTTGAGGAGGCCATAATGGGGTTGAAATACTGCAGGGATGGTCTGGATCCGGCAAGGTGCGTCTGTCCGGACATCCTCACTATCTGGACTCTATTCCGCGGTGCTCGACGAGTTACCATGCGGACGGTTTGTTCGGCAAGAACTGTCTAGTGTCAACGACTTCGGTACAGGCGCTCTTGCATACCTTAATATCCTCATCGTGTCCTCGCGTTGCAGACCACTCATCTACCATGCCACAGATTACGAAATCATGACCTATTGACATCTCTGGATGTCTTGACTACTGGCACCTATCGCAGACTCCCTACTTGTATAAAGGTATGCCTCGCCGCCATTAGTCCCCCTCAACCATGCGACATGAGCTCCTCGGCCCATATTTAATATGTGCATTGACGTTGATCTCGTAGGAACTCATTATCCCTACTACTCCATTAACTGATGAAGAAGTGGCAAAAACTCTCGCGGACATTGAAGATGCCATGCGGTATCGACTGCGAACGTCGGAAATCGTACCATGGGAGATGTCCCAATATCGAATAGGTGGGTAGCCGACCGCGTGGGTAAGTGCGATATCTCACTTCCTGTCGGTCAGCCGATGGCCGTGTATTCTTTGTTGCCTCGAGACTCTTCGAAGCCTCTCTGTGTCTGCGCGGTGCGGCAAAGAACGACGGCTGGTTCTTCGTAAACGTCGAGTTCTTGTTCAAGGTGGGTGGCGATCAGACCGGAATGCAAGGTGAGCTACTTTTACCGGTGTGCCGTGCGTGAGATGCCGACTGCAGCAGAGTTCCCCCGAACCCCCACTGGCGCATTAAAACACAATATCACCGAGGAGGCGAATGCTCGTTTGGGTTTTTATCTACCCCCTGATCAGCCTCCACCCCCCGGCGTGGAGGCCCCGCCTCGGCCAGAACTGCCGGAGGGCGTTGTAGATGCGCCTCTGGTGCGAGTGTTCAACTTTCTCCGTGAGTTTGAACCTATACGGCCCGGTCCCGATCTTGACGCCCCGACGACCAGAAATGATGTCGTTGTCCTACCAGCTTGAGATTCTGTGGTATCAGGTAAATTTTTATCCCGTTTTCCTGTCCGTCCCTGACGCCTGCGCAGGCTGAACGAATACGCTCTCTCGGTTGGGCTGAGTTCCTAACGGTCGAAATGACCAACAACCGGAGGAAGCTTGTCGTCTCATATTGGGTACGGAAGCCACCACCACCCGGGCAACCTTCTGCTGCGCAGGCTCGAAATCGGATGCCATTGTTGGGTGGGAAGCTCAGCGTCTCGATCGTGCAGGTCAAGGAGAAGATCGGTCGGAAAGCGATGCGGTCGCCCAAGGCCCGCGTGCTTGCTGAACTACAGGAACGATCGAAGCTCGAACAGGCTCGGCCGTCGGACGATGTTGAGAACTTGCGCTTTGACGTTCAGTGGGAGCCCGAGCCGGGCGCGCTAGGCGTCACGCTTCGACCGGAAGATGTGCACATACCGCCCGAACAGCTGCGAATAGTACGTGTGCCACGGCTATGCGATGGGCGTATCTCACGGGACTTTATAGGACCCAAACGATCTCGACTTCGAGAGTTTGATCCGAGGGGTGATTCGTCGACATACGGAGGGCATCATGCAGTTCCTCCAAGCACAGCTTGTGCGCGGTGCGTTAACTCGCAACGTGTTCTCTGCCCCAGGCGAGATTACTTTCGTTAGCGACGGTAAGGGGATTACTCCACCCTATTGGCAACCAGTTATAACGTCGTCATTGTAGGGGTCGCACCTTCCCTCCACGTACATCTATGTGCAGATGAGATGGTGAAAGTGACCGTCGACCCAAGGACAGGCCGCCTGACTCTCCGAGATACGGGCGATTTAGCAGCCGCGGGCCGTGGGCCCCGCTTTGCCGCTATCTCTGACAGATTGAACGATTCGCCTTGGAGGTTACCTGAGGCGCTGATTCGACTGCGTTTGACGGTGTGTGTGCAAGTTCCAATGTAATACACCCTCGCTGATGCTTTTTTTGGATAGACGATCACGGACCTCGCGGAGCAAAAGGTGCAGTACCTTGGTCTGCAGAGTTTCCGAGAACGCAACTTCGCTCCCGAAGGTGATGCGTTGTTTATCATTTGCGTATGCTGCAACGCTCGCCGCTAACAGTCAAATTACCTTGCAGAACTCACGAAATTGGGGCCGGATGCGCGTGGTACGCTGTACATTCAGCTTGCCAACTTCCCGAGCCACTATCTTGTCCTTGTCATTACCGACAATGACTACCGCTACGCGCTCATCAACGTCAAGGTTCAGCAGGCAACGATGTACAACGATATGATCATGGAGGACATTGGGTGGCTGAACGTGCGCCGGATACATGGGGACGAGTTTTCCGTCGAGGCGGGCCCTGGACCTGAGCCGGTGGCGGGGCAGAAGCGGAAACGGGAGGATGGTATGGGCGTTGCTGCAGGGGAACAATATTCCACCAGGTATGCCTACTTCATGCGACATCAATATCGCCGGATGTTGATTTTGTGTAGCTTTCGACTGGAAACGAAGGTCTTACGGGAGTTGTATGCCTACTGCTGGTATGCCGGGGGCGCTACGTAAACGTTTGTCTTACTGACTTCCCACCAGTGCGCGCGTGGCGTACACGAAGGTCGAGCAACAGTTCAAGCTGCGGGGGATACCTTATATACACGTCCACTCCACGGTCAACGCCGCTGCTCCCGAACTTGCCCATATCCAGTCCTCACTTGCTCGCTCGATCCCTGCACTGTGTGTGCTCTCCTCTGACATCCTCTCCGGCGCGCCTGCAGCGGAGGCGGCTATGCCCAACATTCGTGTTATCCCTCTCAACTGGTGGTCGAGTGATCAGGCGAAGGTTGTTACCTGCGTCAAGCTGAAGTACGTGCAACAACCGATCGGAAAACGAGCTAGTGGGACGTCGGTCATCCGCCCGTCGAAACGGATCATATACGACACTCGCGAAGCCATCGTCTCGTTCTTATCTGATGATGTCGACAAGTGCGTAGACGAATTCCTGGAGGAATGGGCCCGTGTTTCTAAGATGGTGGTCATTGCCCGCGAAAGTACGCTTTTGATGTGTTCAAACCCTGGAGAAACTCTGCTGACTTGCAATTGTAGTTGCACAGATGTCGACCAGGTATCTATGGACAGACGTTCGGTTACTTTCGTTCGACCTGCAGACTGTCGAGTTTGCCTACGCCTCCGATTATACCCTTTCTCTCACCTGCACGGACCAGCTATCCTCCGTCGGCGGGTCATACCACCTCCGTTTTGGGCGCATCGAACCGGACGACGACGTGCTCATGCAAATTGATGGCGAAGGCGCACCACTACCCGCACACAACCCACATGAGGACGTAGAGCCGTACATGCGTAGCCTCCTCCGGCACGGCCGCCTCTCTAACGCGCTCCACCGGCTCGTCGGGCTCTTGCGCGAGACGCTCCCTATCGTCGCCGAACTCGAAGATATCCGGGCGACTGCCACGCGGGCGGGTCGCGCCGTCGACGTGTTCGCCAAGTCCGCGGGTTGGTTCCGGATCCTCTATGGGGACTTGCGCCACGCGCTCGACTTCCGGCTCATGGCGGGTGCGCGCGTCGTCGTGCTCGACGGCTCGCACTCGCTCTTCGACGACAGCGCGGACGCGCACGCGGCGATCCGCCACCTCGGCGGCGCCAAGTTCGCCCCAGTGTCGTTCCGCGACAATACGGGGGCACTGCAGCCGATTCCGGGCTTCCAGGGACTGGTACAGGACGCTATCAAGGCGGCGATATCGGATGGTGTGTCGGGGCGATTTGCGCCCATCGACATTGGGGTTATTTGTGATGTTGCAGCTGTCAGAATTGTAGGTAGGATGTTGTACCAGAAGGTGTTTGAGAAGCTAGCAGCTCCGTAATCTCAATGAAGATTCTTTTTTACTGCTCTACAACCGCTCTGCACAACACCATATCGTTCAGAACCGTTCCTTACCTGCTGCCTTGAAAAAAAAATTGGGACCGTCTTAGGAATGTAGACCCTAGGCGGTGTTTAACGACACAATTGTGATGCAATAATAGACACCCGAACGCCTACGAAGCTACATGCTACTCGAGACAATAAACAGATCGAAAAAGAAGTCTATCAGACATACGTCCGGCTCGCTGGTTCGCGCTGTCGCCTACCCCGGAGGGAGGTGACAGACACGATCCAAACGTCCTCGAGACTGCGCGAGGCAGACATGTTCTCGGTTATACGAGCGGACGCGAGTGTCATCGACTAGACAAGAAGGATGTGGCATGTGTAAACATGCGAGACTCGAGTTAGTACCTATAAAATAGATCCTAGCTGAGTATGTTCTAAGGAAACAGATTTGTCGGGAGGGGGCTTTTATACTCTGCAAGGTGGCCCGTGCGTCGGAGAATTTTCCAGATCACGTGAGCATATTTGCTCAACAATCGGGTGAGAGAGCCGCTGTTTCAGAAATGAATTTCCTGAGCTTAGTACCGTCACATCTGTTGTGTATGCCGCCCTGCGCCCATTCAGCTCTCGCTCTTGTGTTCTCGCTCGAATCCTGAGATGATACGGCCTGTCGTACCACGTTACCTTGTGGTTATGAGTTGACCGAACATGCGGTTCACATGCCGTGTGTGCATGACGTTTCTGCATGCCTGGTGTCCGAACAGCTGAACTGGTGAGTAGAGTAGAATCCGATCGCGATTATTATCAACGGGCCGTAGTTCCAAGTTGACGCCTTATCCAGGAATCTAAGGCGTGCACGTAAGGTAGAGCGAAATGAAAGAAGCGGTTCGAAGAGCCTAACGCGGGGGTTTTAGTTGACTTGGAACCCAGTCTGGCATGGTTCTTACCCCAAACTGGAAGTCGTTGCACACGAGCGAGCGTGTACTGCAACGAGGGACGGGCATGGTAGATGCAGCTGCGGTAGGTCGCCTGTTGGCCCTGCTTCTTCTACCTCCTCGCCCTCGACGCTCGTTCACTTATAAGACCGGCATGGGGTTTGCCCTCGTCCTCTCCGTTATCATCGTATACGTGCTGGTATCCGCCGCCGTCAACACCCTTTTATCTTTCCTGCCTCTTGCAATTTTCATCTTCGCCGCTACTTACCTTCTGAAGCATGTCACAGTCTACTAATCCTGTGGATGCTGACCGGCGCCCGACGATCGACGTCGAGGTCGTTCGGGAAATCCTAGGCGGAATGAGAGTAACTTATGGTAGTTTGTTGGTATCCCCTGCACCTCTCTACATATGCACAATACCTGATCAGTTTCCGGACGGGGTTCAGAAACCAGACCCTGAACACTCTCGCTGACCAAGGATCCCGCATTTCCGACCTAGGGCCGACAATGGTGGGTTGCGTCACACCCGGATCTGGGTCATAACCCTCTAATGTCCACTATGCCTCTGCACTCAATGTTGCCTAGGAGTCTGCGGAGAAGAGAATCGATGCCCTACACAAGGTGATTAAAGACCAAGATGAGGAGCAGACGAAGCGCTTCAAGAACATTAAAGATGTCATCCGTGGCGAACTCAAAGACCAGGTTATAAGCCAGGCAAAGTAAGATACGCTACAATTCATCCTATCGATATCTCTGTGGCATACCCCTTCACTGTCGGTCGCTAATGGTTCCTCCCAGAGAACGCATCAAAAGCCAGATCCCCAATGAGGTTGAGCGTATGGTGAAGGAGCAGATTTCCGCTCAACTCGTTCCACACCACCTCCCGAAGTCCCTGGAAGCACATGTCCAAGACGGCCGTGACCAGCTGTCCGCGCTCAGTACCGCCCTAAAAAACTCGTACGTCGACTATCTGACCCTTGGCAGGTGCTCGCTGAACCTGACATCGACACAGTGGCGCGCGACGGGAAAATGCTACAATTACGTACTCAGACACGGGCCGTAAGCTCGCCGTCGTGTACAAAGATGATGGGAATATCAGCGAGGCTTGGCCGAATGATCTGAAGTCTCTTTTGACCTACGACGGTGCGCCCTGTCTTGCGTTCGGACATGCCCTCGTTCTGACGATGCGATGTATTTGCTGTTGCAGCGGAGCGCGTCAAGCAGCTTGTCAAGGATTTCGATCTATACGACCACAACAATCCGACCGTGAACTTGAATCGGTTCTTGAGCCATATCGGTGTTGTCGACGTTTCTGTCGCGACACCGATCTTTGGTACCCCCATGCTCGCATCCACTGGCAGTGGTCGGTAGGTCGGGCTGAGTCCCGGCGCGTAGCGCGCCTACTCTGGACAATGGCTCGGCGCCCGCTCTCTTGCATGTAATGTATCGTCTTGTCGTACATTGTTATTTTGATGTTGTATTTCCAGTTGCCCAGATGGGGATTTTTGGCCCCCGCTGCAATACGCTAGTGTTGCAATATGATGTCGACCGGTCTCCCCAGTGTGCATGCTAAGCATACCTGAGTACAGCCACCCCGATCTCTGCGCTTGATCCCGATCGGCTGTGTGGCGCCTTGGGACGATCGGCAACTTGAGCTCAAACTATGTAACAGGACACCCTTCAACACGATGTGGGCACCGCCAACGACGGCACTTGTGCAAAACCCCGCAATACCCGGGAAGGTGTCACTCTCGCTGTGTTACCGAGGTCGTTGGCACGCCGATGGCTCGTCGTTTGCTTGGGTCAGTGGGCATTCTCTACCCTGGCAGGCGGCACGCTGTGGTTTTGAAGTGACCGTGCATGAAAGCTGCAAGGATGGAACGGATAACTCAGGGCCAGCCACGGGGGACAAACAAGATTCAACTCCCATCCTAGTAGACTTGGGTGTCCGTCGACACGCGTGGTGGACGGCTGGACGCAGCTGCGGTAGCGCGTCAAACACCGTCTCTCAATCTCTCAGCACTCTACTCGCTCAACCATAAGACTGTCTTAGGAGCCGCAGCGGCCAGCCTGCCATCCCCCTCGCTTACTCTCTTCCCGCAACGACAAATCCTTCGTCTCTCCCTTGCAGCGTCTAGTTTCGCTCTCACCGCTGTCGGACTATTTTACTGACCTCAAGTCGGACGACATGAACGCTCACACAAACGTAACGGAGCCCACTGTCGAGTCGCTCGCGACCAAAGCAGAGGTCGTCCATGAAATCCTGGGAGAGATGAGGGCGCGCTTCGGATACCTGTTCGTACCATCCATTGCGTTTCACATGATCCCGGGGTCGCTCACTGGATCACACGGGGTGGACGTACAGGACACAGACCCTGACCGCGCTCGAAGAGCAAGGTAAGATGATCAAGAAGTTGGGACCCAACATGGTGAGTCCAGCATCGCCTCACCGTCAGTACTATGCGCCCGATAACACCGCTCACCCCCGTGGCCAATAGACGTCTGTAGAGGAAGATTTCGATAAGAACCATAAGCTCATCGTGGCTCGTGACGAGGAACAGAAAAAACAGTTCGACGCGCTGAAGGCCGATATCCGGGGCCGTCTGAAGAACGACGTGCTGAGCGCTGCAAAGTGAGCCATTTCAAGTTCTGTCGCGCACGGCTGCTTTAGTCAAGGATGAGCTTTGACGCTGACTGTGAAGCTCTCGGCTGCTTTTTCCAGGGGCCAGATCCGACAGCAGATTCGCACTGAGGTGGAGAAGCAGGTCGGGGAGCAGATCAAAACGCTCCTCGTCCCCACACACTTCCCTAAATCTCTCGAGGAGCATGTACAGGACGGCAGAGCGCAGATCCATGCACTGAATACGGCGCTCGTCAACTCGTACGTTTGCTCCCCTGTGCCTTAGTACCCGGCAGTCCTTGCTATGCGGTCGCTTGAGTAGTTGACTGACGGTTGGGTGCTATGCACATAGGAAAGCACGAAAGGAAAACGCGACGATCACGGCACATGACATGTCGAAGCCGCTCGCGGTCGTGCTCAAAGACGACGGGTCGAAAAGCGACGTGTGGCCGGCGGACCTCAACTCCCTCACGGCATACAGCGATGTGTGTCGTCCCTACGTCCATTTCGACCCGCGTGTATACACCAACCTGACCCTTGTCGCTCACCCCGGCTCCGTTCCGCCGCCTCGATTCATTCACGGACGCCGTGCGTGCCATACTACTAGCCCAACAGATAAGGCAGCTCATCGAGGACTTTGGTTTGCACGACCACGAGAACGCGTCGACGAACCTCAACCGCTTTCTCGCCCACATCGGCGTCGTGGAATTCACGCTCGTGTCGCCTGTTGTCGGCACCACTGTCCTCGCGCCGGGAGGCACTGGTCCGCAGTAGCAGGCCGCCGGGCACGCCTACGGACCTTTGACCACGGGTCTGTCTGCCAATACGCAGCCTGTAGTCCTGGGTGCTTGCGATTACTCGTTCGGTGTTCGGGATGACGGGAAAGGGTGTTTGTTCGGCATATCGGTCAGGGCGTCAGTACTAGAAGTGGAATTGTAATCTTGTTGGATTGAGTGGATTGAGTGGATTGAGTTTCTTCGAGCTGGTACGTGTACTAGTACTATTACGGTCTGCGTAATCTGTGGGGTCGGACTTGTGTGTGTTCTACTTGATGTGCTCCAAGCTTCTCTCGCGGGCGTGGTATCTACGGCTATGAACGGAGCGACAGCTTTTAAGGAAGCGCCCGGATCTTCGCTACAAAACACCGTGCGACCCAAGTTCCCCCAGACTGACGCTCTTCCGGAGATCGTGTGTACCTACGAATTATCGGGCACATAGCGTCCCCCTGAACCAGCTGGTGGCTGCTCCGTGACAGACTGCGCTAGAATTCGTTGAACATACTGTGTTTTTTTTTTTTTTTTTTTTTTACTTTGCTGGGGACTGAACGCCAAGTTTATGCCACGCAGACGACAACGTTTGACTTGAAGGCGACAAGGCCAAAGCCAAACAAACAGACTCGATGCTGCGAAGAACTCGAAGTAGAATGGCACGTGCGACGTGTACTATGTGGACGTTACGCGAAAAAAAATGATAGAGAACGGAGAGCGGGTGATCGGGTGACCGGGTGCTCGTGCGTAGTACCGGTACTACTCAGGTTGCGTACGCTAAACGAAAATCACTCGCAGCTTGCCAATGGAAGGGGATCAGAAAACGAGAACGAAGACACGGACGAGCTCGTTGAAAAATTTGTGATTTATTGCAGGACGGGTGCGGGAACCACAAAACACAAAAACACAAAAACACACAAAACACGGGACACAAGGGACACGGACTCGAGAATGTGCAAGTTACTGCCGGTGTACTATGCAACGTAACGGTGGCGATCGACGATGTCATGGGGTGTTTGATACAAGGGGGTGAGGAGGAGGGCCCGGAACCTGAACTTGGAACCTTGGAACTTGACGGGATGCGAATGGTGATGTTGCGGCCGGGACGATTGTGGACGATTGGGTCTTCGGAATCGGATGAAGGGTCGTCGAGAAGGAGAGCCGGAAATGCGCGGGAAATGCGAGAAAGGACAGCTGATAGATAGATAGGTAGAGGAGGGAAATAAGGAACGAGGAACTCGAGAGGAAGCGGGGGGGGGTATCTGCAAATCGTGCCGGTGCGCCAAACCCAGTGCGCGGTCGTTCCGGATCCAGCGTGCGCACGCGGGGAGGCGGATGCGTCAAAAAGGCGTGAATAGTAGTTAACGTCGCGGTCGTAGCGAGGGCGCGCCCGGGGGTGGGCGGGTAGGGAGTGGGTGCCAATGAGGGGTGGCGGGTGGCGGGTGACACTATGTACATATGCATGATCGTCCGCACGTACGCCGATGATACGGTTTGAGCGACCGCCCGGGCGGGTGGGAGTTTTGTGAGGACAAGGGGCTGAGGGAGAGAGGGAGGGATGAAGGATGGGATGGGAGGAGCGGGCGAGGCGGGCGAAAAATATACAGCGATAATGATGAATAAACACAGATAGATACGTGTCCTTGCGTCGTGCGTTCGTTCCGTGTCTTCAGAGGAGGAATCCAGCCTCTATCTGCAGAGGAAAGGGAGGGAGAGCCTCTCAGGAAAGGAAGGGGTGGCCTCAAATGAGAGACCCCGGCAGTGAACCAGTCCGGTCACTGAGTAGGAGAGACAAACCAACCCCGGGCCCACCGCTCACCGCCCCGCAAACACTCCCCGCCCACCCACACCCACACCCGCACCCGCTCTCCGCGACCCACCCCTCGTCCTCTCTCTCGCCTCCACGCTCTTCGCGTCCTTCCCGTCCCTCCTTCCCCTCGCCCGTTCTTGCGCCTCCGCACCCATCCGCGCCCGCGCGTCCTCCGCAACTGCGGGTATCTCCCCGCTGCGCGTAAGATGGTGCCAGTACACGACTTCGCCCGCTTTCAACAACTCCGCCGCCTGTGATTGCTGCTGCTGCTGTGTCTGCGGCTGTTGCGGTGGCTGGGGCTGTTGCTGGACACGCGTGGCGAAATACCCAGGCGGCCCGCCCCCACCCCCACTGCTCCTATACGCCGCGAAGCTCGGCGACAGCGCCGCAGACGTCGACGCCGCACGCGCCCGCGCAGGCGACGCCGGAGCGTCAGCGAACGTGGACACGCTCGCCGCGTACGGGGACGCAGAGTGCGAGTTCGGTGGAGCCGGCGGGAGCGTCGTGCTCTGCTGCTGCTGCTGCTGCGCGGTGGAGGCGAGCGCCTGGAAGCTCACAGACGCGGCGCGCGAGCGGGCGGCGAGTGCGCTGGGGGAGAGGCTCCCCGGGGATACGGGCGACGCAGGCGCAGGCGCGGGTGTGGATGTGCCGTCCGTCCCAGCACTAGGAGGTGCGGCGTAGTCGACGGACGTCCGCCGGTCTGTCCGTGCGGTCTGCTGGATGCCGGGAGAGGAGATTAACGGAGGCATCGAGGACGAGACGCTCGACGTTGGAGATGACGGGACTGGGTTGTTCGGACGCGCTGGGGAGGGCAGCGGCGGGACGAACTGGCGTGCAGGCAAGCTGACGTACATGCCCGCCATACTGGTCTGCACCGCCTGCACGCTCGCAGACGCAGACGCAGGCGGAGGGTGGAACGGGCTGACGCCGCGCTCGCCCGGGACGTAGTGTCGCTCGCCGGCGGTGATCTCGCTCGAGTAGAACACGAAGCGGTGGCCGTTGGTCGCGCGGTTGTTCGCGGTGATCGAGGACGTGCAGCGCTGGCAGGGCGCGACGATCATATACCCCACCGCGTTCCCGCAGCCGTGGCAGCAGAGCGTCTGCGTAAGGCACTCGCATGTCCGCGATGGGGGGCGTTCTGCGGTGGCGGCGGCGGCGGCGGTGGTGGCAGGAGGAGGAGGCTGAGGTTGGGACGCGTCGCTCGGGATCGGGCCGGGGTTGGCAGCGGGAGCGGGGCCGGGGCCGGAAATCGAAGAGCGGGCGGAGTGTGGCGGGGAGGGCGCCGCGGCGGCGGCAGACGAGGAGCCGGAGGACGAGGCGACGGAGAGGGAGGGCGCATGTGACGCGACGTCGGAGGGCGGCGAGAACGCAGAACAGTTGATGGGGAGGGCGTCCGTGGAATAGAGCGGGACGTTGGGACGTAATAGAAGGACGGCCTGTGATCAAGGGCGGTCGGGGTCAGCTCGAGTCGACGTGCAAGTGAGCGGGGCGAGCGCGGCTTCGCGGGAGGGCGCCTGGAAGCGGGCATTGCCCCGCCGCGCATATATGCGCCTCCCGGCGGGCGAGCATGACGTGCGGCGCGAGGGCCGACGGGGGCGACCTGCGTGTATGCGCACGCTGTCATGGAGCCCACTTCCCGAGGTGGGTCCGCGTGCAAAGCCTATTCGCGTATTGTATTCCGGTGGTTCTCACCGCGCGCAGGAATAATTGAACGCCGCACAATGTCGCCTTGTGCTGGCTGTGAACGCCGCGATGACGACGTGTACGTGTACGTGCGCGCGGGCGCGGGGAGAAGGGGCGGTCGCATGACGGATGGCGGTGCAGTAGGGACGAAAACGAGGCTCACCTTCATGCCGCGGTTGGTGAGGAACGTGCCGCAGGACTTGCAGTCGAGTATCCAGACCTTGTGCGGGATCGGCGGGGGTGGCGGGGCAGCGAACGGCTGAACGGGGACGATGCGCGGGTATCCGCTGAGGGGATACGGACGTGTCCACGGGAGGTGGACGCTGCTCTGGATAGCTGTGCCGGGGGCGACCTGGGTACGGCCATCGCGGAACGGGGCGAGGGAGGCGGGGTGTATCTGCCAGTGCGGGGGTATCGAAGCGGGATCGGGGTATACACGGTTGGAGGCAGGCGACCAGCCCGAGGGTGAGACATGTTGGTCTGGGGCAGCGGATTGGGCAGCAGGGTCTAGACGGACGAGCTGGGCGGGCATGGCTTGGGCGTAACGGGGATCGTCTTGGGGGAGCCTGTCGTCGTGGCTGTCTCTGCGGAAGGCTGAGGAGGAAGGGATGTGGGGGGACTGCCGAGGATGGAAGCGAGGAGGGCTGAGCGCAGGATCGGGAGAGGCAGGGAGCGTCCGCGCGGGCATCGAGCGGGCGGGGCGGAGGATGAAGAGGGAGAGGGAGGAGGAGGAGGAGGAGGAGGAGGAGGATGGAGGAGGAGAGGAAGGAGCGGCGGCGGGGACGGAAGGAAGGAAGGAATGCAGTCGTGAGCGGGCCGTGGACGAGGTGAGAGCAAGCCTGAGCGCGAGCAGACGTCCACGCCGGTTGGCTTCGCGTAGGCGCCCGCGCGCCGCCTTTTAATCGCTCGGTAAGCGTTTGTAGTCCGTCCCTTGCACCGGTCGTTAGCCGATCGAATGTGCACTATTCAGGCCTTTACCATCCGATCTTATCGCCCCCACGTCCTTGTTACCTCATCCATCCAGGCCTCCTCTTTATTCCCCGGCCGCCTCTCCCGTCTGCTCGCCTTTAAGCTCTCAGACAGCGCCCCCCTCCTCCTCGTCCCTGGCCTCCCCCACGACCCGTGCTGCTCGTCCGAGAGCCCCAGCAGCCCCGTCTCGCACGCCGGACCCGCCGACGTGCTCTATCACGCCGCCTGCTGTCAGATGCCCTCCCATCCACCCGGCGCCCACCTTCCGCGAATCGTCCTTCGAACAGCACCCTCGAATGCCCACAATCGACCGGAAAATCGCGTCTCCCCTCCCCCCGACCGGCGGCCAGCCCCGCATGAAAAGAAAAGGGGAAAAAGGACACCTACGCGCGCCCTCGCATCTCATTAAAGCTCGACTCTCGCCGCCCCCATTCGACTCTTTCGCCCTGTACGTCTTTTATGCGTCTTCCTGCGCCCGGCAATCTCGGCCGCTCGTCCAACGCTGCATCTCCGCCTCTTGTTCTCCGCTTCTAGAGACCCGCTTGCCGACCGAGCCCAGCCTTCCCCTCCTTTTGTTCGCCTGCTCCCCCTGCGCCAGGTTCCTTTCCAGCCGCCTCCTCGCCAGAATCCAGCGAGCGATGATGGTCTCGGACCGTTCCGACTCAGACCGTCACCTGCGGCAGCAGCACATCAGAACATCCCCACTGGGTCCGCTCTCGACCTCGGCCGCCCAGCAGCGGCCGCGGGTGCTCGAATGACTCAATGAGTCGAATCCGAGCGGTACGCCTCTTTCCACCGTTCCGTTCCCCACCACGCAGAGCGCAGGAGTTGCCGCCCTACCGCAGGTGCTCACCCTCGTCCATCAGCAGCCACCCCTCGGGAAGCACATGCGCTCTCTCGCCGGATCGAGCATCCAGTATGACAGGTAGGTCCCCCCTGCACGTCTGCATCAGCACGGGCGGGGGCGCGGTCAGCCCTTTCCCGAGAGGTCCGAGTTCCGAGTTCTGCCAATCCCGCCGGCCGCTCCGGCGCTCCCCGCTCCTGCCATTCTGCGTCCTGCCAGTGTCCGGCCTGGCGCACAAGGTTGGAGGTAAGAAGCTGCTCGTTTGGTTGTGCCTATGCATTGTCTGCCTTTTTCTTCCAGTGTGCCTTTTTCTGAGAGTGTTTGTAGCGACGGCTGTGGGAACGCGTCTCGGTATCACGGCGTGCCGGGACGCGGGGTGTTTGTTCGCCGTGGACAGCTGGGCAGGGCTTCGTCATAATCAGAGGCGTCGTCCTGCATCGCCGCGAAGCCCTTCGAACTGCCTTTGTGGGTGCCTTGCAGCCCGCGCCCGATGAGTCGGTTGCGTCACACAAAATGAACAATACCTCTCGCATGGCTACGGGAAACGCAGGTAGGTGCATACAACGACCCGCCGATCGATGTTGGTGATACACAAACGCTCCGTCCGGTATTTATTCTTTGCGCCCGCCCACGACCTCATAAAAGAGCTCACACGCACACGCGACCGTTGAATCAAGAGAGGTCCCCATCGCCACCGCGCATCATGCCTACGTCACCGCTCGCTGTCCCAGAGCCCGCGGCCAGATAGATGGCCGATACCTGAGTCCATCTTTCAATGCCCTGTATCCCAAGCACCCAACTGGTTTTCGCACATCGCAATTCATTCCACAGAACATCTGTCATTGACGCGCCTCATGGCGCCGCGATTCCCGTTCAATTCTAATTAGAGACCGGACATCGATCCCGGTTCCGCATGCGGCTGTCGCGCGTGGGTGAACCACGGAGTGACGCGTTGTGTGTGTGCGCACACACCCACGGGTTTAGACTTGCGGTAGTACACCGGGCGGCATCCCACCCGCGTAATTCATATGTCGTCCGTCCAGCATGGCGATCTACCCACCGATTTATGAGTATTGAACGCCGGGTCCTCGGGGAGCGAAGATAACTACTCGTACAAAATTCTTCATAAACTTGCGAAACCTGAGGTGAGCTAACACCCTCATCGAGCCCGAAAACGAGACCAAGTACGTACCACACACCGCATCTCACAACGACTCCAGCGTCCCCGGCCAAAACGCACTCCCGCCCTTGTTCTCCTCATACCACGGCACATCATGCGACAGCAACACCCTCACTCTTGGATTCACCTTCCCCAGCTCGCGGATCCGCTCCACATGCCGCACCGCCTCCCCCAAATCCGCGTGCATGCACCCCTTGACCGGATGGCACGCGAACCGCGCCTCCCCGTGGATGACGCGCCAGTCGTGCGCGCTGTCCCCCGCGAGGTACACCCACCCCCCGTCCGCCGACGTCCGCGCGAGCACGTTCACGTGTCCCGGGACGTGCCCCGCCGCGTCGACGATGTACAGGCTCCCGTCCCCGTACCAGTCCAGCGCGTGCGGGAACGGCCCGAGCGCCGGCCACCCCGCGGGGTCGAGGAACGTGACGCGCGGCGACGGCCGCCCTTCCTCGGCGGCGGGCGGGAGGGTGATCGCGAAGAACGTGTCGTGGAAGTCGGGCCCGTGCGCGGCGATGAGCCCCTCGGAGCCCGCCCCGAGCAGGAGCTGCGCGCGCGGGAAGAGCGCGGGGTCGCCCGCGTGGTCGAGGTGGATGTGCGAGATGCAGATGTGCGCGATCGTGTCGGGCGCGATCCCCCCGCGCTCGAGCGCCGCCCTCAAGTTTGTTTCGGGGCCGTCGACGGCGATGCCGTTCTTCGCGATCGCGGCGCGCGTGCCCGCGGGGAGGTTCGCGGTGTCGGTGCGCACCCCTAGCTCGAACAGGAACGGCGGGCGCGGGTGGGGGTGCGCGCCGGACCCGACGTGGCGGAGGAGGAAGGCGAGGTCGGGGAGGGAGACGCGTGCGCCGGGCGGGGCGGTGTCGATGAGCATGTCGAGGTCCATGTGCACTTTGCCGGCCTCGAGGACGGAGACGGTGCAGTATGCTTGGTTGGCGGCGGGTGGGGGCAGGCTCATGTTGGGTGGCGGCGGGTGCTGGGAGACGGGGTTGTGGGCGTTGGTATCGGTGAGGGGGAGAGTACGGTCGATGGGTCGCTCACCGGGTTGTTTTCAGGTTCAGGGCTGAGCACTGCTGGTTCAACGTCGGGAGCGTATCGCACGGTTTATATATCCCACCGCACAAAACTGCCTATGACCCCGAAAACGGGCACCGACAACCGTCTGAGAGCCAGTGCAATCAAGCGAGATGGAGACTTACACACGGGCGTGCGTACACATAAGACGCATTTCGTTCAGGACGAGAGGTGTGTTGCCTGCAGGGTATATGACGTCCGCATGTAACGGGGACAGAGGTCCGTTTTTGTTGCCCATCAGACTCGACTCAATGAGAAGACTACCTCCGGCGACTTGGCATTTGACAGAGTTCCTGAAGTGGGGCTCGTTCCTTTGCGTAGGTCACCGCAGTCGTCTGCTATGATTGCATGGGGAGCTAATTTCACGAGTTCTCAGTGCCTTCTAGATTAACTTGCTGTTCAGACAGGCTGCAGACCTGGGATGAGGATTAAACAGTTCTATTCTACTATGACCAGCGGTAGAGGGGATATGCGTGACAAGAGGCCTCAACCACGCCGATGTTCGATGCCATAACTGACCGTGCTCCAGTTGACGCGCCCTATCAACCGAGTGAGCATGACTGATCCCCTACGTAAAACAGGCCCTTCGCCGAACCGCCCTACCTTCTCACCCTCCGAGCTCATAGCGACTGAATAGCTCCCGGCCAAAACGCGTCCCCGCCCTTATTCTCCTCGTACCACGGCACATCATGCGCCAACACGACCCGCACCCGCGGGTTCTCCCTCATCAGCGTCCTAATCCTCGCGATATGGTCCTCCGCGGCCGCCACGTCGATGTGCGCACACCCCAGGTGCGCCGTCTTCGCGATGCGCCCCTCCCCAGTGATGAGCGACCAGTGGTGCGCGCTGTCGCCCGCGAGGTAGATCCAGCCGCCGTCCGCGGAGGTGCGCGCGAGCACGTTGAGATGACCGGGGAAGTGCCCCGGGCCCGCGTCGACGATGTACAGGCTCCCGTCGCCATAAAAATCGTGCGCGTGCGCGAACGGCCCGAGGGGCGGCCAGTCCGTCGGGTCGAGGAACGTCGTGCGGCCTTCTGGGAGCAGGTTGGCCGCGAGAGGTGCGTTCGGGTTCTTGGGGTAGCCGTCGGCGACGAGCGGGCGCGCTTTCTCGCCGACGAGGAAGGTCGCGTTCGTGTAGGGCTTCGAGTCGCCGATGTGGTCGAAGTGGAGGTGTGAGTAGCAGACGTGTGTGATGTCGGCCGGATGCAGGCCGCCCTTGGCGAGGGCAGTAATGGAGTCTTGTTCGACGCTGATGCGGAAGCCGAGGTGGTCAACTACATGCTGAACGACAGTGGGAGGTAGGTTCTTCCAGTCGGCGGGAATGCCGAGGTCGAAGAGGAACTTGTCGCCTCGGGTGGTGTGGCGAAGAAGGAAGGCGAGCGCGGGGACGACCACGCGTTCGTCATCCTTTGCGCCTTCTAGAACCCATGCGAGCGGGGAGTCGACACTTCCCGCATCGA
Source organism: Trametes hirsuta (assembly GCA_001302255.2). NCBI lineage: Eukaryota > Fungi > Basidiomycota > Agaricomycetes > Polyporales > Polyporaceae > Trametes > Trametes hirsuta. The sequence continues at coordinate 2,481,725 of CP019378.1, forward strand.
GGGCCGATACCGTGATGTATGCTTGCTGGTTGGAAGGAGGGGGAAGGCTCATTATGGGTTCCACTATGCTCACGTCGTCAACAATGCTCTACAAAGCCAAATGACGGGTGTGGTACTCACCTCTTGAATTGGTACGAAGGTTGCAACTTCAACGCTGGGTGTGCGGTGCTAGTTAATGTGCAGCAGCCTCGGGGACGCATACTCAACGCCGACGCTGACTCACCGGACAGTCTGACTAAGAGTGCTCCACCAGTGTGCGCATATCAATGGATGGTGAAATATTCAGCAACACTCACGACTAATCCACAACTGCCGAGCCGGACGCGAAAGCTCGAGACGGTTGGAGCCCTCCGCTATGACAATAGACGCTAGCGGATCATTGAGCTCTGCGGGGGTTTGCGGTGCACGCGAGTCACATCCCAAGCCCTCAGCCGGATTAGCAAAAAGTGAGCGAAAAAGGTGAATTGTGTACATCCTGCATGGCCAAAGCTTACATTACAAAGATTCGATAGCTCCCGGCCAGAACGCGCGCCCGCCCTTGTTCTTCTCGTACCACGGCTCATCGTGCGCCAGCAAGACCCTGACCCGCGGATTCTCCTTCATCAGCGCTCTGATCCTCGCAATGTGACCCTCAGACGCAGCCACATCGATATGTGCGCAGCCGTAACGCTCATGCTTCGCGATGCGCCCCTCTCCTGTAAGGAGCGCCCAGTGGTGTGCGCTGTCCCCAGCGAGGTAGATCCAGCCGCCGTCTGGGGAAGTCCGTGCGAGGACGTTGAGGTGGCCCGGGCAGTGGCCTGGGCCGGCGTCGATGATGTACAGGCTCCCGTCACCGTAGAAGTCGAGCGCATGCTGGAAGGGTCCAATCGGCGGCCAATCTGTGGGGTCGAGGAATGCGGTACGTCCCTCCGGGAGCAGGTCGGATGGGACTGCCGAGTTCTGGTTTCCCGGGTACCCGTCCTCTACGAGCGGCCGCGCGAGCTTCCCGACGAGAAACTCGGCTTTGGTGAAGGCCTTGGAGTCCCCGAGGTGGTCCAGATGGACGTGAGAATAGCAAATATGGGTGATGCCTGTCGGCTGGAGGCCCCCTTTAGCTAATGCCTCGACTGCGTCTTGCTCGAGGGATAAGCGAAAACCGAGGTGCTCGACAAGGTACTTCAACACGGCCGGAGGGGCACTTTGCCAGTCGGAGGGGATGCCAAGGTCGAAGAGGAACTTGTCGTCCTTGTTGGTATGCCGGAGGAGGAACGCGAGCGAGGGAAGCTGTATGCGCTCCTCATCCTTAGCACCCTCGAGAGCCCAGGCGAGGGGGGCCTCAATAGTACCTGCGTCGAGTGCCGATACCGTGAGGTAGGTTTGGTTGTTAGCGGGAGGAGGAAGGCTCATGGCTCGACTCCCAACTAAGCTCGTATCGCCCATAAGCCACTACAAGACCAAACGACCGACGCTGTACTCACATCGGTAAATGGCACGAGTGAACAGTCGACACTGATTTTCGGCGTTATAGACGGAGATGTTCTGTCTTACTACGCTGCATTTGTAGCCAGAACATATCTCCGGGATCGCTGAATCGATTCATCAGGCCAGGCTAATAATGGTGGAACGACTGCGTCTAGATAGCTGCTGGATTCGGCGCTGACTCATGGGTAACAGCATAACTCCTTCGACGAGGTCGCGGGTTTTGGTCGTGTATGGTGGTGTGAGGCAAGTCCGGATCGGTTAACGATCGGCTAGGATGGCTCAGAAGCGCCCAACGTAACCGAGCTGCCAGGGCCCAATCGTCACTCGCTGAGTATCTTTCGAAAGTCCGCTGCATCATATGACAAACGATGACATAGCGCAAAGCCCACGCCCGCCCATAGACGCGGTCGCCGCCACTCACGCGGTATATATTCGCGAATGAGAACGTAGTCACAAACACAACGCTTCCGTCTTCTAGTGTCAGATGGCTATGTCGAGCCTTGATCGGACATCGTACGACTCGTCTAACCTCCATGGTTCGTACGCCTGGACAGACACCCTTCAGGGCGTCTACTATGGTCCTGGATCGGTCAAGACTGCGCTGCCCAAGCTCTTGGAACGGCTAGGAGCGAAGAAGGCCCTCGTTGTAACCGGCCGTAGTTTGCATGAGAAGGTATGCCGTCGCTCTTATTGTTAGCTCATCCGCCTTCTGACGTCCATGGCGCACCACAGACCGATGTAGTGGAAGCTGTCGAGAAGGTCTTGAGAGACAACAACGCTTATGGGGCGACGTTCTTCGAGATAGGGCAGCATTCCCCCATCGCTGGGATAAAGAAGGGCCACCAGCTGTTCAAGGACGTCGGAGCAGACGTGATCGTCAGCGTTGGCGGCGGCTCCCCAGTCGACGCGGCTAAGGCGATCCTGTATTTCCACCAGCAAGAAAATGGGGGTCCGTTTTTACGCCAGATTGCCATTCCAACAACGCTAAGCGCCGCTGAGTATACGGTAAGCTCTTTGTGCTGGAGCTTATTGCGGGTACTCATGGAGCTCGTGTCAGGCCGGCGCCGGGTACACAAACGAAGAAGGGTTCAAGGTCGCAGTTAGTTCTCCTGAGCTGCCTCCCGCGGGTATAATCCTAGACGCCGAACTAACCCTTGCCACACCCGAGCGGCTCTGGTAGGTTCCAGTACTTATGTGCCTGACTATCTCACACCGATGTCAATCATCTTCCTCCACAGGCTTTCGACCGGTCTTCGGGCGCTCGACCATGCCGTTGGTAAGCATCTTGCTACAGTATTCTATCGCATCTATGTTCTCATGTGGATCATATATCAGAAAACCTCTATCGTCCTCTCATCCCTCCTCCCCTCAAGCACCTCTGCTACGCGGCGCTCGCCGATCTGTTCAAGTACCTGCCGGAGTCGAAGGCGAACCCGCAGGCGATCGACGTTAGGCAAAAGCTGCAAATCGCATCCTGGATGAGCCTATGGCCTCTGCGGCTCGAGAAGTACAGGTGAGTTAGACTTAGTGACTGGGATTGTTTTCCGCGCCGCCGATGATACTAACCACCCTCCCAAACACAGTGCGCTGGGGCTCTCGCACGCCCTGGGGCATAAGTTGGGCGCCCGGTACAGCATTCCGCATGGGATTACTTCGGTGAGTACATACGGCTCGCTTCGTTTGTCGTGCGTTGAAAATGACGTGTATTGGAAGTGCCTTACGCTTGCGCCCGTTGTCGCTTTGAAAGCCGAAGTCGCGTCGACAGAGGACAAGGAGTGGCTCGCGGGCGCGCTCTTCCACCTCCGCCAAGCGTCCACGGGCTCACTCGAGGGAGACGTTCTGAAGCTCTCCGCTGACATTCGAAAGTGAGTAGCTGCCTGATGTGACGTAAACGTATGGCCTTGTTACTGACAAATTTTGTTGTTCAGGCTGGTCGACGACCTTGGGCTGCACTCCACGCTCACGGAATATAAGGTCCCTCGTGAGGATCTGCTAAGCATCGCTCAGCAGGCAGTTGGAAGCAAGGATGATCCGGTCTTGCCGAAGGTCGTTTCGCTGCTGGAATCTCTGTACGTCTGATGCGGGCCACCGTGAAAGCAGAGGGTGGAAAGAATCGACTTGCGGCGAAGTCGACGGTCTCGATGTGACAGTAAACGATATGATAGGCGTTCGTAGATGTGAGCAGACCAGAAGAATAAAATGTGATGGTATGATTCGACACTGTTGTACACTCACCCGGGAGGGATAGTGATCGGTAGCCATATGTAGAACGGGGCGGTCTAGCATTCGAAGCCTTGCACAAGTCCGCTACGTCGCGGTGCGTTCAATACTTCGGTAGCGGCCAATGTGCACCGTGTATGCATGAAAATCTCCAATCAGAGTCTAGGCCAGGGAGTAACCTTTGATCGTTTGTCGTGGCAACGAACCGTTACCGCATCAGTCAAGGCGGCTAGCTCAAAAAACGAATGGTATTTCTTGACGATACTGACTAAAGAGAGGGGATAATACGCGAGAATCTAACTCGTACTAACGGCCACGCACAATTCAGAACGCATCTAACGCGAAGCCGACACCGCACCACTTCCACGATGTATCTTTAAGCCGGGGCGAAAGACACGCGGAGGCGCAGCCCAGAGCCGAGCTCGGGCTTGTCACGAATAACGGGGACCATCGCGGTGCCGGACGGCGCACGGACTACTTCCGTCTTCTCGGGGCTTGAGCCGGCCGGAAGACTGAACTGGAACGATTCGATGAGCTCCGCAACGAAGGCCTGCTGCTCGATGATCCTGGCACGTTATGCAGCCACGGTCAGCAGATGAGGAATGAAGCATGTAGCGCGCTCAGCGGGAGACTACGTACGAGAAACGCCATCCGATGCAGGCATTCGTCCCCGCGGCTAGGCGTGCAGGTTAGACTTATCAGTGGCGTAGAGAGATTCAGGGCTTACAGAAGGCCAGTCTACAAGAGAGAATGTGACGTCAGTATCCTCGAAGTAGAGCAACGAAAACTATTTAGGGCTTACAAGTTCGCAAATACCCCCACGTTTGTCTGCTTTCCGATATCGATGCGAGAGAACCGATCAGGGTTCCAGACGTCGGCGTCTTCTCCCCATACATCCGGCAGACTGTTTTCGTATCGCCGTGTGAGACGGTGGGCAGTCAACTGGTAAGGGGAGTTGCGTACCGCTGGTATGACGCGAAGGAAGCGACGATGACGTGGCCTTTGCTGACAGGGACCTCCGTAATGACCTCTCCGGTGGTCGAAGTTATCGGATAAGCGAGGGGAATCACGTCGTCCTTAGTGGCTACCCGCGGGAGCAGGACGGCGGCAGGATGCACGCGAAGCGACTCCTGCAAAGAAGAGATCGCATTCAGTATCTGGTCGGCGGGTGGCGAGGAGCTCCATCCTATAGCCTATCAGCAAGGACACATACCTTGATAGCGTTGATGAGAGTGGGAATGCTGTCGAAGTCCTCGACGGTGAAGTCCGATTCTCCACGAGCGTTCACTCGTGCACGCGCCTCTCTGATTTCCTTCCGCAGGCGGGCCTGATACTCGGGGTGCCTGGCGAGCTCATACAGGAGGAACGTCAGTGCCATGGAGGTGGTCTCGTGGCCAGCGAGCGTGAGCGCGAACATCTCGGCGAGGAGCTCTTCGTCGCTAAGGCGCATCTTCTCATCGGAAGACGCATTCGCCTTTACTGTGGGGGGCCAGGGTTTTAGTTAGCCATGCGGGAGGGTAGTAAGGGAAAGTAAGTACTCAAGATGCTCATAATATCCTTGTTCTTCGCGCTCTTCTCCGCGTCGAACTCGGGGACCTTCTCACGCAAAATCTGCTTTCCGTACGCCGTGAAAACATTGTTCAGCCGGCGGAGACGTGTGAACGGCGCCACGGGAATGTATTTGAACAGTTTCAGGATGGGGAGTGGCAAGTAGTCCCAACTTCCGCGGAAAAACATGGTGGCCTTCGGGAGCATGTAGTCTGTGTCCTTGCTATGGGGTGAAGGGCGTGCTTATCAGGTGAAGGACTCGACAGGATCGATTGTATGCTTACAATATGCCGTGGTACTCCTTCGCGAGAACGCTTTGGTCACCGTCGTCGAGGGCCCCATAATCGTAGTCGAAGGCCGCTGTAGTAGTGTCAGTAAAGGGGCATTTGGGGTTTCCACGGGGCGAGAACAGACCTTCGCCGATCACGTCGAGGGTAGCACGTGAAAGCCAGGTGTCGACGGAGAGCTCGGCCTCGTTCACGTTGAGGAGCTCTCCCTTCCACTTCTCCGTAAGCTAAAATGCGCGAGTTGAACGACGACGGAAATTATCAGCAACCATAGAGGTCAGCAGGCGACTCACCTTGCCCCCAATGCGTTGGAACAACGGGAGGAACGATTTCAGGCGAGCGTTACTGAACGCAGGGCTCATGATCCGGCGGTGACGAGTGTGTGCCTCGCCTACCGAGGGTCATAAGCTGGAGCGATCAGAACAAACATACCTATAAGGGACGACATACCTTGCGACCAAGCGATGTTAGGTCCTGCCATGAGCCATCCAATGTGGTTCTGAGAGTTCTTCTTCAAGTAGTTACCGCTCGCCTTCTGAAAGACGTGCTGCAAGGCCTAATGATATCCGATTTCCTAGTTAGAAGGGTATCGCGATTCAATGTGGGCGAACGCCAAACCTTAGGGTCGGCCGTCATCAAACCATCGGTCTATAGCACAGATCCAGAAGTTAAGAAATGAAGGGCCGTTTGTCCAAGAAGCTCATGATCATACCCCGAGAAAACCGCTGATCTTCCACGTAGGCCCGTACTCACGCAACCACTTGAACTCTAGGTCACCGACTTCGGGTTGGCGGTTCAAGTCGTACTCGTGCCCTGCAAAGCGCGCCGTTAGTTCCTGTATCGTTGGCCTGACAAGAACAAGTACCTATCAAGCGCGACGCAGTAGGAGGACCTCTAATATGCTTGAGGCTCCGACGGCGTCTCAAAAGCCCAAGGACAACTAGGAAGAACCCCAGCCCCAAGAGGACAGCGGTGGGAGAGGCGATTTCGATGTCTGTGATGGTCATCCTAGGGTTGAGCGGGGTGAGCTTGAAGTCGGCTTTGGCGTGCTTCGACGGCACAGACGACTCTTATATACGGTGCTAACCTGTACAACACGGGGTCAAATGGGCGTTCTGATAGGCCAGAGCCGAACCGCAAGGTACTCACGCTCGTAAGTGCCGCTTTGTCAATATTGTACTGGGAAGCGGAGGGGCCCCGCGCATAAGAAGACATGACGCGCAGTTTAACCGGGAGTGCCAGTCCCATTAACGTCCCAGCTTGTATTCTCTGCCACTGGAGATGGCTCTGGACGCCACGCTGTCGCATATAGCACTAATAATGTTACTGTCTTTAATCATCGTCAACGTTCTGGGTACTGTCATCTCTACCGAATGACTCGGGTGTGTCAGGGAGCGACAAAAACGCAAACTTTACTTTGATTCTGCGTTCTCCATGATACGCTCAGCTGACCGGGAACCAAGGCCTTGAGGGTCCCAACTCGTCATTGGAGGATACGCGCCGGTTTGGCTCGCGCGAGGAGGAATGTGTCATCGGCGGCCTACAGCGAGTCCTTCCGAAGTTCTTTAGGCGGTGCTGTGCAGACTGCGCGGTGTACAGCGGAGAGGGCCGTATATTTACGGCATCGACCCACTATTCGCACGGCTACACAAGAGAGCTGAACACATGCATCATAGCGCGTGCGCGACGCCCAAGCGGACCCGACGAGTTTGTGCGAGCCTTGAACACGACTTCGGTGGGCGGGTTATGGTGACTCGGGTGGGCTTGTTGCGGTGGCCTCGTGAGAGTTCGAGGACAGGACGCCGAGAGGGAGTCAAGGACTGAATGAGTGGGGATAGGAGCTGCGAAATCAGTGGGAAAAAGAAGACCGCGCATAAGTGCTCTCTCCGCCTACCGAATATAGACGCCCATGCATATCTATGGCACCTGCTTCCAGATTCGGAAAGTGTAGTAGTCCGACGGCCGGTGACGGCGGTGTGCTGCCGTCCCAGTACCTTCCCCGGGAATACGCCGGGGGGTAGGCGTGAGACATCGGTATATATAGTACGGTACGGTTTGTTGTGTAGCGAAACGGAGCCGTTGGAACCAGTCCTTGTCTAATCGTGTATCTCTTTTACTGAGCCGACTGGCCATGGGCCCGGTAGAAAGGGTGGCGATCAACTTGAATATCCTGCAATAATGTCATTGAAAATGTTGAGAAGAAATTCTTTTTATTGTATTTATCTGTTCTCGGGCCTGTACTAGAGGATGCTTGGGGATAGAAATTGTCAGTGACCAGGCCCGAAGCGCTGTTTCCTCCCAGTCGCCTTCTTCTAGATCTACGTTCAATGGGTGTATCAGTTCGGAAGTGAAACCCGTGCGTGACTTTCTCAATCACTTCATCAAGGTGTTCTAGGTCTCTACGGTCTCTTCTTGACATTAAAACCCGGGATGACGTATGATACGCAGAATTGCCAGCCGCGGTAACGAGTCATATGATCTTGTTTCGTAAATAGAATATAGATGGAGATGCTAAGTCTGACCCTAAATAGCCCACGCCAATCCCTCAGATATGGTCGTTTGTGTATGCAGGAATACCACCGGCAGTTATGCTCGATATTCCATCGGTACGCCGGGCAGTACCTAGTACCGGTTGATATCTGGGGACATGTAGAGAATTGCAATGGCGTTGTAGAATGTCATTCCCCACCCTGTCGCAGCGGTATCCAAATGGCGGCATCTTGTGACCCATCTGTACAGCCCAGCAGCAGCCTTCAAATTGAAGCGAAGTTGATTGCGCTGGTAACAGGCTGGCGGCGACACAGTCCGGGAGCCGGCCCCAGCCTATAGCGGCGCTGCGTGAAAGATCATATTTTTATACCCCCCCAAATTTACATGGAGACTCGTGAGACTGGCGCATTGGGAAGGCCGTTCGACGGAGTGACCATAGATGACTTTCGAGTTTCAAACCGGCGGAACTCGGAGGCGGCGGGCGCCTTAGAGAGTGACAACGCGTGGGGTCACATTCACGTGGCTCTGGCGCCCACACATTCGGTTTCCCGTCGTCAAGGCTTTTCGGATAGTCACCATTTTTGTCGATGATTTTCGTGTTGCTCTCGTCCTGCTTGGTAAACTTCTGCCGCCTGCTGTGGTGCGATAGACAACGGACATCGTTCTTTTGCTGGCCTACATCCATACTCTTGCGCTCGATGATTTCGTTAGAGGGATCATGAATACGAAACCTGGCGATGGATCCAGCGATTCCATTCGTCCGGGTAGTACGTGCAATTTGGTTGGTAAGTCAATCCTTTTTTGCGATACGGATGGGCGGACTTGCCCTCCCACAAGAGGCATATGCATCGGCAGCTTCATCATCGCGGGTGTTTCTGGGCCGCCATAGTCTTCAGGGACATGAAGCAAGGATTCTTCAAGCCTGGTAGCGCTTTTCGAAAGTTGCTTCGAGATAACGCTCTCGTCGAACTTCGAAGCGTTGTATTGACTGTTGTTGTCCGCGATTCTTCCCATATTGACTTAACGGGGATGGAGGTTCCATGCGAATTTGTTTTCGCACTCGCATTGTTATGTTCGAAATTGGGGCGTGTCTTCGCGCCCGTTTTGGGGAATGCTTTCAATTCTGACTTGTGAGATCGAGGTTCCACGGCTTGTTGCCATCGTGCGGCATTGGACCGGTGAATGCGTTCCAATTCTGTTCGGGGTTGGCGTTCGGCCAGGCCTACACCTCATTGAGAGGGGCGATGCGTCCAAACGCTAAATGCTTGCCAAGGTCTCGTGGGGAATTGAACATGTCTTCGCGATCACGTTGCGTCGATGGGTTGAAAGGGGAATGGAGTCCGGTTACGAGAAGGGTGAACGTGTGTTCGGCGACTGTGGTCCGTGCGATGCTCCGAGAGTTGATCTGGTGCGACGCACCAGCTCCCTACACGTTTTCTTTCCTCTGGCTTCGCGTGAATATGCAATATTCAAGCTTGAGTAGGCGTCCAATCACGTGCACGATTCCGCGAATGGGGTCACGGAGTGGTGGCGCAGCGGCCGATCTTCCACCGCGCGGCGACGGCGGCAGGTGCAATCCATTGGGCTCCCGTGTCCAGGACCGAGTGGGTCGTATCCCGATTACGACTTGGAAGCCTTCGCCATCGTGAACGGGGCCTGCGGGGTGGCTTGGGGTCGATGTGGCGCGATGTCCTCGCTGAGGTTTTATACGACGACGAGTGGGCGACACGCGCGCGGTGAGCGGCGGGGGCGAGGGAGGGGCGTGCCTCGGCGTGGGTGGTGGTGGAAGGCAGGGGGCGTTGGGCAGTGGGGATGCTGCGTCCACCGTTATATGGGACTTCGACCGATTCGCACTCCGCCCCCGCGGGTTCCCGGTGCGCCCATGAACAGTATCGGGATCTCTTCTTGCTCATCTCTTTCTATTGTTCTCCCATCGATCCTCTCACGAGATGTGCGCACAGAGCGTGCGTGCTGCTGATAGAAGACAGGAATGGGTGTGTTCTAGGGTGCGCTCGCGGTGAACGCCACACCCTGCCGCAGGCAAGCCGTTCCCTACCGCACTCCGCGCGTGTTCTCAGCGTTCTGGCGGAAACACGTTGTACACCTCGTGCGCATCTTATCACCGCTGTTCAACCGCATTCGGTGCAAGTTATACAAGGTCGACGCCACATCCGCAGTGGGCACCGTGCTTGGAGCATAAGCGCCTACGTGTGTGGCGTTGTGCGCCGAAATCGACGAAGGCACATTCAATCGCATCCCCGTTATCTGGGCGCGGTCTGATCCATACGGAGCCCATGATGGCTCACGTAGGTGCGCGAGCTGACAGTGGCGGACCACCTTAGTCTGTGTATCGGGCAATTGCGATCTGGCCCACCAGCTGATCGGTCACTCACTCACCTCTGTCGAGCGAACAATGGCAGGCTGCCCGCCCGATCATGCAAGTACCGTTGTCAGCCTCACGGGAAATCAAAACTCGAATGGTTCCAGGTAGCCCCCAGTGTCTGCTCTCTGTCCGTTACCGCCATCTACTAGCTATCCCCGCTTTCACCACTGCTTTCAATGATTTCAGTCACCGTCGCACGCGCCCGTTCAAGCCCAAGCCCCACTCCAGGACGGAGCGCAGCGTACACCAGTCCCTTGGCGTCCTCCCCGATGATGGTCATCGTCTTTGCCGTGGTCTTCCTGTTCTTGGTCTTCGTTCTCGTCAGCCTGTCTGTCTTCGCTGTGGTCCGCCATTACCGCAGTTCCTCGGTTCCGGCACACGATACCGAGATTCTCACCACCTCGACGGCCGACTGGGATATCGAGGCTCAAGGTCGCGACACCTCGTTCACTGAGAAAACGCCACAGCCCAAGGGCTTCTCCGTGCTGCACTCCTGGGCTTTCTCTGGGTCGGGCCGGCCGTCTCTGGCCGATACCTCTGGCGATGCTCTGCCTCTGCCTGTCTCGGCGACGTCTTCGGCTGGCGGTGCAACCTTTGCTCGGAGGCTGACTGGTTCTCTCCGCTCGTCGTTGAAGGTGCGTTAGCTTCTAGACAAACGATGAACTTTCTAACACAGATCTCCCCGAACAGAAGTTGTGCCTCAAGATCAAGGGCCTCTCGTATTCGGCGGTCTACGGCTTCCTCACTCTCGCTCGGAAGACTTGGCACGTTCTGATCTCAGACGACGCCGAGCTTGAAGCCGACCGCCTCATCCCGCGTCCCTTCTTCATCGGCGAGGCCCCGCGGATCATCATCACCATTCCCAGCGACGAAGACATCGCGTCCGAAGTCTCCAGCCCCGCCTCCTCGTACTCGGAACCCGACTCGCCAACAGTAGAGACGCCAGTCCTGGGCTCTCCTGTCGACGTTCGCATATACGAGGGTACTTTCGAAGGCGACTGCGCGAAATATCTCGTCACGGGCCAAGTCGAGGATCACTCGGAGGTGCACGCGAGCACCGCGTTCGTCGAGCCCAGCAAAGACTTTCTCATCAACGCCTACGGCTTCGGATTCGAGTCGTACGAGGAGCAGCGGGACAAAGGCGACCGCCTTATTGGAGCGTTCGTGTCGCTTCTCTCGTCCGAGAGTCTGTCGGACTGCGTCGAAGACGGGGGCGACGACGGGTGCGAAGAAGACCCCTGCGAGGCACGACTCGAGGACACCACCTCGTGTACTGTCGGTATCGAGCCGGCACTCAAGCACGCCGACTCGTGTTCCGCCATCGTCGGCTGGTGGCACGCCCCTTCCTTGGGACCCTGCTTCGATGGCATCGAAAACAAGTCGGGCCACCTCGAGGCGGACGCTTCGTTCTATTCGTGCTCTAATACTTCGTTCGCCAGGGATGCGGACGACGACGGGCTCAGGTGCGACTTTGTGCTCTCTCCTGCGACTTCTGGGGAGGTCTACTACGACTGCTACGGCTAGTTGATGGTATGGCCCGTGAGCGGTATCCTACCGCTTCCCTGGATTGTCTCAGGCGGGGGTGCATTGTCATTTTCCTATTCCACTCTAGCCGCTTCCTTTTCCCCTTCATTTCTATGACCGTATATACGTATAACAGTAGCGTAGAAGTGTGCGGCAGCGATCTGATCGCTGAACGCCCCTCTCGTCACTACATAATCACCCTCCATACGAATACGAACAAACCCACAATGGCTGTTACCATACTACTATGCAACAAACATATACACTGCATCTTCGTCCCCATACAACTTATATACGGGTGCGTGCACAACACCGTCATAAAATTCTTTTCGAACTTGTGTCGAGGCAACATCAGATGAACCACACGCAGATTGACCGGTCGAGGATTCCGGCGCCCACTGCTAATCCACTCACACTACCAACGGTTGCATTCCTCCTCTACGGCCTCCCACCCTTCATCCGTCTTCACCCACTGGAACTCCGTAGTGAAAGCGACCCGGCGGAGCACCCGCGAGTGCCGTCCGAATTCGTGGAGCACGTCCCGCTGCCACTCTCGCTGTTGCGCGAACGAGAACCCCGAGGCATCCGGCTCTGCTTGCGAATATTCTTTTTGCGTGAACACTATCGTCCCGCGCGTCCGGATGGCTTCCAACTTGAGCCTCCCGTCGGAGAAGAGGAGTGTATGCAGGCGCGGCATGCAAGCGATCATGTGTTCTCCCAAGGAAGCTAGCATGCCAATCTGCGTGGTTCGCGGAATAAGCAGCGTTGGCACGAAATTGGATAAGATGTTACGAGGTGTGTATCAGAACTTACTCCGGACGGCTCCATTCCAAGCATGACAAGGAGATACTCGAGATCCTCCACATACGGCACAACCTTCGGTAGGTCCCCGAAGTCGAGGCGGTGAATTCCGATACTTAACGAAGTCAAGGGTGTGTTGGACGCGCGGCGGAGGTCTCTCAGCGCCCCCTGGACCCTGTCCCATGACGGCACAATTGGTACGTTCCATCGGTCGGTCAAGTTGTGTTGATAACTGGCATTGTCGAGTTCGATGATGCTAATAGGACGTACAGCGTGCTCCCCTAAGAACAACGGGAATACATCGAACGCGCAAGCGATGCGTTCGAGTGCGGGGAATGCTGACGCCGGTATCGAGCCCGGTGGGACGGGTGAGCCAGCTGTTGGCGCGAGTCGGGAATCGGTGGGGCGAACACGTAGAGAACGGACACGAGGCATCGCTGGGAGCTCCGGGATGATGAGGAGTGCGAGTCCGATGTCGAGGGTATGTAGGTTGGGGAATGATGGGATGAGGAATAGGGAGGAGAGCTTGTATTGAGGGCGCCATGTATTTACCGAAAGCGTAAGGACATGAAGTTGATCGGCAGCGAATTGTAACAGGCCCGCGAAGAGCCTGATGTTGTCTGGAGACAGGAAGTGGGGGAGATCGACAAGGTGCAATCTCGAGAAATGTGCTGGCGGGGTAGGCAACGAGTCTAGGGGAGTAACTCTCTTCCTATATTTTATGTTGTGAATGTTGGCTACACGTAGAGTTCGGAGGGAGGATGCGGCGGCCTGTAGGATCCCCACGCAGATAGCAGGGGTAAAGCACTCCCCTAGATCGCACGAAAAATGATGTACGTTGTTCATCCTCGGTATAGCGGCGGCCAGCAGGATGGGTAGAATATTTCGTTCGTGGTCGAAGATTACCACGAGATCGAGATAAAATTTGCGTATCAAGGATGTGAGGTCTCGACCAAAGCTCGTGCCCTCGGGACTCTTTGCTAAGGTCCTGACGGCGCTGAGCCTGTCATATCGTTGCGGAAATTTCACATCTTTGACGGCGACTGAAGAATATAGAAGGGGCGTTAATGATAGGTTGGAGGCGGTATCAACAAGAAGTAAAGACCCCAAGTCAGGAAGAGCAAGTGCGCGAGCGATCTTGACGACCAATTCGGTTGGAAGTGAATGGAATCTAGATGTCATTATACAATCGCGATATCTCCGCGAGGCTAAATGCGATGCTTCCGGTTGTAAACTGTCGTGGACACTGGACGTTGGAGAGGAGAGTTTAGTAGGTCAGCGCGCTAAGCCTAGCACTTCAGTGAGGGATGCCGACAGTGCACCTTTTTCGAGCTACTCTGCGCAGAATTGATGCTCATTTGGGGCCAGATCTAGAGAAGCGACAGGCCCGGGAATTACGGTTCGGCTGTGCGGCGGTACCGAGTATATATGTGGGCTTCACAAGACCGTTAGACGACAAGATAACTGAGGTTCGAAGAGGTTCTCGGAAGTCATGTCGTCGCCGCCAGGCGTGGGTAAGTCAAAAGCGCCCGTATCGAAGTTCTCTCTCGAGTCTCAATCTCCCGTTTCGTTTGCGTGCGCTCGAGTCTCGACACTGTAAACCTCCCTCGCTATTCTTTGGTCTCGACTCTATCAGTTCTTGCCCTCTACGCACCTCTTGATATTGCTCACAATATCCCTAACTCGCTGCCGTGAAAAGGTCTATTGTTTACGTCTATGAAGTAACTGTATCGCAACTCAAGTTCTTAAGCCTCGGAGTTACGGCGCACAGACAACGAGTACGCGTGTAGCTTGATAGATCTTTGAACCCATGAAGCCCTATATCGCTGAAATCAACGTCGTGTGCGTTCGCGCTGTGATCTAGGCCGGCTAATATGGACCCGCGAGCCTTATAGGCTTATTCGCGAAGAGGCTGGTATGGCTGACACTAGGGGCGGTGGCTGACAACACACCCGGCGGCTCCCCTTAAGATGCAGCGGCTCGCACTCAAGCCCCTTGTGCCTCCCTTTCACCCCGACCACCGCCATCGCCATCTTCTCTTTGGCGTGTTCCCTCGGTGTTGTGTAGGATGGCGCCCATCGCTTCCTCTACGACTGCTAGCCTAGGCGACGGCTCTTCTGTCACCATGCTCAGTCTGTGCGATGCTTTCTAGTCTCGTCAACGTTGCTTCTGCTCCCTTTGGTTCACCTTCTTGTTCTCTCCTCTCGACGCCGACGCCGACGCCTTCACCGTCACTTCCTCATGTCGTGACGCTGTCGGCGCCAGAACAGCCACGCTGGACTGAATGCCTGCGCGTCGGTTTAACTAAACCCCAAACAACTCTCTTGGCCCCGGGTACCGGTATAATAACTGCTTAAATCAGTTCCTCTTTCGGTCCTTTGTGAGTACATTCTGGGTCGTTTGATCACTCATTTCAAACCACTGGCCGCAGATATCATAACAGCCATACTTTACACACAACTACACTTCCTTTTCGTCTCGCGTTCTAAGAGAAACATATTATAATGTAAGTTTTCGTAGCATCTCACCGACAACATCACTCACGAGCCCTCAGGACACATCAAACGTATAATCGACATATAAAGCAAAAGAAACGCATCGGATAAACCTCGAATACCCAAACAACGTGATTACTCCTCCTTCTAATCGCGTGTCTTCGCTGACCCACCGGACAGCTGCGCATGCTCTACAGAAGCGCGCAAGAAGTTCGCGGACAACTCGTACCAGCGACAGGCAAATCAATTACCCCAAGAGCCTTGCAAAAAGCGAGGCAAAGAAAAACCCACAGTAGCTTCGAAAAACCAAGATCGACGCATATAGCCAGAAAAAAGATGACGGCCACAGGTAGTGTTGTACCGTCTTCGACTTGGTCGCTATCTAACAATGTTCTGCACCTCCAGAAAACATACACCAGCAAAGATACAATGCCGAATGAGAAACGCAGGAAAACCCCACACGCCCACACATAATTAGAAACCCCGTTCCGCACAGAAGGTGAGCGCCCTCCGGCCGATCCCATGTCGCCTCGCTAACGCCTGTTGAAAGTCGCAATCAAACGTGCGCGTTCGATGCTTGCTACTTGTCGCGTCCTGCTACGGCCGTTCAGTTCGATCGACCGTTCGTGATGCGCCTTCCAGCACTTGAATACCAAATCGTCAAATCCATGACCCCAAGAGCTCCGAAGCATAATATCGTCCTTACTCCCTCATAAAATACAGACTTCGGTTCTTTGATAATCTCCACCCAAAGTACAATAACACTGTATCCGTAATAACACCATAATTCGTTGTGTCTTTCACCACACCCTCCTCATACTTCGTAACCGTCCATATCATATAAACCGCATTTCTCATCGAATATTTAATACACCCACATTCTCCCTTTGAAAACGCCCTGGTGCCGTGGCAAGGCCTATTTACGAGCTTCCGAAGTTCCAGTGCCATTCGCTCACCTTTATTCTACGAGCGGCACCCGGTTCACTCTAGCCTTCCTCATACTTCTCGGCTTCACACTAGGCGCGATGATCAGCGTTTTAAGACGAATGTGGGACCATGGCACCATGCAGTGATCTTACTACAGGACCGGCTACGCGCCTGATCGACGCGGTTCGCGGCTCGCCCTCACAAGCCATCTGAGCACATACACTATACCAACTCTCCCCGACGATGCGAACAAACGCCTGCTACCAACGACCGACCCCATCTCGACTCCCTCTCACCCTCATCCCCGCCGCCGACGAACACGAACTGCAGACAACCCCCAGAGTAACCGACCTAGGCAATCGTGATGCTATGGAGGTTGTTGAACGTCACAGGGTGGTCGGCGTGCACGTACACGCTCGCGCGGCCCGAGTCGTCGTGGTCTGAGCCTGCGCTTTGGGAGACGGCGGCGTCGGTTAGCCATTGCAGAGCCGGGGAGAGTAGCCTATGATCGACCCTGCATGGAGAGTACGATCGAAACATCATCCCCGTGTGTCCGTTTTCCAGCCGGCATCGTAGATTGCGATGCCCACACAAAACAACACGACACACCTCAGACGGGATTGGGTGCGCGCCGGGCACGTCTAGATCTGAGCCGAAGAACGTTCAACTTGAGATGGGTGTTCGCATCCGGGTGCACGTCCCATAGCCTGCCAGCCTGCTACGCACACATGTTATAGCCTCCAAATATGGCTGGAGAGGAGATTTATTTGGGTACAGGGTCAGTCGTGGGCAGAGGCAGAGGAAGTACACGCTGGCGCAGAAGAGAGCGAGGAGATGCGGAGATGCGGAAGCGCCCAGTGCTCGTCCCAGGCACCGCATCGGGTCCTACGTCATAGGGACCGAGGGGACCGCCGCAGACAGCGAGCGAGCACGGCCGACCGCGCCGTCTGAGCACACGCCTGCACACACTGAACAGTGCTGCACAAGCCCCGCCAGCCTGCTCCTGGCCGCGACCGCTGCCCACGCCTGCGCTCCCACCCACGCCCGTCGCTCAAATACCCTCCCACCGCCGTGTCCCCGCCTCCGCCATCACGCCAGACAGTGCCTGACACGGCCCTACCCTCGCCCATCTCATGCTCAGACGCTCCGCGACATCCTGGCTACACCCCACCGCGTCCTCCACCTGCCTTGGCTACTCTCCCGCCCTACCCGCTTCCTGTGGCAGCCCTCGATCCAGTAACAGCCGACGCACGCTCGCGACGGCGCGCGCGTTCTCACACTCGTCTTTACCGCGAACCTTGTTCTCCACGTCTACCTCGGCCCCACACTACGCTGCAGCACACTCCGCCCGCATGGCTATGCTGAACGCACGGCGCTCGCACTCTACGCAGTCAAACGGCAAGGAGCCGGACCACCCCGCAGCTTCCGCGCATGAACACGACCACCCCTCGACTTCGCATTCGCACTCACACTCGCACGGCATATTCGACACACTCGTGCATACCCACGACCACGGCGAGGATGGCCACGGCAAGGATGCTGAGCAAATCGTCCAGGCGCTCAAGGGACAAGGTGAGTACCACACCGGTTTCGGAGATCGCATGTGTCCGGGGAATGAGTATTGCACGAGTGGAATACGTGTTATCCGTGTCCGAGAGACTTGTGAGGTGAGGGAACGGTGCGGAATGGTATCCTTGAGCCGGCACCCCGTCCCCACTGCTCGTGCTCTGGGATACCGCCGGCGTCATGGGTTAACGATGAGCATTCGCTTGGAAAGTGGGCGGGTTACGCTAGCCGACCTGCGCCCGACCCGTAGCTCAAGTTCGTTGGCGGCGGACGAATCTATGTGGTCCGCTACCAGTCCCGCTCGAAAAGCGATTGAATCTTCGTTCAGTCGTAGGAGGCGGTAGGGGACGCAGCGGAACCGGATGGGCCTTTCCGCACCGACTTACACGCTCGTGCCCTCCCTCCATCGCACTAGCCCTCGTGGGTTGGCGGGCTATGTGTTGCTTATCGAGCTCACGCACGCACGTAATTAGTCGAGTGGGGCTACTGACCGCTGGATACGAAGCGGATTCGTGATATCTTGGGTTCGGTATATCGACTTTGCTACATTCGAGGCGCACACTTTATTCGTCGGTGCTCGGCGTGAGCGCAACGGCCCCAAAGGACAGCGCCCCTAGAGCGTCCATCATATTCGCAGTATCTCGTCTAATTATCTGCTGCCAAATCCGAGTATGCTCGTTGTGCACGGTCCCCACATATGATTGGTTCATTGGTTGGAAGGAAGTGGCACTTATCCCATCTCTTTTGTGCGCAGGAGACAGAGGAAGCAGGATCACGCTCGTCGGGCTGGCGTCTAACGTCGTCCTCACCGGCGCGAAAGGCGCAGCAGGATGGTACATGAACTCGGCCGCGCTCCTCGCCGACGCCGGACACTGCGCAGGAGGTACGTTCCCCTCCCCTCACCTGTTCTCCCATCTCGCCCCCCTCCCTGACACCACCCACCCACACGCCCCACCAGACCTCGTCGGCGACTTCATCACGCTCTTCTCCTGGCGCCTCTCCCGCAAGCCTCCCTCCGCACGCTACCCCTACGGCTACGGCAAGTTCGAGGTGATCGGCACGACGCTCGTTTCGCTACTCCTCACCGGGGGCGCGCTCGGGATCGGCTTCCACTCGTACCAGCTCCTGCTCGAGACGCTCACGGGCGCCGCAGCAGGCCTCGGCCCCGGGGCGCTGCACGATCTGCTCGCGCGCGTTGTGGACGTCGCGCAGGCCGTTCCGGCGACCGTCGCGGAGCACGCGCCTGTCCATGCGCACGCGCATTCGCACGGGGGACATGGGCACGGGGGCGCGCTGGACCCGAACGCGGCGTGGTTCGCAGGGGTGAGCGTCGTGGCGAAGGAGTGGCTGTATCGCGCGACGAAGCGGGTCGCGGACGAGGAGCGGAGCCCGGTGCTGCTCGCGAACGCGGTGCACCACCGCAGCGACGGGTTCGGGAGCGCGGTTGCGCTCGTCGCGATCCTCGGGAACTGGTGGTTCCCCCACCTCGCGCTCGACCCGATCGGAGGTGCGTCGCTCGCTCGCTATGTCAGTGGTAGCGTCTGAGACAAAATGCTAACTCGAATCCCTCGACACGGCAGGCCTGATCGTGTCGATCCTCATCTTCAAACAAGGCTGGTCCCTCCTCCTCACCGCCCTCCGCCAACTCACCGACGCCGGGGTCTCACCACGCACCCGGGCGGTCCTCCTCGACGCGCTCGGTCCGCTCGCGCCGCCCGTCGTCCCAGAGGACGGGGCGGTGCTGCTCGGGGTGAGCGACGTGCGGGCGCTGCGCTCGGGCGCGAACATGTTCGTCGACGTCGTCGCGCACGTTCCTGCTGGGCTGAGCGTCGAGGAGGCGGTCGGGGTGGAGCGGCGGATTCGGGAGGCGCTGGTGGAGGCGCGGCGGGATGTGAAGGAGGTGAGGGTGAAGTTTAAGCCGTTTGGGAGGGCGTGACGGCCAGCCTGGGGTTGCTCTGCCAGGCGGTTGCTTGTGTCGTATGTTTATTTTTGGCGGTATTTGTGAGTGTGGACGTGTACGGAGTGGCTTGTTTTGTGGCTTGCTGACGGGTCAGCGCCGTGCAGGATTGAGCGGGCAGGGGTCGTGTTGAGCACGCGATCGGATGTATTGGTTTTGTGGAATATACCAACGCGCTCAGGCCTCCCCCAGTCTGCTCCGGCGCGAGATGAGCAACAGGAGCGGCATGGATATCGAGAGAGCGGTGAGACGTCTTGATGGCCTTCGGACCTTGTTTTCGCTTCAGGAATGGTCGCCCCGCGACGCAGACGTTCCTGGCTTGGAATTACGCAACTTCACGGGCTCACCATCGGCCTAGGCTTTGAACAAGACATCCCAGCCTCGCCTGTGTACGCCTCACAGCGAACATCCGGGCGTACATGCCACACGATTAACACCACCGAAGGCCCGGTCGACCTCCCTGGTCTTGGCGGACGAATATCCAATTCATTCTCACATACGAGACTTCGCCCGAAGCGCCTTTTGAGCGCCACAGGATCTCGCTTGGCTACGCCGATGTCGGAACGACACGCTCGACGGGAACGCAAGTTGGCTCGCCGACGCGCTTGCGTACGACGCCTGCGTCCTTCGTGCGTCAGCTGCTCGCTCTTCGCACTGATGCTGTGTGATGGCGTGTGCGCACAGAGGCCGGGGGCGACTCTGTGACGGAAATTCAGTCTTTCAGGCCCGATGTCGCTCTCGCGTGCTCAGTGGTAGAGTCAGGACGCACACTCTAGGGCTGCACATACGCCTCGCAGGCGGGTGATTCGCCTTGGGTTCCTTGGTCAGGTGGGCATTGCGCGCTCCTCAGCGACCGGACGCCTGTGGTGGGTTCTCTTGGTGCCGGACGTCTTCGTAGGTGCTTGTGCTGCTCTCCGTGAAGGCGCCGTATGTGTGGCAGAAGTATAAATGCGGGGGCGGGGGACGAGGATAGATCTGCAAGCAGCAGACTCGTCTTGCATCTTCGGTGCGGTCGACCTCTGATGCAAGCAGTGTGAATCCTTTTTGCTAACTCATCCACATATTTACAGGCATTCTCGTCTAACTTGCACCCGCTTTATCCAACCAACAACCAACTCAACTCACCAACGTAAGTATTCCCCCCACCCTCCCTCCCTCGCTATCCACCCACTAACCACACCCCCCGCAGATGGTCAGCGGGATCATCGTCGTCAACAAGTCCTCCGCGCCGATCTCGGTGTTCGTCTCCAAGTACTCGAACTCCAAGGGCGACGACGCGTGGTTCACGCTCGGGCCCGGGGCGAGCGACACCTGGGGCCGGTCCGGCTGGGAGCTCGTCGCGTTCAAGAACCACGACGACTCGGACCGGGCGGGCGTGTATGTGCACGCGAACCACGCCGTCACGTTCAACAGCCTCCATAGCATCACGATCGCCTAGGTCGGTTACTCTGGGGGTTGTCTGCGGTTCGTGTTCGTCGGCGGCGGGGATGAGGGTGAGAGGGGCAGAGGGAGTCGAGATGGGGTCGGTCATTCATTGGTAGCAGATGTGTGTTCGTATCGTCGGAGAGAATTGGTATAGTGTATGTGCTCAGATGGCTTGTGAGGGCGGTCCGCGAACCGCGTCGATCATGCGCGTAGCCGGTCCTGCAGTAGGATCACTGCATGGTGCCATGGTCCCACATTTGTCTCAAAACGCTGATTCTCTCATCGTGCGTAGTGCGAAGCCGAGAAGTATGAGGAAGGCTAGAGTGAACCGGGCATCGCTCGTAGAACGAAGGCGAGCGGATGGCACTGGAACTTCATAGGCCTTGTCACGGCACCAGGGGCTTTTCAAAGGAAGAAAGTAGGTGTATTAAATATTCAATTAGAAATGCGGTTTGTATGATATGGACGGTGAAGTATGAGGAGGGTGTGGTGAAAGACACAACGAATTATGGTGTTATTACGGATACAGTGTTATTGTACTTTGGGTGGGGATTATCAAAGAACCGAAGTCTGTAATTTATCAAGGAGTAAGGACGATATGCTTCGGAGCTCTTGGGGTCATGGATTGAAGATTTGGTATTCAAGTGCTGGAAGGCGCATCGCGAACGGTCGATCGAACTGAACGGCCGTAGCAGGACGCGACAAGTAGCAAGCATCGAACGCGCACGTTTGATTGCGACTTTCAATAAGGGTTAGCGAGGCGACATGGGATCGGCCGGAGGGCGCTCACCTTCTGTGCGGAACGGGGTTTCTAATTATGTGTGGGCATGTCGGGTTTTCCTGCGTTTCTAATTCGACGTTGTATGTTTTCTACTGTATGTTTTCTGGTGGTGCAGAGCATTGTCAGATAGCGACCAAGTCGAAGAGGGTACAACATACCCTGGCTGTCGTGGGTTTTCTGGCTATATGCGATGATCTTGGTTTTTCGAAGTTGCTGTGGTTTTTTCTTCGCCTCGCTTTTTGCAAGGCTCTTGGAGTAATTGATTTGACTGTCGCTGGTACAAGTTGTCCGCGAACTTCTTGCGCGCTTCTGTAAAGCATGCGCAGCTGTCCAGTGGGTCAGCGAAAACACGCAATTAAAAGGAGGAGTAATCACTTTGTTTGGGTATTTGAGGTTTATCCGATGCGTTTCTTTTGCTTCATACGTTGATTATGTGTTTGGTGGTTCTTGAGGGCGAGTGAGTGATGTCGTCAGTGAGATACTACGAAAACTTACATTATAATATGTTTCTCTTAGAACGCGGGACGAAAAGGAAGCGTAGTTGTGTGTAAAGTATGGCTGTTATGATGTCTGCGGCCAGTAATTCGGAATGATTGATCAAGCTCCAACGACTCGGAGTGTACTCACAAGAGACCGATAGAGGAATTGATTTAAGCGGTTATTATACCGGTACCCGGGGCCAAGAGAGTTGTTTGGGGTTTAGTTAAACCGACGCGCAGGCATTCAGTCCAGCGTAGCTGTTCTGGCGCCGACATCGTCACAACACGAGGAAGTGTCGCTGAAGGCGTCGACGTTGGCGTCGAGAGGCAAGGACAAGAAGGCGAACCAAAGGGGGAAGAAGAAACATCGACGAGACCGGAAAGCATCGCACAGACTGAGCATGGTGACAGAAGAGCCGTCGCCTAGACTAGCAGTCGTAGAGGAAGCGATGGGCGCCATCCTACACAACACCGAGGGAACACGCCAAAGAGAAGATGGCGATGGTGGTGGTCGGGGTGAAAGGGAGGCACAAGGGGCTTGAGTGTGAGCCGCTGCATCTTATGGACGGGGGGCGCTGGGTGTGTCGTCAGCCACCGCCGCTGTCAGCCATACCAGCCTCTTCGCGAATAGGGCTCGCGGGTCCATATTAGCCAGCCTAGATCACAGTGCGAACGCACACGATGTTCTATTCAGCGACATAGGGCTTTATGGGTTCATATATGTATCAAGCTACACGCGTACTCGTTCCCTGTGCGCCGTAGGCTCAAGTTTCCTCGCCCCGAGCTCCGAGGCTTAAGAACTTGAGTTGCGATGCAGCTGCTTCATGGACGGAAACGATAGGCCTTTGCACAGCAACAAGATAGCGATATTGTGAGCCAGATAAAGAGGCAGGAACTGATAGAGTCGAGAGCGAAGGATACTGTTTACACCGTGTCACTCGGACTGGAGGTTAATGCCCCACCTGTTTTGCTCAGATTTTGGAACTCCGCTGTGGCTGAGAGATGCCGGCCGCGTTATCTCTATTACTAGGCGTTCATTGAGAAATCTCGCGCGCACCAACGCCTCCACCAGCGACCTGGGTTCATCGCGCGAGGGCAATTAATACACTCATCGAGGCTCGCGTGCGACTACTGCACGGCGACGCGGTCGAGGTCTGTTGAACTTCCGGGTTGTGTACTGGCCATACACGGTCCGGTGGTCAACAGTGGCTGTGTTGCACAGCATGGACTTTCCTACTTACCTTCCTTATTTAGTTTTCTCTGCATCTCTACTGTAGTTTCCCATCTGGACACTTCTGGATTCTTCCGTTGCGTTCTACGCTGTTCCAGATTCCTATGGACATCTCCAGACACCTTTAGATAGTTCTGGATAGTTCTGGACGATGGTGCGATCCTTACACCACTCTCGCACCGTCTCCTTACTCATCGTATGCTGGGTCACCTGCCCTCCTTTCTTTGCTTACTCATGCGTCCCCTGGACTTGTATATAAGGAGGACAGTCTCTGCCCCTACTCCTCAGTCTTTTGCTCACACTGACTGAGGAGTAAGTCGTCTCTCATACCTATGCTTACTTATGGTTACTTACCAAGTACTTGTAGATCCTTTGTGCGGCTTACAGGTACTTGTATATGCAATCGAGTCTTTTGCTCACACTGACTGAGGAATCCTTTGTGCGGCTTACAGTTGTGCTCCCTGCCTTCAGGTTCAGAGTTCATCAAGGTCTGCTTTTGTCTCGTTCTGGCCACGTAACGCCCGATGACAAGGTTTTCTCCTAGCTGAGCCACCGTCGCAAGCTACCATCGCCAAATGACTGCACGCCGACCGGAGATGATCAGCGTAGCTTCGAGAAGTCCGCCATCGATCCCATCCAACGCTCGGGGCTTCGAGTGGAACTCGAGAGTGCGGCACACTGCAGGTGGTCGACGCAATTGCGCATCGTCTGCAGCCCCTCGGTGCACTTCGAGCTGGGCATCTCATCGCCACATGGCCTAGGACGTCGGCCCTTCTGAGCTCGAGACTCGCAGACTCGTGCGGGCCAGCGCGCGACCCCACCAGGTGCGACCGATGCGCACGTACGGACGTGCCTGTCGTCATCATTCCGCTGCCCGCTGGCATACGTGATCCGGGCGATGCGTCGTCCTCGAGGCGTATTTATAAAGGCGTTGTGGCGTCCGAAAAGGCGCAAGATTGGCCCCTTCTTCAAGGCATCTGTTGCTTTTGCTTCCCGTAGAGAAAGTGTCCGCGGTTTCCCCAGATCTAGACATATCGAACGGCAGAACGCTGGTATAATACGGAGTGCTTATCGCTGACGCTACGGCTTCATGGCTTCTCCAGACGCATCTGCAGCAGAGTTCGATATCATCTTTGCGGGAGGTATGTCCCCACCCCCCATGCACAATCGTTCGCCCTGATGAACTCTGAACCTGAAGGCAGGGAGCACAACTGTAAGCCGCACAAGGATTCCTCAGTCAGTGTGAGCAAAAGACTAGATTGCATATACAAGTACCTGTAAGCCGCACAAGGATCTACAAGTACTTGGTAAGTAACCATAAGTAAGCATAGGTAAGAGAGACGACTTACTCCTCAGTCAGTGTGAGCAAAAGACTGAGGAGTAGGGGCAGAGACTGTCCTCCTTATATACAAGTCCAGAGGACGCATGAGTAAGCAAAGAAAGGAGGGCAGGTGACCCAGCATACGATGAGTAAGGAGATGGTGCGAGAGTGGTGTAAGGATCGCACCATCGTCCAGAACTATCCAGAACTATCTAAAGGTGTCTGGAGATGTCCATAGGAATCTGGAACAGCGTAGAACGCAACGGAAGAATCCAGAAGTGTCCAGATGGGAAACTACAGTAGAGATGCAGAGAAAACTAAATAAGGAAGGTAAGTAGGAAAGTCCATGCTGTGCAACACAGCCACTGTTGACCACCGGACCGTGTATGGCCAGTACACAACCCGGAAGTTCAACACGCCCTCTATAGTTCACGCTCTTCACGCCTCACCCACTCTCGGCAGGTGGAACCGCAGCAGGCGTCGCTGCAGGCCGACTCGCCGCTGCAGACCCCACCCTCCGCATCCTGCTCATCGAGACCGGCCCGCACACAAAGCAGGATCTCGCGCACGTGCAGCCCGCCCGCTTCTTCTCGCACCTCCTCCCGGACACGATTACCGCAAAGCACGTCGTGAGCCGGCCGAGCGAGCACCTCGATGGCCGGCAGCTCGTCGTGCAGACCGGTCACTGCGTCGGGGGCGGGTCTAGCGTTAACTGTGCGTAGCATATTTTCGAGGTCATAGTCAGAGTGTCATTGCTGACTCGGGTTTGCGCAGTCACGATGTACACCCGTCCTGCGGCGTCGGACTATGACGATTGGGCGAAGGTATACAAGAACCCTGGGTGGAGCTTCGATGAGCTGCTACCATTGATCAGAAAGGTACGTGCCTGGAGCACCACCAGCGGATCCGCACTCAAACGTCGCGTGGCGTAGGTAGAGAAGTTCCAAGCGCTTCCAGGGAAGCCCACCCACGGGTACGACGGTGCGCTGAAAGCCTCGTACGGCGGGTACCGCGTCAGCGTCGGACAGGAATACCTCGACGTCGTCGCCAAGTACGACAAGGCGCGCACGTTTGTCGAGGACGCGAACAGCATGGTCGACGACGTCAACCACTATCAGGCGAGTGATAATTCTGCGTTATCGCGCCAGCGTATACGGCATGCTGAACATCGACGTGTGCGTGCCGCTTGCCCGCCGCGGCACCTAGGTGTGGCCAAAGTGGATCGACGAAGAGACAGGGCGCCGGTCGGACGTCCCGCACCACTTCCTGTACGACAAGACGCCGCACAACAAGAACCTGCAGATCGTGGTGGGCAGCACCGTCAAGCGCGTCATCATCGAGTACGCGCGCCTTCTTCCCTACGCACATTGCCGAAGGCTGCGGCTGACGGGTTGATGTCGCCTTGTAGGAACGGCAGGGCCGTGGGCGTTGAGTACGTCGACAACCCGCGCATCAAGGCGGATGCGGACAAGACGGTGCGCACCGCTCGCGCGACGCGCCTCGTCGTCGTCTCGGCCGGCACGTTTGGTTCGCCCGCGATCCTCGAGCGTTCGGGTATCGGCGCGCGGGAAGTCCTCGCTCGGTATGGGATCGAGCAGGTCGTCGACCTTCCCGGGGTCGGCGAGAACTACAACGGTGCGTGAATGCCTTAAGGAGGCTATTTCTTAAAGAGGGAAGGCTGACCGCGCGGATCCGGGTGTAGACCATCCAACTCTGTTCGTGCCGTTCTTGGGAGCGGAGGGCACTGTCACTTTGACGAACATTATGCGGGGTGACCAGGAAGAGATCACTAGTAAGCATAATCACTTGAACTCATCCTAGGGCTTTAATCGTGTTTCTTTGTAGAGTGGTCTACCCAGTGGGAGAAGGACGGCAAGGGCCTTATGGCGACGAAGTATGATGACTTATAAAGCTTCCGTGTATATGCCTGTCAATGCTGACCCGATTGAATAGTGGTGTCGATGCTGGCTGCAAGTACCGCCCAACCCCCGACGAGCTCAAGGACATCGGACCCGACTTCACCAAACGCTGGGAATCCTTCTTCGCTCCCTCCCCCGACAAGGCGATCGGGACCCTCGCGGTCCTCGCGATGTGCGCAATCGAGCTCTATTAGCTTCCGAGATAGACGACGTCGACTGACCGAGGCGAGGGCGGGTCCGTAGATACGTCAGCGCGTCCCTGCCGATCCCCGAACAGCCCTGCTTCAGCACGGGCGGGTTCTTGTACTACCCCGAGGGTGTCGGCTCCGTGCACATCTCGTCCGCCGAGGACGTACACGCCCCGCCCGACTTCGACTCGGGCGTTATGAGCACGTGCGTACACACACACCCCAATCCCTCTAATGAACCCCGATGCTAACGCGCGCGAATAGCAAGGGCGACATCGCCGTCCTGCGACACATGTACAAACGCTCGCGTGAGGTGGGTCGGCGTATGGCCAGTTACCGCGGGGAATACGTCGCGGGTCACCCGAAGTTCCCTGAAGGGAGTGCGGCGGCCGTGTCTGTGGGACCCGTCGCGCCCGTCGCGGTGGATGCGCCGGATATTGTGTATACAGCGGAGGATGACCAGGCGATTGACGAGCATATCAAGGCACATGGTGCGTGCTCGCGCTTGTTCTTGTTGTCATTTAGTTGTTGTGGGGTGTGCTTACTGGGCTAGGGTTCTGTGCAGTTATCACAGTGTGGCATTCGGTATGCAGTGCGCTTTGTGATAAGCACGAGATTGAGGCTGACACGCTTTGGCGGGGCCATGCAGCTCGGAACGTGCGCGATGAAGCCGCGTGAAGAGGGGGGCGTCGTGGACTCGCGCTTGAACGTGTATGGCGTCCAGGGTCTCAAGGTCGCGGACATGTCGATCGCCCCAGAGAACATGGGCACGGTGCGTCATATGATATTGAGTTTCTTGAAGGACACCGCTGACGCGATGCTTTGCATGCGAGTAGAATACGTACTCGCCCGCGCTCACTATTGGTGAAAAGGCGGCTGTAATCATTGCGGAGGAGCTCGGGATCGTAGGGGTGTAACCTAGAGTGTCAATTATAGAGGCATACCCGGGGTGCGCAAAGTAAGCTATCCTGATATGCAGTAAAAGGTGGGTGGAAGCAGGCGCGTACGAGCCGGGGTAATGTATACATGATGCTAGGAAAAGCATATCAGACATGGGCGGTAGGCTTTCATTAAACTGGAGCCCTAGCGTCATCACAACTACAATCATCCGTTCACCTCGGAACAGCGAGAATTAGGATTGCGTTTAGACCCATACCCTATGGGCCCACTCCCGCGCAAGTTTGATTGAGAAAGACTCCTCGAGCCGGCCGATCAGGTTCCGACATAACCACCGACACAGCGAGTCAATAAAGGGGATCGCGCAACCGTCCTCATTTCCCCAGGTGCGTTTAACAAACCGTTTTTGTAGTATCATGGGGTCTGATTAGAGCGGTTTTCCCATGCAACCGGTCTTCACAACCCAAGCAGCTCCTCTCTAGCTCCAGATCGAACAGTTGCATAAGTGGCATCTATGATCTGCCGACCGTGTCGCGTGCGTCGGCGTCCCGCCCACCCCGCAGTCAAAATGGTGCCATACCAGAGCATGAATTTGAGCCTCAGCGCGACGAGCACATCGTATATCGCTCCATCACCTCCTTCCCCGCACTCGCTGCGATCTGTGGCTACAAAGACGTGCCGGCACAGTGGGGCGACGATATCACTGTCACTAGTGCTCCGTGTGGAACGGCGCCCCCTCGAGATGGGGCTGGTGAGCTCTGCGTTACAGCGTGGGATACGCCGCGCTGGCTCCTGGTGTGATCGTTGTTGGTACGTAGGGCGAGAGTTTTGTTTTCAGTGCAACGTCCGCTTGTGCCGGGCATTTTTCAGCTACGCGCTCGTATGCATACGAGCAGTACTTAAGAGCCCGGTCCCGGGCGCGGTACCTCAAGCTTCCATCGTCATGCCTGCCCTGACTTCTTCAGAAACAGAGTTTGACATCATCTTCGCGGGAGGTGCGTCGCTTCGAGCCCACCCCCCTCTCCTTTCTCAACGCCTCACTCACTGTTACTATTGACTCCTGCGTGACCTTGACCTCTCCTAGGAGGCACGTCCGCCGGCGTCGCTGCTGGGCGGCTCGCCGCCGCAGCGCCAGAGTTGCGCATCTTGATAGTGGAGACGGGCCCGCACACACAGGAGGACCTCGCGCACGTCCAGCCTGCGCGCTGTTTCTCCCACCTCAGCCCGGACACGATCACCGCGAAACACATCATTGGTCGACCGAGCGACCATCTCAATGGCAGGCCGCTCGTCATTCAGACTGGGCAGTGCGTCGGGGGCGGGTCGAGCATGAACTGTACGTGATATGCCCGTCCTTTTTTCCCCTGATCCGGCCTGGGTGAGAAGGAGCGAGCTGACTCGTACGGTGAAGTTGTGATGTATACCCGCCCGCCGAGGTCGGATTATGACGACTGGGAGAAGGTTTATAAGAACCCGGGCTGGGGCTTCGATGACTTGCTTCCGTTGATCAAGAAGGTGGAGCCTTACATTGTCACGCCGAAGTGCTAGCAGCTTATTCTCTTCCCATGAGGGATAGACTGAGAACTTCCAGGCCGTTGGGGGCGCCCCGAGGCCGACGCACGGATACAAGGGACCACTGAAAGTGTCTTATGGGGGGTATCGTTCGAGCGTCGCCATCGACTACCTCACCACAATGGCGGAGTACGACAAGACGCGCTCGATTATTGACGATGCGAACAGCATGGTCGACGATATCAACCACTTCCAGGCAAGCCCTCCTCATGATTCGTTCTCATATTGTTTCTGTTACTGACCTTGGCCTTCGGTGCAGCCGTGGCCGAAGTGGATTGACCAGGAGACGGGGCATCGATCGGATGTCCCGCATAACTTCCTCTACGACAAGACTTCCTCCAACAGCAACCTACATATTATCGTCGGGTGCACCGTAAAGCGCGTTATTATAGAGTGAGCATCTGCTCATTCGGTCCTTAAACGAACAAGTCCCAACATTCATCAATTGTCATCAGGGATGGCAAGGCAGTTGGCGTCGAGTATGTGCATAACCCACGAATCACCCCCGCTGCGGACAATACTCCACGCGTAGCGAAAGCGAAACACCTTGTCGTCGTTTCCGCTGGCGCCTTTGGCTCGCCTGCCATCCTAGAGCGTTCCGGTATCGGCGCACGGAATATTGTGGAGCGTTTTGGTTTGGAATCTGTGGTCGACCTGCCTGGTGTCGGAGAAAACTACAACGGTAAGCCGTATCTCATGCCGAAGGGACAGGCGCGAGTCACCCCATGTATCTAATCGCTCCCGGATGCATAGACCATCCCGTGGTATTCGTACCGTTCCTTGCGGCTGAGGGCACAGAGACGCTCGATGGTATTATTAGGAACGACGAGGCTGAAATAGCAAGTAGGTGCACATATTCGCGAGAAGAAAATGGGGGCTCACTTTTTCCACCCCCGTAGAATGGTCTGCCCAGTGGCTCAAGGATGGAAGCGGAATGATGGCATCGAAGTAAGCGCCAGCTCCCCGAGCCCACCGCGGTAGTTTGTCACAAGAGGTGGTAGATAGCTGACGGGCCTTCGTGCATTTCTTGCAGCGGCGTAGACGCGGGATGCAAGTACCGCCCCAACCCTGAAGAGCTCAAAGACATCGGCCCGGACTTCGCAAAGCGATGGGAGTCTTTTTTCGTCCCTTCTCCTGACAAGGCCATCGTATCCCTTGGAGTGACGTCTTTGTGAGTCTATTTACCTTCGTTGACCGACCGTGACGAACGCTCATCCGACTTCCGCACGCCGCCAGATATCTCGGCTTGGCGCCGCCCCCTTCGGACACGAAGTATTTCTGCGTCGGCGGTTTTATGTACTACCCATCGGGGATCGGCTCAATTCACATCACGTCCGCGGACGACGTAGAAGCGCCTCCCGACTTTGATACTGGCGTCTTGAGCAGGTATAACGCACTTGACTAGTTACCTAATCGCCTTATCTCTGACATTCATCGTTATAGCCAAGATGATGTTGCGGTCCTCCGCCATGTCTACAAACGCACGCGGGAGTTTGCAAGGCGGATGTCGACGTACAGGGGCGAGTATGCGCCCGACCATCCGGTGTTCCCAAAGGGGAGTGCGGCAGCCATTCCCGAAGGGCCGGTGATGCCGGTCCCAATCGACGCTCCGGAAATCGTGTACACTGCGGAAGATGACAAGGCTATCGACGACCTCATCAGGTCGCGCGGTGCGTGATTCCCCAACTTGCCTCTTCACAGGCCCGACATCCGATCTTTTTACTGACCCGCGCGTTTATCGCAATACAATTGCGATCGGGACCGGCCCCGCTATGCAGTCAGCACAACGTGGCACTCGGTGGGTCCACGCTTCCCTATCATTATGCGCTAACCCCACCGGGACCGCATGATAATCAAACTCAATGCATGATTTTCCCAGCTCGGGACATGTGCGATGAAACCTCGCTCGCAGGGGGGCGTTGTAGACTCGAGGCTGAATGTATACGGTGTCCGCGGGCTGAAGGTGGCGGACATGTCGATCGCTCCGGCGAACATGGGAACAGTGCATCTAGTTCATCACGGTCTAGTTCGGGGTTGTGAAGTTGATCCGAATCTTTACAGAACACTTATTCGCCGGCGCTGACGATCGGGGAGAAAGCCGCCGTCCTTATTGCGGAGGAACTTGGGATTTCGGGTGTGTAGAAACGCACAGGGGCCAGCGCGCAGAAGTGCATCAAACCCGACGTGTTCTGTCACAGAATTGACTGTAGACTGCATAGTATATTACCGTGTTATGGCCATTGCTCCAAGCAAAATTGGAGCGTGCGGCAACGTTCGAAAAGCACTTGCGAGAAAAGCAAGAGGTCTTACGTACTAGCAGCCTGTTGCATCAACGCACTGGGGTATAAGTAGTGACTTTCTTCGGTACAAGCACATACGACACCTCGAACATCGTTGTTGGAAGATATACGACGATACGGAACAGCAACAAAACCAGATCGAACAGACATTCACCACGCTTAGTATCGATCACCTTTACGGAGCGAACGAGATCTGTAGGCGAAGCCCAGCGCCGAGCTCGGGCTTGCCACGGACGATGGGGACCATAGACGTGCCAGACGGAGCGCGGACAACCTCAGTGTTCTTAGCGTCCGTCCCAGCAGGAAGTTCAAACTGGAAGGCGCTGACGAGTTCCGCCACGAGGGCCTGCTGTTCAATGACACTGAGCAGCAATGTCAGAGTCAGCTCTGAGCGCGCCTCGTAGGATAGGACGAGATGACGTACGAGAAACGCCAGCCGATGCACGAGTGAGGACCGGCGGCTGTGCAACCAATCCTGGTATTAGTAGAGGCCGCGGGAGCGCACGCGTAAAGAGCTTACAGAACGTCATCCTGAAGAGCGAGGATCCTGGTCAATGCACATATCTACGACAGCACAACTACCGAGCGGCTCACAAGTTTGCGAATACACCAACGTTGGTCTGTTTTCCGACGTCGATGCGAGTGAACCTGTCTGGGTTCCAAACATGGGCGTCCTCGCCCCAGACCTGTGTCAGACTGTCGGCGAACATGTTAGCAATGCACAAACCACGAATGCAGGGGCGGAATACCGTTGGTACGCAGCAAAGGACGTTACAATAACTTGACCCTTGCTGATAGGAATTTCGCTGATGACTTCCCCAGTGGTCGTGGTGATCGGGTGAGCGAGAGGAATCACATCGTCCTGGACTGCGACGCGGGGAAGGATGGATGCGATCGGATGTATACGTAGCGTTTCCTACGTGGAGGCACACTATCAGTTTGCGTTCCTCAGGGCGCGCATCACTACAATACCTTGATCGCATTCAGAAGTGACGGGATGCTATCCAGGTCCTCGACGGTAAATTCCGAGGCCCCGCGCTCAGTGACGCGCGCATGCACCTGTCTAATCTCCTGGCGCAGACGTGCTTGATACTCCGGGTTTCTGGCAAGCTCGTACAGGAGGAAGGTCAGAGTGGTCGCGGTGGTCTCGTGTCCAGCCAGGGTGAGCGTGAACATCTCTGCAAGGAGCTCTTCATCGTCTAACCGTGTCTTCGCATCCGAGGATTCGTTGGCTTTGACTGGATTGAACAGTGTTGGTTCGATAGCGCTCAAGTCACACGTCCGGAGGGACTTACTGAGAATGCTCATAATGTCCTTGTTGTTCGTGCTCTTCTCCGCATCGAACTCGGGACGCTTTTCACGGAGTATCTGTTTTCCGTACGCCGCGAAGAGACTGTTCAAGTTGCGCATGCGGGTGAAGGGGTTCGCGGGGATGTAGCGGAAGAGCTTCAGTAGGGGCCACGGCAGGTAGTCCCACGTAGCACGGAAGAGCAGCGTCGACTTCGGGAGCCTGTAGTCCATGTCCTTACTATAGATGAAACGAAGGTTCATCAGCGTACCCACAGAGGAGTAGAACAGGGAACCCCTGAAGACTTACAAGATACCGTGATACTCCTTCGCTAACACACTCTGATCTGCCTGATCGAGCGCCCCGTAGTCATAATCGAACGCAGCTGGAGGGTAACGTGAGCCCCCCTCATTGACTACACAGCTAACGTATGGCGTTACCGACCTTCGCCGATGATGTCAAGGGTAGCGCGGGACAACCAAGCGTCTACCATCAGTTCAACGGGGCCGGTGGTCGTCATTAGCTGGGTCTTCCACTTCTCTACAAGCTGCGGGAGGGCATTAGGGAACGCGAACATAACAAACGGCACATTAGGTAGCACCACGTACCTTACTCCCGATGCGCTGGAACAGAGGCAAAAACGACTTAAGGCGAGCGGCGCTGAAGGCGGGGCTCATAATCCTGCGGTGACGTGTGTGCGCCTCTCCTACTGCCAATGAGAATGGCGCAATGTGTAGTTCAAACACGGAGCGGACGAACCCTGGGACCACGCAATACCAGGGCCTGTCACGATCCAAGAGGCATGGTTCTGCGACGGCTTCTTCACGTAGTTGGCCCCTGCTTTCTGGTAGATGTGCTGAAGGGCCTGAATAGCACAAAAGATTAGAAGGATCTGATGTATAGAGAGACGGTACATACCTTCGGATCGGCCGTCATCAACCCATCGGCCTGACGTGATGATGGTCAGGGAGTATGTATGCGGCACAGCGAAACATACGCACCCCAAGAGCTCCCCGAACTCTCCAGGTCGGACCGTACTCACGTAACCAACTGAACTCCAGGTTTCCGACTTCATCTTGACGGTTCAAATCGTAGTCGTGTCCTATGATGAGAAGTTATGAACTTCTGCGGGATAGGCGCAAGCGAGTACGATAAGCACCCAACAAGCGCGACTTCGTGGGAGGCCCTCGGATATGCTTGATGCTTCGACGTCTGAAGACGCCAACCAGCGCAATAAGCACACTAAGAGCTAGAAGACCGGCCGTAACAGGGGACAGCATGGTGGCAAGTCGATAGGTGGTATGAGGGGTCCGCTGGATGCCGGTGGGAGTCCCCTTGGGGAGCAGGTCACTTTATACGGGACCGATCTGCAGAATGTGTGGTTAGATAGGACACATCATGAACAGGTGCCGAGGGGTACGATACTCACGCACGTAAGTGGGTCTTTGTCCATGAGAGAGTGCGAAAGTCATCAACCCAGAGGCGGGGCTTGTGGGACTGAACATGATGGCGTAGAGAAGCAGCATAACATCACGATTGTGACATAACACGCCAAATTTCTGCGGAGAAGCTGAAAGGCATAAGTGACCATTACCATCAGTTTAGCCGAAGCATGATAACCCATGACATCCATATCCTGTTGCCAACCTCCAAGTGCTGATTCGGGCGGCCGAATCAGACGAACACGAATTGGCGATGACGAGGTTCGTGACCCCCTAGCATAGTCGTCGCTTGCGCTTTCCGATGTTTTTTGCTCGCAGACAACACCCAGGTATGATACTTTAGATGTCACGATCGATGCAATACTAAACGTTGAACAACTAGTCTTGAGCTGACCAGGGGCTAAGACACCACCAAATGGCACAGAAGGGACACGCCTTCTTCCAATCGAGCATTTTCATATGTGATCAAAAGGGTAACCTGAACAAAAAGCTACCAAGTCGAGCAGACACGGTTAACGCTGATCCACGAGGTACTTACGGCATCCATCACGATTCGAGCTGGGGAGCGGCGGTGGTGGTGCGGGCTGGTGGGGGCCCGTTACGTGGTTACTCGCCCGGGGAGAAGCTTTTATTGTGAGATGCGTTTTCTGGGCAATTCTGCCGGTACTAGCGAGGCAGATCCGCGGTATGAGCGCCGTTCGCAAGTGGTGCGGATGTGAGGAACTCAGGAAGGCGAAGTCCGGCAAGACAACGCGCTGGCGGACTTGGAGTGGGGACCGGCAATCCCTACAGTGCCGGACAGCCAAAGTCGACAAAAAAAATCAACCATTTTTTTCGGCCTCCATAACTATCAGAAATTATGCGCATTGAATAGAGAATCAATTTAAGCCTAGTCCGAGCCAAAACCCTCGAGCCGATCTCTCCAAAAAAGGCTTTTTGTTTTTTCAACCCAAAAAAGTATGGCCAACCCCAAAAAGTCGTGGGAAAAACTTCGGAGGTGTATTTTCTAGCTCTTTTGATTTTTCTGAGCATCTTCCTGGATCCAAAATGTCCGGAAAAAATCGTACTTGGCTTCCCGAAGCCTTTCACTTCTGGGCGTCTCCCCGCACTTACCCCACCACGTGAGTGGCATTGATAGCTCAGATGAGCCATAAAGGTATTGTAAAGGCAAACAACAATGCAATCACGACACCATTATATATACCTACTTGAATAGCAATCAACGGAGGTCACTAAATGATCCATGTACCACTAGGATCAACAGACCTGCTGTTCCAAAGGTTAGTGAGGAAAAAGGGATTTCATAAACCGCACCTGTCAGTTTGGTCCATTTTTTGCTACTTGGTTATGTCTTGTATTCATGTTGCATGCGGACTATGGTGAATAGTAGTACTTACTGATCAAGGGTATCAGCGCGATTCTCGGGCGCCAAAATGCTGAGAGGGACGCTGCTTAATTCCCTCGGTACAAGAATGGCCTTAGACGGCCGTCCGAGGCGCTAAAATAGGTGGTTAGGGATGCGTAAATTCCTCCAAAAAGTTTGGCCAACCCAAAAAGTCGTGGGAAAAACTTCGGAAGTGGTTTTTTGGACTCTTTGGACCTCTCTGATCATTAATCCGTACTTGGTTTCCGCCTAAAAAATCTGGTTTGAGCGCTAGCAAATTTGTCGACTTTGGTTGTCCGGCACTGTACAAAAAAGGTGTCCAGGCGTCTAATGAGTAGCGCTCAGAGATCATTGTGTGCCGTGTAATCTAGTCTCATGCCGTGTTATCGCAAACGATCTACCCGAATCTAATCAGCTTGAACGCGAAAGTGGCTGAACATGATCACAACTCCGACAACGTGTCGAGCTAGCTGCAGCGGTAGTACACACGGCCTCCCGCCACAGCACTGTGCGAAGACTGAAAAAGCAGCAAGAGTGCGTTTGTATAGCTAGAGTACAAATGATTTCGCTGGTGCAAACAAGCTAGCGACCTCCTTACGTCCACACTCTCCGCAGAGATCCCAAGGGAGTGGACTCAGCCCCGGGCTGAGTCCAAGTCCCCAGCAGGAGGTTGGTTTTCTTAGTCGCTCCGCCATTCAAGTATGTCCTTAATATTTATAGTAGCATGCTTGTACTTCAGAAATGAGCGTCAAGGAGGCATCGGGGCTGTAGGACTCTGAACACGGTCCTAGTGACAGTGTCTGCCTCTCAGTAGCAGGTTGAGCGCTTATTTCGCGCATTGGCGCCCGTAGACGTCCTTGCTCGACAAGGTCGTTCACAAAGCTCGATACCTGACAGTGTCCACTCGGTTTACAGCCCCGGAAACTATCGGAATCCAGGTTTGCATGCATGATAGTCCCATTCTCTGGTACGAAATGTGGAATAGATGGTTTTTGCCCAACCTACTCATCATGAATATCGGAAATGCGAAAATCGGTACCCAACATTTTGCTGAGAATACTTTTCTAGTCACTTTTTGTGTGAGATGCATGGGGGAAAACGCGTTATAGCATGCTAGCGAGCTTGACTTTGTTCACTACCGCCTTCGTCTACCTCCTCAGCCACCAGCACATCGAGCGCCATAGAGATATGATCTATGATTTCGTGGGTGGTCGCGATTATCGCTATCAGCACTCACTCGGTCATCTCGGGGTGACTCGCTTGTATTATCTATTGATTAACGCTCGCTCAGCCACCGGACGCGTGCTTCACATTTTCCCCCTAGCGTTGCCGGTCCCCACTTGGAGACAATGCCCGGTCATAGGCGCTCAGCGCTGGGTGTGGGTTGGTTGGTCGTTGCCGAGACCACAAATGGAAGGTGTAGTAGTTCAGGTAGGTCAAGACACAACCACACTTTTGGTGAGTGAACTGCACACGGACTCGGAGTTAAATTCGGATACTAGACTCTAACTTCACAAATACTGCTCCTGTCAGGTCGACAAAGAAGAAAGCAAACATTTCCGTAGCAGAGGGCCGATAATTGGGATCACAGGGGTCTTTGAAATATCCCCTAACGTGACTCATTCCGAAGCGTATGAAATGCAAAAGCGCAGCCCAGAACCGAGCTCTGGTTTGTCGCGAACCATGGTAACCATTGCCGAGCCAGACGAAGCGCGGATCATCTCCGTGCCAGTGCAAGCATCAATACCCTCGGGGAGGTCAAATTGGAAAGCGTCGACAAGCTGCGCAATGAGTGTTTGCTGTTCAATAACCCTATGTCAAAGTAGAGTGAATTTTAGCTCTGTAAACGCTTTTCAGATGAAGTGTACACAATGTACGCAAAACACCAGCCAATGCACGCATTGATGCGTCAAAACCTCCCGCAACAGCCGGGAAAGTCAAGGTCGAGTGCCCTAGAAGGACGAGACCGTAAACGCGAAAGGGGAAGGGGTCGGAGCGAGTAAGGGTCGGGGTTCCCTAGCACGCGGAGGGCGCAAAGGTAAACGCGAAGCGTACCACCGGGGAGCGGTCGCGTAGGCGCGAGGGTAGAATAGCCGCTTGGGGGAAATAGGAAAGCTGTCGCAGTAAGGGAACCTAAAGGGAACGTACATGGTCGCGCGGTGAGCGCGACTCCGTGGGAGAAGGGGAGACGCAGTTGCAGTGGGGTCTTCACAGTCGCAGAGGGTAAAGCCGCAGTAAGTCGCTATGTCGCTATATCGCTATCGCCGTCGCACGCAGTTCGCTATGTTGCAGTCTCAGTCGCTATCGCGGTCTTCGCAGTCGCACGCTATTCGCCGCCGGTGAGATCCTAACTGGGGGAAACTGGATTGCCTGGGGCTCGGAGACCCCGAAGTATTCACAAAAGAGACAAAGATGTACAAACAACGACGACTGAGGAAACCCGGTCGTGAACACAAGGGACCCGTATCGCGCCGCGCGCAATGGCACCACGAGTGCGCGATCCGTCGTGAGGCCAAGAGGGCTTATCGCAAGAGGCCGGCCCGCGCGACTCCCGGTCGTGGGCGCCTATTTGACCTGCGCCACGCGTGACCTGAGTCCCGCCGCGGCTAGTGAGTATCGCGCCAATGTCGCGCTACCGCTAACGCAGTCACGTACGCTGGCCAGTGAGTCCTAGGTGGTAGTAGAGGGGATAAGGGTCAGCGATGCAAAATCGCATAAAGAGTCGGGTTCCGGCGGTGGACCGCGCCGGGTCGCATCAGCGTTCGTGCCTCCGGCTGAGCAGCAGGTCGTCAGTAAGATCCACATGACTCGGATGGGAGGTCGAGATACTCACAAAAGGTCATTGTGTGGAAGATGCGACAGTGGAGTTAGTGCCTAAAGCTATACATACACAGTAATGGGATGACAGGACTCACAGATTCGCAAACACGCCAACGTTAGTCTGATGAACTCTGAACCTGAAGGCAGGGAACACAACTGTAAGCCGCACAAGGATTCCTCAGTCAGTGTGAGCAAAAGACTAAGATTGCATATACAAGTACCTGTAAGCCGCACAAGGATCTACAAGTACTTGGTAAGTAACCATAAGTAAGCATAGGTATGAGAGACGACTTACTCCTCAGTCAGTGTGAGCAAAAGACTGAGGAGTAGGGGCAGAGACTGTCCTCCTTATATACAAGTCCAGAGGACGCATGAGTAAGCAAAGAAAGGAGGGCAGGTGACCCAGCATACGATGAGTAAGGAGATGGTGCGAGAGTGGTGTAAGGATTGCACCATCGTCCAGAACTATCCAGAACTATCTAGAGGTGTCTGGAGATGTCCATAGGAATCCGGAACAGTGTAGAACGCAACGGAAGAATCCAGAAGTGTCCGGATGGGAAACTACAGTAGAGATGCAGAGAAAACTAAATAAGGAAGGTAAGTAGGAAAGTCCATGCTGTGCAACACAGCCACTGTTGACCACCGGACCGTGTATGGCCAGTACACAACCCGGAAGTTCAACATCCATCAGCGAAAGTGCAACTCGTTTGTAGAGCGCTAGAGACGGCGATGGCGGCTGCAGACATATACGGGCGCCAATAGTTGAGCCGCGCGGGGAGCAGTAGTGGACTATCGCGAGATGTGGATGGCTATGGACGTGGGTCGCGCACCACGGAGCCTACAGAAATTGATCACCAGACACCACAATATACAGCGCACTATGTCGCGCAGCGAGAGCCTATAACGTGATGTAAATTCCGGTGGTCCCTTTGCATTTGCAAAGGGATCAAGCCATAGTATGCTAGAGAGGCTCTTAGCTCACGACCCGATGACAGTGTGAATAAATGTGCGCTTTATTACTACAGAGGCGCAAATCCTCCAGCTGAAAATACATTGTCTATCTAATACTCTTCGCCGTCCACACGCGCGCGACCCACCCTGACCTCAATCGAGTCAGCAGGCTCCCCCTCTTACCCCACTAGCCACTCAAGCTCTTCGATGTCCACCCCATACTCGCCAAGCTCATCCTCCTCGTATTCATCTGGGTCGGCCTCGTCTGCATCGGCCTCGTCATCTGGGGCCGGGCCCTCTGGATCATCTTCGACGTCTTCACCCAGCTCGTCGTCTTCATCAACTTGTTCTTCGAGTGCGTCGGCCTCCGTATCCAACTCATACCTACGCGCGCGCACACGCGCATCTTCCAGTATACAGCCCCGTGCGCGCAGCCCCAAACCCACGTGTCATACCGGTGAGTGTACGCGCAGCCCCAAAGCCATGCGCTGTACCAGTGCGCGTGCGCAGCCTCATAGCCATGCACTGTGCCAGCCTGAGTGTGCGCGTGCGCAACCCTGCTGTGCATAGTACTCTGTGGCGCAGATTCCGATCCGCTGGGTGTCGATAGTGGCCGAGGAGTCACTGGGTCGTGATTGGGCTCGGATGTGTCCACAGGGTCTTGTAGCGAGTGGTCCAGTGCATCCCCGGGTGGCGCGTTGTTTGCGCTGTCGAAGAGTCAGGCAGGTGAGGAGGAGTGGAGGGTGCATGCGGTAGGGAAATCTGTATACACACGGTCAGAAATCAATAGAATGGTGATAAATTCTTGATAACCGCACCTCTTCCCTTTGCTCCACATCTGCTATAGTTCCCAAGCGTTTCCGGGACGACTCCAGTTGCTTATCCTTGCGGGCGCGCTTTGTGAACGCTTCAGTAATCTCCGGAAGTATATGCTTGTAGGTCTTCTGGTGGATGCCCAGACCACGGCTACTGTCTGTTCGGAAATTGCAGTTCTTTGCGAGGGAGGTGTACATAATAGAACAATTAAGAATAAAATTGAACCAACTAGAGGGCAGAAATAGATACACAAAGCGAGCAATGGCGGGAACAGCGAGCACGGGGGGAGTGTGGACTTGGACGATGACCCCACGAACAAGGTTCAACAGGCGCCGGATTTCGCGTCCCGCGTTCGGGCACGTCGAGCACGTGACCGCATACACCCACTTGCGGTACTACTCGCCTTCAGCCGGCTTTGCCGCTGCTATGTACTTACCTCCCCTTCTGCTTGCCTGCACCCTTTGCCCAGGGCATATATATAGGCTGTACCTGACCAAAATCGTGTAAAAACAACTTGTCTCTCTACCTCCACTTTGCCTCCCCCCTACACTCACTGCCATGGCTACCAACGGCCCCGCCCTCTCCGGTTTCGCTGCGTTCATGCGTGTTCATCGCGGCGGTCGTGCCAAGAAGACACCTGCCGGCCGTGGCCGCTCTCAAACACAGCAGGCCCCTCCCAGCCTCGCGCCGCCACCGCCAAGCCCCCCTTCGTCCTTGCCCCCTCGTTCGTTCTCTCCCGCCGTCACCGACACCACGCCCGACCACACCGCATCCGCCCACGCTACGCCAGCCTCCTCCAGTACAGCCTCGTCTGCCCACACCGCGCCCACATTCTGGCCCGATGTCCGCTACTTCACGGCCGACAGAGGAGTCTTCGGACGGCGACACCCCGTCAGAGGACCACCACCAGGACAAGCGTCTGTGGACCACCATTCCGTATAACCAGAATGTCATACGGAACTTCGAGAGAGTTATCAAGCTTAACAAGTGAGTATAAAGCTGCGAGCTCGGTATATGCGTCGCTGTATGCGTACTAACACTGCACTAGGCAGTCCAATAGAATTGCGGAAGGGGTAGAATACCTCTACAAAGCCGCGCAGATGCTCCCGTGGCTTATTGGGACGTTTGTCCAATATGACTGCGTCCTCATCGACGCACTCGTCTCTGATGGTGATGACGACGACAACGATGACAACTACAGTCAGGACATGTAAGCAAGACAGATGTCACCGAGCTAACATTGACTTATGTGCCACTACTTATTAGGGAATGGAACACGCACTGGCAAGTGCAGTATAATTTCGCATTCATCAAAGAGTACCTCCCAGGATTCTTCCTACTACTGACATGTACATAGGCGCGTTTACGGTGATGTGTCGAATGACACATCTACGACTCGCTCCGAACCTAGCGCATACGAGCTCTACATGCAGGAGATAGCAGTCGAAAAGCGTGACTGCGCTGCAGCCATGGGCACCGTGAATGTCGAGTCGGAGAATAGTGTGTAGGTCACAAACGCAGCAACGTTAAATCAAAAACTAATAGGAATGCTTCGCACAGGTAACGCGCGGACGCGCAACCACTCAGTACATCTCTGCATACTATGGTGTTGCTGCTCTCGCATGCTCGCTTCGACCCTTGTCGCCGCTGTCGCTTACTGCCCTCGCATGCGTACTTGTACCTGCACCTCTAGTTACCACCGCAACTCTCTTCTCGCGCGGCTCCCTCCCTGACGCTAGGCTGCTGCACTCTACCCTGCCGACTGAGCTCCTCATACCTCGCCTCACTGGTTGTGGACTAGCCCATCTCTCCTATCTCGTTGCTACTCGAACTGTCCAATTCTCACATGCCCCTTGATGTCCCATTTTTGCCGCCAGCGGGCCAGACCACGGTGCTGTACTGCTCTCCGTGTATTATACTGTTTATTTTAATCTATTGAATTGTTCATGATTTCGGCGCGCGACCTGCAACAACCGTGGTGGCTCAAACCGGGCAATTTCTATGGTGTACAACGGGGTTTCTGTAGGCGGCGCGCGATACCTATTGTAGTCTGCAGCATCCAAGGTGAGGTCCCACAGTATATTATTAATGTTTACGCGAGGGGACGTGTGCTACTGCAGTGAGATATAGTACAGTAGCCGGTATCTTATATTCAGCTATCAATGTTCGCGCGGAGGAATGTAGATGTCGTCAGTAAGCTATTGCACCCCGCGCGCAACCTTATAGAGAGCTACTGGCGTTCGCGCGCGACAGCATAGCATCCAATGGGGCCAACGCTATAAAGTGCGATGAAGTTCTATTGAGGGCGACGTAAACTACTAGACTCCATAGCTCCCATGCAGCCGTTCATCCCCGGCTACCCAGCCTATAGCATGCTACCGACTTTATAGCTCGCTATAGCCCACTATAAGATCCGTGCCTACTTTGCTGATGTCCTACATAGCCGCTAGTAACTGGTACCGGTGGCGCCGTGGCGGACAGTGGTGGTGCCTTCGGGCGCCTACCGATTGCAACTGCTTGACTCACACTGAAACGTCTCCTGCCATGCCACTAGCAGTGCTGGTGGCCCCCGGACGCGACCTGTTCGTGTTTAACGCCGAGAATTACACTAGAAGCCCTGATTCAGGAAAGCCAAAATTGTTTGACGCTTGCGGATGGACGTAAACGCCCTCCACACAAAGCTTGAGACAACGGACACGACGGGGCAAGTGCTCAGCGTCCCGGGAACCCTAAGGCTTGGGAGCCTTGGGCTACAGGCCCTTGTACGGCCGCCGATGGCAATGGAAAGCTAATATGAGACAGGCGACGGTGTTTATGCACAAAGTTCAGGCATTATCCATAGCAGTCGTACTATGGTAACGTACTCGAGATGCACTGGCAGGTCCGTGACTAGTACTAATGCCAACATACCACAATGGCCGGACGAGGTACAACGCTCAACTTGAAGGGGAAAAGGAGATACAGAGGAGGGCACCGGGACCAAGCTCCGGCTTTCCACGTATAATAGGAATCATAGCAACGCCAGACGGGGCCCGTTGAAGCCCCGTCTTTTCACCGTGAGTACCTTCAGGCAAACTGAACTGGAACGTGCTGATCAGTTCAGCCACGAAAGCCTGCTGTTCAATGACACTGAGAGTATGAGGTATCAGCGTAAGAAAGAGACCCTTTTCCTGGAAAATGATAACACATACGAGAAGCGCCATCCGATGC
The DNA here is from genome assembly GCA_001302255.2 of Trametes hirsuta. Classification (NCBI taxonomy): domain Eukaryota; kingdom Fungi; phylum Basidiomycota; class Agaricomycetes; order Polyporales; family Polyporaceae; genus Trametes; species Trametes hirsuta. The sequence continues at coordinate 2,525,408 of CP019378.1, forward strand.
ACGCATTCGTTCCGGCAGCTATACAGGTAGTCGTTAGAGGTCAGCCAACCCTCAAGATACCCCCTAACTCACAGAAGGACATGCTGTAAAGTTGATCGTGACGTGTTAACTCTTGGAAGTGCGAAAGAACTAAATGAAAACCACGCACAGGTTTGCAAACACGCCAACATTGGTCTGTTTCCCAACATCCATGCGAGAGAAACGGTCTGGGTTCCAGACATCAGCGTCTTCCCCCCATACCTCGGGAAGGCTATGAGTACGTCAATCAAATAATGCTCATGAAATCGTGGTAAAGGGCGGGTGCGTACCGTTGGTATGTGGCGAAGGAAGCTACAATGACATGTCCTTTGTTGACAGGAATTTCGGAGACCACTTCCCCGGTCGTCGTCACAATCGGATAGGCGAGTGGAATGACGTCGTCCTTCGTTGCAACGCGCGGAAGAAGCGCTGCGTTGGGATGCATGCGTAGAGTTTCCTCAAAGGACATCAACTGTCAGGTATTGCTCTGGAATTTCTGCAACATACACATACCTTAATGGCGTTTACGAGAGAGGGAATCCCGTCCAAGTCCTCGACAGTGAAATCCGCGTCTCCACGTGCGTTCACGCGGGCATGTGCTTCCCGAACGTCCCGACGCAGACGCGTCTGGTATTCGGGGTGCCTTGCAAGCTCATATAGGAGGAATGTCAGCGCAACAGAGGTAGTTTCATGTCCAGCGAGAGTGAGAGTGAACATCTCTGCGAGAAGCTCTTCGTCGTTGAGGCGAGTCTTCGCGTCTGAAGACGCGTTAGCTTTGACTTTTGGATCGTAAAAACATTAGCAGTAGCCGTGAAACGCAAGATGAAGTGCGCACTGAGAATGCTCATGATGTCCTTGCTTTTGGCGCTCTTCTCATGGTCGAAGTCGGGGCGCTTCTCACGAAGTATCTGGTTGCCGTAGGAGGTGAAGACATCGTTGAGCCTGCGTAGGCGAATGAATGGGTTCGCAGGAACATATTTGATCAGTTTGAGGATAGTAAATGGCAAGTAGTCCCAGGTGGCCCGGAAGAACATCGTCGCTTTTGGGAGCATGAAATCTGCGTCTTTACTACAAGAATGAAGAAATTGATGAGATCGGGAGTCAGATAATTCGCCAGAGTACTCACAAAATTCCGTGATATTCCTTTGCCAGTACACTCTGGTCTGCGTCGTCCAAGGCGCCGTACTCATAATCGAAAGCGGCTAGTAGGGAATGACATGAGCACTATATGGCTGGGGCCGCACGCGCACTCAACACGAACCGTAACCGATAACATCCAGGGTTGCGCGCGAAAGCCAGCGACCGACGGAGAGTTCGATCTCGTTTGTGTGAAAAAGCTCGGCCTTCCACTTTTCGGAGAGCTAGGCAGACGGTTTGCGTTACAATATCGTTAGAAGGCGAGACGGAGTTCCCTATAAAGATTACTTTACCTTGCTCCCGATACGTTGGAAGAGCGGTAGAAAAGACCTCAGGCGAGCCATGCTGAACGCGGGACTCATAATCCTGCGGTGGCGGGTGTGTGCTTCGCCTGTTGCAGTATTTCGATACGTAGGCGTGTGGAGGCGTTTATGTATGATATGACCCACCTTGGGACCACACAATACCAGGACCTGCCATGAGCCACCCGACGTGGTTCTGGGACGTTTTCTTGACGTAGTCCGCACCAGCCTTTTGGAAGATATGTTGCAGGGCCTACCGAATAATAACAGTAAGACGAGGATGCGTTGGGCACGAAGGTAGACGCACCTTTGGATCGGCCGTCATCAAACCATCTTTCTGCACGGGCATACATTTAAGAGGAACGTACTTCGGAAGAAGGGACATATAGTGCTTACCCCAAGTAAGCCTTGAATCCTCCAGGTAGGCCCGTATTCACGCAGCCATTCAAACTCGAGGTCTCCTACTTCGTCCTGACGGTTCAGGTCGTAATCATGCCCTCAATTTCGCGGCGTCAGTCAAAGGGGCTAGTTGAGGCATGGGGATGAACTCACCAAGCAGTCGCGACCTAGTGGGAGGCCCTCGAATGTGCTTAAGATTCCTCCTGCGTTTGAGTAACCCAAGCGTAGCTAGAAACAAGCTGATACCAAAGAATGTGAGTGCGAGGGGGGAGAACATGGTAGCTAGGGTATAGGGATCGAGAGATCCTTGTTGAGTACCCCGAGGTCGTCTTCTGCAGGATCACTGGTTATATACAACCAGTGTCTGCACTGGCAGTGCACGCGGTCAGATAAGTAGGAACCCACACAGCATCCGTAGCGCGCACCCGCATAATTTGCTGTTTGTCCATGAGAGAATCAGGATACGGGACGCGGAGGCTATGGGACTGAAATAGTGCGGGTAAGGTGTATGGTCTCATGAGCGTGACATGACACTGCTGGTACTCAAAGGCGAATCGGCGGTGCGTAAGACGAGATGACGCCTAGTTTACCCGGGCATACAAGTAACAATGAGCCGTTAACATTCTCACAATCCTATTATACCGGAAAGTGTCGCTGTGGTGTTCCTCGAGGACCCGTCGAGCCTCCTCCGGCCGAGAAGACAGAGATGCCAAGCTGAACGATCCGCTTGAGAAGCTTCTTGACGGCGTTGCTGCCAAAGCAAGGCCAGCTGACCAGCGGGTAGGGAGCCGAATGGCTCGAATGGGCACGGTTCTCTCTAGCTGTCCGTGGACGCGCATTGGGGCAGCGGGGGTACGTATATTCCACGGCCCGTGGCGTAATCTCAATAGTCCGTCATCGACACACCTTTGACCTTTGACAGCTAGTATAGCCGACGGCGGCTATACAAACGAAGTTACGGCACCCGCTATCGTCGGGAAGGCCGTAGGCAACCGCTGTGGACCCGCGACTGCCAGGTCGCACCCCGAGACTTGGGTGGAAACGTTCGGAGGGTCCCGATCAATAAACCTCGAGTTCCCATTTATCGAAGATCTTGTGAAATGACCGCCGCTGTGGGGAAGATATGCTGAACAAGGGGATTCGACGAACATGATGGCAGTCGAGGGAACGGAGAGAACTCTGAGGCAGTGCGGCGGGAAGAAATCAACTTCGGCGCTTGTTTAGGCGCCGCCCATATCCACCCTTAGCCTACCCGAGCCACCCACAGTAATAGTAGCAAACACGATCCGAATGGCAGAAACCGCCATACTTCGACCTCGCATTATTCAGTATGCCCAAAATGGACGCGGATCATGAAAACAGATCATGCACATTGCGATAAAGATGACTGAACCCATACTTCGTACTTCGCTATGACTTTGTACAAGCAAGCCTGACTCTATACTTCGCGCGTCTGCTGAGAGGCGCGAGCACCACTACTTAGTACCCCTACGGGGCGAACGCAATACGAAGGCGTAGTGCGGTTCCGAGTTCTTGCTTCCCGCGAATAATCGGGACCATAGAGGTGCCCGCCGGGGCGCGCACCAAATCCGATTTCTCGGAATCCGCGTCGCTCGGGAGACTGAATTGGAAGGCGTCGATAACCTCCGCAACCAAGGCCTGCTGTTCTATAATGCTGAAGATACATTTGATGGAATTAGGTGGGCATTATTCAATGTGATGGGTAAGGGCATGACGTACGAGAAGCGCCAACCAATGCAGGCGTTCGTTCCGGCGGCTGAGAACGCGAAATTGTTAGGGCGATGAGCTGAAACTGCACCAGATGACACTTACAGAATGACATCCTGTGGACGGGGAAAGAATAACAAATGAACACTTAACCCGACACCAAGAAACAAAGAAAGAGCATTCAGACTCACAAGTTCGAGAAAACGCCGACCTTCGTCTGCTTCTCGCTGTCGATCTTGGTGAACCTATCCGGGTTCCAGACATGCGCATCCTCTCCCCATACTTCCGGAAGACTGCAGTTCTCCTTTAGTAAAATTGATAACGCCTAGCTGAAAACGCGGCTTACCGATGGTACGAAGCGAAGGATCCAACGATGACCTGCCCCTTGCTGATGGGGATCTCCGTGACGGTCTCTCCGTTCGTAGAAATAATGGGGTGATCGAGAGGAATAACTTCGTCCTCCACCGCGATACGGGGGAGCTGCGCCACGATGGGATGCATCCGCAGTGTCTCCTACGAAGACTTACATGTCAGCTTTTTGATGTTCAACAGGTAGGAAAAAATGGGGCAAAACTAACCTTGATAGTGTTTACGAGCGTGGGGATGTTCTCCAAGTCCTCCAGAGTAAAGTCAGTGTCGCCGCGTGCGTTCACACGAGCGCGTGCTGCCCTGACGTCCTCCCGAAGACGCGTCTGGTAGGTCTGATTCCTGGCGAGCTCGTAGAGGAGCAAAGCGAGGGTGGTGGACGTGGTCTCATGTCCCCCGATAGCTATCGTGAACATTTCCGCCCGAAGCTCTTCGTCGTCCAGCCGCGTCTTATTGTCAGAAGATTCATTCGCCCTTACTAAATTACGCCCGGGCGTGAGTTAGAAGAGGACGGTGCTAGACGGCCGAGATGCGTACTCAAAATGCTCATGATATCCTTGGTCTTCGCATCTTGAGAGGTGAGGGCCGGCCGCTTCTCGGACACAATTCGCTGGCTGTACTGCGTGAAGAAGTCGCTGAGGTGGCGCAGGCGGGTGAACGGCTCCGCAGGGGTATACCGCGCCAACTTGAGAATCTTGTGCGGCAAGTAATCCCAGAGGGCGCGGTAGATTAGGATCGTCTTGGGGAGCATGAAATCAATATCCTTGCTGTGTTTGGAGAGAGGCGTTTGTAAGAATACCAGTAGGTTGCTCAACGTAACTGGGAAGCTCACATAACTGCGTGAAGTGCGTGGGCGAGAACACCTTCCTCCGCATCTTCGAGGGCTCGGGAGTCATAGTCGAAAGCGGCTGAAACCCGAAGTAAGCGACTACGTCACCGCTTCACCAAATCCAAAATGCCGACCTTCGCAGATGATGTCCAGGGTAACGCGAGAGAGCCACGCATTAACCGTCATGTCCAGGCCGTCTCCGTTGTTCACGAGCTCTGTCCGCCATTTCTCGACGAGCTGTAACAGAATCAGTGTGAGAGGAGTAAAATGGAAAGCGGGGAAATATGTACTCGCCCTGTTCCCGCCGCGTTGGAACAGTGGTAAGAAGGACCGCATTTGGGCCATGCTGAACGCAGGACTCATAATCCGGCGGTGACGGGTATGGTCGTCCCCTGCCAACCGTAAGCGAGGGGTCAGCGTCCAACTCAAATTTGAGAGCAGACCTTGGGACCACAGGACGCCAGGGCCCATTACCAACCACGACATGTGGTTGTGCGACGGTTTCTTAATGAAGTGTGAGGACGCCTTCTGAAAGATGTGATGCAACGCCTGCAATCACAATCAATCAATAGATGGTTTACGCAAGGCTAACGAGGCTTGTATACCTTGGGATCGGCGGTCATTAGGCTATCGGTCTGCAGAATGAACCGTCAATCGTACGAGCCCCTGTGCACATCGAGTCGAAGCGTCCTCACCATCAGTGCACCGCGGGTCCTCCAGGTAGGGCCGTACTCTTGCATCCACTTGAATTCGAAATCTCCGACATCACTCTGGCGGCTGAGGTCGTACTCATTCCCTGGGGGTGGAAGTCAGAGTAGCACTCGAACCTGAGAGACTGGGTTATTACCTAGCAATAGGGACGTGCTCGGGGGCCCTCTGATATGCTTGATGCTCCTACGACGTCTGAAAATTCCAGCTAGGGCGAAGAGGATGCCCACAAGCAAGGCAGCAGAGGCAGCAGTAAGGGAGGGCATTGTGTTACAGGCTGTGGGGTCGAGGGAAGGGGCTTGACCTTGCCTTGAGGAGCCGGCGAGCATCTATCATTTTATACGGTACTGCGACTGCAGGATGACGGGGCACTGGACGGACAACAGACGAGTTAGGACCGCCCAATGTTCCCACCTACGTAACGGCGTGCTGTCCATGAGAGCGTGCGCCGGCCTTCGCTACGTAACTTTGTAGAATGAGTAATGCAAGGAGAACCGAAGAAGCTTCGTAGCATCACTGTACTGACGCAGCGTCATCGGTACCCGGCGTGCCGTCTCCTACGTGCACAAAACAGTATTCGAGCTGCCGATGGAAGGTAGACATTGCACAACTGCTAACACGAAAAGAAAGCATAGTTGGCATAGGTCCTAGAGGTGGCAAAGTCAACATTATCGTGCAAGTTCAATAAAGCGAGATGGATATTGTGCGCCGCGATAGGTGTACCGTACCAGAGTTCATGTGCTCGAGCATCGCGTAACCAGACTACTTCAGCTGACCATACGTTCCATTCGTGAATCGCTGCGGATGGCGATACTGGAGTTCTCCAGGGACTGATGTTTGTGTAAGCGATATCCTGAAGCGTAAGCCGCCCCTTGCGCGAGGACGAGCATCCAACACAAACGTGCAGCTCGAAGGTGCGGCCCTCGGCAACCTACGTGACTCGCATAGTTCGGGTGGTATGGAGTCGGACCGCATCAGCATCAGGCCGGACGGTTCGCTTCTTGTTTTCCTACGTTCCGATTCCGCCCCAGGACACCGGCTAGCGATAGCTTGGTTCCGCCGACGCCGCGACAGGAACCACCGAGACTGGCGGATACGTAGAAAACCTTTGAAAGCTATTCACAGTAGTGTGCGATATCATTTAAACAGAACAGTGAACATAACGGTATAAATTAGACACCGCAACTGGCCCCAGACAAACTTTCACCGTGCTCAGGATGTTACTCACTAGTAGTGAGATAGCCATGTTGAAGTCCGACGTCATAGGCGGCTTGGCCCTTGACTCAGCGAGGAAAGCACAGGAACGCTGTCTCACATCGGATGTGAGTACCGAGTCCAGGGTCAGGGCAGGGTGGGAGAGGGACCGAGGTAGCCCGGGTGGCAGGGCGGGGTGGACACCGGCGGGGGCGGACTCGCAGGACTCCGTATATCGAGCGATTCTGGTCGAAGCAGTGCGGGCGCCAAGCGGTCCGCCAAAAAGCGTGTTGGCGCCCGTACACATCCGCCGCGGCTGTTCCGAATAAGGAAGGTGTAGTAGTTTACGGCCCTCACTGATCGACTCCGGGGCGGATCGAAATCCCGCTCCATGTGTTCTAGACCCCACCAGAGGGCGGGTCAAAGATCCTCTACACAAATTTTACATTCGGATGAGAGGTCCTCTGCTCGATTAGTCCCATTAAGCAAGCATCGCGGCAGTGGGATGTCGGCACGTTAGCAGTACGGTGTCGAGTGTCCCACTGGCTGCAATAACTTCCAACCAACGTGCACACACGGAACATCCAGAAACGGATTTTCTAACATCCGCACTTCAGCACGTCACCCCGCTTCGAGCTAGCACATAACATATATAAAGGCGGAAACCTCTACTAAGGGTTCTCGAACAGCACCCATACCCACCGACCTCCACCCGCTGGCACTTCTCCCCCTTACGAAATGCCTCTCCGTCCCTTTGAAACTATACCAATTCGCTCATCCCTCTACCAGGTGCCCCCTTATTCAGTACATCTCACATTTCATGAGGCGCCGACTCCAGACTCTCCCGTAATACGAACCCTGGTAAGCACCTTCACTTCAGCCTCTAACAATGTCTCGACTAACGCCCGCACAAACATACAGTCCCTGATTGTTACTTCATGCGCCGTCATTGTCGTGGCTATCGGGCTTAGAGAGTTCATGCGCTCCCTCCCTGACCGCGGGCGCTCAGGAGCCTTGGAGGACTCGGATTCGAACGCTGACAACGCCCGCAACAGCGTTTTGCGGCGCCCCTCATACACCCGCGCCAAGACACATCATATCGAGCGCCCCGTCGTACACAGGAAACACACTGCACCGGGAAAAGGACAACTAGCCAAGACGAATCAGCAGCTGAACACCGCGCTCCGACGCACCAAGTCGTTCTCGGCCAACCTCCTCACAAACAGCACGAAGCCGATCATCACAGGAAGCCGCCTGCTCAAGAACCAGATCGCCGCACACAAGGAGGTCGAAGTGTTCCACCCAACGCGTGGCCGCACCGCACGTCCCGCCACCGTCGAGAGACCCCAGCCCACTCTTCCTGTGCATGTCGAGGCCGCATACGACGACGAGCCGCGGAGTTTGGGTCCGGACCAGACCGAGGAGATGCAGGATGTGCGCGAGTCGTCAGCCACCGCCGATGTCGTCACCGATCCCGCCCACGATCCCGACGCGGTCCCCGTTTCGGACATCGCCGAGTCTTCCGTCACTGACGTTGTTGAGAGTCCCGCCTCCGACGCAGTTGGGACTCCCGCCGCCGACGCTCCTGACGCCCCCTCCGACGACGTCGAGACTCCCCGCCCCACCGAGGTCAGCCGCGGCTGGCTTAAGCAGCTCAACTGCTCCGTCATCAAGTCGCGCAGGTCGTCCCTTGCCTCTACCATTTCCTCCCGCCGCCCCTCCACACCAGAGATGTCGTCGCCCGCGCCGTCTGGACCCACTCAGGCCGGAACCCCTGAGCACACTCTACACCGTACATCCAGCTTCAAGGCGCGCGCCGCCATAGACCGCCTACGCACCTGCGGCAAGAACGCGACTAAGAAGCTCACGAAAGGAGAACCCGTGCGCTATGCGCGCCCCGCACGGCCAGAGAACTCTCTCCCGGGTGTCGTGTTTAGCCAGCGGTATGAATCTCCCCTCAAGGCAGTGTTCAAGGGAAGGTCTTGCAGCATGGGTGAGCTCTACCTCCCCTCCTCTGTGAGGACGGACCGCTAATCAGAACCCTCGTGCCATCGCAGGTCGTTCAAGTTCCAGGAAGGACTCAGCCCCCCTCATCAGAAGCAGCACTAGCCTCAGCCGTCTTTTTAACGGCACCAAGGGCACGACCTCTTCCGACGAACCACATGTTCACTCCCATGCTCACTCCCACTCCCACTCCCACTCTCACCACTCTCACTCTCGCTCTCACCATTCTCACACGCACATCCACCGTTCACCATCCTACTCCGAGCCGGAGAGCGCCGATTCCGAACACTCAGAGCTCCCCCCTCCCCTAGCCCACAGTCCGTCAGACCACGGCCCGAACTGGTCAAACCACTCGTCCGCGTCCGCGCCAACAGAGCGCACTGCCGTATCCATGCCCACATCCGCATCCATGCCCGCAGTAGCCACTCGGTCCGCGCAATCGAGCGCTCCCGAGTCGAAGGCGTCAGAGGTCGCGCGCGGTGATGTCTCGAGCTACGATGGACCGTACCTCCGGGTCATGAAGAGGATGCCAGGATGCATTGATACCCCGACGGATGCGGGGAGTATCTGCAACTCGCGCGTGTTTGTCGAGGAGCCGGCGACGATCGAGGCAGGGGCTTGTTAGAGGGTTCGGACGCCGGCGGAGCGTACCTTGGAGCGTTTTCATATCTTCGTTTTGCGTCCTTCATGGACAACTGTTATGATATACCCCTGTATCTTCCACAACCTATCGCATGTATCCCTAGGATCGAACATTGTTACGCACATCATTCGCTGTACACACGAATATCACACAGAACAACCCACAGAATCTCTCGTCCGTGCGGCATGCATTGCCCCCTTTAAGCGAAGGTGTCTGTGGCCTCCATGATACGCTCTCCGACAGGCTTCACCTCCGTTTCTAGGTCTAGGGTTGGGGGCTCGAAGGTGATGACTTTCCTGCCCTTCACTTCGCTCGCTCTAAGAGCGTCGAGAGTTTGGTTGACTTGGTCGAGCGAAGTCGTTTCGACCTCTGGTTGAATGATTTTCTACGAACGTCCGAAACACTTAGCGCACAGTCCTGAGAGTTCCACCGCTACTATGTGCATAAGAAGCATACTTTGCTCAGCAGATCGAGGGCTTGCTTCACGTCGTTCTTGTGTCCGTAGAGAGCTGATTTAACTATGTGGCATTATCAGCATACCCGCAGACAACTATGTTCCTCATGACGGCACAAAGTTGAATTATACTCACTGTGCGCGCGATTGATGATCATCTCGGCGGAGCTGATCATGAGACTGTCTGCGTTGAACCCGACCTACAACGATCTCCCGTGGGCTGACGCGAGGCGTTCCAAGCGTGAGGCCAGACGTACCAGGATAATCAATCCTGGCTCGCTGTCGTAGTCTTCTCCAGTCCTCCTCACAGCCGACTGACACAGCTCAAACGCTACACATCGCGCATCAGCCCAACGCTCGTACCATAAAACAAGAGAAAGATGAATCACGCACACTGCCTATTCGTAACAAAGTCGATCGCGACGTCGAACACGATCGTGTTGTCCCGCACGACCTCAGACAGCTCCGAGAGGTTGAACGCCTGCACCGCGCCCCACCTCTGCGCGAGCCTGCGCGCCTCGGGCTTGTAGTCGCACGCGTACACCTCCGCGTCGTAGTGCACGGCGAGCTGCACCGCCTGGTGGCCAAGCCCGCCCACGCCGTAGATGAGCACCTTCTTTGGTGTACCGTCCTTTTTGGAAACGTCGATCTGTATAAAGCTGAGGCGAGAATGTATGGTGCGAGAAGGCTGGGGGTGCTACTCACGTTGGCGACGTGGTGAAGCGCGTTATACACCGTGAGTGTCGAGCAACCGGCGAGCGCTGCATGCTCTGGAGCGAGACCCTCGGGCTAAACATGACATGTGAGCTTTAATAGGCCTACGCGGTTGGAAAGGGGTTAGGTCACTCACCACCCTCGTAAGCAAATCGGCATCTACGACGATATACTCGGCATATCCGCCGTCGAGACCCATACCAAGGCCGCGAACCACAGGGCCCTTGCATGCGTAGATCGCGCATCCGATTCTCGCGTGCACAGCATACAGTTGCTGCAGCTCTACGTCTTTCACTTTAGATCCAAGTCTGACGGTGACCCGGGTCAGCGTTGCCCTCGTGGTAAAAGGCTTGACCCATCGGACGTACTGGACAGCCCAACCGACGTTCTCGTGACCAAGAGTGTAGCAGCGGTCGTCGATGAGCGCGTTGGACAGGATGGTGATGTCGCTGTGGCACACGCCCGCGGCGGCGACCTTGAGCAGCACTTGTTTCGGGCCCGGGGACGGGACGGGGATGTCGCTTCTGAGTTCAACGTCGATGTTTCCTGGGACGTGTCTGGCAGCTCGCATTACTTCGGGGATGTGGGGGGCCATAGAGGTAATGGATCCACAGTCACGTTCGGTCAGGGTGAGGGAGGTTACTCGTCTTAGCGAGGGATAGGGAGTGCGAGTACGCTGCTGGAGCCGTATTTATGCTTCTCCGTGATTGGGGACGGCGAATAACATCTCAGGGATAAACCCGCAATGCATTTCCAAAGTCATCCGGTCGTGGGGGGATCCGGAGAAGAGTCTATTGCTGTCAACCCCTGCCCCTTGAGAGTACCTGTGCCAGATGGACGTGAACTTCTTGTAAAGTGTACACGACAGCTCACAGAAGGTGATGCGGCAGCTTCCTCGTACTTGGACCGGGAAACTCGTTAACGCGATACACGCCGTAAACATGGTGGACCACAACTGCAGTTCATGGCCGCATGCCACATCGATCATCCTGCGCAGTGTTAGCCAACTGACAACAGGACGAAGTATGTTCTACCCGAACTAGGCCGCATCGACAATGTTTGCTCGGTTTTAGTAGCGATAAGTCCTTACACGACGCCAACAAAGGTCCAGAGTGTATGAAGGAGCTATTTACCAGCATTGGCCTGCTAAAGCCGGAAACGGGTTGCGGCTTTTGTTGTTGCAAAGCCGAGAGTAGCAACTCTGCATTTGCAGCATCCGAGATGCCCAAGTGCTTGTGTTTCGACAGTACATAAGCTCGCCATTTGCGGACGAAGGAAGCGTACTTCACAATGAAACCGAGACTTCCTACTTCGAGAAGCACGTCAAACTATACAGGAACCGGAGAGTACAAGACCCCGACTCTCACCGTGCAATACGAAAGTGAATGTCCTATTTCTATTCTCCGGTTTGAATGGGAGGTGCAAGAGGCGCACACAAGCGGGAGATCACCGACGCGAAGACAGCCTGAGAAGCGGCTTGAAGTTGGTGCGCGACGGGTGGGCCCAGGACATGGCAGTAACTCGGACCTAGAGTTTTCAACGAGAAAAGGGCGCAGCAATAGTAGCCTAGCCCTTTTTTAAACACATTTTCCAGGGTGCCGTTGGAAGCAAAGCGAGCGATAACAGAGACGTGTTGGAGACCCACACGGCGGGCAAAGCCCTATGCCACAACTTGGGAAAGTGTTGGGAAAATCCCGCGTAGTCCAAACTTTCACGGGATTATCGCAAATAAAATAACATAATGGAATATGATACCCTTCTAATGGATTTACTGCGTATTTCTTGAGTCGGGACCATATAACCTGCTAAGGCGTGTAAATAGAGAGGTAAAGGACCATTAAAGGCTACCTGTAATCCCGGAAATGTCCGGGAATGGCAACATACGACAGAAAATGTTACTTTTCCGGATGTTTTATTTGCATTTTCTCGTGCCAGGAAAGGTATAAACGGCCTGTACCGAGAATGTCCCGGGAAATGGGTGATAAAGCTGTCGCGTTCATGTGCATTTTACCGGTCGTAACAGCTTTGTAAAAGGTTGGAAGTCCACGGGGTTTTCCCACGAATTTCCCGGACTGCGGTATTCCGCTTTGCCCGCCGTGCCAGTCGCTGGTTGTAGCACTAGTAGGTGCACAAGATGTGTGACAGGGATCACGTGGGAGTGACTTCACGCGCTTCGAGAGCCGAGACGCCCACTACCGGTAAGGGATTTGGCGGTGGCTGCGCATGCCAGTGCCCCAGTACCGCGACCACGGCTACCAGTCGTGACGGCGCTCAGTATTGTTGGCCAAATTTCTCGTCGTTCAGTTAAGTTGCTACTATACAGGTAACACATGGGCTTAGATTGAGTTTATAAAGCCAAAGAAGTCACCGACTTATCTTCACTGTAGCGCGGCCACAATGTCAGAATTTGATCTCCGGTTCTCATCCTCCTCTCTCGCGGAGACTGGGTCATTCAAACTACTAGAACTACCCCCAGACCTATACAAGCTAGTGGAGGGCGCCGTGGAATCCGCGTCTCAACCGGGGTGTGTCAGGGGTACGATGAGTTCGCGTATATTGCACTCACCAATGTGACGCTTGTGGTAGCCTAACGATCAAGGGTGCGTCAGACGAAGACGCAGTTTTGTGCACCGCCGACAAGACGTACACAGTCCGCTCTGTCGTACTATCCAACAAGATGCTCGTCGTCACTCGGGATCCCGCGGACAATTCCGAAGAGGATGCCGATGAAGACACAACTGTCGCGATTCGCGATCAACTAACCGAGATCCTCGAGCTTGTGCCAAGCGTTCCACGCCTTCACAAGCTAAACGCGTTCTTGAGAGGGCGGGAGTACGATGAAGGTCATGAAGATGAAGACAGCATGAGCGAGGACGCCGAAGGTGGCAAAGTATGTTCTTGATGACGACGATCGGGACGCGCGCTGACAGCGAGAATAGAAAAAGCTTAAGCTCACGTACGAAGACGCGCGGGCGACGATACAGGCTAGCGACGCCGAGCTCGATAGGGGTCTGCGCGACAGGCGCATACTCATACTCAAAGGTGTCTACTTATTCCTCACTTGCCCCGGTCTCTCTTAACCATCTTGTATCCCCGTTCTATAGGAGAACTACGTCCACTCGCGCTATCTCACCTCACCACCATCTTAGAGCTCCTCCTCACGAACCTCGTCTCGCTCTCGCTCCCCCACACCGCAGCGCCCGTTTCTCCGCTCCTCGCAGCACTCGAAGACGACCACGATATCCGGCGCGAGGTCGCGCGACAGGTTATGGCATGGTTTGGGCGCATCGCGCCTGACGGCGACGGCTCGGAGAAATGGGAGATGGACGTGAATGCGGTGGTGAAGGAGGTCGGGCTGGGCATCCTGCGCACGCACAATGTGGGCGTGCTTTCTTTCTCGAGCCAGCGAGTCATGCTGATAGAATCGTGGCAGAGCGAACCAGTGGCGGAAATAGCCTTCTTGGAGCAATGGAAGAAGGCGGTAGGGGACACCTTCGAGGAGCGTGTCTCCCTCGCCCTGCTTTTGGTTAGCCACAGTTCATCACCTACAGGCTAACGCGCTAACATCGAGCACCGCAGGGCAACTTCCTCACCTCCACCGAAGCGCTCTCCGACCCACCAGTCTCCTTGCTCACATACTTCCCCTCCTCCGCACTCCCCGTCGACCCCGGCGCACGCTTCTCCGAGCTCTTCCTCGTGCGCCCGCGCTGGAAGGCCGACGAGATCACGCCGTTCCTGTCCGACATCGCCATCGACGGGAAGGAGCGCGACAAGCTCCTGCTCAAGCACGCGCGGGCGATCACCGAGCCGGGCGGGGTGTGGTACACCGCGCGGGCGAAGTACAACGTGTAAGGCGTGGAGGAGGTATTGAGGGGACCGGATGGGTGGGGTAAACCAGTGGAACAAACAGCATATACAAGAGGGAATGTACAACATGTAATAGATAGCTCGCGTGACTTGTATCGTATCGTAGCACCCGGGAATCCTCATCGGGGTCTGCTTCCCCCTCCCGGTACACCCCTACTCCAAACCCAAAAGGCAGCCACCATCTCACTGCCAGCCCACCATAACTACGACCGTTGCGTGCAACATTGACGGGCGCTGCGCCTCACTTGTGCTTGTTCTGCTTCTTCGGGCGGTAATTGTCTTCGTCGTCCTCACGCGCGCGCGCCTTCCGGCCCTTCTTCGAGGGCTGCGGCTCCGACTCGGCATCGAGGACCGCCTCGACAAAGTCCCACAGGTCGCGGACGACGTCGTTGCGCATGCGGATGTCCATATACTTTTCGCGGATGTGCGTGCGCATGTTGAAGATCGCTTCTGCCTGCTCCTCATATGAATAATCCCGGAGCACATACAGCAGCACACCTGCGAACATCAAACGTGAGTGATCGGATTACATCCCTGGGGCGTGGTGCGAAGCGTGGATTATACGTACCGGTGAAGACGAACTCGACAGGCGCGACGCGCTTCTTGATGTCGCGGAACGGGTAGTTGAGCTCGTCTGTGTGCGCGATGTGCCAAAACGCGGTGAGCACGCCCCGGACGGTCGCCTGGAGCTCCGAGCTCGGCAAGTCCGTGCGCATCAGAAAGCGCTCGAGGTTCTTCGCGCTCAGTTGGCTGTGCATCGGGAGCTGCTCACAGCAGTAGACGAGCTGCGCGACGAGTTGGAAGTCGCGCCCACGCGCGACGTCGACGTCGATCTTCTGCGTCAGCCCGTCCTCGATCAGGATGTACCGCGCCTCCAGGTCTGAGATCCATTCTTGCCAGGGCGAGTGGATCGCTTGTAGTTTCTCTGCAACGTAAGTGAGCGGGATGGACCGGTACGCTGGCTGTGAGCGACGCGCCTGCTGCCGTGAGAGGCATGCCGAGTTGCACTCTTTGGAAGATGTCGCGTTCAAGCGTTTCGTCCAGTCCGTGGTATTCGACTGGTCGTGATGTGAGCAACGTCACCCCCTAAAGCACATTTGACGAACTGTGCTTACTGCATGTTATGGTCTTCCTCGCGAAGTCTCTTTTCCAGTGGTCGGGTACCACTTGTCGCGAGCCCTTTTTCGTACTTGGACCTGGTCGGTACCACCAGCTTTTCCCGGTGTCATAGTGTTTGTCTGTACAAACAACATGAATACGCGTGTGGGGGAGCAATTCGGCAGGGCTCACATGGTATCTGTAGATGGAAGAGATAAATTAGTTCAAATTGTGTTCAGTAGACCTCCGCGCAGTGTTCGAAGAAACGATGCATGGCGCATGCCGGGACCACATGATTCTTTCAGCGTTGCTGAAGCACCCACATATCACTTTCTTCCATTACCACAGGTTGCATAAGGGCATACCGAGGGACTGCGCCACGCCAAACAGATGGGGGCATAGATTGAAAATAACTCGTCCACGGGACTCTTCGAGTAGCGCCGACAGCATCCTGGGTGCTAGAACGCATGTTGAGATGGAGACTTACCTGGCCGTCAATGAACTTCTGGATGGATGTTAGACGCTGCTTTCCGTCTACACACCGCCGTATCTCTCCTTCGCCGTCGTCGATCACCGTGAACACAACTGGGGGAACATAATAATTTCGCCATATGGAGTCGAGTACCCTGATTTGTTTGGGCTCTGGCCACACAACATCTGCAAGGGCGTGAGACGCGACTAACCGAGCATGTGAAGCGGAGCTCACCTCGTTGGTATGGCGGGTTCAGGTCGATCTCTCCTTCATGGATCATTTCTTCGAGCGAAGCAGTTGAGTGATGCGTACGCCCACAGAGAGCGGGAACGTACTGTGAAGCTCTTCGCACTTGTACAACTTCGCGGCTGGTGCCCCCAGTTTCGTGTCGAGTGTAAAGCCACCATCGTCGTCCTCATACATCAGCTCATCTTCGTCTTCATAATCATCGCGTGGGGCCATACTGTGGGAGTTCTAGGTCGTCGGGGAGCGCGCTATGGTGAGAGAGAGAACGGAAGATGCATTCAACAGGGTCGCGCGCGTGCTGCAGCGCCAAAGTCGGACGTCGTGCATGGGCGCCTCCCCGAGGCCTTCTGGCTCGGCAAGTTCCGGCCCCGTCTCCGTTGTGGCGCCCGTTCAGACGCCCGCTGCTCCTCAGGCGAGCTGTGCAACGCCGACGACGCCGCAGACGACGACGGGACACGCTACTCCGCTTCTTGGCTTAAACCACCACCTCGTCTTGCATGGACACCGCCTCCAACTCTACGACGTCCATCTCAGACACTCCGGCGGGCGGGTCAGAAGCGTTACCTCTCGGCGATCCCGTACCCGCGCACCATGCTAGCCCCGTCGTGGCCTTTATAATTGGATTGGCAATCGTTACGCTCGCTTCGATTCTTAATGCTGCCGGTCTCAATTTGACGAAGCTCGACTATGTGAGTATCGCCTTCTCTGCTCAATATCACGCCCCTGAGCTGGGGGGTAGGTGCGGACAAGCGCAATACCGAAGTCTGCACGGAGGCAAGCGTACTTACGACCCTTATGGCTCCTCGGGATGATCTTGTATATGTAGGTGCATGTCAATACCTAGTGCTTATGAATAGCACTCACGCGTCGCAGTCTATCACAACTAATTGGAAGCACGTTGGCTCTGGAATACATGCGCGCAGGTGTGTACCTCCCCCTATCACATCGCGTTGGAATGCAGGTACCGATGTTGCCACAGAATATGTCGCACCATTAGGTTCGACCTCTCTAATCTTCAATTTCCTCTTCGCCAAATTCTTGGTTAATACCCCGGTCACGAAACACGATATCTACGTACGCACTCCCTTGCTCACAAACGAGCAATGCTCTGAAGCATATGATGCAGGGAACTATCATAGTAATCATAGGAGTAATCGGCATAGTTGCATTCGGCTCTATCAACAGCGGCTTGGGCACCGAGACGGACGCACGGCACCTCACGTACCTCTGGACGCGCGGAAACTGGCTGGCCTATTTCTTCTTTATGGCGTTCGCGCTCATCTTCCTTTCCATCTTCACTTCGCAACTGGAACAAGTTCTCACGGCACGCAGCGACCTGAATGCCGAGCCTTTCGCCGGCGTACGCGCGCGAAATGGGACATTACCAGCTGGAACGACGATCATTCGCAGAGGCATAATGTTCTGGACGAACGCCATGTTGTGGGCGAGGGAGAAACTCGAGCTATGGACGGCCCACCATGATGACAAGCGCATAGCATGGACTCTTGGAATTGGCTGGTCGTGCTGCGGCGGTGGTCTTGCTGGTGGTTGTTTGGTGTTTGCGAAAGCTGCGTACGTCTCTCGTTCCGGGTTTATCGAGGCGCCCAGCTAATGCTGCTTACTCTCTCAGTGTGAAGCTCATTTCAGGTGCTATGTCGCACGAAAACACTGGCAACCAGTTCGGACATGCCTCGTCCATCTTTACCTTCATCCTACTTGCCGTGACTGCAGTCTCCCAGATCATATGTCTAAACAAAGGCCTCGCGATATACGACTCGACGCTCGTTGTCCCCGTGTTTTACGGTGTATACACCGGACTGGGGTATGTGCCTCCCCCCTTCAATTTGGCTGACTTTTGACTTACCTTGTTGAATAGCTTTCTCGACTCGCTGGTATGAGAACTGAATTGCATATCCGTATACGTTGCTAAGTGGCTATTACAGATCTTCAACGACGAGGTTGATGCGTATCATTCATGGACTCTGTTCCTCATATTCGTCTCCATGATTGTACTCGTCTCTGGCGTCGTCCTTCTAACATACAAAAAGCCAGAGGACAAAGTGACCTCACCCACCTCCGTGCCCCTGTCCTCACGCGCACGCCGTCCCCCAAGGAAAGATGGCGCAGTCGATGACGAAGAGGAGGCGCTTCGCGAGCTCGAAGACGGCGAGCATGAAGAGACGTTATGGCAACTTGGAGACGCCAGTGAGGACGAGGATGAGGACGGTACACGTTCTCCTCGCCCTCGATCGCCACATCCCCAAGGTTCGCCCAAACTGCAACGACGCGCGTCGGGCATGAAGCTAGGGATGGGCTCTGGTCGCAGCAGAAGTCCACTGCCAAGACAGCGAGGCGAGGGAGAGCACGAGAGCATGCTCGCCGAGCACGAGGCCGACGAGGAGGAGGAGGAGGCGCAACCTCGCGAGTCCACCTCGTCCGATGCGACGCTCGCGCGACCGGACACTGCGCCGTTCGTGGACGACGACGGATTCGGGCCTTGGAAGGGCACCGGGGGCGGGAAGCTGGGTTCATAGGTAAGACGCGGACATATAGAACGTCCGGGACATGTGTACCGTTCCCCCGGGACTTAAATGGCAGTACTTGTACGATTCTCCACAGCGACTTGTGGGCGTGTCGCCCCGTCTTCCCGCTCAATAGGCGTCGCTGCAACTACTTTCGACGGTTTTTCGGAGGTGATGGAGGTGAACTGAACTAGGTCTGCTCCCTTGACATCGTCCTTAATTTCACAGACGGTCCTTCTGCTTTCCTGCCCATTTCCGCATGGGTCCCATGGTGCGTTCCTGCGGCAATATACCCCGCGCCCACCCTCCAAAGCCACCGAGCACTGATACACACGTCCTCGGACTCAACAAGGTGCATGCTAACCGTATATTTAGTGTCAAAGCGGGGTAATGACGGAACATGTGGGACATGTAGACGGCCAAGCATCTTCTTGTGCATCCGAGCGACGATTTCCCGGATTGCCTTCTCAAGTTGCTGGCTTCGTCCACGTGTCCCGTGCATAGCGTGACAACAGAATCGCCCCAACAATCCTCGCGCGTGATTGCCATGAAGAGCTGGTAGCGAGCACACTTGTCTATGTTGAACAGCAAGCGGGTTTTTCACGGATGAACATGGCATTTCAGGTCCCCCGTGGTGGCTTCGCGGCGGCCACATCGTGACGGTGCCATGCTGCCTTCCAGTCATATGCTGTGCTCCGTCGTTCATGCTTCTCCGACAGAGCGGGTATATTAGGTTGGGGAAACGCTGCGACGGCCCTCAAGCTTCGGCCCACTTACAGGTAACATCCGTCCCCGGCACCAAAACATGTTCTCTTTCTCAAGCGCTTTGGGCGTCATCGCCCTCGCCGGCCTTGTTGCTGGTCAGGCAGCCGAGTGGGGTCAATGCGGTGGCATTGGCTTCTCGGGTGCTACTACTTGTGGTATGCCGAGCTTGCTGCTCTCTCATTGTGTGTTTATCGACTAATCGAATGATCATTTTAGTGGCCGGAACTACCTGCGTCAAGCTCAACGACTACTACTCGCAGTGCCAGCCCGGTGCCGCGGCGCCGGCGCCCTCCTCGACAGTCCCTGTGTCAGTCCCGACGAGCAGCACCCCGACGGGCAGCGCACCCACGGGCCTCTCGTCGATCCCCGCGTCGACGCTGCACCAGATCACGAACTTCGGCACGAACCCGAACAACATCGGCATGTTCGTGTACAAGCCCGCGCGCGTCGCGGCGAAGCCCCCACTCATCGTCGCCAGCCATTGTGCGTATAGGCCTCGGAGGTCGAGGGGTTTTCCGTGTGTCTGACCGGAATGCTTGTGCAGACTGCTCGGGTACCGCCCAGGCGTACTTCACGGGCTCGAAGTTCGCTCAGCTCGCTGAGACGTACGGTTACGTCGTGCTCTTCCCCAACTCTGTACGTTTCGTTTACTACGGCTTCTCGTTCGACTTCGTACTGAACTGCTCTGGGTGGCAGCCTCACTCCGGTACCTGCTGGGACGTCTCCTCCGACGAGACGCTCATGCACAACGGTGGCAGCGACTCGCTCGGAATTGCGTCTGCGGCACGCTTCGCGATCGCGAACTGGGGCGTCGACCCGGACCGCGTCTTCGCCGTCGGCACGTCTTCCGGTGCGATGATGACGAGCGTCCTCGCTGGCGCGTACCCCGACATCTTCAAGGCTGGCATCGTCGACTCTGGTGTCGCCTTTGGCTGCTTCGCCGTCCCCGGCCAGCCCGACGACAGCTGGAACTCACAGTGCTCCGAGGGCAAGCTCATCCTCACGGGCGAGCAGTGGGTGCGTATTATCTTTTTCTTATACGCCGAAGGGATCTAACAGGACGTTCTCGCGTACTCAGGCTCAGAAGGTGTTCAACGCATTCCCCGGCTACACTGGTGCACGCCCGAAGATGCAGGTATGGCACGGAACCATGTATGTATTTCCCCTATCGCTACATTACGCATACATCCTTACAATGTTTGCCTTACAGCGACACCACGCTCTACCCACAGAACTTCTGGGAGGAGATCAAGCAGTGGACGACGGTGTTCAACCTTCCGAGCACCCCCATCTCAAACGTCTCCGAGTCGTACCTCCCGCGCGGATACTCCAACGCGACCTACGGCCCTCAGTTCCAGGCCATCCTCGCTCAGAATGTCGGCCACACCGTGCCGCTGTTTGAGCAACAATATTTGGAGTTCTTGGGCATTGCGTAAGGGGAAAAGGACTGGGTGTGGATTGGGTGTCTTGCCTGTAGGGTTGTAAAAACTCCGCGCAATCGTATTTGTTTTAACTTCATATCTGGGCGGACTATCTGGGCATTGCGTAAGGGGAAAAGGACTGGGTGTGGATTGGGTGTCTTGCCTGTAGGGTTGTAAAAACTCCGCGCAATCGTATTTGTTTTAACTTCATATCTGGGCGGACTATCTCCGCGCAGCTCTCGCAACCTTTCCAGTAATTCTCCTGCGCAAGCACCAAACTTACATTGGCCCCAGGACCCTCGAGAGAGTTCGTGCGCCTTCGCGCAAGCGCGCCGAATGGCGACTCGCGATTGGACGCGAGGGTCGCGCGAGGTCTGACGCGATTGGCGCGCGGGCTATGCTGAGTCAGATCCGATCGCGATCTGACTGTCGTCATACTCCGAGCTCGGCACTCGCAAGTTCGTTCAGCGGCCTCAGCCATTCACCACCTCGACCTCTCTAATACCCCCTCGACCTACCTTCTTGCTGTACAATTCGACAGGTTGACGTTCATTTTGTAACTCTACTCGAAGCCCCGACATTTCTACGCTTGTAGCCCTATTGCCGATACCTCAATCCGACATGGAGCAACTTGTCTCCAAACTACAGTTCCAAGCCCGCGCGCATCCCGCAAACACAGTCCTTCAACGCGCGCTATCTGAGTTTCGCTTCCTACTTAACGGTGTGCGTATGGAATCTCCTGATGTGAAGGAAAAGTTTGAGGCCTTGCGGAGGGATTTGGATATGCTAGCCACCGAAGGGCTCTGGGACCCGTCCAAAGAGGACGAGGACTCGCTTGTGCGGCTGCAAGAGAAGCTGGGGCTCATCTATGCGGAAAATGGGCACGAGGGTCACAATCACATTGACGGTATAGACCGTGTACCTAGTAAACGTCGGGCATCGTCTACAGAACGTGCAAAGTCAGTCGAGCGTTCTGGGACACCACTCCGTTCGGCGCCCCTCCAGTCGCCTTCGCCCACTTCAGTTGGCGATAACTCTCACAAGGCGAACATAAAGACCATACCCACCGTGCAACCCCCATCAGAGCTTCAGACGCCGCTCCTCCCTGTATCTACCCTCGCCCCGACGGTTCTCCCCCTTGAGCTCGTTCAGGCCCTCAATCACACATTCTTCCTTCACTTACTTGCAACGGACCCGGAGCGTGTTCTTCCACCGGGAAAGTCACTCCTGTCGATGATGACCTCACCGCGCGCTCAAGCTCGCGCACAAGAAGGTGAACTACCAAAGTTGGAAGGGCGCGTGCATGATTTCGTTCACAAAGCGTTCTGGGATGAGGTACGTGAAAACAACAATGCGTGCGTGCCCGTTGATGATGTTTACTTTCTATTATGCTGTATTAGGTGCAGAGGACACTATCAGATCCTGAGCCGTCCGTCCAGCTGCCGCGACTCAGGCTGCTATATCAGGATCTCCTTGCCGCGCTGAAGCCCCTTCTGCCACGTACACATCCCATCCTAGTCACGCTTTCCGCCCCGTTATCTCCCACTTCCGCGCCGCTGCGGTCAGCCATAATGCACCTCCGGGAGATCCTCGTCGCATTGCACCAACGTTGTGCACCTGCCCGCGATGCATATATCGACAAACTCACCCTGGAGCTCGACGAACCTAACCAGTTAGCATCTACCGCTGAGCTTGCGAAGCTTGTTGCAGATACTACGCGTGCGATCCTAGAGCTCTCCGAAACGATGAAAGAAGACCTGTCGCAGTTCGTCCTAGGTGAGATGGACGAGAAGGACCTAAAGGCCGTCATCACGCAACAAGCGATGCTGCGCGAGAAATCGCTTGTCCTCCAGCTTTGGCCACCCAGCCGCCTTGAACCCGCTTGGAAGGACTGGCTAGACGAACTGCAGCCCTCTATGTTTCCTGGAGCTGAATCTACCCAGCCTACTCGCCGTTGGATTTATAGGCTCGTTCAGGCATTCAACGCGGGAGGTGCCGTTGACTGCCCGCTGCCAACTATTCAAATACCCGGTACCCCGCAAGAAGAGTTGTATGGAGTGCAGAAGCCGGCAAATGCCCTGCCTCCCCCTTTCTTCGTGACTTGCCCCGGCCTCCTCGTCGCGCAGAATTATCTGCAAGCGTTAGTGATCGCCGCGTCTCTCCGCTCGCTCGTCCGCCTCCAGCCACGATTCGCAAGTTCCAAGGACGCGGACGATGGCCTGAGCTTCTTAGAGCGCGTCTGGACGCTGCTCAAAGCTTCCATTGAAGACGAGCCCGGCGTAGGACAGACCAAGATCGTCAACCTCGAGGATGAAGTCGTGCGCGTCCGCCGCACCTGTGCCGACGCCGAGCATCCCTGTACGCCCGACGAAGAGAAACCTCTCCGCGCCGCCGTCGATCGCACTCTCCAACCCCGCGACCCGGTCTTCCTCCTCCTGCAGAAGCGACTCCTGCAGGCGCTCGCGACGTGGTTAGCCTCGCCTTCAGCTTCCTCTGAAGACCCGGGCAGCACCCCGCACAGCCGTCCCTCCACTCCGGCGTCCATTCACATGCAGACCGGGCGGGACCTCTCCGGGAAGCGACATCGCCCGCACTTGGGTCTGGACAGCCCGCGGAGCGCGTTCGTCGGGTGGGAGCGTGAGCGAGGACGACCCCCGGCGATCAAGGGCTTCGAGGATGAGGTGCTCGTCCGCGAGGTGGGCGCCACGTTCCGGAAGATTGGACGGGCGGTGGACTGGACAGAGAGAATCTGGCAGGACCTGATCGAGACTGGGGAGATCGGTGGGTCGAGCAGGCCGCCCAGCCGCGGGTCCCCGCCGCACAGGGAGCTTTCGAAGTCGCCCACCCCTGCCCGTGGATAACTCCCTATCACCACCGTTCTAAGGGGACTTTCGGTAGTATCGTAAACTCTCTCTATCTATTGCACTTGTCGGGTGTGCCTTTGCGTGAGACATGTGTTGCACGGACGTTGTAGCCAACGAGCCTAGAATCGGTCTGCATTTTGTTACCGTATAGTTTATCTTAGCTGCTACCCCTAAGCTCGCAGTTCAATACGCGATAGTCCTCTACAGGTGATCTGCGCGTCCCACTTGAACTCTGTTCTAAGTATATGTTGCAAGCGCGAGTACGGCCCGACTTTATTCTCAGGTGAGCGTACTGAATGACGTTCGCCGACGGACAGCTGACGTAGGTTTCTTCTGTAGTTTCCACGGGATACATATAATAGAGCTCGCAATGACCATCCCCTGCCTATAGCGAGCAGGAGTTCGAGGTCTCGGTGAAGGCACGCACGCATATCCAGTGTGGTGACATTTGGACTCACGGATATGAAGCAGTTTAGGAAGAAAATTCAATATCATGTCAGACCTCCCCGCGCATGGACAAGATCAAGCGTACTGCGATGTGTCCGCCCTGGAGGGAGGATACATCGAGATCCCGCTCGAGTGGGTCATCGACACCGCCAAGGCGGGCGACAAGAGCACCCTCCCCGCGCTCGCTTTCGTCCTCAAACACTCCAAGACCGGCGAGCTACTAGTATTCGATCTCGGCATCCGCAAGGACATTGAGAACCTCCCTACCGGTTACCTGAACCGCATCAACTCGATGGGCTTCCGCACGACCGTCCCCGAGGACGCCGCAGACTCCCTCGCGAAAGGCGGCCTCGCACCCGAAGACGTCAAGCTCATCTGCTACTCGCACATCCACTACGACCACATCGGCGATTCGCGCCCTTACACGAACGCGACGTTCGTCGTCGGCGCCGCCGCCCGCGCGCTCGTCGCGCACGGCTGGCCCGAGGACCCGGCCTCGCTCTTCGCGCAGGACCTCCTCCCGCCAGGCCGCACGCGCTTCGTCGACCCCGCGGGTCCCGACTGGGCCCCGCTCGGGCCGTTCCCTCGCGCGCACGATTTCTTCCGAGACGGGAGCGTGTACCTCGTCGACGCGCCCGGGCACATGCCGGGCCACATCAATGTGCTCGCGCGGACGTCGCCCGACGGCGGGTGGATCTATCTCGCGGGGGACGCGGCGCACGACCGGCGGCTGCTCACGGGCGAGGCAGGTATTCCGCACCACCCGGCGTTTGGGTGTGCGCATGGGAATAGGGAGGAGGCGGCGGAGACGATTGCGAGGATTAGGGCGCTGATGGAGACGTACCCGCGCGTGAGGGTCATGCTCGCGCACGATATTCCGTGGTATGAGGTCAACAAGGGAGGGCTGGGATTCTGGCCAGGGGTAATTGATTCCTTATAGTAAACTGGATGAGTGGCCAGAGTAGTCGTCGCACACGAAATGGAAGTGCGGAAGGGTGAATGGAGTATGGATGTATACGATTACGTGTGTTGTATATGCTATATGAACGAGACCACGAGCGCGGCGTCGAGATGGGTCGAAACTATAGTATATCTACGTAGGCAATGTTTTTGTACTTTGAATATGGGTTACAAAGAAATGATGAAGGCTTTATGGGGAGTAAGGACAAGATACTTCGGAACTCTTGGGGTCATTGATTTGAAAGGTTGAGATTCGAGTGCCGGGTGGCGTGCCACGAATGGTCGGTCGAGCTGAGCGACCAATGCGCGACGCTACAGGTAGCAGACACCGAATGCGCACGTTTGGGTGCGACTTTCAATAAGCGTTAGCGAGACAGTGCGGTGTGAGGCTGGAGAGTGCTCACCTTCCGTGTGGGATGGGTTTTCTGAGTATGTACGGGAGTACGTCGGGTTTTCCGCATTTTCTCATTTGGCGTTTTCTTTTACAGTACCTTTTCTAGCGCTGCAGGGAATCGTCAGTGAGCTTCAAAGTTGAAGAAGGCACAGTATACCTTGTGTCTGTCGTAGGTTTTCCGAGTATGTGCGACGATCTTGATTTCTTGAAGCTATTATTGATTTTTTGCTTCGCTTTTTGCGAGGCTCTTGGGGTAATTGATTTGACGGAAAGTCGCTGGTACGAGTAGACCGCGAACTTTGTGCGCGCTTCCGCAGAGCGGGCGCGACTGTCCTAGTATGTTAGCGAAGACGTATGGTGGATAGGAGGAGCAATCACCTTGATGAGTAATTCAGGGTCTTGTATGTGTTCTGTTTACGCTTTATATGATAATTATATGTTTGATCTTTCCTGAGGGCTCGCCAGAATTGTTGGCAAAGAGGTACTGAAACCACTCACGTTATTATACATTGATCCTAGAAGTGAAATAATGCTGGGGCGTAGTCGTATTAGGCATAAATTTTATCGTTCCTGCGGCGAACAACATGAACACAGTGATCAAACTTCAACTACGACGACGGGTACTCACAAAGGATGAAGGGAGACGCTAACACAAACAGAGGGATGAGACGGCCGAGAGAAATCTTGAGGTTTTAGATGTAATAGACGCTAGAGGTCTCATAGCCCCAGGAAGCGTCAACGAAGGGACGACAGGCGAGGATGAAAAGGCGAATTGAAGGGGAGATAAGAAACGTAGACAAGACCAGAGAGCATCGCATAGACTGGGCACGATGACAGATGGGCTGTCGCCTAGGCTGGCAGTCGTAGAGGAAGCGATGGGTGCACCATCCCATACAGCACCGAGGAGCACGCCAAAGGGAATATGGCGATGGTGGCGGTCGAGAGAAAAGGAGGGCACGAGGGGCCTGAGACTGAGCTGCTACATCTTTATAGGGGAGGCCTCCGTGTGGTTTGGCAGCCACCACCCCAGTCAGCCATACCAGCCTCTTCGCAAGGGGTGAGGCTCTCGGATCGGTGGCTGGCCCACAATATAATGAAGACGCACCTCACCAAGTTGTAGTCCGCAAGGTCCTGTAGACATCACTACGCATGCGGCCAGGTTGTCTACGCGTTGCAGCCTCAAGTTTCCTCGCCCCAAGCCCTTAAGCGCGGCGTGGTCATTGCTGCCATTGCAGACGAGCTCATACTAGGACGCCCGGGGCCCCGAGGTCTACCAATTTGTGTAGAGGCTTTCTGACATTGCTTTGTCACAATAGTTAGAATCAATAAATATGTCATGGGGATACAGAAGTCGGCAGATAGCAAAGGGCATGGAAAGACTTTGAACGTAAACGCGTAAACGACGAAGTACGAGGGGGAGGCAATGCACTGACGTTTACAGACGGCGCCTAATCCACGTGTCACACGACAGTAGCGGCTTCGGGCTCTTCGGGGTCGGTTAACTCTCAACACTCCTCTCTGGACTCTGGAGATCCTGCTTGCATTATTCCTACGGCTAGGCATCACGACCATGGTGACAGGATAAACGTTGGAAAGGCGTTGCTCTGGTAGTACTGTGTTTCTACCTAACTGTCTTGAAACGTTCTTCAAGTTGTATCACCGGAAACAGACGACTTCGTCGACGTCCTTCTTGGCGTCCAATATTTATCTATATGCTCCTCGACTAACCCATCTTTATCTCGAATCTGAGCATCTTTTGGAAGCTCCCAAATCACTTGTGGAAAAAACTTCGCCAACGTTGGAGTAACATAGGGATACGCAGAGACTATACACGGTGGTGAACGCTCTTGTCTTTCTTCCCGTCTGGGATTCCGACTTGACCTTTAACTGACGCTAGTGATAAGCTCTAGAATCTTGTGCTACATAGATGGCGGCTGTAGCATGTCCGGTTTTCGAACGGTGTTGAACACTATGGGACCGCTCGACATACGAAGGGGACCCATGAGACTGAGACGCTCGACGTCAGACGACGCCCTTAATCCGTTGTGCTCCAGCGGTCGAAGCCTCGTAGCTCATTCTCCGGCGACAGGCACTACATGATTGCGACATCATTGAGGGTCCGATGCGCCTCGATTGACTTGGCGAACGAATATCCAATCAACTTCTAAACTCGACTGCGCGACAGGCGCTTCTTGTCTTGAGCACTCTCGCATGCACGCGCGCTACGACTTCGCTTAGCTCCTCCGTGGTCGGGCAAACACGCTCGACCGAAGTCCGAGTGAACTCTCCGGTATGCTTGGCGTAGTGGTCCGCGGTCACCTGTGCATTCTGGAGCGCTCTAAACACTATCGCTGTGATATTGCGTTTGTGCCCAGAATTCGGCGGTATCCTTGACGGGCAATCAGACATCTACGTCCGATGGCACAGTGGTGCGCGCTGAGCGTTTGTTTGGGGTGACCCCGTAGGCCCCTCCAAGGGTCTCTTGTCGTGCGTAGACAACTTATTATGGTACATCAGATGGGCATTGCGCGCTCCTAACATGTGTCTATGACACTTTCTTTCTCCGACTGCCTCCGGGGTGCACGTAAAGTGCACTCCCGCCGGTTTGGCGCCTTCTGGTGCGTAGCTATATAAAGGATGAGACAAACAACCCTCGTCTCCAGCAACTAGCCAGCCTCACAACCTTTGTGCGCACTGTCGTGCTCTTCCTCCGCAAATACGCATATTAAACCGTCATCTATACGCAGATATCAAGCACCTTTCTCCCCCTTCACACAACTCACAACCACTTATACTAACCAGTGTATGCGTCTCCCCCTCTACTATAGGCCGCGCGCTGACGTGTGGTGTGGCCCCCACAGATGGTGAACGGCATCATCGTCGTCAACAAGTCCTCGGGCCCGATCTCAGTGTTCGTCTCCAAGTACTCCAACTCCCACGGCGATGATGCGTGGTTCACGCTAGGGCCCGGCGCGAGCGATACCTGGGGCCGCTCCGGATGGGAGCTCGTTGCATTCAAGAACCACGACGACTCGGACCGCGCGGGCGTGTACGTGCATGCGAACCATGCCGTCACGTTCAACAGCCTCCACAACATCACTATCGCCTGAAAGCGCTGTTGATAGTTTAGCGGCCAACGTGTGGGGCGAATGCGACATCACCCCGCGCATACGAGCCTGGAATCTAGTGTATTTGCCGAAGCTTGCATCGCCTCGGTGGTAGTGTTAGATAGGGGATGTTTCGTACGCATTAATGCGCAATTGACTCCAATTTGACTGAATTGTTCATGCCGAAGCTCTATGCCTTTTCGCTGGCGTTCTTGCGACCCGAATATATACTCCTATTCTGGGAATTCACGGGCACGAGCATTGGTAGTATAGGTCCCGGGCGAGTCACAATGAGGTTAGACGTTGAGTGTCGGCCAAAGACCCACTTTCCTTCTTCCGGTGTCTTTCGCGCGATGGTCTCTGAGCAATATATGACAGGCTTTTAGAAATTATTGGAGCGCCTCGTTTAAGTCCATGCAAATGCACGGAGTATCGCTGATGAAAGTCAGGACTTCATCTGGTGTAGTATAGTATCATGCTTCTTACTATTAAGTCTTGAACGCGGGCTACTAGTATGCGCCCCAAACGTAGCGCGTGGTTTGCGTTAGTCCTGAGTTTCTCCCATGAGTCTTATAACATATGCAGAATGCGCAGTTATCTAGAATATTGTTCATGAAGTAGATTGCTTGACATGCTTATGGTTCGCGAAACGAGCATAAATCGGGCCATCGGAAGTGTAACTTACCACTACACCGTTACGGTATTCCGTTTATGGTCACGGTATCGTGGCGTATCGTGGCCACACATAGGCGTCTAAAATGCGGCGGCCGTTTCACGCGCGCTTAAAGTGCTTGAGTTGTTGTCGACGCACATACGACTTCTCTCTCATGTCCGAGTCTATCATCCGTTGGGCCACCCCGCCTCAGTATCCGGGTCGTCTATTGCATCACAAATTACAAAGCTTGGCTCAGTAGATTCTTATGTTACCGTCCCTTCGAAGGCTCGGGCCTCGCATCCAAGTCCAAGGCAACCGACACCCCGAACGCGAGGCTTTGATGCACTGGCATCTCTGTATGGTATCCATATAGTTTGGTGCGATCACGCTCGCCCAGGGAAGCTATGATGCAGCTATGCCGTAAGTATGCGAGGTGTCAACTTGGTCAGTGGTACGAGCTGTACTGCATCTATCGAAGAGGAACTCACGGTGCGGCCCGCAGATCACACACCATACTCGGTCTCCCGATGTGCGTATGAGCGGGAGTGTTCTCATAATGTTTTATTCTCTTTCTATAGCTCACTTTTTTGACTCATCATTGGTGGGTGAGAACTGGTAGTCTGCTTGGAAGTAGACACCACCGCTGATACTACACTGAACTTCTGCCGCCGCTCGCGCAGCACCCACTTACTAGCCCACCCGCGGACGATCAGCTCTTCGCATGCGTAAGCGCGGCATGTTTGTCCCTGTCTGATGTACGCCACCGCCCGACAGCATAGCTTGTTCACTCGTGCTTATAAAGGTCCTCAGTTGCCACGGACTCGGGGTTGAGCCCCACCGAGCCTTTAAGATGGCGGCTGTAATCGTCTCGATTATCCCCTCTGCGTCCACCGCCCTGTTAGGGCTGGGCATGTTTCTACTTATCATCACATTCTTGAGGCGGCAGCGAAGTACGCTCGGGCATGTTCGCGGCCCTCCGACCAAATCGTGGTTGTTAGGTGCCTGCCTTCTTTATAGTAGTATCGCGCACGAAGCAACTCACCGGGTAATCCCTAGGACACGAGTATGACCTCAACCGTCAGGAGGAAGTTGGCGACCTCGAGTTCAAGTGGCTGAGAGAGTATGGCGCCACGTGGAAGATTGGCGATTTCCTTGGGGTATGTTCCTCGTTAAATTGCTGGTCGTGCGCGATGGGTTGACGCGCTCTGTATAGACTGATGGCTTGATGACGGCCGATCCTAAGGTTTGACTCAATTCTCTTCTGTTATAAGATGCTAGATTGTTCATGCGTTTCGGCACTAGGCTTTGCAGCACATTTTCCAGAAAGCTGGTGCGAACTATGTTAAGAAGCCTTCTCAAAATCATGTCGGATGGCTCATTACGGGCCCAGGAATCATCTGGTCTCAAGGTACGTCTTTTTTTGCGTTCGCAGCGAACGTTGCATTCAGTTTCTACAGGCGAAGCGCACGTCCGTCATCGCAAGATCATGAGTCCTGCTTTCAGCAACGCTCGCCTCAGGTCGTTCTTACCCTTGTTCCAACGTATGAGTAGTAAGGTAAGCAGCCAACATCCTGCTCGTTTCCGTAATGGTACCATATGAGATTTCTTCGATTATTCTAGCTCGCGGAGAAATGGAAGGGAGAACTATTAAACACCGACGTTGTTGAACTATTCATGGATACTTGGCTGTCTCGCGCTACACTGGACACTATTGGCGAGGGTATGTACGCGGTTATGGGATTACCGTAATCTCTTATCCCTTCCCTAACGTTGCCCTTTAGCTGCATTTGACTATGATTATCGTGCCCTCGACGACGCAGGGGAGAGCATTCTTGCGAAAGAATATCACGGAATCTTGTAAGTACCTTCACTCCAAGGCCTAGCTGTCATTTTCCCTCACCGATGGCTCCGCTCCCGTTTAGTAAGGACACAGGCTTCATGGTGCCCAAGGCGGCTTTGGTCTTCCGTGCTACGTGGGACTACCTACCACAGCCGATCCTCAATATGTTCAAATACATCCCGGCCGACCCGTTCACTCGTCTGCGCAGGCTCAACAACGTGTTCACGACATACGGGAAGGATATCCTCCGTCAGACCCTTGCGGAGATTGACGCCGGCCGCAGCGCGTCCACCAACGACATGATGAATGTCCTAAGTATGTTTCTTATGTCTTCCGAACTACCGACTCTGATTATAATTGGCATCCGTACTAGTTCGAGCCAATGCGTCTTCCGACGCGAAGATGCGCCTCAGCGATGAGGAACTTCTTGCCGAGATGTTCACCCTGACATTCGCGGGCCACGAGACGACTACAACGGCTCTAACGTTCCTCCTGTACGAGCTCGCGAGGCGTCCCGACTACCAGAATCGTCTGCGAAAGGATATAAGAGAGGCACGTGGGAGAGTTAAAGCCCGCGGGGACTCGGATTTCACAGTTGAGGATCTCGACAGCATACCCACCCTAGTGAATGCTATAAAGGTGCGTAGCATGCTCTGCATCAGACCGGGCAGGTCGCCATTGTACTAAGACTGATCGTGTTCCATCAGGAGTCGCTCCGTATGCACCCAGGAGGGGCTATGGTACCTCGTGTTGCCGCGAAGGACGATGTACTCCCACTTGCGTTTCCCATCATCTCGACTACTGGTGAGGTCATAACGGAAGTCCCAGTCAAAAAGGGGCACACTATCATCGCTTCCTTTGCGGCGTACCAACGGTAAGCTACCCGCTAATACCAATACTACTACTATCACCTTACATGTATGTTTGTAGCATCCCCGAAGTTTGGGGAGAAAATGCGGATGCTTTCGATCCCGACAGGTTTTTGCACATTGATGCCGCGAAACAGACCAATGTCGGTGTGTACGCCAACTTGTGAGTCCTCTATCCCGCTTCTTGTCTCCTCTTCCGTTCACTCATGCACCTACGCGCATTTTCTAGAATCACGTTCTGTAAGTTTTGAAAGAGTTCTGCGTGCCCTAAGTCAACTCCTCTAACCGCATGTAATCGGCCCCCAGCCGCAGGACCCAACGCGTGCATTGGATGGAGGTTCTCGTGCGTTAACTCCAATACATCCCTCTGCTATCCACACAGTGTACTGATACTAGTGCGACTCGAAATAGGATAATCGAGCAACAAGCATTCCTTGCCGAGCTCATCGACACGTTTCAGTTCTTCCTGCCCGAAGGCACTGATCCTCAACATACGGAGGTAGTACGAGCACCGTCTGGACCGGCTATGGTTCCCATGATCCGTGGGAAGCCAGAGCTTGGCTCCGGGTTGCGTCTCCGTATTGCATTCGCGCCTGCGTGAGCTCACACCGACGGCACTCGTCCCATCGTTCATGTCGGCGTGTCGATCTCGACAATCACAAAGGATTGAGGTTCTTTATGTACTGTAGTACGAATGCAATGCAGCCCAGGTTCGTTAGTAACGACGCTACCCGATCGCCTTCAACATATTATAAGTACAGCGTCGCCACCGACAAGGTCTGAGGCTTACCGGCCATCGCAGGGAAGACGGCTATACTCTTTCTTAGCCCTTGAATCGTCGGAGCGAGGACTAGCGTCTGAACACCCAGCAAATTCCTACCACGCAGTGAACGACTTCATTATCATCGGCACGGACGCCGTACGTCGCTGTATGTCGCATTTCGACGAATGGTGCATTTCGACGAATGGTGCATTTCGACGAATGGTGCATTTCGACGAATGGTGCAGGCAAGCCATAGCAATCCATGGCGCCACATCAGTCTCGCGCCCGGCTGGTCTCCCAGAAGCTCCGAGTCAACACCCGCAAACGCATAAGATATTTGATTAGAGATATAGTACACATAAGGTTATGAATAGGTTTTAGACACGTCAGAGGCGGGGCGGAAGACGGGAGGGGAAAGTACGGTATATCTACATATTGGATGTTTTTGTATTTGGATGAGGACTATCAGAGGAGGGATGGACGGGATTTATCGGTGCGTCAGAACGGTCTATCTCGGAACTTTGGAACGATTGATTTGAAGATTTGTGATTCGAGTGCCGGGAGGCACGTCACGAATGGTCGGTCGAGCTGAACGACCAAAGCGCAACGCGACAACTTGTAGCAGACATCGACGCACACTGAAGCACGACTTTGAACAGGTGTTAACAAGGCAGTGAAACGTGAGGCTGGAGAGTGCTCACCTTCTGCGCAGAATGGGTTCTCAGAGTGTATGTGGGCGTACATCGAGTTTTCTGCGTTTTCTCGCTCGGCACTGTATCTTTTCTAATGTATGTTTTCTAGCGCGCCCGAACATTGTGAACGAGTGTCCAATGCTGGAGAAGGCGGAACATACCTTTGTGGATGTTGTCGGTTTTCCGAATATATACGATGATCTCGATTTGCTGAAGCTGATGTTATTATTTCTTTGCCTCGCTTTTTGCGAGGCTCTTGGGGTAATCGATTTGACGGAAAGTCGCTGATACGAGTAGTCCGCGAACTTTGTGCACGCTTCCGCGGGGTGAGCGCGACTGCCCAGGTACGTTAGTGATAACGCATATATTCGCCAAGGGGGGCAATCACCTTGTTGTGTAAATAGGGTTTTTTTTGATAGGTCTTGTTACTTTATTATATGTTTATCCTGAAACGCAGGGTGGGTATGTGAGGGAGTGTAGGCGCGTATCATGTAAGGATTTCACGGTTCAGATAGTGAACGATTCAAGATGAGCTCGAGGGCTCACTGTCCAATGACAACAGTGAGTACTCACAAAGCACCGAGAAGCCGATGCGAACACAATATCAATAGCATCACCTGCGGGCGCTTGAAGTGCACTACCACCCTGTCGGCCCAGGCTTCCACAGCTCGACATATCCGTTCGAATCGCAAGACGCCAAAAACAGCCAGGTGAAATCCGTCTGAAATCAAATTTGCAGCTGGAACGTACAAATATAACCCCGCGAAACATCATTACACAGGCGAATAGCTGGGCTACCACTCACGGGGCGGCCGAGACACGGAGGCGCAGCCCGACTCCGAGTTCAGGCTTGCCACGGATGAGCGGGACCATCCCCGTACCGGCTGGGGCGCGTACCATCTCCGTGTCCTCGGCGCTGCTGCCGGCGGGGAGGCTGAATTGGAATGTGTCGATGAGTTCGGCGGCGAACGCTTGCTGCTCGATCACTCTGTCGAGGCGTCAGCCCCAGCAGCAGTAGCACGCGGGAAGAGCATTTCGGAGGCGAGTTGCGAACGACGTACGAGAAGCGCCAGCCGAGGCATGCGTTAGTCCCGCCAGCTACATTCGGAAACGCCGAATTTCGCACAGTGAGCGAAATACAAGGAGGGAACATGCTCGAGCCTTACAGAAGGTCATCCTGTGCGACGGATCCGGCCGCACCCGCCTTCTCGTCAGCCGCAGCAGGAGCATGGGAGATGAAAAGGCTCACAAGTTTGCGTACACGCCGACATTGGTTGGTTTTTGGACGTCCACGCGGGCGAATCTGTCGGGATTCCAGATGCCCGCATCTGCGCCCCAAATTTCGGGGAGCCTGTGGGTACGGTCCCATTCGTCAGCTCGCGAACGACCCAAATTCAAAGAAAAAATGGTCCTGATCATACCGCTGATATGTGGCAAAGGAGGCGATTATGGTGTTTCCCTTGCTTACAGGGATTTCCGTAATCACTTCGCCAGTCGTCGAGACGATCGGGAAGGCAAGAGGGATGACGTCGTCCTCTGTAGCCATGCGTGGGAGAAGTGCAGCACCAGGATGCATACGGAGAGATTCCTACGCATCGACATGCTGCTGTCAGTATTACCCTGATTCTCCACATCACGGAGAGAAGACACTCACCTTTATAGCATTCGTCAGCGAGGGTATGTTGTCCAAATCTTCGATGGTAAACTCCGAATCTCCTCGCGCGTTGACGCGTGCACGCGCCCTCCTTATGTCCTTCCGCACGCGTTCCTGGTAGTCGGGGCGCCTGGCGAGCTCATACAGGAGGAACGTGAGCGCCACCGCCGTGCTCTCGTGTCCAGCAAGCGTGAGTGTGAACATCTCCGCAAGAAGCTCCTCGTCATCGAGGCGTGACTTCTCGTCAGACGACGCGTTGGCCTTGACTAGATGAACCGGCGAGCGTGAGCAAAGGCCATAAATAAACAAACAAAAGGGGCGCACTGAGGATGCTCAGGATGTCTTTGCTCCGAGCGCCATCTTGCGCATCAAACCCGGGCCTCTTCTCACGAAGTATGTTCTTCCCGTAGGCCGTAAAGACGCTGTTCAGCCGGCGCAGATGCGT
The DNA here is from genome assembly GCA_001302255.2 of Trametes hirsuta. NCBI lineage: Eukaryota > Fungi > Basidiomycota > Agaricomycetes > Polyporales > Polyporaceae > Trametes > Trametes hirsuta. The sequence goes on from CP019378.1 coordinate 2,560,985, forward strand.
GAACGGCGCCATCGGGATATATCTAAAGAGCTTGATGATAGGAAGCGGAAGGTAGTCCCACGTTCCGCGGAAAAATAGGGTGGTCTTCGGAAGCATGTATTCCGAATGTTTGCTCAAGGCAGGGGAAGCGTGCGTTAGACAGCCCATTTGGCTGGAGTTCGACTAGACGCCAAAACGTACGAAATTCCATGGTATTCTTTTGCGAGGACGCCTTGGTCGGCGTCGTCTAGAGCGCGATAGTCGTACTCGAAAGCGGCTGCGCGACCCTTATCATGTAAGCATGGCTATAGTGCACTGTGTCAAGGACTACACATAACCGACCTTCGCCGATGACGTCGAGGGTCGCCCGCGAGAGCCAGGAATCGACGCATATTTGCATCTCGCTTTCGTTGAACAGCTCCGTCTTCCACTTCTCGATAAGCTAGATAAGGGCGCTCGGACTTCTGTGGGTGAGAATATGTGAAGGCTGCACTTATCTTACCTTGAGGCTGATGCGCTGAAAAAGCGATAGAAAGGACTGGAGATGGGCGATGCTGAACGCGGGGCTCATTAATTTGCGATGACGCGTATGCGCCTCGCCTGTCACCGTAAATGAACGCTGCGCAAGCTTAATGAGCATGTCGGCAGAATAGACGTACCCTGCGACCAGACGATGCCGGGACCCCCCATGAGCCACAAGATGTGATTCTGCGACGCCTTCTTCATGTACTTTCCGCTTGCCTTCTGAAATATATGTTGCAAAGCCTACGGAATGACACTTGTAGCTGCATATTCAAAACAAAATGAAATCGCGTTGTTTGTTCGAACCTTGGGGTCGGCCGTCATCAATCCGCGGGACTATGTGAAACATAAGAGTCAATCACATAGTGAAATACGTTCAACAAAGGAAACAATTACCCCGAGTAGACCTCCAATCTTCCAGGTAGGGCCGTATTCACGCAACCATTTGAACTCGAGGTCGCCAACTTCGCTCTGGCGATTGAGATCGTATTCGTGCCCTAGATTCCATGAGGTGACTATGTTAAAGGCGGAGTTCGAATATACGCCTTACCGATGAGGAAGGACTTAGTAGGGGGACCTCGGATGTGGTCGATGCTGCGGCGCCGTCTGAGGAATTCAATCAGGGATAAAAGAAGACTTGCGGCTAAGAGGGCGAAGACGGAGAGGTAAAGCATAGTGACTGTGGACTACTGCCAGAGGGAATGGGGATGTCGACTTATTGCTCGTTGAGACTCCCGAGCCCCTGGGCCTTTATACGGTCCGCATGATTGGTATACAGTACTTCGTATTGGAGGAGTTCTGGGTAATTTGATCCGACGGCGAGACACAACCCACTGGCCAACGTAAGATCGCTCTCGTTCACGAGAGAGTCTCATAGGTGGGCGTGGAGGTTGGAAGGAGCTGTGTTCACCAGAGAACACGAGGGCCATGTTAGCCGGATACGAAGTGTTGCCAATAGCATCCGGACGCGGCGTTACTGCCCGATGCCCCCCTCAGCTCGTAACTCGTAACTGATATTAGGATATCTCATCTTGATGGCTATAGTTTCCGCATTCACAGTCGCTCCACACCCGATTGGAAACGCTCCGTGGTACCCTGCAGAGATGCAGCACCCTTGTGACGACAGCCAATGGTCCCACATAGGGCATACTCTCCCTTTCTGCACAACGCATATATACTCAGCTGATCGTGGACAGGGCAGTGAGTAATCACTGCTAGGTCCGCGGCAGCATGAATAAGCCACCAGCACCCCGAAGAATTCAGGGTATGTCCTTCCTTGGATTTGAAGACGGCACGCCGTCGTCATTCACACTAAGATGTTAAACGACACGGACTCACGATAGACATCACATTCGAGATGAGCACCAATTGCGCTACGATAGCTCTAGAGACACTGCATGATGGGGGAGTCTTCTATGAGTTTGCAGACAGGTGAGGGCGCTTGACACTTTGAGCTAGGGACGCTGCGGTCGAGCTGGAGGGCGTCTAAGTACTCCGCAAGAGAGGCCTATACTCCGAAGTCACCAGGCAATCGAACACGACGCGGTCGCAGCAGGTCTTCTATGGGTGTTTGCATACGTGGATGAGGCTCAAGGAGGAGTGACCGGTCCGTGCTTCAGCTATCCGTAAACATGCCCGGGAGGTCTTTCATCTCTAGTAGGACGACGCCAGCCTCCTCGAGCTCGCCCTCAATCTCCTCTTCGACAACGGACGCAGGAGTGATAGTCCCGTGCCCAAGGACCTCGACGCGGTCGTATGTCGCATGAGCGCCGTGCACGAGAAGGACCTCGTTCCCGCGGGCGAGAGCGGCGCTGCACGTCGCGCGGATGCAGAAGTCGCTCTGCATGCCGACCATGACTATCTCTGCCGTAGGCGGGACGAGCGCGCCGAGGTTGGTGCCCGCGAAAGCGTTGTTCTTGCGTTTGTCGACGACGAATTCCCCGGGGCGCGGCGTGTGCACGAGGGCCCACCCGGGGGCACCATGCTCGTCTGGCTCGCCGGGATCGCCGCAGTTGCGGATGTGCACGATGCGTGGTGGAGGCTGGGCCGCGCGAGCATGGGCGAGGATGGCGGCGACGTTCTCGCCGACGGTGGAGGATGAGGGGACGCCTGCGGGTGGGTCGGCGAGCATGTTGACTTGGACGTCGAGCATGATGAGCACGCGCTTGGGGTCGTCTACGCTCTCGACGTGGGGGTGCTCGGCGTGACTTCCGGGTTCGAATGTCATGATAACGGGTATATGGTGCACGTGTAATTGCAGCTGGAATCTGGCGGGGTATGTAGGCTCGAATTAACGGGAGGATCGGGGCCTGAGTATGGCGGCAGCGCGCAAGGAGTTGGCAAGAGGCAAGAGGTGTTTCGCTGTCGCCGTCGGTGCAGAGAGCCTGGGAGCCGTCGCTGCCAGGTGCCTTGCAGACTGACGGCGCCCCAGAACCCTGCCGAGCTCTGACGCAGGTCCAGCGTCCACGACTCCGCGCTCTGCTACTGCGCCCACGTGGCAGACGTCCTCCCGATAGGGATCTCCCCTCGGCAGCACCCGAGATGCGAGCCGGCTATCCAACGACCACGCTTAGTCAGAACGCCCCCGAGCCCTTTGTCCTACCCTCTTGGAGTGGCTCTCCGAGTCCCCGGCCATTGAGGCCACCCACAACGCGGCCAGGCGGGCGATCAGAGGCACATTGGAAGCGCGGGACTCTGCTTGTACCCGTTTTACGGCATTATAATCATGTCAAGTATGGATATCGAGGCCGAGCGGGATTACATCTTCGCGCCATTTGACCCTGCCGAAATCGATCGAGACAACGGAGACGAGAACTGGCAGCCGGACGAAGGCGATACGAATGAGAAGAAGCGTACCCCTGTCAAAACCTCGTATGTTTTAGCGCAGCCACGAGCCTCGCGTGGACGTCTATGGGCTGACACCCGCTCGACAGGTATCAATTTGGGCACCCACCTGGGGTAAGGGTGGGCGATGTCTTCGAAACGAGGCAAGTTGCGTCTCTTGTCAGCCAATTTGTCGTTCATATAATCGGTAATGTGCTGTAGGAAGCATCTGCGCAAAGCAGGTGTCCACTTCTGTCTGCGCGCTGGTATCCACGGCCAGAAGGACCGTGGGGCATTCAGTATTGTGGTGAATGGACGGTATGAAGATGACAAGGACTACGGAAAGACGATGTATGCGCTCCTGCCGGTTATTTCAGCTTAGTACACTGACTTTCTTGTGCACAGAATATACGTTGGCACGGGCGGACACGAGACTGTTCGTGCACAACATTCGCATTTGCATCGCTCTGACTGATATTTTGGCCGCGGTCGCTGTGATATTGCCGATTGTCGATCCCCTCTCTTGAAGCCTGAAGATGGGGGCCCGCAGACATCAGACCAAAGCTTCGATCATATGATGAACAAGGCGTTACTCGTGCGTAGCAGTCGCTGTTCCCTCTAGTGACACCTGGATTCAGCACAATGCTCGAACATTGTAGAGATCGGAGCACACAAGGTTGCCGGTTAGGGTCGTGCGGGGAAGCGAGCTGCGCTCCAAGTATGCTCCGAAGAAGGGGTAAGTCGGACTCAATATATACCTCAAAGTAGCGTGATCGTTGACAGCTACTGTGTTCCGCAGATTTCGATACGATGGCCTGTATACAGTAGAGCGGGTAGGTTCGAATTCACGTCTCGGCGTACCTGCACGTCACCCAGTGCGCTCACTGATTTTATCAGGCGGAGCTGAAAAGAGGAATAAGAGGATTCCAGATCTGTGCCTTCGAGCTGCGTGTACGCCTTTCATTCTCATCTCGTGGTAACCGGCTTTACCCATAATATCTCAAACAGAGATTGAGCGGCCAGAACCCCATCCCCCGCCGTAATTTATCTCCCGCCCCGGCACGGGGGGACCACTCATTGGAGTCAAGTCAACGTCCGCGAGATGGCCATATTCCAAGTGCTTCCCATGATAACCATGCGCCTCCCTTGACCTCCAGCCCAGCACGACTAGTGAACAGCCATGTCCGGCCGACTGACACCACCATACCTCCCCCCCACTTGCGCACTCGCGATGCGGACACAGAACGCTCTAGGAATATAGCTGGTATTGGTCCCGTTGCCAGCGGTGGTGCACGCACTCCGAAGGCCCTTGACAAGAAGGCCAGCAGTTTGCTCGTGGCACACAAGGGTCAAAGCTCCCATACGTCGGGGCCCTCCCGACCTGACCGTCCTTCCGCTTCGCCGGGGGAAATCAAGATACCCATGTTACGTCTCCCAGTATCTACCGGGGCCGCAGAAACGCCCAATCCCACCCGCATCCGCATCATCCCCCGCACGCGGCTCCATCTTCAGAAGCGCGACCACAAGAAGCGTCCCGTGGGCCTCTCGCACCCTGCAGTGGCCGATACGACAGTATCGTCCCCCAATTCCCGTCTTAACGCGCTCAACCTGGAGGCTGCAACTTCGAGCGCGACTGTGCGGGCTCTGCCCTCAGCACCTGCGTCTGCCCTCGTTTTGGCGGCGGTGCCCGCGCGGACGTCGGTCTCGGTTAAGGAGGAAGACGAAATGGAGACCACCCTGAGCATGATCGGTACGAGTGGACCCCAGGGGAGTCGGGATGACCCTATCGTCATCGACGAGGAAGACAGCGAGATTGGGACCGCAGTGGCGAAGCCTTACATGGGAACTCCCGTGCAGGTTGCCGCTCTTCTCGTAAGCCCAAGGTCTACAGATTCGACTAGAATCCCAGAGGAAACCGCCGTGACGGAGGTAGACGTGGGGATGGCTGTGTCTGTCCAGCCTGACAACTGCGAAACTATGGGGGAGATACCACCTGTAAATGACCCGATGGACGTCGGGAACTAGGACCCCAACGTCTAGAATGTATTGCACCCGGTAAGAGGTTTCGTCAAAGACCGTGTGGATCGAACCGTGCTGATTACTTCCTACATAGCTGGCGATCCCCAGACAACGTGTAGCTTCACATGGACGGCTTATGCATATGGGCGGTGTACGATGTACGAATCGCGTTACGCCAGTTTGGCTTTTCTTTTCGGGACTGTTGTATTTGTCAGTATCTACGGCGACCCTTGTATAACCAGGGCACACTATACCTATGGAATTTGGACATGCTCAATCGCTTACTTGAGGGCCTGGGATACTCATAAGACGTTCGGCGTCGTGTGCCAGCCCGGCGCGTAGCAGCTGGTTCGCGACTTCGTCGTCGAGCGCTGAGCTATCAAATGCGGGGTGATGTAAGCGCCCAAGCCCGAACATTGAATATTGAATGTCCGAACCTTCGAATTCAACCATACTCAGACTGTGTGTCGCCGAGGCTGCAGCGTGCTTGTTGACTTCTTCCCCTGCCCACTGGCGATTTTTCGGTTGGTCTTCTGTTCTACTTGCCGCTCTAGCACGGGACGATCTTGGAACGGGCTTGCGACAAAAAAGCCTTAACCTGAACAACGGGAACCACATCAAAATGACCGGCTTAACGTCCCCTTGTCGAGCTTCTTGTCTAAATCGCTGAAAAACTACTCCCGCCGTGCAAACCTCCTTCGCGTTCTGCTCGTCGGCAAGACTCTTTACTTGGATTGGTGTTGGGACTTGCCCTATAAGATTCGGCAAGAGACAAACCCTAGCGCGATAATGGAGCGAGATACCTCAGTACTCGTATGGCTCGCCAAGGGCCCAACTTTGACCATGACTCGGCGTCTTTCGTGTGTACTTTCAGGCTTGCGGGATTTAGTGTGACGATCTCAGGTGATGGAGGGGCTGGTATTCGTAATTTTTTCGGCTGGCGCAGTGGCGGGGTGCCGAAGGTACGAGTCCAATGTCTGTTCAGAATTTTCCAAGTGTGCGCCGGCGTTAACATGCATAGCTAGTTACACCCACACACAAGGGCTTCCCCAAAATCTTGGACCCCGACTTCTCAGCCTAGATGACCGTGTGTATCGCTGTAACCGACGTCATGTCGCGTTGCTCCCGGGACCTCTAATGATCGTCGTATTCTCATGAACGGCCCAATAATGGACTTTTTATATCATAGATGTGATGTCAAGTTTTCTGAAAAAAGCCCTCGTGCACTGACCTGCGTGTCAGACACTCACGACGTCATAGCGCCTGGATTTTGCGGGGATGCTAGTTTAGCGGTATCGATCAGAAGTGGCCCGTGACTTCAGGCCTCGCCTTTGCGATTGACCTGACTCAGCGGACTCTTACGTCGTTGGAGGGGTGACGACTTTCGTTCAAGTCTATTGCATCGTCTCTTTATCAAGCCCACCGCCAAGCCTCGACGAAGTATAGGTGAGTACTACATCAGTCAAGTTTGGTCTTGTGGTGGTTTATGGATGGTGTACCCCAGTCCACCGCAATGAGCCTTCCTCCTCCTTCGAACAACCAAGCGTTCCTCACCGTTTCAGCCCTCGATGCGGGGAGCGTCGATACGCCGCTGGCTTGGATGCTCGATGGCATGAAGGACGAACGGGTGATTGCACCTGCCCTCGCTTTCCTCCTCCAACACACTGAGAAAGAAGACAAGTTCGTTTTCGACCTCGGCATCCCTTCAGACTGGCAGAACCTGCCTCCCACCCTCCTGAAGCGGGTCGTAGATCACCTCGGCTTCCGCATCACCGTCGAACAGGACGCAATCGCTGCATTGGCCAAAGGCGGTCTGCTACCGACCGATATCACCCACGTGTGCTACTCCCACCTGCACTTCGACCACATCGGTGACCCAAAGCCGTTCACCAACGCTACGTTCCTCGTCGGGGAACTCGCGCGCCCCATCATCGCGAACGGATACCCGAAAAACCCAAACGCACCCGTTCCGGCCGACTTCCTGCCCGACGTGCGCACCACCTTCCTCGACGCGACAAACTGGGCGCCGCTCGGGCCTTTCGCACACGCGATCGACTTCTACGGCGACGGGAGCCTGTACATCGTCGACGCCGGCCCGGGCCACTTCCCGGGCCACCTCAACGTCCTGGCGCGCACGTCCGCCGACGGCGGCTGGATCTACCTCGCGGGCGACAGCGCGCACCACTGGTCGCTCATCACGGGCGAGGGCCGAATTGCGAAGACGGCGCACTTGGGCTGCGCGCATCTCGATGTGACCGCGGCGGAAGACCATATCGCGAGGATTAGGGTGCTGATGAAGGAGAACCCGCGGGTGAGGGTGGTCTTGGCGCACGACGTACCGTGGTACGAGAAGAATAAGGGCGGGAGTGCGTTTTGGCCGGGAGCTATTGAGTCTTTGTAACGTGAGTGGCGTCATGGGGACGTACATGATATATCCCGTAAAATCCCTGTGTATGCTGACGCAATCCGCAGGCACATATTGGGATAGTCGATATCCACAGCTTCCGCACAACACGCCAATGTGCTATACCGATACGTGGGGAGATGCATTGAAATCATGCTAATCTAGGCTAATCCGTGAGGCGTCGAAGATATACGTTCTTAGAAAGGCCGGAGCTGTCGATCTTGATCTCGTCTCTTCCTTGCTTGGTATGGTGTCTTTGAAAGGCGTCTTCTACGCTGTGGTAATTCAGTGAAAAATGCGCGCTAACATCGTGACCGCCGCGCCACAGGTGGCCTGAGTGGGTGACCTGAGTGCTTCATTGGAGTGGAAGCGTTCCGACTCCCATGCTGACAAGTCACAGACGTTGCACTCCTCATTAGAAACTCACACGCTGTCATAAAGCGCGCAATTCTAGGGCATGTGCATGAACTGCGAAGCCGGTAGAGTTGCGAGAAGGATGTCATTTCGTACCAGGTGTGGATTGGCTCCGTATCGCTTTGACCCCGCCTGATCTTTAGGTTCTCAGCCGAGTCTTGCAGCTTCTTGCTTCACTCCTCATGTGAAATCTTGTCTTGGGTAGTATAAGTACCGCGGAGCGTTGGTCGACACCCGGGACATGGCGCTTCGCCCCATACGTTTCAATACCGACCGCACTGCATACTCGGTGAGTGACGGTATCCACAGCAACGCAACTGCCACTAGCACTGAATAGCACTAGCATTAGCTAAAAATGAGTCTACCGCCTCCCTCAAAAGATCAGGCGTACTGCAAAGTATCGGCCTTGGAAGCCGGGAGAGTCGACATGGATCTCGACCAGCTTGTCGATATCGCCAAACCTGGCGAGCGGGTTAACCTTCCTGACCTCATCTTCCTCCTCCGCCACTCAACTACCAACGACGCATTCCTCTTCGACCTCGGCGTCCGCTCTGACGTCGAGAATCTTTCCGTTGGCTCACTGACCCTCCTCAAGAAGGTCGATATCATACCGATAGGCCAGCCGGATCTCCGCGTCGCACTCTCCAAGGGCGGACTCACCCCGGAGGACATAAAACACATATGCATCTCTCATATTCACTTCGACCACTCTGGTGACCCCTCTCTCTTTCCAACATCCACCCTACTCCTCGGTGCAGATGCAGAGCCCATCATCCGCGCGCACGGCCCAGACTTCCCTAACACGATGTACGCGATCGACGCTCCCCCTGAGCGCACCCGGTTCCTCAACACGGCAGAATGGCCACCTCTCGGACCCTTCGAGCACGCGCTCGACTTCTACGGGGACGGCAGCCTGTACCTTGTCGACGCGACCGGACACGTCCCTGGGCACCTCAACCTCCTCGCGCGTACCTCCACGGACGGCGCGTGGATCTTCCTCGCGGCTGACAGCGCCCACGACTGGCGTATCGTTTACGGGGAGGCGCAATTCGCACATCACCCTACGAAAGGGTGTGTACACGTCGACCCGGAGAAGGCGGTGCGGCATGTCAAACGGATCCGTGAGCTGCGGGAGGTACCGCGGGTGCGGGTGTTGCTTACGCACGATATTCCGTGGTACGAGGAAAACAAGGGAGGGCCCGCGTTTTGGCCTGGTACGATTGAGTCTCTGTAGCGGGGGAGGTATATGCTCTGTTGCCTCGCAGCGGCGCGCACTAGCACCGAGTTGGAGACGAATCGGTGACATATGTTTGAGGCGCCCACGTGGTAATTGAATACTGAGGCGCCGACTCTGACCCAACTTGGAAATCACTTCGATAGACCGAGAACTCACTCCCACTCTTTCAAATTTGTCTTCTTGACGGTTTCGACGTAAGTTATTTACCTACTGGAAGACAAAAATCAGAACCCGAATGCGATTATCGAATCTTTATGCAAAAGAAAACGATATACAGGTAGTATATCTCTTTTCGCTCTGACAAAGTCCCGGTCTAGAACCACAACCTTCACAGTCGCGCCATAATACACCACGCAAATGGCGAAGTACCTCCCCGAGAACACCGTGTTTCCGGACGTTTTGAAGCCTTCGGTTCGGTCCCACTCAATACCACAGGATTTACATAGTCTAGACCGTCACTTTACTCGCTCGCCATGAAACGCCACGACACGACGATCCGCCTCCATGCATTGATCCAGCGCACATTGGAGTCGGGGCGATGAGGCTCCCGATCTACATGACAGTAACGCCGGAGTCTATACCAGTGGGCCGGGCTCTTTCTATACCACGCACGTTCTGCAGTTCATAACTCAGCCGATAGATTCCGCTCTATCTTGCTCATGCGCGACTTAGGATCGCGATGAACTGCCTGGGATGGACGATTCGATGTTTCGGCACGCCTCGCCTAGTTGAGAGTGCGTACGCCTCCACCACCTCATGCTGGTGACATAACCGCATATAGAAATCAGTACTTGTTCTTTACTGAATCTCGCAGACTGCCTGCTGCGCCCTAACTATGAGCGTGATACGTGACGAACAATATAGCGACCGCCCCGCCGCCACACTCCAGCGCCGGGGCTTCTGTGAGATCTACTCCCATAATGTCGGCGCGAATGGACGATCTATACCGGACGCGTCGCTCGTCACAGTGGTACCTGGGCAGTAATCCGTAATTCATTTTCCGTACCACCGGCATGTTCATACGCCACGATGTGCTGCCCCCGTTGTACCGCCGGGGTGACGTCCAGCGGGGGGGGGGGGGGGCTAGAAGTATAAAAGGGCAACTAAACAACCTCTGCCTTCAGGTCGCAGACTCCCCTCGTAAATTCGGTACGCATATCCTTCTCCACTGCCCCAGCATCCACCACATATTTATCATAATCTCTAGTCAGGTATCGTCGAGCCATTCGTACTTAAACACCCCCCCACCACAAACCCGTTTATTAGCATCGTACGTGCCCCATCCTGCACTCCATTATGTCCCGTCACTCACGCTCCCCTACACATGCAGATGCCGAGCAGCATCATCGTCGCCAACAAGTCCTCCGTCCCCATCCGGGTCTTCGTGTCCAAGTACACGAACTCGAAGGGCCACGACGACTGGTACACGCTCGCCCCGGGCACCAGCGACTCCTGGGAGCGCTCCGGCTGGGAGCTCGTCGCTTTTAAGAACGACGACGACTCGGACCGCTCCGGGGTCTACGTTCACGCCAACCACTCCGTCACCTACCACAGCCTCCACAACCTCACCATCGGTTGATGCGGCCCCCGGCGTACCGCGCCGCCCTCGAACGTACGGCATTCAGCAGGGTGAGGGACTGGTTAGAGAAGAAAACGTTCGCAGAAGGCAGTTTCGTCATGTGTAGGATATTGTTTCGTCGACAGCAGAGTGAAATTCATGGGATCGTAACGTGATGCGCTCTTTCCATCTGATGGAACGCTAAAGACCATTGCACGTTGAGCGCATTGCTCTATGGCGAGGTACGCCCCTACCATGTACTACTCACATGGCTTGAAGAGAGCGAGCAGAGGTGAAGTATGAGTGTTTAATATACGCATACTTATAAACGTTGTACAGATCATACATGATGCCGTGCAGTGCTCTCTGAGTCAACTGCCCATGTCCGTCCTTGCAAGGGCCGGTAGCGTCCCGCGCTGATGTAGAGCAGCACGCCCCCTACGCGCGCAACTTCATCGTCCGCATCCCCGAGAACAGTCGCGCAAGCGAGTTCGTCGGCTTCTTCTCCATCCTACTAAACTCCGCGGTCTTGGCGAAACTGTACTCGGAGGACGACCCGCCATCCAGGGCGAGGGGAGGCACCGCGCCAACGGGGTCCAACGCAGCGGATAGGGGAGTGGCGGGACCGCTGCTGTCGGAGTCCGTGTCGCTTGTGTAGGATGACTCGAGGCTTCCAGGGAAGGCTGCCTCCTCCTCGGGCTCTGGCTCCTCAGAGATGGCGACGAGCGGGTACCCGGTCGAAGGCCCAGGGCACGCGACAGGGAAGAACGTGTCGACGGCGCGCACGGCGGCGCGGAGCTCGGGGAGGGTAATACGCCCGCGGGGATCGACGGTGAAGATACGCGCGAGGAGCTCGCTCGCCTGCACGGAGACGTCGAGCTGCTCGCGGAGGTAGGGCGCGCCGCGCTTGAGGTAGGTGCGGAAGCCGGAGTCGGCCTTGGGCGACGCCGCGCGCCACGGGTTGCGCCCCGCGAGCATGTTGCAGAGGATGGTGCCGAGTGCCCAGACGTCCGAGGGTCCGGTCGCGTAGGACGTCGCTTTGCGGGAGGTCCCGTAGCATTCTGGGGGTGGGAGAGAGGTTAGTGGGTAGGATTGTGACTGGGACTGGCGCGGTTGACTGACCTGGGCTCATGTAGAACGAGCTGCCGCAGCCGAAGCTGGTGCTCGACCGGTTATTGGTGGACAACCCGAAGTCCGCAAGGTACACGGAGCGGTCATCCTTTGAGCAGAGGATGTTCTCCGGCTTGAGGTCGCGGTGATACACGCGCTTGGCGTGGCACGCTTCGACGGCGTCGATGAGCTGGAGGAACGTGCGGCGCACGGTCTTGGTGTTGCCTTCGAACGTACGGCGGTCCATGATGGCGTTGAAGAGGTCGCCGCCCCGGCAGAGGTCGAGGACGAGGAAGATATAGAGCTCCTCCTCGATGATCTCGTGCAACGTGACGACGTTCGGGTGGGTGGACATGGTGTAGTGATTCGTGATCTCACGGTATTGGTGGTAGTGGAGCACAGTGCCGGCCTTGTACTTGGGCAGACACTTGACGGCATAGTATCGCGCACCGCGAGGGTGAGGCGAAACGTCCTTGGCCATGTAGATGATGCCGTACGCGCCGTTTCCGATTTCCTCAATCAGGCGGAGGTGGAAGGACCCCTGCGAGATTGTGAATCCGACGAAGTTGGGGAGGGTAGCGTTCTTCTGGACGCGAGGCATGGTGAATGTAGTCGAGGGGTGGGTGGGCGATCGAGGTGGGTGTGCAAGTGCTCAGCAGATGCGAAGTACGAAGGGTCAAGAGTTGGTGAACTCTAGGGAATAACGGCGGCCCAATTTATGTCTTGCAGCGTCGGCCCAGCGGGATCTGAACATGGCGTGAAAACGCGTCAGATCGCGGATAGTAATACGGACCACCTACATCCTACTGCCGAGGTCGTCTGCAGCTTCGCGCTGGGTATCGCATTTCCGCCCAACCCACTCAGCGGACGGATGTGCGATTCTACCCTTCCTGTACATCCTGGTCAGCTTTCTAATGACACCCGAGTCGGATGGCGAATCCCGAGCATCCCACGCACGACTCCGTCAAACGGTCAATCGGAGTACAACTCAACGGATGTACTGCACCAGAATATGGGGGGAAGCTTGATGTTGCACACCCGCTCGTATACGAGCGACCCGACAACTTGAAGTTTACCGAGGGATTGAAAGGCACTGCGTCGGCGAAGCGAGTCGGAACCGTCAGTATTCAAAACGAGTGATTATTCCACGTAGAATATGCGCCATGAATCCCGCAAGGATGGCGAGCGACTGTTGCAACGGACGCGGAGCGTCGACATGACAGCACATTGCGGGTTGAAAGGAGTCGTTCAAGGAGAATTGACTTCAAGATGTCCGCGGACGCCTCGGACTCGAATGCAACCTAGTGACGTAATCCTTTCATGTCATCAGTGGTTTGTCTTGTTTGGCGCGCGCTCTTGGGTCGAGTGTTGAATCAAGTTCAAGTTCTTCCTCGGCGCATTTTATCACATCACGTTCCTCCGTCTGGTGGCCATCTCGACGACCTGCGTAGGATTTGGTTTAAACTAGAAAGAACTCAGACATCCTGACGCGCCGCAAAAACTCCGAGGACCCAGGCACCCACTCCTTGGGAGTTTTCACAGGAGTTACGCATTGAGCCAAGGCCGCCGGCTCTGTCCAGCGTGGAAAGTCAAGGTCCGAGCTCTCACTTCTCCTCGGCCCTCGTGGCGTTCCTGAGCACCATGGGATGTACAAGAGTGTCGTATAGCTTACGTTCCGCCGGAACGGGAATATATGGTATTGGCTCGCGCCCTGGCGACTTGGCGTTTCCCGCCGTACGGTCACCAACGGTCACCAGTCCTCGGAAATTTTAACCTTTGCATCCCCACGTGATGCTGTGGGGGCCTGTGTATGTGAGTTTAGGACGGCGTGGGCACAACATGCGTCCTTTACGCAACCACGCCCGCCATCGTTCAAATTCCCCACTGCCACGGTTGTTCGCGAGGCTCTTTCATATGATGAAGCCTTGAGTCCTCCCGTTCAGCGCTCTGTTCGCAACAACAACGAAGGTAATTTTGGGCTCCAGGGGCAGTCATTGTGCTCCCCACGGATATGTCTTATACTTTCCCTACGGTGAGCACTTTCTCTAGCGGAGATGTAGTCTTTCTGAATCTCTTGCTCGTTGGCGGCTGTAGAACATGGTCGAGCTGAGCCTCTTATCCCACGTGTGAACAGAGGAGCATAGAGAGCCTCACACTCACCTGCTTGTGATTGGATGAACGCGTTATTCCACCGCCACGCTACGGAGGCGGGAAGTTCTTCTCCTTCATCCGATGTATTCGTCCAATACGCACGACGACGGAGCAGGAGGAATGGACGCGTCGCCATTGGCCTCTAGGATCTATTGTCACCGTGCCGCCTCACCCGCCTTCGGGAAGCAAGTTCACGAAACCCTAGACAGAAGTGGCTGTAACTTTATTTGGTGACTTGTGTGGAGTCTATAAAGGCAGCATTGCTTGTGCAGAAGAGCATCGGTGCGCTCAGTTGCCTCGCTATCGTTTCAAGATCCAGCATGGCTTTCAAAGCTCTCATCTCCATCATCGCCCTCCTGGGCACTCTTCAGAGCACGAATGGTACTTAATTCATATGTACCTCGTACATGCGGACTAACGGTCTGTATACGCAGCTGCTCTAACCAAGCGCGTCGCTTGCCCCGACGGAAAGAATACAGCGACTAACGCGGCGTGCTGCCAGCTCTTCGCTGTTCGTGATGACCTCCAGCAGAATTTGTTCCACAACGGCCAGTGCGGCGAAGAGGCTCATGAATCCCTCCGTATCACCTTTCACGACGCGATCGCTTTCTCTCCTGCCATGGAGGCTCGCGGCCAGTTCGGGTGCGTTTGGCGTACGAATGGTCGCGCAGACTCCTACAACTAATGGTCCGGTTTCGGTATATAGTGGTGGAGGCGCAGACGGCTCTATCGCCATCTTCCCTGAAATCGAGACCAACTTCCACGCCAATGTCGGTTTGGACGAAATCGTCGCACTCCAGAACCCCATCCATGCCCGCCACAACCTCTCGCATGCCGACTTGTGAGTGCTCGTGCACGCACCTGTCTGTCGTCTCTCGCTCTGACTTACACCCGTCAATAGCATCATGTTCGCCGGCGCCCTCGGTGCGTCCAACTGCCCGGGCGCCCCCCGCCTCGACTTCTTCCTCGGCCGCAAGGACGCAACCAAGCCCGCTCCGGACGGCCTCGTCCCTGAGCCGTTCGACCAGCTCCAAGACGTCTTCAACCGCCTCGCAGACGCCTCCGCGGGCGAGTTCGACGAGATCCTGACCGTGTGGCTGCTCACGGCGCACACGATCGCCGCCGCGGATCACCTCGACGAGAGCATCCCGGGCACGCCGTTCGACTCGACGCCGGGCATCTGGGACACGCAGTTCTTCATCGAGACGCAGCTGCGCGGGACGGCGTTCCCCGGCAAGGGCGGGAACCACGGCGAGGTCATGTCCCCGCTCCGGGGCGAGATCCGCCTCCAGACGGACCACCTCCTCGCGCGCGACTCGCGCACGGCGTGCGAGTGGCAGTCGTTCGTGAACAACCAGCAGAAGGCGCAGGACATGTTCGCGTTTGTCTTCCACGACCTGTCGATGTTGGGACAGGACCCGAACAGTCTCCTCGACTGCAGCGAGCTGGTGAGTGGCTCTGCTGCGCTGAGTTGAATAAGGCGTGCGGCGGCTGAAGATGTCCCCTTTTGTTTTAGATCCCTCAGCCGAAGCCTGTTATCGGTCGCGCGCACTTCCCGGCCGGCCTCAGTAACAAGGACATCGAACAGGCTGTGCGTACTACCATTGCTCAGCATTGATAACAAGACTAACCCGTACGCTCGGCGACAGTGCGCGGACACTCCCTTCCCGACGCTCCCCACTGACCCCGGCCCGAAGACGACCGTCGCCGCTGTGTAAGTAGATTTCACCTCCGGAGTCCTTGATCATCGTCTTATATCAACATGGACTATAGCCCCCTCAACTCCTAAGGTCCCAAAGACGTGTACTTCAAATTCGGAGGGTTGGAAGTTGAATTAGGTCCGGCCCCCTTATAAAGGGTCTGATTTAGGCTTCGTGCTGCTATTCGGCTTGGCTTTGAAACACGCGCTCGCGGCGTTTTGTAAATTTGTCCCAAATTATGATCTAGTCATGTTCATGTTTGAAGTTGATGGCGACTTCAGATTGCGGGGGGTACCGGCCACAAGTTAGCACTTGGGCACGACAAAGACACCGAGAGTAAACTACAGAAAGAAATCACGCTCCTGGGTTCACTTGCACCTCTATCCCGTCCAGTATTATCTCTACGTCGACAGTGAAGGACGGACAATCGACCCGGTCGTATGCCATCAGCCAGAACGGCACGGGGTCGACCTTCAACCACACTATTGTTCCCCGCTCAGTAGGCCCTTTGGGGTGCCGGAACGCGTAACGACGGAACCACGAGAAGAGGCCGGTATTCGCAGACAGCGACGGAGGGGCACGACCCATACCATCCGCCCAGTACCGCCGACAAACGTGATTGACCTCATGGATGAATTCATCTGAATGCAGCGGTTCTGTGGAAGAACCAGGGACAGAGGTAAGCGCGTACGCTGGATGATGTCGAGACAGACCAAGATGAGTCAAACGGACCTAGAGTCACAGAATCGCCAGTTTCGTTGGCATAGGATACTGACAGCGACGCACGCATAGCCTCCGTCGACGTCGACCGGCTCTCGCTGCGCGCACATTGGGGACAGATGTCAACTAAAAGCGTGACCGTGGTGCTTCCCCGATGAGTGAATATAAATTGATGGGCGCGCGGGGCAGCCGGGTCTTCTCCCGGCGTGGTGGTGCAGTCGACAGTGTACCCCATTCCTTCGAGTTGCCGGACGCGCCACACCCCAGGGAGGGACACCTCGAAACCCTTCCACGACATCGGGTCGCTCGGATTTCCCCGAGGCACCCAGCTCGTCTGATACGCTTGATTTCGTAGGTGTAGCTCCGACACGACTAGTTGTCCTGTCGCAGCGACCTCTGCGGCAGCAAGCTTGGCCAGTACGTCTTCTGGGACTTCGACGACACGGTAGTGCCAGGCTCCGGGATAGCCGATCGTGTACGCCTCGGTACCACCGGAACGCGAAAGTTGAGCGGAGTCGGGGAAGAGGATGAGGCCGAGGCGGTCGAGTGGATCGGGATTAGAGGCATCGTGGCCGTAGAAGCAGGGCAGGATTGCCACCCTTAGAGGTCGTCCGTGTCCAGACGGCGGGTATGAAAGAGTGATGACTGGAAGCCTTGTCAACACCCCGTACCCGGTGGTAGTATACGTCGCAGTGGAGAACTGGGGGCCGCTCGCGGTACCAAGATGGAGAACGATATCCGCGCAGTTGACGAAGCTCCTCGGGGACAGCGCGAGCAGGTCGCCTTCGTTCGATGCCGATTGCAACTTCAGGTCTTCTGGGCAGGTCGAAATGGGCTCGAGCGAGAGAGCACCGTCCGACGTCATGGATGTGCGCGACCCCCACACAAGGAGGCTTTGGTCCGGGATCCGGCGCAAGATCTCCTCCTGCAGACGCGTGAACGCATACCGCCCCTCGCCGTAGTTGATCGCCATGTGCACGCCGAAGATTCCCATGAGCGCATATGCCTCGTCTTCGACTTTTGTCGTCACCCGCGTGGCCGCCCACGCCATCCGCCGGGCGACGGGAATGTCGTTTAATGGCATTCACCGGAGGAGCACCATCTCCTCGATGCCCGTGACCTCTCGGATGACCGTCGCCAGGCCGCTCCGAGAGCCAAGCGGCTGCCAGTCCTTGGACACGAAGAGCACTGCCGCCGTCGGCGCAAGGAGCTCTTGCAGCGTCCAGCCGCGCGTCCACCAACGGCTCGTGCGGAACTGTGACTTTTCTGTGCGCGGATCTTCGTCGCCGTCGACGTCTGCGAGGTACGCGACGCACAGTGCTGCTTGCGCGTACCACTGGTACATCGAGTTGATGGCTTCGGAGAGCTCCGCGCTGCTGCTCTTGTCGATACAGCACGAGTCCACCCACGCCCAGTCGAACCCGTGCTCGCGCGCGAAGTGGCAGAAGTGTCTTACCTTATTCGGTAGAAGGGACAAGAGGGTAGGTGGCTCCTCAAGCCCAGTGAAAAGTCACGCTGCGCAGGTCTGCGCAGATATGCGCAAATCTGCGAAATGGTGTAAAGTGTAAAATACATCTGCGTGGATATGCGCTGGTCTGCGGGCGTCTATGTATGACGTTTCTTCCATGTTAATCTGATTTGCTTCGACGTTCAAACATGTCCTCTTCACGCATGTCTCGACCGTTTCGTCTGCGCACACGGGCGCGCGAAACTGGCCCAGTCTGCTCCGTCGACATGACGCAGTCGCGCGCGGGCGCGTTCGTGCAAAGTCGAACAAGTCTCTCCTCCCTTCACGCGCGTGCTCCTTCCAACTATCACAAAGGTGCTCCACGTATTTCACGTTCTCGGGCTATCATATAACTCTCAGACTTGTCTCCCGACCACCACCATCTCCCCCCGCTCACGTTTTCCCTGTCCCGTACCAGTCCCCCCGGTTTGCGCCTCTAGTTGCCTTTGACAGGAGTTTGTACTGATCTTCACAATAGATTCCGGAGCGAACGTCCGCCGGACCCGGGTCCATGCAAGAATGCGGTAGGTGGACTAACTAACTGGGTATATGCGCTCGAAAAGGCGATAAGGCACGCCCATCTTTCCTCAAGCATACTCTTATGTGTTTACTGATATGCCTGTGTCTCAGAAGTCCGGGTTGCACTCGAGTTTTGTTGCTAGGCAAGTATACTTTGGCACTAGTCCGGATGGCCTCCAAACTAATTTCGCATTCTCTCCCATCCAAATCTAGATACAAGTGAATGGCCCGGCGGCGCGGTACTGCAAGCCCTGGCGTTGTTACCAGGTAAGCTCTTTTATAAACCGAGGGACCTGCATGATGACGGCGGTACGGGCATACAGACGGCAGGGGGGTTGGTAGGGGAGGTGGGGGTATACTAGTTAGACGAACTGTAGCACTTCACATATGTTATCTCAATCGGCCTGTATGGGTGTAAAAAGCAGAATATATTTATTTATCTGTGATTTATCGCAATAGTGAGCCCGAACGTCCGAACGCATACCGGCGCAGAATCACACGTGATCATTGCATATCTGCGCAGACTCGCGCAGATTCGCGCAGAGTCAAATCTGCATTAGTGTAAAAATTCTGCGTGTATCTGCGTGAATATGCGGTCGCAGATTTGCGCATATTTGCGCAGACTGACGCAGCGTGACTTTTGACTGGGCCTCAAGGGGCACGTCCAGTTCGGTGTCCTTGACGGATTTACTGGGAGAACCGGCGGTGAACACGGTTTTCCCTGTGTACCCTAGACTGCGCGCATAGTGATGGAATAGGTCGCGTATATTCGAGGGGACAAGGCGTGAAAGCCACGATAGATTTGCTTCTTGAGGAGATATTTCCGTATTAGCATCATCCAAGATCAGCTTTTCGTGGTCCCTATCGATCCGGGTGGGATAGATGAGACTCTTGTTTAAGTTAAGCACGTCGTGGTACGATTTCTCGCCCTCGCTGGACCATACATGGGAGAGTATGGCGAAATGAACTTTACTGGGGTCAGTAAACCAGCTGAATTGGCCAGTTGAGGTGTTGAGAAGACGCATATGTGCTTAGGCGCTAAACTTACGGTAGGCAAAACAAACGTAGTGGTCGAATAAGAAACACAAGGTCGAAGAAGCAGGGAAAAGCACTCGCGATCGCTCTGTGGGGAGGCTGAGTGACTGCCGGATCGAGGAGCCACAAATTTATACGCACCTCCTTACCTGTACAACGTGTCTGCATGCGTGTACTTGGCGTGCTGCAGAACGGCGTTTTGCTGTTGGAATGCATCACAGCTGTCTATTGGCCACCTTCTAGCTTACACGTGCAGAGGGTGCGCCGCCTCGACGGGGTACGACTACGCTCTTTGCTAACTTCCGACCGCGACGTTAGTATACCACTAGCCCTGTTCAATACAGTCAACCGGTGCAGGGGCGGCCGCGCACAACCCATGCGCGCTCTCTATATGCGGCCCATCTCGCGCTCGATAGCCCACCGGACGGCTTCCTCGACGTCCTCTGCGATATACGTCGGCTCGTGAGCCGGCGGGCCTTGCGCGGGGTCGTAGACCCCGGTACGCACGAGGACCGAGGGCCAGCCTGCGCCGTTGGCGCCAGCGATGTCTGCACGTGTATACGTTGGCTGTGAAGACAGACACGTAGCGTGCAAAGGGCGTACCGGACTCAGGGTTGTCTGTTTGGTTGTGCACAGTTGGCTTTATTAGATGGCTGATTTCTATGAGAGAATATTACGGACCTCCAACCATGTATCTGGAAAAAACGACGCGGCGTGAGCGTTTGACCAAGTTATAGAATAATTGCCTCACACTGTTGGAAGGCGGCTAATGACTCCGCCTTGCAGCTCTTCCAGTCGGTCCTTCAGAACCTTCTCCGCAAATTTGTACGTGGCCGTGGAGGGTTTGCCGTACTGTACATACGGGTACGTGCGACCAAGGAGGGACTGTGAAGAGCTTTGAGTTATAGACCCTCGTCGGACTCGTCTCAGGAACGTACCTTATACACTGCTTGAAAGGCCTCCCGGAAAGCACCTTGCCCTACTCGAGGCTGCGGGAAGTCCGACTTCCACAATAGATCCGGATTGCAAAACACTAGCTCGATCGGCGCGTCCTGCTCCTGCACCGAGCCTTCCGGCTTGCGAGAGCGCGCGTCCTGCGATAGGGGCTGCTGATCTGCAGGCGAGGGCGTGTCAAGATATGGCCCGCCTATGAGGCCGCGCGAGCGGATGACGTCGATGATGACCTGGATGTCGAGCGACCAGTTGCGTGGGTCGTGGAACACAAATATCGCGGAAATGGGAGTTTTAGAGAAATCGACGGGTTTTGTAGAGACGCGTTCTTCTGGGGAGAGGTCATGAAAGGGCCATACTCTGTGCGAAGTGAGCCCTCGTGTGGGGTGGACCCTTAAAATATGAAGGCTTACTCCGGCTTCCACGCCAGAACGTCTAGCGTGGTGTAAACGTGCTTGAAGCCATAGCTGCAGCATTAATTGACTTCGGTATGCGCCGGGAAACAATTGGGAACAGGGACACGCACTCTTCCGCGACTTTGCGCACGACATCGTTGCGTCCACCGAGAACCAATACCGGCTTCTCAGCGTACTTGTGTACGACTGACTTTAAGATGGTGTGAGCTTGCAATATTTGGTTGCTTTGTATCTGTGCCCATCAGCGTGATGTTCATGGAGGGACACAACATGGCAATCCTACCTCGACACCGAGTTGCAAACTTAGCTGGCGCCTGCGTGCTTCTTCCCCGACGCCCCCTCCGTTTGTTAACTACGACAAAGGTAAATATTAGAGAATAAGAAAATGGTTGCGGTTTTCTAACCAAGATGAAGGGGATCTTGCTTGCGATAAAAGTAAGGAAGGGTTGCACAAGGGCTTGATTTGTACTTACACTCCCATAGGATTAGCACCATTGAGCATGTCCAACGCCCTTCTTGCCGCTGGGATTGTATGCGGGCCTCGTAGGAGGACGCCATCCTGATTATATGAGAAGGGACCATACAAGTCGCTCGCACCACACTCACTATGTCAAAGGTGAATGCTAAGGGAGGAAGTTGTTGCCGCGGTGCTTGGTCTAAGTGCACGGTTGGAAAGGCGAACAGTGACGACAAAGCGCAGGCCAGTTCTGACTTACGCTGAATGAACCGAGCTACCAGACGCGTCGGCGTAGTATTTGGCACGGGTGCCCATCTGCGCGGCGTCGTGAGTAGCGCAGAACGAACGGAAAGCATCGAGGTCGACGACGGAGACAGAGACGGCGAACGTCGCGGTCGCTCGCAGCCCGCGAAGGGCGTCCCGATAATCCCGGGCTCTCGGGCCGAGCCGAGAAGATGGGCGCCTGTGTCGCTACGCCTCCCGCGTCACGCGAGTCGGACGACTGGGGAAGGCTTGTGATTGAGTTTCTGGTCGTGCTATATCCTGGGGACGCTTCGGACTCTGTCAGCGCACGCTCTTTCCCTCCCGCCCTCACCCAATGACCCCGGCACGCTAAGTAACATTCGCCCGACCCTCTGCCTTCCTGTACATGATGTCTACGGCCTCCGACGATGCCCTCCACGCGTCTCCGCTCGTCGAGTTCCTCAACGCTCTCCCCGCTCCTCTCGCGACCACACTCGTCGCACTCGCGCCTTCGATAGCTCGTGTCAGATATCTTGTGCAGCTCTTCAGCTGGAAAACCTCTTGGGAAGACTCCTGGCTTCTACTTGGTCTCTGGTGGGCGTTATGCCTGATTCCCGAAATCGGCTTGAGGTACGTCAGTACAAACTCTCGCTTTGCGGTAACGGCATGAGAGACGTGACCGCGTGTCTTCCGTTATGATCGGCAACCCTGCAGTTTGCATGCATGCGCCTTTTGTTTCTGAAGACCAAGCGTACGAAAAGGTCCTGTTATGCACCACTCATACATACCACAGGTATTTACTCCCACCTGCGGCGTTTTTGCTGGTGCTCGCACTTCGTTCAAAGCCGACCCCTCAACAAACACCGGCACTAATCACCGAAGACACTCTCCAACGCGCCATAGCTGACTTGACAACTATCCAATCTCTCCTCCCTTCCATCCCCTCCATTTCCTCTGCCGCGACGATCCCCCCATTCGTCGTACTCCTCCGCGTATTCTCTGTACTGTACATCCCCTACCTATTGCTTACCTATCTCGTACGACTCCGCATACTGCTCGCCATCAGTGGGACCATCCTCCTCACCTGGCGCTCGCGCTGGGCCGCAGTCGTCCGACGCGGCCTCTGGCGAAGCGCGCACCTCCGCTGGGCCTCGTACCGCGCCTGGTCGAAACTCTCCGGGCAGCCCCTGCCCCCGATCACGCTCTCCCCCCAATCCCGTTCTGAGGCGAACCTCGCGAACCTCGCGTCGTCGTCGCAGACGCCATCATCCCCCGGGACCTCCATCCGGTTCTTGTTCACTATCTACGAGAACCAGCGGTGGTGGATGGGTCTCGACTGGACAGCGGCGCTCCTCCCGGGGGAACGCCCATCGTGGTGCTCCGCCTCCCAGCAGCCCGCCGCGCCGCCGAGCGCATTCGCCCTCCCCGCCCCGACGACGGCGTACACCCTCGCAGCCGACGGAAAGCGGCGGCTCAAACGCACCGCGCAGTGGCGGTGGGAGGAGCCCGAATGGCGCGTCGTTCTCCGTCGCGAAGGTGCGGGGACGAGTCGCGTCGAACGTCCGCTCCCGAGCGCGAAGGAGGAGAGTTCCGCAGCCGCGGGCGCGAGTAAGCTCCTGAAGGCGGCGGGTAAGATGCGGCAGCCGAGTCTCGACTCGACAGATCGCCGCGGAGAGAAGGACGGCGAGAAGGCGGCGGAACATGGCTCGGAGCACGCGGATCCCGTAGGGCACGGCGACGCTGAGGAGGAGCCGTTCACGGATCCGGATGGGTGGGTGTATGCGGACAACAAGTGGGAGGGCGCGAGTAGCAAGGGCGGGATGGGGAAGGTACGCGCATCTGCCCACTCAGAACTGCCGGATAAGTTGAAATGACCCCTTCACACAGTATACGCGATACCGCCGGTGGACACGCGTCGCAGTCCTCACCGAGACCGTCGAACTCGTCGAGCCAGGCGAGCTCGGTATCCAGCGCGCCGAACCGCCCGCTCTTCCCGACACCCCTACCACAAACGGCGCCCCCGCTACATCCGCACAACCGTCGCCTTCACACCCCGTCGACGATAAGTCTCCTCCGGAACGGACGTCTCTGGATGCACCAACCACAGGGGACGGAAGCGCGCCTGTGTCGTCGACGGGCGAGGCTGTACCGCCCGTGGAGGACGAGGGCTCGCGGCTAAGGCAGAGGCTCAAGGCGGCGGTCAAGGGCGCGAGGGGGCATGCGTAGCATACATGACGATAAACTTGCCGCGCGCTCCGGCAGACTTGGTACGGCTTCTGATGAGACAACGATCTGATGTTCTACTATGTAATACCTGGGGTGTCGATGGCAGCTGGAAGTTTGTCCCGGGGCACGTCCGCAGGTCCTCTCCCATCTGGAGCACTGCCTTATAGTATTCGAGGTTATATGAGCAGTGAAGAAAAGTTAGCGTTGTCAAAAACGATCCGAGGCTCCCCGGTGATGCACAAGCCTACATCGTCTTAAAAAAAATTAACGATGCCTGCGTTCAATTTCATGGTACAGGCCTTGCTAGTTTACGCGTTGCAAGTTTGACAGCACCGCTACTATTGCCGCGGTTTTCGCGAGGGCGTTCTTGCGGCAATGTCTCCATGTCGGGTTTGGGAGACTACGGCGTTCCGTATAGAGTCTGAAAAGTTGTTGACTATAGGTCCGTGGATGCCTCCTTTGCATTAGCCCTTGTACGCTGCGACCGTCTGGCGACTACACACGGCTAACGCCCATCATCCCCTGGCGACCCCTATGGGCGTTAGCAGCACTTCCTCCAACAAATAGCATCATATACATGAGGCTTTGAATGACCCTCGCGTCGACTGCGGGATGAGTTGGGCCGCCCCCGACAGGTCCGACGAGGGCATCTGTGCGCTCCCAAGGCCGTCTCGCAGGAACGGCGAAAATGTCACACCCCGTCACTTCATTTTCGGTGAGCTTATTGAACCTACGGTAGATGTGTGAGTGAAGACGAATCCTCCGCCGCATGAGCAAGCGAATGCGGCGGGTAGCGCGTTTTATACCCTGGACGTAGATCTATTACAATTTGAACAAGGTGGATGAACCAACTTCGAAGGGTTAATCGGTGAGTATATAAATGTATGAGCTACGCACTTCCTCCATATCACGTGCCACGATTAGCGAGGGTGTGTGTGTATCCCAAAAGTACATACGAAATATGCTGGTCAGTGCGGTGGGCATGGGCACGCGTGGAAGTGGCCCGAAAATACTAGCACTCAGTGAATGAACTTGAAGGAGTGCTCTACAAGATCTATAGGCGCTTATCATACTAAGCTAGGCGAGGTTGGTTATCTAATCTGCGTATGGTCTTCGAATTCAACCTTGAATTTCTTCATTTTCCGCTAAATCTAGCCAGAATTGCACGGAATTCGAAGCTAACTTGACTTGGCACCGCTATGTTGTGAGTCTCTCGTTGTCTAAGGGCAAAGGCCATGGTAAGTAGCTACAAAGTACTTCGACGGCATTCGAAACGCTTAGAACGGTGACGAATCGCTCTGCAAGTGCTATGTTAAGTTGCATAGGTTGTGGTGGTTTGAGGCTGTATCGCCTCGCACTGCTATGCACTGCAGCACAATGACTAAATGATCCAAAACGACCGCCCCAGCCCACCCAAAACCCCCCGCATTCGACCATCTAACATGCACTGCGCGAAGACCCACGACTACGTAAAGGTAAGCGTCTGTGGTGTAGGTACACTGCCTCGGGCGGTGCTCCGTGTATTCAGATTGGCAGTATTGCGAATGTCTATATATTAGGTTCGGGCGTTCCAGCAGCGTATTTATATGCCACGCATCCGGCTCTCCTCTGTCTTCGGGCACAATCCCAGCACCTTTGGGTACGTAGCTCAAGTCATGTTGCAGTCCGTCCCCTATCACTGACTACTTCAAACTCTAGCACAAGCTCCCAATCCGTGAAAAACTTACAGCGCTCAGCACTTGATTCGTCCCGTTCTGATAAATAAGGTAACGTAGTATGCTACTAGCCTGCGTCAACCGGCCGTCAGTCTCAACGATCTACAACACCACAGCATTTATGCGTCTCCTCAATACCCGGACAGGTCGATTTCGTTGGTTCAACGATCTACGCGAAGTCCGTTACGCTATACTATCCCATGTTTGGTCGACCGAAGGCGAGCAGTCGTTCCAGGAGGTCCAAGATGCCCGGAAGGCCCTTTCTCGGTCACATCGTCGACGCGACGCTCGAACTAGCGCTGATCGGGCAGAGACCGAAGGGACAAGTTCTGTGCTGCAGCAGCCCCAGACTGCCGAATCTTCGCAACTTTCTCTACTCTCTCCGAAGGCCCGCGATTTCTGCGTCTATGCGCGCGAGCAGGGGTACGACTGGGCGTGGGTGGACTCGTGCTGCATCGACAAGAGCAGCAGCGCGGAGCTCTCCGAAGCGGTCAACTCGATGTACGAGTGGTACGAACAGGCGGCCATCTGCTACGCATACCTGGCGGATGTGGACGGGGATGACGACCCTTGGGCGGAAGACTCTCAGTTTCGCGCGAGCCGCTGGTGGACGCGCGGCTGGACATTGCAGGAACTTCTCGCAGCGGCTAATGTCGTCTTCGTCGCCGGCGACTGGTCTTTTCTCGGGACGAAGAATAACCTGGCCAAGGCGATCGAGGAGGTGACTGGAATCCAGGAGGCGGTTCTCAGGCGGTGGACGCCGCTCATTGCTGTTCCTGTCGCGCAGCGCATGTTCTGGGCGTCGAAGCGCGTGACGACCCGGGTAGAAGACGAAGCCTACTCGCTCATGGGTATCTTCGGTGTGAAGATGGTTACCAACTATGGGGAAGGCCAACACGCATTCACGAGACTACAAGAGGAGATCCTTCGGCGTGTGCCGGACCAAAGCCTATTCGTATGGGGAACTCGGCGTGGCTCTCTTACTCCCGTTGGTTTTTCCGTGGATGCCCCTACCCCGTTCTTGGATGGCTTAAATCAACCTTCGTTGTCGATCGTGCAAGGCCAAAACCTTCTTGCTAGCTCTCCTCGCGACTTCTCCGACTGCTCCGACATCGACGTTAATGTCTATGAAACCGATGGCGCGCATTTCCCTCAAGCTCCCTTGGAGTACACGATGACTAGTTATGGCGTGCGTACACAGATGCCTCTCATTCTTCGGCATAACCCGGAAGAAGAGGACGGACCTATGAAGCTTGCAGTCCTCGCGTGTTCCTACGGCTACACAGGCTGGTATAGGAAGGACGAGAGCGAGCTAGGGTACAGGCGTGGCCGCCTAGGACTCCTGCTGGTCTCTGATCCCGTGCGCGGTGGCGACGTATACACTATTGGAATGCGGCGTTCGGAACAAACCTCACGACTATACTCTGGAAACGCTTCTTGGTGCCGCATCATCGAAATTCCTGAGGCGTTTCTCGTCTACGCGCAAAGGCATGGCCTGATTGCTATTCAAGATGTTCATCTCCTCAACCGGAACGTCAGCATGCAGCGCATACTGACTTGGAATCCGGATGCCGTGCAATGGACATTTTTCAACGTTGCTCTCCCAGGCAAATGGCGTGTACGTCAACTCGAAGCGCGCGGCTATTCCGTCCAGTGCACAACCTCCCCAGCGGTCGACCCGTCTCTCCCGCCCGCACACCACTTTATCCTCTCACTACGTTGGGACGACTGTGGTAATTTCTGTCGATGTCTGCGAACGATGTGCCACCCTCGAAGGAGGGACACCATGGCGGGCGGTACGGACGTCTGTGTCCTACTTCGTCGACACCACACCCAGCAGGCGCCTTGCGAATGCACGAGCTTCATCCCAAAGATCTGTCGTCTCTCCCAGGCCGCAGCCGCTCAGAGATCCCCTCCACGTTTGCAACATGAAAGATCACGTTGAGAGCTCTACATGGACCGACGGAGTGGACACGGGGTTTCGTATGCCCGGATCGTTATCTCAAGGAGGTGGGAGCGGTGCCGTCTTCCGTGAGTTCGCCTTTAAGTATCCCACAGCGGTGGTTTGGGTGAAAATGGACCCCCCGCCGTTCGAGCAGGGCGTCCAGGTCGGTGCGACGTTCTACACAATAGACGTTGAAATTATGAGGACATCTGGGGATTAGCACGTTCAGCCCGGGCGGGCGTAATGGAAGTGGTTCAAACTTGAAATCCTGCGGGCCCGGCTCATTACCTGTTTAGCACATTATGGCTTGCTCCCGTGACGGACGAGCGCGTCCCTCAGATATCTGTGCTCCCCCGCGCGTAAAAGCTCGCGCTCAAGAGAGCCGTGTTCCACTCGCAACCTGGGAGGGTTGAAGTGTGATACGTCTCTGACGTCACCCACATTTTCAGATGGGCACATATTTAAAGGTGTCGCGCCTTGTCACTTGAACCAACTCCCTCTCGCAATCCCCGTTCCTCCCATCCCAACCTGTTTACTAGTATCACGGAAAACTGCTATCATAAATGGCCGACGCACAGAAGCAAAACGTCGTCGTGCAAACCGCCGTACCCCACGTACGCGTCACTCTCGAGCGTCCGCCGTGGAACCCTGTTCCTGCATACCGGAAGAGTCTGCCTAATGCAGGTGAGCGCACTCCCCGTCGTTGCATGCTCTCCAAGCTCACGTTGAAAACTAGGCACCGCACGCGCAAACCGAGCTCCGTCGGTCAGCGCACCCGATGGTACCGCGGAGTGGACTGAGCAGCACTCCCACCAGACCGTACTCCAGCAACACTGTGACTTCTTTGATACCGACAAAGATGGTATTATCTGGCCTCTGGATACCTACCGTGGCTTCTACGCGCTCGGTTTCGGGTTCTTTCTCAGCCTGCTTGCCGTCATTATCATCCATGCCAACTTCTCGTATCCAACATGTCCTGGGTGGCTTCCGGACCCATTTTTTCGACTCTACGTCAGGAATATACACAAAGCGAAGCACGGGAGCGACACAGGGACATATGATAACGAAGGGCGGTTCGTGCCGCAAAAGTGAGTAGCATATATGCGCATGGTCGCCATCCATTTACGCTCCGGAATACTCTAGGTTCGAAGATTGGTTCAATAAGTACAGCAATGGTCAAGACGGGTTGACCGTTACCGACCTCTGGACGGCCTTGAAAGGTCAGCGAGTCATCATGGATCCCATTGGATGGGGTGGCGCACTGTTTGAGTGTAAGCACGTTCGACTTGTCAAAAAAGTTGCTTAATGAACCCCAACGCGCTACATCTAGGGACCGCGACCTACATCATGTTGTGGCCCCAGGACGGTGTCCTCAGAAAAGAAGATGTGCGACGGGTGTACGACGGGAGTATCTTCGTCGACATCGCTTCGAAGCGCGCCGGGACGGCTAAGACTAAAGCCGCGTGAATGCGAAGCACGTTATATATCACACTTGAAGCTTGAGCTTGGACAACGCCCCATGTGGCACTGAGTATGTATGTCGTCCGGGTATTACTGTGGCGTAGTGTGGCGTCCCCATCCATTGTTGTGTCTTCTTTATGTCTTAGTATGTCTGGTTTGTTGTGTTTGGCGCTTACGAGCGAGCGCGCGCATCTGTCGGGATCGCGCGGATGGTGGCGCGCGGGCCCCTTATGTATCCAGCCCGTTCCCTACGAACACCTTACGCGTTTGCTCTCTGCAAACACGCCCGTTCGCCCTCCTCCCCGTCGCCGCTCGTCGTCCGACCTCGCGCGCTTAGACGCCGAACAAGCGCCCACGAATGTTAAATTCTACATGGTTAACGGGGAATCTTGTTTATGACGTAACATGTGCTACTGTACTGTATTTTGAGGTTATGCATAGAGACTCAGGCTGCCGACTCGAGCCATCGAACCTCGCCATCCCCATATCCAACACGCCCCGAACTGTCCGCCATTCCCGACAACCCAGGCAAGGTCCTACTGCTGCCATAGAAGGCACCCGCTTGTACCTAAACAAACGTTTCCCTCACGCTCCGCCGACGAGAAATCAAGTATTCGGACACCAACCGTAGGTAGAAGAAGCGCGGCAATGCCGTCGGGAGAGGTCATACTGCTTGAGGATGAGGGCGTGCGCGTCTGAGGGGTGGAGGGCGCGACGGGCACGCATACCGTACAGAGCAGGAAGCATGATATCATATGGGGCTGCGTGCCGAGTGGTCGTGCTACGATTTCCAACGAAGTGGCGTTCCAACGATGTTACCGCGAACTGCTTCCGGGCGGGACAAGAAAAAGAGAGAGGGGTGCTTGTCAGGACGGACAATCGTATCCAGAAAGCCCTGCCGCTGCCATCGAATGTCGTTTTAGATGTAGCACATTGCTAGTACTTAGTGCCGACGAACTACTAATAATGTCGCCCGGGCAGCCTGTGTGGCTTATTGGATGGAATAATGGTTAAATATAGGCATGGAATGACAAGCATCATCATGATCGTCGTCATCGTCGTTGTGTGCGTCCCAAGGTATGACTTGAATCGGGTTCTCTTTTGCCTGCGTAATTAAGGCTAAGAGTTCCAAAACATCCGCTCCCAGCGAGGTCGACGATGTGTTCCTCGAGAGACTTGAGTAGATACGCCCCGAGAGCTTGATGTCTAGGAGGTAGACGAGAAGGTCCCGTCCTTCCCAATGCCACTGAGTGCGGGCAAAGTTCAGCTGTACCATCCTGTCTTGATCTCCAAATGATTTTGTGCCGTTGGGCCAATAGCTGATGCAATACTGCCAAGAACCCGGGTATAGGGCATCTCCTATGGGGTCTCTCTCAAAGGAACGCAAGGAGTTGGGTCGTGGCGACGGGTCCGGTACCTGCGGGGCGTATCGACGGTTCTGATCCTACTATAAGTGAGAGAGGATGTAGACGTAGGCGCAAAGCCATATGTGACGCCGTTCCAGGTGGACTCGGAAGGCCTCCCCGGTACGTTCGTTGACAAAGTGGAGAACGTGCGGCAAGGGGACTACGGTGCCTTGCGAGTGTATACCGGTTTCTTCCTGTAGAGAGAAATGAAACGAAGCGCCTTGTGCGATGAACCACGGAGAAAGGCACGCATGCTGGGGCTCGAGGTCGGACAGTCGCATCCAAGGATGAGGAGGGATGAGCGAGAGGTCGTGGGTGATACATAGTCCTAGAGAGTGCGCTCGAACGCGCACATCGCTGTAACCCGCTGGGGGACAGCGATATACGTCAGACATAAACGCGACCAAGGAAGAGTGATTGATATGAAGTAGCCGGTAGACGTCGACTTCATAAGGCGTCGGCTGATCCCGTGAAGCAATTTCGGGAGGCGCATCGATGCTGGTAAGTCGCACGCCAACGGAATACTGCGGGCGACTGCTTTGCACGTCTCGACGTTGATGCAAGATAAGCCCTAAGCAGTCCCCAGATGCGGTGTCGCACGCAAGGACTGCCAGCGAAAGTCGACCGAAGGGGGCGACAACTAGCTTACAGCGAACACCGGAGCTAGTCACCACGAAATTTGGGTTGACCTATGTTAACATAGTCGATTTGTGTATTACTATGATGATATAACACACAAATCACTCACGAGAGTGTCGCTGAGGTCGATTTCCATTGTCGTTCCAACTTCCTACCATGGAAAGGTGCGTTGGAACAGATTTGTAGTGTGCAGACGAAGCGAAAACTCGAGGAGAAGGGGCAAGGAGAACACTGGCCGTGTTCCAGATGTCACGACCGAGGCGCCCTTGCGGGAGAGGGAACGGCCCCATGCAAAGAGGGTCTGGTCGGGGCTACGCTTCATGATCTCCTCATGAAGCTGACGAAACGCTCCTCTACCTTCTCCGTATATCGTTGGCATCGTTACGCCAAAAAGGCCCTTGAGGCAGTACGCTTCGTCTTCTACTCGGGTCGTGTTGCGCATCGAGGCCCAAGACATACGGCGTGAGACGCTGACCTCCTGAAGATCGCGTCGAAACGTCAGGACCTCCCTATCGATGCCTGTTATGTCCGAGAGCAGATCCGCGAGGGAGGCCTTGGTTCCTAGATACGTCCAGTCGGTCAATACGAAGACGAGGTACCGCGGTGCGATGAGCTCCTGCAATGTCCATCCTCGTGTGAATCATTTGCTCATACGAAAGGCGGACTTCGGCGACTCGAGAAGGACGGCATCAGGCACATCATGGAGGTAGGCGTAACAGATTTTCGCCTTCGTGTACCAGCTATACATCGAGTTGATCGCCTCCGAGAGCTCCGCGCTGCTGGTTTTGTCAATACACGAAGCATCGATCCATATCCACGCAAAGCCGTGACGATTCGCCAGCGCTGCGAATCCGCGGACTTTGGGATGAATCCGAGCGTCGTCGTATGGTACTCCTGTCTGGGATAACGACTGAATATCTTGGAAGGATTGTTCTTAATCGAGCCAGACGTGCGACAGAATCGCGTACCCGCCTGGAACGTCCTCGGGGCAGCCGAAACTCTTCAACCCGGGACGTTCAGTGGAAAGCAACCACATGAATGATATATCACCTAGGAATGGTATGAGCACGCGCGTTGCAGTAGGATAGTCGGGCACCTACTAGAGGCCGCAAAGGATGAATGAGGCGGGGGTCTTTCTTACACAGGCTGCGTCTTAATCCCTGAACTTATGCGAGTCGCATGCACTAATTATAAACTGCCCCTGGCATCGCCTCATGGTGGTAGTAGATGCATGGCTGACATCAATAGCAGGAATGGAAGAGCAATTCACGCACACGACGAAGCAACACCGGAGGTGTGCTGATCCAGCTCGCTTCTAGGGCGAGTACACATGCATGGGAGTCGAAGGGATACTCCTCCGAGGGCATGAGCTGGACAGCCCTGAAGAACTGCTGACCATCCGAAGGACAGTCCTCTTTCCCCTCGGTGCTGCAGGAGTGCAGTGTCATGTGTATATTTCCAGGCTGAAGCGTGGGTAGTGACCTAGGCGCAACGTGAAAACGGACGAATCCTTTGGAGCTCCGTGCCCCGCACTCCGCTGGACATGCATTAGTTGTTCGGGAGCTGGAGGTCTTCTAACTCGCCTCGAGCTTCAGATCATCCATCCTCCTGCCTACACCCTCGATGCGATTCTCCAGCTCGCGCACATTCCCCTTCACCAAATTCTCGTTATCAGCCAAGCTCTTCTCCACGCCGTCGACCGCCCGCTGCAGCTCCTCCAGCGCGCCACGCACCCGGCGCTGCTCCTCCTCCAAGCTCTCCAGCGTCTTCTGGAAGCCCGCCGCGGACGTATGCAGTGCCGACAGCGTGCGAAGGCGCGTCAGGATGTGCGGAATATGCGGGAGCAGCGGCGCGAGACGCGTCAACACGGGCGCGAGCTGCTCCTGCAGCGCTGCAGAGGACGCGGACGGAGCAGCGGGTGGTACAGCGGATGAAGGCGATGACGCGGAGCCTGCGCCTGAGGCTTGAGGATGGTGTGCGCCGCGTCGCTGGGAGGCGTTATGCGCCTGGCTCCCACTTGAGCCGGATGTGCGCTCGAGCTCGGAGTTGAGCAGCTTGATGCGGCGGGAGATGGAATCGATATGGCGCGGTTGCGTGAGGAGTGTGAGTTGCGCGTTGAGACGGGTGAGAAGCGGAAGCAGGGGAGGTGGTAGTGGCGCGAGCTATGGGTAGTAGGTTAGCCGGCGCCAAATCGAACTACCGAATACACTGTTTGCATACTTCGTCTAGGGGCGCGCTCGAGGATCCTACGAGCTTTTCGAGCTCTCCGACCCGTTTGTCCATCTCCGCAATGTCCCTCGCTTCCGGAACCTTGGGCTTCACACTCGAAGGTCCGGGTTCTGCCTTCACGTCCTGGGATTTCTTCGTCGCCTCCCGCGCCTCCAAAGGCTTCGCGTCGGGCGCGTCTTCTGCATCAGACTCCCCTAATACAACGCTAACGAGCTTACTCCGACCTTCACGCGCCTTACTGATTTTCTCGATGCGACGCTTCACATCTACCATCCCGCGGATAAGCTCGCCGGGGTCTGCGTGTCCCGCGTCTTTCTCTTTGCGGAGCAAGGGGTTCGTGGGGTCGGAGAGCTCCGTCTCTAAAGCTGCTACCTCGGCTTGTAGGAGACGTAGGCGCGTGGAGAGGGGTATAGACGAATGCGTTGGAGATGTGGACCTCGACTCTTCATCCGGAGACGGAGATGGTGGATAAACATATTGGACCTTTGGGCGATGGTGCTCTGAAAGTGAAGCGCGTCAACGTTGCGATTGAGAAGGAGAGATGCATTGACGTACTCTTCTCTGCCTTCCTAAACTTCTTGGACGCCTCTTCTGGGTCTACGCTACTTGCGTCCAGCTCCTCGCGACCAGACGCTTCGCCTGCTTTCCCGCTGCGTCCGTACCCACGCGCGGGTGCACTTGCTTCGTCGTCGCTCGAGTCGCCTTTCTACCAGGACGCGTCAGAGTGAAGAAGGGGAGCATATTTATGGCGACTGACGTTGTCATTAGCTGTGGGGAACACATCGTCTGTTTCATACACATCTGGAGCAGTGTCCTGTTTGCCACTTCGATTAATGGACCGCGACAGATAGCAACGACATTGTCAACATACGATGTCCGGAAGATTAGCATACTTGGTCGTGCTCATAGTGTTTATTGGGTGATCAGGGTATCGTTAAGGTCGAGGAAGGAAGAGGTGATGTAGCGGGCTAGCCTTGAACTTCAAGCAGTAGAGACGAGGCGGGAATGCAGAGAATACAGGCGCCGGTCTTCCCCGCCTTCGCACTTTACACTCATCAGCCTCATCGACGCCTCAGGCCTGGCAGCTTCTGACTCTCCCCTGTGGCCTCGTCAATTGAGCACCTCTCATGAAATACTGCGGAATTGAACCGGATAGCATCTCTGTCACTCTGCCCGATTCGAAGTTGGACTGAAAGTTCGACTCAGATTCCTAGACGGCTCACCTCAGGACGTTTCTTCTATAGGCTCTGCGGACGCTTGGGAACCTGTAGCCGCTGGATGCTGGTGCTGCAGGCAAAAATTAGAATGTACGACCCAACTGGCTGTTAAAGGCTGCTTTAGGGAAGTATCTTATCACAATTTAACCCAACGGTTCACCCGCTAGGTTCGCTTCACCGCAAGCGAGGTGGAGGCGGAGGCTGACCGTAGTGGCTGGTGATGCTTGCTAGTGGCAGTAGCTCTTATAAAGTGCGGCGGCTCCCCTTCTGACTCCCCTTGCTCTCTTCTTCCCCGACCACCACCACCACGTCTCGTACATCGTGCTCTCTGGTGTGTGTAGGGCAGCGCCCGCCGCTTCTCTACGACCCCTGACCCGGACTACTACCTCTATTCCTCCGGCCTTGGTTTGTGCGGCGTTCCTAGGCACTCTCGCGACGACTCTGGTTTCTGCTCTATCTTTTACTAGCTCGGTGCCAGGACTAACCGTTTTGTTCATGTCGACGGTTAACGATGGTTTGAGGACATCAAGCACGCAGTGCCCTTCCTTCGCCACAGTCCCTGGGTACACCCGGTAAGCCCATCTTCCATCGGCGTCGTCTCTTTATTGGTGCGACTAACACTCATGCTCATCGAAGTAACCGACATTTTTGTTGTTCGGCCGCGGGAGCCCAACGCAAATACAATATGATAAACCCAGTAATACTCGACGACTCGTAACAAACCTTGTCTCAAGTTAGCCTCCTTCCTCTATCACTACTCTGACACGGCTGACACTGGCTGCGCTTCGACAGCGTCGATAGTGCACCGTATTACGAGGGTCAGCCCGTAGTATGACGACGCCGCTCGCTTGCTCTCCAGCGGTCGTCTGCACCTCGGAGGTCAACACAAACGCCCCCAAGTTCGACCATCTTTATCCACAAACTATCTCACTCGGCTGCCTCTCTTCATTTCTATTTTAAATGCTTGGTTGGTCTTGAGTATTATCGTTATATACTCCCGACTAACTAACTTCCCTACTTCTTGTCCACAGTAACGGTCTACTCAAACACCTAATAAATTGCAATCACTATGCGGAACTGAATAAAACCATACACCGTCTCCTCGTAAGTTTGGGCCCTGCATTCTGGATGTATAGATCGCTAACGTGATGCCGCCGGAAGTATGCAGGGCTCTCAAGAAACCCCCAAAATCCAAGCGTATCGCCAACCTGTAAACAAACCATCTAATTGTGCCCATTTATAAAGACAAAACCCGTATACAATACAGGTGAGCCATTAGTCTCCTTCCAATGCACTTGTATGCTGAGTCTATTCGCAGCCGCGCCTACTTTGCTGAGGCGCGCTCGATGAACGTTTCCGGCCTTTCGCGCGTTTCGCGCTGGGCACGGCGACTGGTATTGAACATCAATAACTTCGAGAAACACACCATTCGTACACGCAAGAAAATCCGATGTATCCGGCGAGAAAACTCCGAAAACCCGACACGTATCCCCGGAAGAAAATCGAGATCGTTCACAAGGTGAGCACTTAGATACAGCATGGCGGGCCTCGTAATTTACTCTACGCAGTCGCACTCTCGTGCGCTCGACGCCTGCCGCCTGGTATGTTTTGCGATCTTCGCAAGACCCACCTCCCGAAGACTCGAACCGATCAACTAAACACCACAATGGCTCCCGAGTAAGTAGGTTCATCTTCGTATGCTCTTCATTGGACTGGTCGCTGATTCGCGCTCTCGTAGTCGCCCTGTCTAAGAAACCCCACAAACATCCGTCGCGTGACCCGACAAAATCCAGAAACAGCGCATCAAACTCTACATAACGGAAACTGTAGCACGTCATAAAGGTGAGCTTTTTCCTCGCTGACGATCGTCGTCGGTGCTAACCTCGTCTAGGCACATTCGCCTTGAGAAGGTGCACTCGGGAAAGTCGCTGGCGGCGACACTGTACGACCACGCACTTGTATAGGGCCAGCCGTCTCTGCCGCTGCTTTAGCGCGCTCGATTCCACGAAACAACATCATCAAGAATCATTCCTTCTCCGGTGCGCTCCACCCACCAAACCCCCAAACCCCAGAGGGCGTGTAGCATGTCTAAATGTCTCCGCATCTTGTAAAACGCTGTAAACCTACGTATTACTATTATTGTACTCAATAAAATCCACGTCAACGCTGTCCTAGAATTGCACCGTAAACTCATGGTTGTCTTTGACTTGCGCGTTGAGCGATGCCCTGTCCCGCAAGCGAATCAGATGAAAAAAGCGTCACCTGAGCGATTCGAACACTCGCGGGCAAAGCCCAACCGCTGGCAGCTACGAATAGCAGGCGATCCCGTTAACCACTCCGGCAAAGTGACTCATCGACATGTGTGTTAAAGACATATATAATGATGAGCACTCATGGCACACCAAATCTTGTTGCCCCGCCGCGCGGCAGCCCCCGTCTACAGCTGCCTTCTCAGAGTCGACTGTCACGATGGCAGAACACCGAGAAGGTAATAAACCGGTTGTATAGAGTGTACACTAATCGCGCGCATGTTTTTCAAGCTCAAGACGCACGGGACAACATGAACGACTCGAGCAGCTTCTCAATTCGCTCCATTTGAGCTGTAAGCGCTGCCAGCTTCCCCTCAACGGCGGAAAGTCGCTCCAAGGTGTCCCTTGCGCCATCAGCCGAGTCGTCGTCGGCCTTTTCTGGGGTACAACGAACGAGACTATGAGACTCTTGATGTTCGCCTACGGTGATACCACCTTTCATCTCATCGCAGTCTTGGCAGATATAGATGTTCTGCTCGGCTATTATGGAAGCGGGTGATTAACAAAGGATAGAAAATGATGAGATAGAGCTCACCCGGGCAGTTGATGCAGTACCAACAAGGATATGCCACGATTGCAGAGCAGGAGATACAAGTTGGGCTAACAAACCCCACGTCTCCTTCTGAGTCGGACCGGGATAATTTCTCCCGTAGTCGACCCAATGCCTTTGTCTTGCCAGTGTTCTCCGTTTTCCCGGCGTCAACGATGCCATCCTGTTGTGGCCTCGCCGCAGCTTTTGCCAGTTGCTTTCGAGCCCGTTCGAGCCCTGCATCCGACAGTCGCAGGATCTTGCCGATCTCGCGATATTGGTGGAAGGCCCTGCGCACCTTGACAAAGTCGTGGGTGGGTAGGTGAGCCTCGGGGACGTCGTCTCGTGTCTTTATAGCTTCTAAGCACGACGGCTTGTCGCAGAAGTCGAGGGTCCAGCGATTGCCACACTTCAAGCACATCAACCGGGCGCCGTATATGCGTTCGCCGCAGGCATCGCAGTCGGCTCTGTGAATAATGAGCGCGGTGCGGGTAGAAGAGTGTAAGATACGTACAGATGGGAAGGTATTGCAGGCTTCCGGTAGTCCCTGAGCACGTAGAAACAGCGCACGTCCTCGCACGTCGCCGTGCCATCCAGGACAGCGAATCTGTCAAGGTCGTCTGCAGTCGCTAGGTTGTTCTCCTCGCGCTCAAGCAACTTCAGATACTCGCGCCTGATGTCGCGACGCGCCCTGAAATAGGACCACGAGAAGAGTTTCCTTCGCGCCTCATTCTGCGCTGCGGTCAACGCATATTTCCATAAGGTACGGATTTTATTCTCTTCGAATTCTGAAGGTGGTGGTCGAGCAATAAGTGTTTCCGGAGGGACGCGCTTGAAGAAGAACTGAAATGACTTGTCGTCTTCAACGCCGTAGCCCCAGCTTCCGGACAGCGTGCCGCAGTCCTCGTTGAGGGTACCTGTAAAGTAGACGCTCTTCAAGCGCGCTGTATATGTCATGCTGAAGTTGTATTCGATCGTGCCATCTTCGTTCGTCTTGTACCCTCCCAGAACCGTATAACCTGTCCCAAACGCAGCGACGTCGCTGGCTTCGTACGTGCTGTGGTCGGCGGACGCATGTAGGCAAAATGTAATTATAGGACCGATCGGCCATCGTTGTGCACCGGTGAGCCCATGCCATCTGCCAAGGCTGAAAATGATAGTCAGGGTTGTATGTGGTGGGGGGACGCATTGGGCAACACAACGCACATTGCTCTAACGGCTCCGTCCGCTTGAGCATCGTTCTCAGTCACGATGTCTTCGGCGACATTGTACAGGGCATCTGCCGCTGAAGGGTAATTGAGCAACTTCGAGGCGTCGATATTCTGATCTTCGTTCTCGTCCACGTATTCGTACTCAGAGAATTCCCATCCGCGTAAGTTCTCGAGCGACCAGAACTTCGTGCTGTCGTGCCAATAATCGAACTAGAAAGAGTCAGTTCAGACGGCGCGCTACATTGTGGCAGCCCTGTACAACCACGTACTAGCTCGCTTGCATGAACTTTGAACTGCTGTGCCACGTCCAGCTTCTGCTGCTTGAATAGAGCTGAGAATTTTGCTGTAAGAAATCTCCCAGGGGTTCAACTCGAGCAACACGTACCTTCAAGGTCATTGTGTCGGAAGTCTACGGCATCGAAAACCCAGACGATCGTGTCTCCAGAGTCCCATAATTCGTCTTTGTGGACGACCATCTTACGGCAGATTCGGAATATCTCGAAGTCGCGCTTGAGAAGAAGATATAAGAGGGGAAACAGGTACTAGAAGATGCTGTGAGACAATCCATACGAGTACAAAATCAGTGATGACCTACCTTCTCGATACGCCCTGGCCCAGTGATGAGAGCAAGTGTGTCGATAGCGTCGATGTCGTATCGGACCGTCTCTAGGCCCTCTTTTAGCCGTTGCTCCTCCGCATCGACATAACTCTGAAAGCGGGCTTTGAGAGCGTCCGACTGAGATGTGCAGACGAAAGAGGACGTGAGAGTGCACACTCGTTTGTATACCGTCTCCAAGTACTTCTCTACCGCTTGTGCGTTAGCGGGGTGAATGAGAGGTCTCATAGAGAACATTCGCGCGAGAATCTCGATGATCTTGTCTCTGTAGTATGTGGCGGTCATCTGCCAGCCTGTTTATGAAGGTAGTATGTAAGGACGTGGTATCCTTTCGAAAGTTGAGCTGGCCTTACCTATCGCCCAATAGGCCAACCAATGAAGGAGGCTATTAAACGTAGTGTTGAAATTTGCAAAACTTGAGGGCACAAGGCGATTTACACACCTCCAATTCTCGGGGCGCGATGACGTCAACTCGTTGACCTCCGAGATGGTGATAAACCCAGATGCGTCGTCGTCGAAGGCTTCAGCGAGGGCCTGCAATCTGTTGATATTGATCCATTCCAGGGCCCACTCGTCGTCGTCACTAATGTGTGTCGCGAAAGCTTCCCCCCTTTCCCTCTTTTTGACGTCAATCTGTTGACGGTAGTAGTCACGCAGTGCAAGAACAAAGTGCCGAGCTTTGACATGTCCAGGCCAGCGCTGTGTCAATGTTAGTATACCTCAGATGCCACGTACGCCGTCGTGCCAAGCAAGCTTACCATATCCTTCCATATCTCGTGGATTTCCTGTTGTAATGAAAATGAGTCGGGGCCGAAGGGTGTGGTATGTGTACGCACCGGGTTAATGATCCTCTCGTGTGGGCCTGATGTGACAGCCTCAATGACGCGGTCGCCCTCGTGATGGACCACCCGCCGCATCTCCTCCGTAAGTTCCCTCTGCTGCATCTTGAACTTGCGTTCAAACACTTCCAAGTTCTTCCGGATCGCGAGCTCGGGGCTCTCGAACAACTCGAGCTTAAGCGCGTCTAGATTATCTAAGCCAGAGTGGCCACCATGCTCTACGCCTTCACGGTCCCCACGCTTGGTTGTGTTAGTCGCAGAAGGCGGCTTGAACCTGAGCAGCTCGTTCAATACGTCGCTATTGCCCATCACCGCAGTCGGCCCACCCTTCTTCTGGACAAGCGTTGCGAGCTCCTGCTGCTCGGGCGATGTCGCCTTCTGGAAAAACTCGATGATCAGATCGATTTTCGAGTTCAACGAGGCGAGCTTGCGGTTCGCATCGTCGACGCCCATTCCCGTGTGGATAGCGAGCGCAAATGTGAAGTCTTTCCTTCGCTTCACGAAGACGTCCATGTATCCCTTGAGAGTGCTTTCCCACACTGACCCCTTGATGACCTTTACGATGAGGCGTTTTTTCGAGTAGGTGTCGCAGGCATTGCCGCAAGCGGTGATGTCATCTGCTGTCTGTTTCACAAGCTCTTGCATACGCCCTTTAACAGTCATACCCCCATGTCCTATGGTATCCTGATCCTTGATAGACCGTAACCTACAAACTTTATTAGTTTGCGCAACAGAGGCTATCCCAAAACGTACTGGAGAAGTGCCTCCATCATGTCCGTCATTTGTAGAAATAATGTCGCTATTTTCTTGTCGTTATCTCGCCGCTTCAAATCGAGCTCGACCACTATCCTGAAGGCGCCGACGGCGACTTTGAATCCACTAGTCATTCGTACAAAATTTGGCATCGTGACACCGAGGGCGCAGGACTTACTTCCAATGAAAGGGTGTAGCTTAGCTACCTCGTCTAACGCTTTGATGAGCCCTGGGAGGCTGTCTACCAAGGAATTCACCCCATCCCGCACAACCTTGAATGCTTCACTCTCGTACGCGGACTTAAGCGGCGACGCGTAGTCCCGCGAAGTTGCTATGTCTGTCTGTATTGTGTTGATAAAATCGCCTAAAGGTGTGAAGGTGTGTCAACATGTGCAGCGAACATGACATGCGCGGGATCCACCCACCAGACTTGTTTACCAGCTTGGCCGACTTCGAGCCCTGGTAGTTGTGAAATCCGTTCTGCGCACCATTGATCGCCCGAAAGGTGCCATCCAGCCTCTTCACGACGTCCAGGTCCTCGTCGTTCACCGCCTCAGGGAAGGCAATCACTAACGGAATACCTGACTCGTCGTCGCCGTCCACAAGGCCTGGGGATCCGGCTGGATCGCGACCCTGTCGCTCCGAAGATACATGAGACCTAGTGGCTTTATCCTTACCACTGGAGAGTGAAGGCATAGCTGGATAACAGGGCAGTTCGGGGGTCGACAAGTCGTAGGGCGTCGCAACCCTCATCTTTATGTGATACTAGCGACCTCGGTACGGCACTGCGCATCCAATGCACTTTGTCAGGGCTCGCCGCTCAAATCGACAGATCCGGGAATTGGAGTACACGCTGCGGTGCGTCTTTTCTACGGCCTGTCGAACACTAGCCCTACCGTCTCAATAACGATCTGGTGGATTTGCAAACGTCAGTCAACTCGGACGCCCATGTGGTTATCGTTGATCCGGGCACGACTGATCGAATACATACCATAAACACTGGGCTGATGCTGGAAGTTCAGCATACCGTGGAAGGCCAAGGCGCGATTTCAAACTTCCGTACAACGGTGCTCCCGGGGCGTGTGTCGTGGAAACCGCTAGCTCAAGTATGTAATGAGCAGCAGTTTCCAATCGTCGAAGTCAAGCGTCGGTTGCCAGCTCTCCGCGCTGTCCTGTATCAAATAGCGCGTTTGCCGTACTACCTGCGTAGTAACGTCGGCTCGACTCTTACCGACGTTGATGTTGAGGGATGGTCGATGGACGATCCGTCTAAACTTGAAGCCGGGCGTGAAAATGTAAGGCCTGGGGAATTGAGACAAAATATTAGCCCTATTGGTCTCCAGAAAATGTGTTGAGCGACCGAAATTCCGTTGGTGATATCGACTGTCATGTTTGAGATGGTCAACCATTAGTGTCAGACTAGCATACACGACGATCTTTCACTGGCACGGTCGCTCGTACAACGAGTCCTACCATCTGCAAAGCATCTCAGATGGTGACTAAATGTCATACGCGCTACATGTATTGGATACACGAAATCTGGGGAGTGGAAAATATTCAGGACTCAACTGTTGTCTGGCAGTGACAGTATCAGAGTGTACTCACTAATTCATCTAGCCAATGAACGTAGAACCGGTGTTTGCCTCCTACATATACGTGTTGGAACGACCAGAGAGTACTTCCCGATATTAATCATGAACCTATGGCCAGCCTCGCACGTAGTAATCGCGCAGAAAATCGAACGTTGAACGTCATTGACATGGGGTCGATCGGACTGCGTCCGAGTCGGATAACAAAATCGATAATATAAACGCCAAGAACAGTGTTTGTCTGGGCGCCTATTTACCAAGTTGTCTGTGTTAACTTGAAAGTACTGGTGGTATCTCGATTATCGAACTTACTCGGGCTCTTGCTCAAGGCATGCTTTGGTCAACCACCTTTCGTTCGATCTTGGCCTCACTATATCTTACACTCCAACGTGAATGAACGCCCGCTGAACGTCCCGCAAGTACGAGCTATGTTTAGCTGTTGTCCGTGTGATAGCCTGGAAATAGGTATCAAGTGGCGGAGGGAAAGATAAGAGCGCAAGGTACGTTCGTGGCGGCCAGTCCACGTAGGTACACAGTCCTAGGACCTGGGTTCAGACTCGAACCACCATGTCGCACG
The DNA here is from genome assembly GCA_001302255.2 of Trametes hirsuta. Taxonomy (NCBI): domain Eukaryota; kingdom Fungi; phylum Basidiomycota; class Agaricomycetes; order Polyporales; family Polyporaceae; genus Trametes; species Trametes hirsuta. Next base: position 2,604,011 of record CP019378.1, read on the forward strand.
AGAAGGCCCCGCTCCTTACCCCTCCGCCGCGGCGTTCAACAAACGCTAGCTCAAAATACACGCTCGTCATCCATGGCGGAGCAGGAACAATGGACAAGTCGCGCTCGACGCCAGAGCTTCGCGCAAAGTACAAGGCAGCTCTTGCACGCGCTCTTCAGGCGGGATACGCGGTTCTCAGAACTGGCGGAGAAGCGATGGACGCGGCGGTTGCTGCCGTGTCTTCGTTGGAAGGTGCGTCCTCATCTGGTCCACATTGCCAACAATATGTTTACTGTTCATGTTCAGATTGCCCCTTGTTCAACGCTGGGAAGGGTGCAGTCTTCAATGTAGCTGGAAAAGTAAGTGATGTGCCTTGCCAAGATTGGGGCTAACTTTCGTGACGTCGCAGAACGAGCTCGAGTCCTCCATTATGTTGTCCAAACCCCCCGCCAGCCACCCAGAAATCTCTCCTACGCGTCGTGGTGCTGGAGCTACGTTGCTCACACGGGCCCGCAACCCGTCTCAACTCATCCGCGCTTTATACCTTTCGCCTGCTGTGGCACCACACACCATGTTCTCGGGCGCTGCGGCCGAAGAACTCGGAGCGTCAAAGAGTGCCAAGCTCGTCGACGAGAGCTACTTCTTCACCGGAGCGCGCTGGCGCGAACATAGACGTGGGCTTGGCTTGCCGGAGGAGCCTTTGCCTTACCCTCCTGATACTGGGCGCGACGAAAGCGAGAATTCGTGGGTCCCGCTCGATCAGTTGCCTACAGGCACGGTCGGCGCCGTTGCATTGGACGAGCGAGGCTGCATCGCCTCTGTCACCTCAACCGGAGGGCGGACGAACAAGCTCGTCGGCCGAGTCGGCGACACACCGATTATGGGCGCTGGTTACTGGGCTGAAGAGTGGACCGTTACGGGTCTAGTCAGGAGGACCTGGCGGCGTTTTCTTGGTAAGAGCCACAAAGTCGCCGTGGGCGTGAGTGGTACGGGCGATGGAGACGTGAGTCATCTCAAGTTGTGTTTGGCCGGTGTCTGATCTGATTGTTTCGACCATTCCTTTCCAGTATTTCATTCGCCTCGCCACTGCGTCTACCATCGGCCGTCGGATGAAGTATAAACGCGAGTCATTGTATGCCGCGACGAAGACGTGTGTAGAGGAACTTCGGCAGGATGGGGGCGTCGGAGGCGTGATTGCTCTAGACAACGCTGGTAATGGTGGGTCTAACCTTTCTTTACGATCTCAGTAATTGATGAGGATGACGCAGTCGCGATGCCGATGAACTGCTCCGGCATGTACAGAGGGGTCATTTATGAGGACGGTGTGCCCAAGACGGCTATATTCGACGACGACGAGCTCGACTAGTAGGTAACTAATTACCTATGCATCCGACTGCTTTCGCCGCACTGTTCAGAGACGTTCACCGATTACGCCGAGTAGAAGCTTCTAGCGTGGGAAATACAAGCCCGTGCCGGTTGCGGCAAGTATGCAAGTTCGATTACCAACTTTATTTGTTGTCTGAGCCGTGTTGAGCGGACGGAGGCCGTTCGGCGTCAACAACGATCACAGGGGAGGCAATCATGCCCCGTAGGCTCAAGTATTTAACATCTCGAGGTCCGATGGCGTGAACATACATAGAGGCCATCCTAGGCCATCGAGTCGCCTCGCTCTTATCTTCTACACCCTCTAGTATTGCCCATCCCGAACGTGAGGGAGACCTTGGCGAATATTCGTCGCGTAGCCCGGACTCCCCTGATCGTCACTGCGGAGAATCTCGATGCCGCTATCTCGGTCGCAACTCGAGCTCGTTGAGGGAAAAGCGACGGAAAACAGCTCCCGGATTTCCGTCAACAAGTCCGAAGCCAGCGCGACGGTCCAAGAAGGCTCAAGACCTGCTACTGCCCGAAGCCAACATGAAGGTCCTGCCAAGGCTCCAGGCGTAGATGTTCGGCCGGAAGGTGGTCTGGCGGCGTGGAAGACAGTGGCCGGCGCGTACGTTTGTAGTGTAAGCGTCTAAGCCACAATATCTCTAACCCTCAGGATAGGTTCCTATGCCAGATGTGTGGCTTTGGGTGAGTATAAACGAATTTTTGAAAGTCGGAAAGTGGATATTCATGGTCTCGATCTAGGTACGCCGGCTCTTTCGGAGTGTATCAAGGTTAGAGCATGGGAAGCTTGGCACTGGCATTGTGGTTGATCGAGACGGTGACAGATTTCTACGCGCGCGTATACTTGACCCATGAGACTTCGTCTGCAATCTCGTGCGTGGCTTGTTACTTTCTACGCTGGAGAATAGGGCTCATCGAACTATCTATTTATTCAGTTGGATAGGCAGTATCAACGCCTTTCTGGTCATCTCGTCTGGGTTAGTAGCTGGTCGTCTCTATGACCGGGGGTACTTGTGAGCATCTCGTCAGCTGTACTGTCTATTATCCGACCGCTGATCGTGTCGCCGTAGCTATCATCTTCTATATGGTGGATCATTGCTACTCGCCTTTTCTTTGTTCATGCTATCACTGGCCAAACCGGACAAATACTACCAGGTACGAGCCCGTGCAATGCCGACCTTACGCGGAATAGTGTGCTTACTTTTGTTAGGTGTTTCTCAGTCAAGGTGTTGGTGCAGGCCTGGGGGCGGGGATGGTCTACATCCCTAGTGTTGCCGTTCTTTCACAATACTTCCACAAGCGTCGTGCACTCGCCATGACCATTGTCGCATCAGGCTCCTCCTTGGGCGCGATTATTCACCCCATCATGCTCAACAACACGCTGACAAAAATCGGCTTTGGATCCGCCGCCCGAGCCAATGCTGGCATGATCACTGGGCTCCTCATCATCGCGTGTCTGCTCATGCGCATTCCCGGTCAACAGCAGCTGAAGACCCCTCCAAATCTATGGGCGTCCGCGAAGCGCTTTTCGAAGGATGGAGCGTACATATTCGCCACTTTAGGGTAAGTATATACGGTGAGGAGCGGGATTCGGTGAACGCAAAAAGCTCATAGACCAAATGTAGGATGACCACGTTCGCAATGGGTTTCTATTTCCCGCTATTCTACATCCAACTTGATGCCGTCACGCACGGCCTCAGCAGGACTTTTTCGTTTTACTCGGTACGGCCGTCCATCCTTCATCCGGTTGCCAGGGTTGTTGACGTAGTTGCTCTCAGCTTGTCATCCTCAATGGATGTAGTTTCTTCGGTCGTCTCTCGCCTGGCTTCTTCGCGAACAGGCTAGGCGTTGAGAATATCACTGTCGTCTCTACGTTTGTCTGCGGCACTCTCATTCTCGGGATGATTGGCCTGTCGAGTGTAGGCAGCGTGGTCGCAATCGGTATCATCTATGGCTTCTTCGCCGGGACATGTAAGCGTTGGAGTGCCCCACCGATCTTGCTTGTCCTTATCGCTCCCTTTAGACATCGCAATGCTCGCGCCGCTTCTAGCCCATCTTACTGACAACATGTCGGAACTCGGGTGCGTGAATCTACATATCATGCCATTTGTGAAACACGTCCTTAGTAAGAAACGTACATAGTGCGCGAATGGGTATCGCGTTGGCCTTCTCGGGTAGGTCGTAAGGTGTTCTCGCGTTTGATATTGGCTGAGCATCGTTTCCTGGGACAGGTATCGGTACTCTGATAGGTAATTACGTTACCGCTCTTCATCCGGACCCACAACTGAATACAGTACGCACAGGCACCCCTATCGACGGCGCCATCTTGACTGACGATTACATCTGGTGGCGCGCTGCGGTATTCAGCGGAGTAAGTGACTTACGCGTCGAGGTGAATGGGTTTCCGTACTAACAGCACATTCCCTCTTGCCAGGTAATGGCGTTTGTAGGTTTCGGCTGCTTCTGCGTCTCCATAATCCTTCTCCGCCGGCGCAAAATGTTACATCACGCCGATTTATCCCAGGTAGAAAAGGCCTAAGACTTTCCCAAGGATTACACTATCCAGTGCGCTTGCGAACATTCGGCCATACCGTTAATATCGCAGTCACGACTTACGACAGGAGGATTATTTGTAAACTACGATAGATTCTGGATCTCACCTAATGAATTCTATGACACTATGAACGCTACATCTTGCAATGATTTTCTTGCTACCACGAATAGATTAAAGGCTCGCACAGACTTCAAGTACCAATAACTCGGCGAGTACGGCAGGGCTATTAAGGCGTCTAAATAGTAGACCCCGACAAGTTTCTCGGCAGACTTCGACGCCCATTCTCCCTACTACTCCCACCACCTTCCTCTCGTCGTCTTCGTCCATAGTTCCCCCTTCTCAGCCGTCCGCACATCATTGCTTCTTTGACTTTCGGGGGACAATGTTGTCGCGAGTTTCTCTGTCGAAAGTGTGTCCATGCGTGGGGGGCAGGTGTCTGTCGGGTATGTGAACTCTTCCGACCTATCCACTTGGCGTTGAACGTGCCTGCGCGTGTAGCATCTCGCTCGCTAGTCCAGGACCTCTTCAAGAGGGATTACTCTTCTGCACCTACGTATGTTTCTTCTTATCATACGATGACTTCGAGTCTCACCGTGAGCCGTAGGCCCCAGTCGATCTTTTCTCCTAATGCGTCTGCGTGGGACCACGTATTTGAAGACATCAAGGACGTTCCTCCTCCTGTAGCAACTCCTGTCAACCCGCGTTCCCTCAAGTTTAACTCCACTGGTCGTTACAACCAGCCGCCCCGTCCTGAGGCGGCAACTGCCCGCGAGACCCAGGTCATCAACGATATGTTTGCTTCCGTCTTCGAGCAGACTCTCTCCTCGGGCACTGCGCACGGCACCACCGGGCTGGGCCGGTCAAGAAAAGCGGAGAGCCCGCTCTTTGGCAAATTGCGGTCCAACACCCAGCGACTGCGTTGGACGACGGAGGCAGACGAGGAGCTGGACAGAAAGAAGGAGGAGATGGAGCTGTGCGAGACCGACATGCAGCTGCTCGAGTGGGCGATGCGCGAGGTGTTTGGTGAGTCGCAGCGCTACGAAGCCGCGGTGCGGTCCTCCGCAGGCAAGACCAAAGGCAAGGGTGTGTCGGCATCCGAGCCCACGCAAGACGCCGAAGGCGAAGGCTCACAGCTGCAACCATCGTCCTACCCCCATCTCCTTGCCGCACTCATGCGTACGTTCCGTGACAAGTACAAGGACCCTCATCTGGCGCTCTCTATGTTCGACCACGCACGACACCTTTCCATCGCCTCTTTCGTTTTTGGTTGCACTACGCCCGCATACAACGAATTGATCGAGACTCGTTGGCGGTGTTTCCGCGACCTGCGCGGGGTCGTAGACGCGCTCGAAGAAATGCGTGTCAACGGAATCGAGATAGATAGCCGCACGCGCCTTCTGGGAGAGTCAATCCGGCGCGAGGTAGGCGAGCGAAACCTGTGGCAGGAGGAGAGTTCGCTCGGCTCGGGCGAGGTCTGGGAGATGGTTGCGCGCCTTGAACAGCTCACCGTCGTCGACAAGTCGCGTCGACGGAGGTCCACGTCTAGAGCGGAGCAGGACCATGGCGTGCGTCGGCGCAGGTGGAACGCAAACCAAGAGTCCTGGAAGAGGAAGGTACTGGAGGAGAGCTCAAAGGAGAAGTTCCATTTCGATCGCTGGGCACCCAAGAACGCGCGTCAGGCCTTCTCGCTACGGAAGACCCCTGGAGAGACACTCAGGGATGCACTACTTAAAAGCGTTGTCTAGAGGTCCTCCACGGCCAGCTTGGACTCGGAAAGTACCTTAGGATCTGCCTTCACATGCTGTTTACGATATGCACCGTCTATTATTGATGTTATTTGTGCCCCAGGGCTGAATCCCCGTTCTTTCATGGTATCCGGATTGCTGAGACGAGTATGAATTACCACCTTGCGGGTGCTAAACAAACTGGGAACGGAATCTCCATCTATGACGAACTTCGACCTGTCCTCGACAACCTATCATCCGGTGTGTCGAAACGAGCTGCGACAACACCAGTGTGGCTTTCCAGAGCTCACTCTCCTGACATTCACTTCGCTAGATGCAATAGGGAGACACCGAAGCAGAACGTGTCTCCGCATGCAACTTGAACGGACCCTACTCGTTTGTAGCTCGCACCCTTTGCAGAACAAGACAGTCTCCTACTGTGCGGCGTACGCGTGTCATCCCTACAATCCTCCTCCCGCGCTTGCGAAGATTGTCCAAGTTTCGTCTACGATGCCTTCAATCCACTTTGAGAGGCGTATTCGGACGGGCACGGCACCGCGCGCATACGAAGCAACCTATGTTGTTCAAAAAGTAGAACTGGGGGTCCGCCCACCGTGTGTACATGCGTACCTAACATGACCGACACTGCTCGCAGGTTCGCAAGATATCGCGCAAAAACGCACAGACGTGCCCATCCATATACTCGACACTGGGGTAATATTCCTACTGGGTACAACAACACTAGCACACCGGCGCTGCACGTACAGCACAGGGCCGGCAGCCTTGGACTCGAGACTTCGAAAACAGACGGGACCGGCGAATAAAAACAGATACGACATAAACGTTAACATGGGTGGCGATGCGCATGCGAGCTGTGGGATACGGGATATGGGATGGTGGTGGGCACTGATACAACAACAGCGACGCAGGGTCGCGAGGGGCGCAAGATAACAAACACGGGCCGGAACAAGGAACGAATAGCAGTCGAGGGTTGGGCGAGCGCGCGACAGTGATAGTACAGGACCTCCAGAAAGAACGAATGGCGGGATGGGAAAGCGAGGGGGGATGCGACAATATGTGTGCGGGCCCGGGCAGCACGCCCGGGGTCGGTACGATGCGGCGGTTGGTATGAGTGCCCGATAATGGAATGGAATGAAAGGGGGGACGACGGATGCATGCGACAAGAAAAGACAATGAGCGGGGAGGCGCGACATTCGACGTCGCGCGCTGGACGTAACGAAATCCGGGGGGAGACTAACGCCCTTCGATCTGAGGGGCGGGGCGGTAGTAGAGTGACGGGGTAAGAGGGAGGTAAGTGCAGCTCAACTCTTCCCGGTGAGCGTCTGCACGAATCCTCTGATTCCTCCGAACCGGTGCTTCCCGGCTCCACCCCCGCTGCCTCCGCTGCCGCCACCGTTGCGGACATGCCCATACGGGGAGTGCGAGCGCGGGAACGAGTCGTACGTCGCGAGCCCCATCTTCATGAGCTTATTCGCGCGCGCGAGCTGCCGCTCCTGCTCGCTCACCGTCCGCTGCGTGACGATGTCCGGGGATCCGTGGCGAGGCGGGGCCGTCGATACACGCGAAAGGGGCACGCCGAAGGCGGCTGGGTTGTGCGAGGGGTTGATGTCGAGGTATTGAGACGAGGGGTCTGACGTGCGGGAACGGGGGTCGGGCGTACGAGAGCGTACTATCCGAGGTGGGCTGAGGGTGGGCGAAGGGGAGGAGATGATGGGAAGAGTCCGCGCAGAGCTGGGGGTAGCGCGTGAGGAGCCGTTCTCGTCTGCCGAACTAGAGGACCGTGTATGCAGCAGGGCGCTGCTGGAAAGAGAACTCTTGTGCCCTGCAGAGAGGAAGCCCGGCGAAGGCTCCTGCGTCTCCCCTGACTTGACGTTAGTATTTGCGTCCATCTCTTTGACCAGGAGAAGCTTACCATCAGCCGTATGCGGTCTCCTCTGCTTCCGCCGTGACGGCCTTCCATCGACGGGCCCAGGACGCTCTTCCAGGCTGAACTTGCGCAGCCCCCGTTCGGAGTGGCGCGGTCGAAGGCGTCCGTCCGCATTCCCGCCGCTCGGCGTCGTCGGGCTACCGTACGGCGTCTCGCCGCTACCCGCCGATCGACCCGCGTCCCTGTCCCGCTCCTGCTCCTTGAATCGCCGTTCGATCGCCAAACTCTCCCCATACGCCGCCAGCTTGGCGCTCAGTGGCGTCCGGCCGCTGCCGCCCCCGACGCCACCAAGACCACCGCTGCCAGTGCCCGAGCCAAGGAGGCCGAGCCCGGGGAGCTCGATGTCGACGTCCTGCATCTCCAAGATGCTCTTCTGCGCGCGCTGAACGAGCGCCTCCGCTTGGGCGTGCGACGATATTGCACGTATGTCGATGTCGAGCGGGTGGGCGCGCAGTCGCGGGGACGTGGTGCGCGACACCGACGACGCAGACGAGTCGCTGCGACTCCGAATCTTGTCCTGGCTGGCATCGTCCGAGGTGAGAAAGTCGGCTGCTGCTGGTAGGTCTGACGTCATGGCGTCGGGGGAGCGAATAAGGCCGAGACCTATGCTCGAGCCGTTGGTCGGGAGCGGTGTCTGCGGCGCACTCGCGTCCGTCGCCGTGCTCATGCTTCCGATGCTGTCTCCGCGCATGCGGTTGTCGATGCCGTGTATGCCCAGCAGGTTAGCACGCGTGCTGGCGGAGTCTGCCTCGGGGGATTGCGACTGGGACGACGGCGCGATTTCAGTGCGAAGCGGTTGCGGCGGCGGGCGGTTGATGCTGAATGGACAGTCGAAGCCAGGCTCGGACGGTCCTACAGGCGAAGGTAGGGGGGACGTGTCGTGCGAGCCTGCGGAGGGTCGGCGCCGCCTGTCGGTCTTCACCTCCTTTAGGCGCGACTTCGGGTCTGCGAGAGCGAGCCCCAGCCCGATGCGTGGCGAGATGACCTCACCGTACCCTTCCTCCTCCTCATCGTCCATAGCCTGTGGCGACTCCTTACTCTGTATTTGCACGTCGGCCGTACGATATCCGCCTTGCGATGTTTGTTTCCGCGGGGACCGCGGGCTGTCGCCAGGCCGGCCTTCCCCTCGAAGGGAATTGACGCTGTTACTCACCTTCAGATTGAGACCCGAGCGCTTGGTCGACGTAGACTGTCCAGATGCGCTCGAGTCAAACCTGAGCGAGCGAGCGGAAGCGTCGGCAGGCACCAACGGCGCCTGCGACTGGCTCGAAGACGTCGACCGATGGTGCGGACGCAGGATGCCGGGGCGCACAAGCGGGCTCCGGTGGCCTTGCAGATGGGGAAGAGCCTGCTGTGAAGGAGGTGGCGACCGGGCTTCAGTCGTCCCGCTTGAACTGGAACCCGAGCCGGAACGCGCGCGCAGGCGTTCGGCGGATAGTTTGCGATGGAGTTCGATGGCTAGCGGGGGGTACGAATCAGCCGATGACTGGCTCTCGCTCGTCAGTCGACTCCGGCTGCTTGGGATCGTGGTGAGATGCGGCGAGCGAGAGCCAGACGATAGGAGCCCTGATTCCGACGCCCGCGTCCGTAATGGAGAGCTCCTGCTCCGATCGGTGTCTCGCTCAGGCGCGGGCGACCCAGAGGCGGATGTGAACACAGAGCTCGACGAGGCATACCCAGATAGACTCTCCCTGCTGTCGGGTGTTGCGGGCAGTCCAGGCGATGACGTCGAAGAATCGCCAGTAGACTTCTTAAACATATGCAGGAGGGATATCTTGCCCCTCAGCCGCCCAGGATTCGAAGAGGCAGACGCAGATCCTGATGGTTCGGCGTCCGTACCGGCCGACCGCGGTCGGCGAGATGATGAGAAAGACGGGCGTCCTGTGGACTTACTCTGATGATGTCCATGCGTTTGTGAGTGAGTATACGGCGAGGGGTCGAAGATATGCGGCAGAGACGGGCGCCTCGGATACGCCTCCGGCGAGAACTCAGGTGAGTCGAGTGGGCAAGGCTCGGCCGTGGGCGGTGACGTCGTGTACGACGTATCGAATTGAACCTGCCCCGATGAAGGTGGCGTTTGCAACCCCGGCCTGAGCATGTGCAGCGCATTGTCGATCGAGCGCTTCACCTTGAGCTTCTTCTCGGCGACCTTGCACTCAATCGTCTCCAAGCGCGAGGCCGGCTCGGCCTCCGACACAGGAGCGCTGCCAAGCGCCTCGCGCTCCAGCAGGTCCTTCGCTCTCCCCTGCGTCCACTTACTCAGGATCTCGGCGCACCGCGTCCACCCGTTCTGCCGGGCGATCATCTCTGGGGTGACGCCATGCTTGTCAGCGCGATTGGGGTGTGCGCCGCACTGGAGGAGGGTCTGGACCACGTTTTCGTGGCCGTTGGCTGCGGCGAAATGCAAGGGAGTTGAACCAGACGTTCCCACGATCGGCGCAGAGGCGTCTCTGTGTCGGTCGCTCAGGTACTTGCGAGGCAGTCTGCGGGCGAGCACATGGCGAGGGTTATTTATACCGAACCGCCGATACAGACGTCACCGACTCACCTCGGGGCGTTGACATCGGCTCCACGTTCAATGAGAAGGCGCACTATCATGTCATTCCCTCCCGAGCTCGCGACATGGAGAGGGAGAACGCCATCGACGACTGAGTTGACTGGTTGGCCATGGTCGAGAGCATATGTTACGAGGCCGAGGTTGCCCGAGGAGGCGGCGGAGTGCAGGCCAAGGTGGGGGACTGGAAAGGAGGTCAAGGGATGATGACAGACAAAGAACGGGGACTTACAGTCGAGAGTAACATTATATTTGGCCTCCGCGCGTTGCGTCCTGCTCGAGACAGGCATGGCAGAGGAGACGGAGTAGGGCGAGGTGATGGAGTGCGGGGTCAAGCGGGGATATTCATATGCCCAGGGGGCGGAGAGAGATAGGCGAGGGGAAGAGAGATCTCGCAGATGGAGGGGTAGCCGAAGAGCCTGGAGTTTGTTGTGTCGCGGCCCTGTGCAGCAGCCAGGAACGGGTCAGAACATAGGCACAGAGCCAGAGGTAGATGGTGGCGGGGGGCACTTGCGGTGGGGCGGCCGCAGGTGGGGATTCAGCCTGCGGGCGGCGAGGGTGGTGGTGGTCGGAGGGAGAGGAGGACGAACGGGAGAAGAGCAGCACAGGGTCGAAGCGGGGCAGAGCAAGCGCCGGGGGAGATTGCGGCAGGCGCCCGTGGTGGGTCTTGTCGAACGGCGGGAACCGCAATGTGACCATTCCTGTCTGCGCCGTCGCCCGTTCCGCCGCCCGCGTTTGCTTCCGGTTCGCTGCAGTTTCTCCTTTGCGTCTGCGATGGACGAGTTCGACGCCGACGCAGACATCGCCCGCCTTCCCGTCCGCATCCACCTCGCCTCCTTTCGCCGCGCACACGCATCTGCGCCCTTCCGTTCGCTGCTCTTCTCGTCTGTTCTCGCCCTTCCGACGCTCGTACGACCCCTGGGCCCGCTCCGTTCGCAACTCCTCAGGCTCTGGTTTCTCCGCACCACTGCACTCCGAGCCCCGCCCCGCAGAGCCTGCGCTGTCGAGATGGCGACCTCGCGGCGTGCCCAACGCACTAGCGTCAACCGTGCGACGCGAAGTCCTCAGGGGGCCGCCAGTTCTCATCATCATCACAGGAACTCCCCGGGGCTGTCTGGGCCGTGCTTGTCTTCGACGCTACACACCGCGCACTGCACCGGTCCTCCCATGTCTTCTTGCCTCCGGCCAGCGCAGGCCAGTGCCCGGACTTCCCTTCTCCGGACCCCATCTGCGGGCGGCCTCGACCCCGCAGCGCCTCATTCGTCTCGCCTTTCGCCATTAGCAGCCTCGCGCCCAGGCGATCCGGGGTGCTCATTCTTGATACCGCACGCACATGGCCTGCCTGCAGGTGCTCTAGCTCGCGCTCGCGCCCACGCCCCCTCCGAGTCCTAGCCTCCGTGCGCACTTCGGGTATGGTCTAATCCCCGTTCGCAGCGGACGTTAGCACGCACCAAGCTTCCTCGGCCTTCTCGCATCAGCTTATCGCCCCTCCAGATCCAACCTTCCGTGACCGGCGCTTGCCTCTCGGGATATCGAAGCCTGGAGGTGTCCGGAATGAATGTTCGAAGATCCTAATCAGCCCAGCTTCAGCCGTGAGTTGTTTCCATCTCTCACGGAAGGGCGCCGTCGAGATGACGATATGATCGTGATAAATGCTGGACGCGCTCTGCCTAGTCTCAATAGTGTGGTTGTGGAGTGTCAGGTGCGCGTTGTACATCCGTTAAGGTTCCATTTCTATTGTGTAGGTTCGGCTTTCTGGGAACCAAATGGCAGTGGCACGCTGCTCTCGCGACGAAGTTGATGGGTGTACCACACGGCGCTGAGGCGGAAACCTCCTTTTCCCCATCCCGCTTGGCGTGGTGCACCATGATACCGCAAATGGGTAACGGCCCAATATGGTTCTACTCTATTCTACACTCAGCATGATCTATTGCTAGCGGCGCCGATGGTGCTCACCGGTGCTCACCTTGTTGCCTCAACACTTGTGATGCAACAACGTGGTTACCACCTCCACAATCATTATATTTGCTGAGCACTCAACTGACGCCGCCACTGATAGCACTGCCCCGCGGCGTTCGCATTTTGTTGCGGCTTTGCGGTCCGTCGGGCCACATCTGCGTACCGACAGAGGACCCCCGATTATAGTAGGGGGACCCCGATGCGTTTCCGGACAAATTTGGCCTCTCGGAGACCCCCCAAGGTACATTTTTTCCGGACAAAATGTCCTCAAATCGGTGCCCAACCCTGTTTGGATGGGCGGACAAATCGGACAGCCAGGCCGGCCAAGCTACATCAGACGCGCGGACAAATACTGTAGCGCCCGTACTACTTACCCGTTATAACTCCAACTCATGGGGCTATTGACATCAAATTTTGGGCTAATAGATGATTTACTCCTGTTTACTAGATTAATAGCACAATAAACAGGCGATAATGACAGCACTATTCAGTGAACTAATGGGCCGTCTAATAAGATTTAAGTCTAGCCCGTTGTGTTGCTTGCAAGTCAACCTCACCTCTCAGCTCTTGTTCTGTCGTCCGTCCCACTTAGCTCCATAGATCCCATTGTGTCAGTTGACGACACCGACCTCCTTGCACATGTGTTGATCCCTTAGTACTGTTGCTCACATATATATCTCAGTTTCTGCTCTGCAAGCCGTTTTTTAGCGATTTTCCGGACAAATTAACGAAAATATGAACCCTGTTCGTGCATTCCGGACATATGTGCTTAGGCTCGGACCTTGTTTGGGTGTCCGGACAAACGGCCCCCGAAGGGGGCCGAAGCCAGATTTTTTCCGGACATTTGACCCTCAAAATGGCTCAAAATTGCCGGACATTTTGGGCCAAATCTGGGCCGTCCTGATGTAGGTTCATCTACTATAATCGGGGGTCCTACCGACAGGCACCGATGCAATTCTTGTGCTCATTCATGTCCAGTTTTATTTACACTTAAGTCTACCGCAAAATTGTGTCTTATGCCAATCCAGACACTGGTGTGGGCCGTCGAATGTGAATGGTGTGTACACAAAGGTGGGTGGGTGTGTATGTACATGACCTTGCTGGGTCTTGACCCGATCTCGCGTCAGTTGAAAGAGCGAACACGGCGTTCTCTGTCTTTGTGGCGGGCGTTGTTGCCATTGTAGCCCATCAGGCCCCAGGCACCACGACACACCGACGCTTGTCACAGTCCGGTGAAATGTGGTTTGTCGTGCGATCGAGCGGCGGCAGGGACGGTCCAACGTTCCGTCTGTCTTCGAAAACTGTGCCTCGCCGGAGCACGTACCCGTCGTCTAAATGGCCGTTGTGGTGCCTGACTCGTTATTACCAAGGCACACACTTTGAGCCCCAGTTACATATTGAGTGTTAAGTTAGGCTCTTCGATAATCATCGTCTGAATTTGTGTACCGTCAGAACGGCGTTCCCTCGCAATATGTTCTCATCGTCGACGACACAAGGTATATATGCTGCCCAATCCCGCTGTGCCCAACCTCCGGTAATAAACGCTACCTAACCGAAAACGATTGCTCTCCTGACTGACTCTAGACCACGGAGACGAGCATCGTGCCTGGGACTCGGTACCTGGCGGACCTCTCCGCCTTTATTTCCGGTAAGGCACGCGTCGCGGGTGCACACATACTTTACGCCAGTTTACGACATGTGGCAGTTGATACCGTTTCTTCGAATCCTTGTAGCCAGAGTTCTGTGTGCGTCCAGAGGGGCGTTCGAATACGCCGTCGCTGGAAGCCCACGACGACCCGGGACTGTTACTGATTTGGGGCGAGGAAACAGGCTGATAGTTTAAAGTGCGCATCTTGCGCTTGAAGCGTTTTGAAATGCGTCTTTGGTACCCCAACTGCTGTAGCGGAATACAGAATGACCGTTGTAGGTTATCCGTGTGTCTGAAGGCGTAGTACTCGATAATCACCACGGTTGGGTCTACCGCTCGCCCGCTATCTGGGCCTGGTTGATTTTGGAAATGATGGGATTACTTGGTTATTAATGTACCTTCCGTACTTGTGAACGCTTTCTCTTATAGTCATAGCCTAGTGAATATAGGGTTGCGTGTAGTTCTCCAAGCACTGGCCTCACTCACTACTACTTATGATGAGTGCGGCATTTGCCGGCATCCTGATACGGAAATGCTCGTCGGCGGTGGCTGTGTTTCCTCATCTCAGTCTCATCTCCCACCATAGAATTTCAAGTTGCCAGCGAGTACCTACAATCTTACACCGCCATCAGCACTTCGTATATGTATGCTAGGCGTATCTCGCTTCCATCAATTACAGGGTTTGCCAACTACGTATCACAGGTGAAATCTTTGATATGTCAGAGTGTGGGTACGTATACACGTTCACCGCCAGCTTTGGTGGGCTGGCAAGATCTATATGTGCGTACGATCTATGTTGGTTCCATCTTAACAGTCCAGCGTATGAATACCTCGCGACCAACCATCATAGGGCGTTATCACACTAATACAAAGCCCTTTTAGTGGTTACATAGTCCCACAGGACCAATAGAATACAGTGTTTGTCGAGAGACCATAAGTATCGAGGTTATTCCGGATGCCCGAGAGGATGCAGACTGGATAACCGAGGCGACGGACCCTGGAATGGGATTAAGCGCCGTCATAAGTAAAACGTAAACTTAAAGTGAACTAGCGCGTAGATCATTTGTACAATTCTAAGCTTACCATCATATGCATACATCACACCCGGGTCCACTAGCTGTGATTTATACGTTCAATGTTCAATGTTCAACTCTTTGTCGACTCTCAGGGTCGATCGTACTGGCTGAGTCCTTTCCTTGTCGAGTCATCTGCTGCATACGAGGAGTCTACGACGTTGCACATGCGATATGGGTCAGCCATTCGATTTGGGCTTCCCGCATCCGGTCTGAGATGAAGCACTTGTCTTGGCTACTGGTCTACTGTCCGCATATACAAATATGTCGGTCGTCTCACAACGTCGCGCAGTAGCAGGGGCATGGGCGTCAGTCACTAGGTGCGTGTTCCACATGTCACCGGAGATGTTACCAAGCTGATGCAACCTGCGCTTGGTATTGCTCAGTTTCAAATTTCATCCAGTAGTTCACGCCGAGCTGACGCGTATATGCAATAGTCTGCGTGGATCATCTGAGCTTGGAATCTATGGACCATGTCTCTGAAATTGTAACAACTTCCAGCGCACCGTGGAACATATTGCCAAGGTTGTGTATCTCGCCCACAGCCACCTTACCTCTTTCCGAGTAGTCGTGGCTCGCTAAACGACTGTTTTGCAAACCATGGTCGCTAGATTGGCACAGCCCCGAGCCGAGAGCCGCCCATGTGGTTTGGAAGCCGTGTCGCAAATGTATGAGTGTGAGTCGTTAACTGGAGGATATCCAATGGCGTTCTAGATGCCGCTCTCTGTCAGAGGTCGGAGTGCTACTAGGAGACGCCTGATGCGCGTGCTACTTAAACAGGCCTGCACGCCTGACCTGCTGTTCTTTTGGCACGCGGCCACTTAAGGTTCTTTCCAAGGTATACTCCGCATCGCTATCCCATTCCGCCTCGTGCTAACGATCTAAGCCAGGTGTTCGATAACTCAATCCTCGAGATATGGATACCTGTATGGCCGATGGTGCTCGCATGTCCTTTCATTCGTTGACATCACTCGTAGCACAGCCCCGATCTCCAATCTCCGATGCGGGTAGTACTACTTCCTCGACGTTAGAAGATACCCAGAGGCACCTTGAGGAAACTCGCGCTCACGTTGAAGCATCTCGGAGCACAGGCACTGCAGTACTGAACCGGGCGGGTGAGTGCAGCTGTCGCACCTGTTGTTCAACAGTGCTCTAGAAATGTCCATCAGGGAAGGTGTACAACACAGCTCAAACTGCATTTGCTACCGGACAAAATGTTATATCGGTCGTGCAGCCGATTTACGAGTCGGATGCGGCGAAGGTTGTGCGAGAAAGCGTAACCGCGTTTGTTGAGGGTCTTCCAGGCGTACTCAAAGCACTCGACCAAGTGGCCAACATACATCCCTTCATTAAGGGTACGTTAGCTGGAGGCTTTGTCGTTCTCTTACGTTACGGCTGATTGTCCATCACCCTGCAGTCGCTGTTGGTGCGTTCCGAGTGGTCGTAGAGCTTGACGTAAAGCGCCGCGACAATGAAAAGAAAATAACTATTCTCTTCGTGGCGATGAAGGATATGATGGAGGTCTTACTCCGGTTAGTATCCAATTACAAGCAGAATTGTAGGAAACAGGCTCATTGTGAGACAGACTGCGCGAAATCGACGCCGCCGGAACAACACCAGATGGGCAGACGGTCAAGACGCGTCTTCAGAAGCTCGTAACCGACACCGCTGGTGACATCAAGGACTGCGCGAACGCCTGCGACACCTACTCCAAGAAGAAGCTGCTCACCAAAGTGTTCAACAGCTCGTCATGGGATGACAAATTCAAGGGCTTCTTGACGCTCTTCACTGAACGCCGTAAAGCGTTCTCTTTTGAGCTAGAACTGTATGTTGGGAAGGGGATGAACGACGCTAACCGTAAGCTCGACGGTGTCGACGAGAAGCTCAACGTCATCCTCCAAATCTTCTCTTCACTCGTCCCTCCGGAGCAACAAGAACTGGGTGAAATCATACGCAACAAGAAGGGCCGCGAAGTCGTCATGAAAGACGACAAGGTCCTGCTCTCCCTTATGAAGTTCAAAGCTTCAAGCGGAGCAGGAGCTGCCAGAGGGGCCACCCCGCAGACGGAGACCAAGATGGACCTCAAGGACGACACAGATCTCAAATCTTTGAAGGAAGAACTCATCGAGAGCGCGGACATGGCGATGCAGAAGAATTGGGACACGTTCGCTCGCAAGTTTGACCAACAGCAAAAGAGACTGGTTGAAGAGATGAAGGGGTTTGTTCAGCACCAGTCGGATCGTGTGATCAGGAGTGTACTGTCGGGACCTCATGATCTGATTAAAGACCAGGTACGTCTCGAGCGCCCTCTCGTATCGTGGTTGGTGCTCGTTATCTCACGGGAATGGTAGGACATCCATAAACTTTGGGCATACATGGTGAGTATCGCCAATGATACTTTGCGGACGAACCTAACCCGCGGTCACCATTACCCACCTGCTTTCGTAATTAGGGGTGGCGGGGTCACGTCAAGGCTCGACATTTTATACTCGCTCTTCGCGACGCGTACCTGCAACCGCCCCCCGAAGAGACTGCGGATGTTCATAGTAGCGACCCGTCAAAGCCAACGGTGATTACTCTGAATATGGCTAACGAAGACAAATGGGCTGTGAACTATATCGACTTCAACTCCATCTCCGCAATAACAGAGGCCTTTGACGACGACGCTTCAGGCTTCATTACTATCAGTGAGGTCAACCAATTCACCTCAAGCCGCCCAGAAGGCTGGAGGTAAGCTCTTGAACGGCATGTTCTGGCGTCGACAAACTCGCGCTCATTCCCACGTACGGTTAGCTTGCTCCATTGGCTTGCGTACTGGGCTATCGGTAACGTGCCATTTCGTCGCTCTCCTGCCACAACGTACCTAATCGCGTTCGTAAAGGCTGGCAAATGACAAGTACCAACTACGTGTTGAAGATCAACGCCCTCTTCGACGAAATGTTCGCCCTCCTACCTCACATTCGTCCCGAAAATCATCGATTCGCCTACGAGTATCTAGATGCGGTGTGGGAACCAGTCACTACATACACTTCTTCGCTCGAAATGGTCTATCTAGAAGACGAGCTGTGGGCCCGTTTTGAGAGCCAAGTCTACTCCGAGGAAAGGAGACTCGAAGAAGTGTGGAAATCTTTTCGCTACAACATCGACGCGCTGGATACCGTCTCCTTAATAACAGGGCCTGGGCGCATAGAGAAGGCAAGTTCTGAAAGACTTTCAGACCGACTAGTTAGTCTAATGTGCTCGCTTTCAGTTCTTATTCCCTCTTCTCTACCTCATGCTCCGCAGAGACCTTGAGATATTCCGGCTAGCCCATCGCAAGATCGTCATAGGCGAAGGGGAGCTTGAGGCCTCCGCCTACAACATCAGACGTGTATTGTATCATGCCGAATCCCGGATGGGCGTGTTGAAAGGTACGGCCCGCCACCGTATAGCTTCTTGGACCAGCGGTCGAACTTGGATATACAGGACTTTTCAAACAGCGAAATCTCGACCCTGGTGAACAGTTCAGGACGTTTGCTTGCGGGCTTGTACGTTCCCTTCTCGCGGTTTACTGGAGACGAGGGCTGACGTAGGGACGCATTAGTACAACTATGCCTTCGACCCCAGCCAGATCTGGGTTTTCAAAACACAGGTTGAGCAGCCATACCACAGGCCCCTACCGGTGGAGAACTTCGTCAATGAGGCGGAAGACTCTGATTCAATTCCCACTGATCTCAGTATCCTCACCTGTCCTCCTCCAGCGGAGTCGCTGTTCACCATGCCAGCACAAGACGTCCTAACTGAGCACGATCAGAACGCACCTGACTCCATCCGGCATGTGTGAGTACTACCGTCCCTCCTAATGGTGGATTACTACTTACACGAAGAAGCCTCGGCCGATGGTACGGGTTCTATGGGAAGGACGAGCTGTGGCCAGCCTACTCGATGTCTACTTTCTTCCTCCACACAGTCTCCGGCGAGACTTTCGAAGCGCAGTCAGTGAGTCCCGCCGGAACTGCATACAGCATCTCGGGCGAGCGAATCGTGAACGACGCCGGGGAGGAGGAGTTCGATATGCTCTTGGTATATTCCTTCGATTTCGAGACGCGGTTCCTTAAGGGTACGTTGAGCGAGGACGGCCTGTCCATGTCGGGCGTATGGGGTTTCTCGAAGGAAGACATGCACGACGACTTCCACTTCACGCGGCTCTCCCCGGATGTCCTCGCGGCACGTCCCGCCCCTAAGGAGTTCCGTGAAGACAGACTGGGCGCCCTGTGGAACTTTGCGCTGGCGGCGGCTCGTCGCGAGGTGCGACGCCGCACCCCGCGGCTGAGGTGGTACTCCACCATCGATCTCCTCCGGAAGAGGGACCAGTTCATTGCTTTGGATGGGCTGGAGACAACCATCGGACTCACCCCGGACGAATACAAGGCCTACTCGGCGCTCGACCATGAGCTCACGTTCGAGGAGGCGCGTTCATGCTTTGCCTTAATCGAAATGAGAGCGAGAGCTTCGTCGCAAGTGTCAGTATACATCCACCCATCCCAGAGTGTGGAGATACGTAGCTGACTGGCCGTCCTCTAGGGGCTACTTCTGCGACTTTTGCCGGGGTTCGATTGAAGGAGCGCGTTACACCTGTATCCCGTGCACTATCGAAGGCAACGTCTCGATCGACCTCTGCGACAAGCCCGAGTGCCGAAACGCGAGACTGAAGACCGTCTCCATCGAGCACTCCGCGCTGCACGACATGATCAAGATCCGCCGTCTCATCATCTACCGGCGGGATCTCCCCTGGCTGCTGTCGAGGGGTCAAGAAATGATCGAGGACGCCCGAGATTTGTACGAGAAGAGTACGAGGGCGGAGCGGGACGCGATTGTGGGACATAGTGCGGTACCACAGGGAGGGGATGAGGAGATGCAATCTCCCGTTGTTCCTAATGGAGGGTTGAGTGGGATAAATGCTGACGCCGGTAGCGTTCACGAGGATAATCGTACGAATGCCGATGCCGCAATCTCCGATGCCCCCATCGCCACCTTTCATGACGAAAGTGGGATCGGCGACTCAGAAGACTGCACTGCTACGGTCCCTTCGGAGGACATGTCTGACGCCGGTAGCGAACATGACACGGAGGGTGGCCACCTTCAGAACAACGAGCAGACCGTGGCCCGGGGTAGAATACGACTCGGAGGCCGCGCCTCAGCGGTGAACAAAGGAACCACACGTCTGGCTTGCGCAGCATGCTCCAAGGCGGTCACTCGCCCTTTCTTCGTCTGCATCGATTGCAAAGGTACGTCCCGTCCCGGCGCCGGAAAGAACTTACTCACCTCATACCACCACAGACCGCGAATACGAAGACATCTATCTCTGCGATGGCTGCGACGCTCGACCCGTCGGCGCGCACGATGCCTCACACACCCTCGCCCGGTGCACGCCGCCGGAGGCGGACGGCCCCAGCGACGACGCGCCAGGGCCCGGGGTGAGCGAGGAGCGCTTCCGCGCGCTCGAATCCCAGGTGGCGGCGTACGCGTCGCAGTTCGCCGCGCTCGGCGAGAGGATTCAGGGGCTGGAGCGGCTGCTTGGGAGCGTGTTGGCGAAGCTCGACCCGCAGGCAGCGCTGGGGCTCTGAGATCTGAGCTCTAAGGCTGGGAGGTCGAGCCGTCCCCGTACGAGATCTATGAGAAGCCGGTCACGCCGCGCGCCAAACCGCTTTCGAGTCTCCAGCACTACTGATACAACGACTTGGATATGCATACACGTCATATACCAAAGGGTTTTTTGGAAGCAGTAGGTGTACTCAATTTGGGATGGAGGAACGCTGCCGGGAATCTTCCCTATACCAGGGCTGTGAGCGTTACGATTCGACGCCTGGCCGGCTGAAGTTTGGTCCTGGGATAATGCAATCGCGAGGGATACAGTGTATACGTATTTTTCGTAAGGATGAGAGTGATATTATCAATATCGGTCAGAAACGTCTCGTAGCAAGTAACAAGCACGGGTCTCAGCGGGTATGGCGGTATTGTCGATGCATTGCCTGATGGCGTTTTACAGACAGTAATAAGTGGTTATAACGTAGATGCCAGAGAACGGGTTGAATTTGGACGGGAGCGCAGCGACCGGGAGCCATAGTGGAGGAAACAAAAACGATGAGACTGGACGGCGCCGCGCCATGGCGCGCGCGCGTGCACCGGAGGGCCGTGCTGATGCTAGGATGGGTGCCCGATGCCGATAGAGGCCGAGGGTTGCGATGATTTATGTCAGGCTGGACTGGAGGTCAACCGTGACAACAGGTCCAAGTCAGACTAATTAAACGGTGGGTAGTGGAGTAAATCAGTCAGTCGGTTACAATAAGGAATAGGAGGATTGAAGACAGATCGAAAGGAGCCAAACAAAGCCAGTCGATTTCCGTAATACGTAGTACAAGATAGATGTGTCCACGAATAAGCACAAGGATAACAAGATGCCATCTTTGAGAAGGCTGTTTCGACGAGAACGCACCAGCGCTGGCATGGACATGGTGCACGCGCAGCGAGGACGAGTACACCAACGAATCTAGAGTACTTGCGCCCCGCATCAGCGTCTCAAACTGGAAAGCGGGGTGGTGACGCGAAGCACTCGTCGCTATGTCTTTGAAGAGGGATACTACTTCAGCTTGAGTTTAGCAGCAAGAAACATTCGTAGAAGCACGACTGAGTCGGATAGCAAGATGAGAGTTGCAGTTGGGATAAAACACTGTCGTGATGTACTAGTACAGATAGAACGTGGAGTACGCTGCGGATACGCCGCACTACATAACGGAGAAAAGGGTGCATGGACTACTCCCAGTTAAGATGAGAGAACCAATCGTTCGTGAACTCCATTCAAGTCGTGTCCTTCGTGATAATGCGCGCTCTTCACGGGTTGATCAGAGGCGCACGCTCCTCGTCGAGGGAGATGCCACGACCACCGCGGCGGAGTTTAAGGCCGACACCAACCGCAGCCTTGACGACCCAGATGAGCGAGAGGATGGCGAAGGCGAGCGCGGACCAATGAATGAACGCGGGATGCCGCTGGCGCGCGAAGATGGCCCAAAGTGACCATGCAATCGCGATGCTTGCCGGGAGGTCGCCTTCCGCGGACGAGAACGCGTAGGTTGTTGCGGTGGCCTCGAGGAAGAAGCTGCGGGCGTTCGGGGTCAGTATATGCGGGCGAGATGACTGAGTGAAACGCGCACAAGGCGAGGAAGGCGAAGACCTTGGTCCAGACACCTGCCGGCTCGACCGCCGCGTTGTTGCCGAACGCCTCGAATGCAGTGAGAATGACGAGCACGGTCGTCCAGCCGTGGTAGAGCGAGAACGGCAGGTGAATGAAGAGTTCGTCCGCAGTGCTTTGCGGCTCGTGGAACTTCTTGACGATGTAGTAGATGTGCTGCGGCGTAGGGTAATGTTAGTCTCGGCTCCGGACCGCAACTGAATGCGGGCGACATACTGTCACTGCGGAGCTGACGAAGAGCGCGAAGACAAAGGCTGGGATTCGGCGAAGTTAGAAGGCGCGCGGAGAAGGCGCGAAGGGCACGCCACATACCGGCGATATAGTAGTGCCTTGCCCAGAGGTTAACATAGACCGCGTTCAAGACGGCAAGGAGAGGGAGGCGCCAGGAGATGCCGTCAATTATGACTTGCTTGCCGTCGTCGAAGAATTGATAGATGATGGTGCCGAGCAGCAGCAGATGAATGAGAGACCTGTAGCAGACTTAGCCTGCAGGTTCGGACAAGCCACAAAATGGCGTACCAGATGAGGAATGCCCAGGGCGCGGGGGTCACATAGGTGTCCTTGCCGGTGTAGTAGATGTCGGAGGGCCCTGCGACGGTGTACACGTTCGAGCCCAGGAATAAAAAGTATACTACGACGTTGATGATCTGTGTATGCGCACTGGGACTCAGCAACGAGCACGACAAAGGCCGCGTGCCACTCTTACCTTGAGAAAGAGGCCATCCGACCAAGAGCTGTGAGACGGCATCGTTGCTGGGAGGGTGGGAGTGCGTCGGGGCGGAAGGCAAGGGGCAGACGGGGGGTGGGGCGTGCCGTCGAGGGCTTTATAGGGCGCGGCTGAGCGTTGGGGCAAGCAAGTTATGACGGAGAGAACGCAAGTGCGCGCAGGGCCGTGGCCGCAGCCGTCCCTGACGTCAATCCGCCCCAGATCGGGCACGTGAGACTCAGGGCTCTTGCCTAAACGGGCCCCAGACACAGCGGTCCCAGTCGTCGGCGGCACGCGAGAGTCGCGTGGGCGGACGGACTCGCGCAAGGCCAAGTCGACCGCGGCGAGGACGAGGATGTCGACCTACGCGCCCCGACACTCGCCGTCCGCCTTCTCCACCCCCGCCTCCACCACCCTCTTCCGCCGCCTCACATGGGAGGGCACCGTCCCGCTCGAGATCCGCGTCGACTCCAAAGAGCTCCCCGCAAACTCTGACCGCGGCCTCGAGTGCTACTATGTCCAGGCTCCTCGCGTGAGCTACCTCCCGCTCGTTGTCCCCGAGATCAAGCGCTACCTCCACGATGTTGTGTTCGATGAGGCGGCCGCGCGAGTAATCAAGGAGGAGGATTGGTGGTTCGAGAGCGAAGAGGGCAACATCCTCAAATGGTATGTTCGGTCGGACCCAATGGACTTTGTGCTGACTGTATCCGCAGGCACTGGCCCATCGGCCTCATCTACGACAACCATACCATATCCCAGTCGACCCGGCCGAATGCCGCGCAAGCTGGCTATACCCCGCTTCGCCTAGTCTTGCACCTCGTCTCCCCGCCAACGGAGAAGCTCCTGCTTTCTCCCAGCGCGGAAGCATGCAAGCAGGCATTCATGGGCCAACTCAAGGAGGCGGACTTCATTCGTTGGGGAAACACTAAGCGAATGACCGGACTGCGCAAGGCCGAGCAGGACGGCCTCTGGGAGGGTATTAAAGAACGTGAGCATTCGCGATGTAGGCCTGCACGCTACGCTGCCTGCTGACATCCAGTCGGATATTTCCAGACAACTTTGACGAGTATTGGCGTGTCGCGTCCAAGATCACTCCCACAACCGCTCCTACGCGCTCAAATTCTCCCCCTCCTCCGCCCTCCTCAACATCCCTTCACACCCGTCCGCCATCCGCAGACCCCGGCTCAAGCGGCGGCCCTGACCGCGACGGCGCGTCCAGCGTGCGCAACGTACCCGTGCGGATATACCTCCCGGATGGGCCGGTCCTCCAGGATCTCGTACCTCCCTTGCTCGATGACGGCTCCATGCACACCCTCGCCGCATTCCTGACCGCACGCCTCCCGCTGCTCTTCCCGGCGCCGGATGCGCGCAAGGCGAATCTGGCGTACGCTCTCATACAGGGCGTGCCGGTCCCCCCGGAGGCGGAGATGGCGTGGCTGGGCGCATGCATGGCTGGCGCGGACGGGTGGGTGAATGTGTGCGTTGGACTGCTGAAGGAGGGCACGCGATACCCCTGACGACGGTCTGCACGCGTCTTCTTGTACCATATGTATGCGCGTGTATAGATTCGGATGGCCTTTGGCCTGCTTTTTCGACTTTCTGTATTCTGCTCCCCTGGACACGCCGCATTGCCGTAAGTGTCCCCAGAGCGCAGTCGGGCGCTGGCTTGTGTGGTGAGGGTCGGCGGGCGCCTGAAAGGTTGCAGCCCTCGGTCATGATGCTGCCTCTGCCTGTCTCCCTTTCCTCCGTCCGCCGCGACCACCTCCGACGACACACAGGCGGCTCGAGACATTACCGAAGCACCCGCGACATACTGCTCACCCGCGCGCGGGTCACGAACCTTGGGTTTCTGCTCCTCGCCGCCTTTGCTGCAGTATCCTTCTTGGTTAACCTAGCATGGTACCTGTCCTCGTCTGACGAGTATCGACCCTATACGCACGAAGGGCCGTATTCTCCCCCAAGAGCGATATGGGACACAGTATCGCGACAACCGGCTCTTGCTGAGCTCGACCACCTGATCATGGTCCCAGGTCATGCGATCTGGAAGGGGACGGACATCGAGGCGCGGTTTGACGAAGACCAGTGGGTCCTTGAGCCATACCAGCGCGGAGGAGGGCGGATACAGGCGTTCTTCAAGCATATTGTGACTGCGTATGTCTGCCATCCTATAAAATGTACACCTCGAGCGCACACCAACCCATTCACAGCGCCGACCTCGCACACCAAGACGAGCACTCCCTCCTCGTTTTCAGCGGGTAAGTCAGCCCGCCCCGCCTCGCGCTCCGCAAAAAAGCACTAACCCCCCGCAGCGGCCAGACACGTCCCTTCTCCACCACGACCGAGGCGGAGTCGTACATGCGCCTCGCGCAGATCTCGGACCTCCTCCCCACGACCCCCGGGACCGCGCTAAGCACTAACGTCGTCCGCGCGACGACGGAGAACCATGCGCTCGACTCGTACCAGAACCTCGTCTTCTCCGTCGCGCGCTTCCACGAGTACACTGGGCGGTACCCCGCGCGCATCACGGTCGTAGGGTACGCCATGAAGGGTCGCCGCTTCTCCGAGCTGCACCGCGCGGCACTGCGCTGGCCCACGGCGCGCTTCGCGTACGTCGGCATCGACGCTGAGGGCGACACGGAGGTCGCGAAGCAGGGTGAGGTGCGTAGAATCCCTATTCTCTTCTCTCACTCCCTCCTCCTCTTTCTTTCATCCATATATTCCTCCGACGCGCGTGGGGAGAGGTGCTGACCGGCGACCGCGCGACGCAGCTGCAGAACGGGTACCTGCCGTACACGCAGGACATGTATGGGTGCCACGGGACGCTCCTCGCGAAACGGCGCGCGCGCAACCCGTTCCTGCGCTTTCACTCGTACTACTCGTCTTCGCCCGAGCTCGGCCCGCTGTTGAATTGGTGTCCGGGACGGGCAGAGGGTGGGCAGACGACCGTTTTCGCGGGGCCGCTGCCGTGGGACGATCTCAAGTAGAACCCTGACGAGCGTTGACGATCGCATTCGTAAAATAGATACCAGGATGCGGCTACAGCTCGCAGTGCATGTTGTATTATACCCCTAGGTGCGGGACTAGTACCCAAAACGCGGCGATATCGACGCACAAGGCTGGCTGTCATGAATGCCGATATCTACGCCCCCGGCGTTGCAAGCCTTGCCACCACCGTCTCCAGCAGTTGTTCCATCCGACGCATCCTCTCGTCAAGCGCGGTGAAGTGCACCGAGTACGCGGCCACCTGGGACTCGAGCCCGCGCAGCCGCGACTCAACCTCGCCCGAAAGCCCCTCGTCCAGTTCGTCCACGGCCCGAGGGGTGCAGCGCAAAAGAGAGTGCGATGGCGCGTGGGCGCGACCGCCGGAGACACCGCCGTGCTTCTCGTCGCATGCTTCGCAGATATACACTTCTTCGCGGTCTGCAAGGACGACGCTCACGGTTAGCGTACACGAAGCAGCCTTACGGAGAAAGGGCGTACCGTGGCAGTCTACGCAGACCAAAAACGGGAGCTTCACCGGCATGGTGCATGAGACACAAGTGGGAGGCCCGGGGGTGGTCGCTGCGCCCGCTGCCCCTGCGGGCCCTTTCGACGTGGCCGCCTCGGGCTCTGTCACCGAATCGTCGCCTTCGTCGTCGGCATTCGCATCCGCATCGATTACTGATGCAGGAGGGGAGGCCGTGTCAGAGTTGGGGGAACTCTCCGGGCTTTCTTCCACGTCCTCAGGCTCATCCTCGCTACTGGAGACTATCTCGCCGCTGGGGTCCACCTCGTCACTAGAGATCACCTCGTTTTCTCCGACCTCGGCCGGAGCCGCGTCATGTCCTGTTTCCCCTGTGGCCGCCTGCGAACCCTTAACCTTGAACCTTTTGTCAACGTTGTCGATGATCTTCCTAGCTTTACGAAGGAGCCATGGCAGGTCCCTCCAGTAGTTGATGTAGGAGCGGACTCTGAGCATATCGTGTGAGGGAAGATGGAGGTTAGGGCCTTCTTTGAATTTCGCATCCCGGCATTCCGCTTTGTCGCAGAGGTCTACCGACGACTGGTCGTCGGCGAGGGTGCATGGGACGCAAGTGTAATGAACGCCGTAGATATCATCCCGGCATCGGTTACAGTAGTAGGCTCTGCAGACAAAAAGGTCAGACATGTCTTGATAAAGGTATGTATAATAGGGCAACACGAACGGGGTGTCGGGAGGCACGTTTTGCAGTTCTGATAGGGCATAGCAATAGCGCGCCTCATCGTAGGTTAATTCTCCAAAGAGCCCGTAGAGCATAGTCTGCTGCTCTGGGGTGTGATCGGCCACGTCGATTTTGGTAAGCTGCAGGAACAAGTTCTTCTTGTCGATGAAATCTTTGATGTATCTCGATGAAATGCGTCCGAGACGCTGCCGTGCTTCAGAGCGGGCGGCGTTCAACGCGAATCGCCATAGGGCATGAGTGCGATTCTCCCGAAACTCCGACGGTGGAGGACGCGCATTGAGGACTTCTGGGGGCAGGCGCGTGAAGTGGAAGTCGACTTCCGGTGCATCTTCTCCATCCTGCCAACGCCCATACAGGGACTTCCCGTCTTCGCTGAGCCGGCCCTTCAGAATGCGTGGGCGCAGAGTCGCTGAGTACGTCAGGCGCATGTCGTACACAACCTCTCCATCGACGACGACGCAATGGCCAGCAATCGTATACGGCGCTCCGTTGGGGTCGTGCGATTTTGCCTCGAACGTATCGGGAGTTGGTGCGTGCAGGAAGAACGTGGACATGGCATACGCCGGCCACCAGCCGACGTCCTCATAGAATCCGTACCAACGCCCGAGCCTTGCTTTTTCGTTAGCAAGAGTCTGCGTACGTACAATCGCGTCCATACACTCACACTGCCTTGACGTTCTCGGACGCCTGTAAGTCATTGGCAGATAAAGCACGGTGGGACGGCGTCGCAAACAGCTCCGAGGATAGCGTCTGGCAGTAGAAAATCTCGAGACCGGGAAGTGTCTTTTCTACTTCCTCTTCATGATATTCAACTCGGGGAAATTCAATGTCCACGAGGATCTTGAACTTCCAGAGTTGGTCTGGTTTGTATGCAAAGTTGTACTGTTTGTTCTTGATCAAAACAAAGTCGTTGCGAACACAAGCTCAAAAGAACATTACCAGTCCGTGCGCGAAAGTCTTGAAACACTCTTCGGGGTTTAGATTACGCTGCTTGAAAAGAGCTACCCGCGAGAAATCGAGGTATAAGGGGTAGAAGCACGCATAGTTGAACGTAAACGCAGACCTGTAAGAACCCACTCTCGCATCTGTGCATGGTACACCACATTCGAGATACTGTACGAGCTGCTCACGAGCTCGCGGGAATCCAAGACAGCCCTGCGATGTGCGAGGCGAAAAATGTCGAGGTGTCTGCGTACCAGAAGGTAAAGAAGGGGAAGAAAGAACTACGGATAAACGATTAGCACTGGGGCGCCATCTAATGACCTCGAGAAGAACTACGTACTCTTTCAATCCTTCCCGGTCCGGTAATCAGAGAAAGAGTAGCCGGGTCATCGATGTAGTAATTAACCGCGTTAAGGTTGTTTTCTAATCTTGTTTCTTCAGCGGCGACATATTCCTCGAAGCGTGCCCAAAGCTCATCGTTCTCTTCGGCGCAGTCAAATGACTGGGTGTATAGGGTAACTGAGCTCCAAATCTCTTCCAGATAGTCGTAGGCGAATTTCCTATTTTCCGACCGTATATGTGGGACTACGGCAAACATTTGGGCGAACAGATCTTGTATCTTCCGGACATACCGAGTGCTAGCCATTCGCCACCCTGTAAGTATGTGTCAGAAGGTGAGGTCAGGAAGGAGCTGAGTGAAGCTACCCGTCGCCCAATACGCAAGCCAATGAAGCAAGCTAGCAGGTTGTGTAAGTTAATCTGTTCATAGGATTGCAAGAGCAAACACATACCTCCATCCTTGGGGACGCGACGATGTGAACGCATTGACCTCACTAATGGTGATAAACCCAGAGGCATCATCATCAAATGCCTCAGCGATCGCGGAAACGTAATTGACGTTGATGTATTCAATTGCCCAATTGTCGTCCTTCCTAGCACCGACAGAGGCAGTGCTGAACGTGGGATTCTCCAGGCCGTCTGTCTGCTGCAAGTAGAAGTCGCGAAGGGCGAGGATGCAGTGGCGAGCCTTCACATGTCCTCGCCAACGCTATCGAGTAGTACAAGTCAGCGATGTTGAAGACAAGGGAACAGGATGTGAATACTGTTAACTGCATTGAGCATCACTTACCATTTCTTTCCATAGCTCGTGGATATCCTAGAAGTGGAAGCGTGAGCGCGAGGGCGCAGTGGCATGTGTGTGCTCGGGACGTACGCGATCCTTTATGCGGTCGTGTGGTCCAGACAACACGCTGTTGATGACCCGATCGGACTCGTGACGCACGAGCCCCTTCATCTCATCCGCCAACCTACGCTGTTGCATTGCGAACTTGCGGTCAAACATATCCATATTCTTCTGCATCGCAATATCAGCGCTTTCGATGAGGTCTTCTTTGAGACTCCTCAGTGCTGCTTGCGGATCGCTCTCCTCTTTGTCTAACTGAGAGTTTGCGCCCTTCGGTCCCCCCGAACCAGACGACGACTTGAACTTTAACAAGGTAACGAGCGCGCTGTCATCCTGTAAGACGGCCCCGAGTCCTCCGCGACTATTGACCATATTTTGGAGCTGCTGCTGATCCAGCGGGACTAGCATCGAAAAATACTGAAGTATGGCGCCCAGTTTCACGTCAACTGCGTCTAGCTTCCGGTTGGCATCGTCTACCGCCTTTCCCACATGTACGTCGAGTGCGAACGAGAAGGCTTTTTTGCGATCAGCGAAGAGTGTGAGGAAACTCTTGAATTTGTCGTCCCAGGAAGAACTCTTGATCACTTTCACGAGCAACTTCTTCTTTGAATAAGTATCGCATGCGTTGGCGCAAGCTTTGATATCGTCGGCGGTGCGCTCAATAAGGGTCTGCAAACGGGCTTGTATCGTTGTACCATCGGGACCTGGTACGTCGTCGTCCTTGACCTCGCGTAGCCTATTGGGTTGCTGATGAGTGCATCGTCCGACCTACACTATACACAGGCCAATCCGCTTACTGTAATAGGGCTTCCATCATATCCTTCATCTCTACGAAGATCACCGTGATTTTCTTCTCGTTATCACGGCGCTTCGCATCGAGCTCTACGACGACACGAAAAGCTCCTACGGCAACTAGACAACAGATCAGTAGGTTTGGTGGTGATGCCGAGCGTCCTACCTACTCTTGATGAACGGATGTATGTTGGCGACCTCGTCGAGGGCTTTGAGAACTCCAGGTAATCCCTCCACAAAAGCTGTCACACCCTGTCGTATAGTTTTCATCGGGTCCAAATCAAAAGCGGGTTGAACCATAGAGACGGCGTCTTGCACGGAGGCCGCTGCGCTCTGTATATTGGCATACTCAATTCCTTAAAAGTCTGTCTGATAAGTACGAGGATGAGCTGTCAGAGCAACATACTTGCCCGCTTGGTCTAAAAGCTGTGTATGTTTAGTACCCCGTGCAGCTTCAATATTTGTTTGTGCATCTTCTATGGCGATAAATGCCTCTGTCAGTCCATTTGGCAAGTTCCCGTTATCGCCAGTGCTGATCGAGCCGGAAGACGCTGGAGCTGAAACGCCCATTATCAAGGATGAGAATAACATAGGGTACGTCGAATTGCGTACTAGTACCTTTCTCAATTGACGCCATAGAGGGCGATTTGGCGCTTGCGTCCCAGTCGACAAGACGGCCCAAAGTTCAGATGGGGGAATTGACAACGCGATCAACAGAGTGGGCGAGCACGAGTTCGCCGCTATTGATATACACCTAAATCCAGCCGGACACAGCTCATGATCAGAGTCCGGGGATCGTTCTGAACTTCTTATTTCCAACCGGAACCCACCTCGTGCATTCATCACCGACAGACCGCAGTAGTAACATTGGGAATAGCACTGCCCGGTGACTATTCAGAGAGGAAGGGAGAAGCTTGAGTCTAACTGAAACCTGCCTCAACGGTCGGCCGTCGTCTCTGCTATCAGACGTTGTTCGGGAATAACGACACAACATTACTTAATCACCGACCCACTGGCACACATGTACAGCGAGCGCACCGTGACTAACCTGGAAGCCACGTTCTGGCAAGGCAGCTAGTTGGAGTTTTAGCTTTGGTATCGCGCTTGTTGACCTGTCCTTTCTTCTGGCGTACAATATGTCATGGTTGGCGCTGAGGTATTCGATATGTGAGGAGTTCAGATCCTGGTGAATAGTTGCCAGGGGATAGTTTGGATCGGAGCCTTCGGGACCCGTCTAGCGCTTTAACTGAGGGGCAGTAGGCGCTTTAACAGCTGTCTAGATCTACAGATTATGTGATATGTTGGAGATCCGTACGGCGTATGCAGGTCGCTCCCTTCAGGGTCGGCGCTCTTTCTCCCACCCCCCGCATGAATGGGATGCGTTTCCGCACAGTTCCGCACCGACTCGCAGAGGGGCCCACTTCTTCAATCCAACATAAGTAGTTGTATTCGAGGAGGACCTAGACTAAGCTCCCTCGCATGATAGGGTAGTATAAACCACAGGTGGCGATGACGCTAAATATTTAGCGTCCAGGGTCAGGTATTGACATACATATTGTGGGGGTCGCCGACGTCTACTGTCGCCCTCTGATCTCTGTCAGCGCCAGCGACATGGTCTCCATGAGCCGTTCCATCCTGTCCAACCTCTCATCGAGCGTATCGAATCGAGAAGCGTACAAAGCGACTTGACTTTCCAACTGGAGAAGTCGTCCTTCCACCGGTGTCGGTCCTTCTGGGGGCGGCTGTGTCGTCGGTACCGTGCATCGCACAAGGGAGTGCGAAGGTCGGTGGCCATTTGGTCCAGAGACACCTCCCGCACGACTGTCACAGTCTGTACAGATGTAAACCTCTTGGTGTACTAAGTATGAATCAATTTTTATGAGTTTATGATGCTGAGGAGACGAGGGACGTGATCGAGCACCGACCTTCACAATCAATGCAAATGAAAAAGGGGAGGTGAACCGGTTTGGCGCAAGAAACGCATGCGTATCGGGTTGCATCTGTCCTCGAGTCGCTTCCCAACCCAGAGGAGCCGGCGCGGGACAAAGAATCCCCTTCCGCATTGTCGTCCGATGGAGATTCAGGGGGATCCTTGAACGTTGCCTCGACCAGCGCCACGATCTCTCGCGCTCGGCGCAGGAGCCAGGGGACGTCCCGAGAGGGGAAAAGCATCCGTCGGCTTACTATCAAGGGATGTGAAGGTAGATGACTGCACGGTCCATCTTTAAAAGGCACGCTCCTGCATTGAGGTTTGTCGCACAAGTCGAAGGAGTCGTCGCCCTGGAAGCTGCACGGGACGCAGGTGTACCGTACATTAGCGATACTGTCATCACAGACATTGCACAAATAGTTTCTACGCGTAGTCGAGGATAGGAGGTCAAGTTGTTGAACTGTGAACAAAGCAAGTGAATGAAGATACGTACTGCAAAGGAGGCACTCTGGTTTGTTGTAACTTTACCACGGCTACGACGAACCGCACCTCGTCGTAAGTGAGCTCATGGTACACTGTCCAAAACGTAGGCATGTTCTTTTCAGCCATGCGAGCCATCTCCCGCACCGAACCCTCTTGCAGAAGGAAGCGCACCATCAGGTTCTTCTTGTCATTGAACTCTTTAAGATACCGCCACGCGAGGCGGGGCGTCCGGAGGCGCACCTGCCGGCGCGTCGCAGTGAGCGCGAACCGCCACAAAGCGCTGAGACGGTCTGTGCGAAACTCCTGCGGAGAGGGGCGTGCAGAAAGGGTTTCGGGAGAGAGACGAGTGTAATAGACGTCATTCTCGAGCGCATCTTCGGAGAAGCCCCAAACCCCAGAAATCGAATAGCCATCCTCGCTAAGGTGGCCTCTGATGAAGCGTGGCTTGTGGGTGTGGACGTACACCAGATACAGAGCGTATTCCACTCGCCCATCGGCCATTTCGCATCGACCGGTGATCGTATATGCGACTCCGCCTGCACTGATCGACTGCGATTCGAATGTGTCTGGAGTGCTTGCGTGCAAAAAGAAGGAGGCCATAGGATAGGCCGGCCACTGGCCAGAATCTCCGTAGAAACCGTACCAGTGTCCGAGACTACACGAGATGCCAATCAACGGGAGTACAACTTTCTCGAAATGGCACGAAGCTCACATAGCTTTGACTGAACTTCTCGCTTGTAAATCGGCCTTGGTCAGCGTATCCTGTGATGTGGTGTTGTATGGATTCGTCGTCGAAATCGGGCGATGAAGGACGTCCAGTGCAGGAACGGCCTTCTCGATCTCGTCCTCAGAGTATTCCACCCGTGGAAATTTGACAGCGAGGGAATTCTTGAAGTCCCAGAGTTTACCCGGGCTATATGCCAAGTAGTGCTTCAGCCTTGATCAATATCCGTATATCGCAAGTAGTACGAATGCGACGAACCATTCCGGATGCGAACGTCTTGAACTGCTCTGCGGGGTCAAGTCCTCGCTGCTTGAAGAGTGCTGAATGCAGGTAGGTTAGATTGAACCGACCTCGCAACTTCGGCAAATACGGACCAGCGAGTCCCAGCATCCTGAGTACCATATGCCACAGAATAAGAGCCAAGCTCGATGTAGAATCTCTGAGCTCGTAATGGTCTAACACAACCCGACGATGGGCGAGACGAAACACGTCGAGATCCCGCCGGACTTTCAGATAGAGTAAGGGAAGGATAAACTGGACACAGGTTAGAAGTTGGCGGGAAGATACAATATACGTACTTACCTTCTCAATGCGCCCGGGTCCAGTGATCAGAGAAACCGTATCGAGTGCATCTATATAGTACCTGACGGTCTGCAGTCCTTCATCCAGCCTCTTCTCCTCGGCCTCGACATAGCTCTCGAAGCGAGCCCAGAGTTTGTCATCGTCATCCTCCTCCGAGTGAGCCTGGATAAGGCCGTAACTCGCGTTCGTAACCTTACTCCAGACCCGCTCTAGGTAGTGGTACGCCTCTTTGTGGTTCTCTGCGCGTATGTACGGCAACATGGCAAACATTTCAGCGAACATCGCCTGTATTTTGTGTGTATATCTTAAACTAGCCATGTGCCATCCTGTTGAATCGGTGCCTTGTCAGCAACACACTACCCCAAAAACGAGATAGCGACTGATACCTTTGGCCCAATATGCGATCCAATGGAGCAGGCTAGCAGGGTGAATGGGTTGATGTTTGGCAAATACGAGAAGTATGATGGCATGCACGCACCTCCAACCCTGCGGGCGAGACGATGTGAACCTATTGACCTCGTTGATTGTAATGAATCCCGAGGCATCGTCGTCGAACGCTTCTATCAGAGCCGAGATGTAGCTAACGTCGAGGTATTTGATGGCCCACTTGTCGTCCGGGTAAGCTCCCACGGTGGCCCGAGGGATATATGGGTCGTCTGCCTGTTGTAGATAAAAGTCCCGCAATGCAAGTACGAAGTGGCGAGCCTTGACATGTCCCCGCCAACGCTGTTAAGGGTATAAATCATGTCAACTTTCCAGCTAAGTCAGCGTATACGGTAGTAGTCTCTTACCATCTCCTTCCATAGTTCATGGATGTCCTACAAATATCGCTCATGTCAGATAGAGAAGGGTCAGGCGTATTGTCAAACGTACACGATCCTTTATGCGATCATGAGGCCCTGCCATCACGCTGTCGATAACGCGATCGGACTCGTGGTGCATCACGCCCTTCATCTCCTCCATAAGCCGTCGTTGTTGCATCACGAACTTGCCTTCGAATGTCTCCAGGTTCCTCTGCATCGCTACGTCTGCGCTGTCTGCGAGCTCCTCCCTCAACGACCCCAGCAAAGCCTTCCGGTCCGCGTAATCCCCCACGTCAGTCTGTAGCCCGGAATTTGTCGAACTTGAACCCGTGATACGGCTTGATGGGGCGAATTTCATGAGCAAAGCGAGCGTGTTGTCATCTCGTGCGACGGCCTCAACCCCTCCCCGGTTGCGTACCATCTCGCGTAGCTGAACTTGGTCTAGAGGAACGAGACTCGAGAAATACTCGAGCACGGCGCTAAGCTTCTTGTCAACCGCATCGAGCTTCCGGTTCGCGCCGTCAACAGCCCTCCCGACATGCATGTCCAGTGCGAACATGAACGCCTTCCGTCGATCCGCAAAGAGCGTAAGGAAGCTCTGAAATTTGTCGTCCCAGGATGAACTCTTCAGCACCTTCACGAGCAGCCTCTTCTTTGAGTATGTATCGCACGCGTTCGCGCATGCCTTGATATCGTCCGCGGTAAGTGCGATGAGCCCTTCCATGCGAGCCTTGATAGTCGTCCCGTCAAGTCCCGGAGCGTCCTCATCCTTAACTTCACGTAACCTTATGTTATCGATGATTACCAGAATCTCATGTTCCATAAGTGTTTTTGGCTCTCACTGGATAAGGACCTCCATCATATCCTTCATTTCCACAAAAAGGACCGTGATCTTCTTTTCATTATCGCGTCGCTTCACGTCCAGTTCTACAACAACACGAAACGCGCCGACGGCAACTGTGCAACGGGCGGCTCAATCACGCCCCATACAATAACAACCACCAGGCTTACTTTTAATGAAGGGGTGTATGTTGGCCACCTCATCGAGGGCCTTGAGAACTCCTGGGAGACCTTCGACGAATGTCGTAATACCATCGCGTATAGTTTTCATCGCATCCGACTCGTAGAGCGGTTGTGCAATGACAATAGCACTATCTATAGTACTAACACCAGCTTGCGCTGCGTCAAATATTTTACCTGTCAATAAACCCGAGTAAGTGGAGGCACTATCCGAGGTTATTTCCAATTTTCACCTGCGCCGTCCACAAATTTTGCAGAGCGCGAGTTTTGGGCCGTCTCGATATGGGAGTGGGCATCTTCGATGGCCTCGTGTGTATCTCTGAGCTGTCTTGTTACAGAATCCTGGTCGTATGCCAGTCCTAGATATGGCATCCCAACGGTAAGATATCAAGGGATGCCAGACATGTAACTTGTAACGCACCACCTGCGTTCTTTGCCGAACTCATCTCTGTGAGGACTGTAAAAGTGGCTCGCAAGGTATCCCTGGGCAAACTCCTGGAGTACCCGAGCGTTTTCTAGCCCTCTACTTAAGGAACGCCGGCGGCCTAGCCTCTCTTTACTTCGCAATTAATACTGTACCGCCGGTGGAGTCGGATCAGAAGATTAACGTACTACGTACCGCTGACGGTGGGACCGGAGGCTACGCGCAGCTACTGCTTTGAATTGCACCGAGATCCTAATCAGTGCCCCATCGATACACGCGTTACTTCCAAGTCGACAGTCATGGAACTGCCGCAGGCTTACTTACGCTAGTTGTCCCTCTGCACGAAAGATCAAGACATTAGAGTAGCGGAGCCGGAGCCTTGCGGACTAGTCAGTACTCATGCCGAGTGGGAGCGTTGCAAGAGTAACATGAATGACCGCGAGTTCAAGAATTGCTCTCGCGACTCTTCCCTGGGATGTAATACAGTCGGAAAACGAGACTAGAATAAAAAATACATACATCATAAACCTATGATAGCCCAGGTGGCGGCGTGAGCTTTCATGTTGCGTCTCGTTGACGTGTGCGCGTACCAGATCTAGATTGTTTCGGATGTCGGCATTAGCGCTGGCTCCCCCACCGCGTCTCCCAGTCTATACCCTGGATGATCTGTCAATTTTGCGAGCCAATCTTGTGTTCGAGTACTACTAGTGTAGGGTACGAGAGTGTACGACGTACAACGCACAAAGGCCGAACTGCCAAAGATGAGCGTGGCTACTAGCGTGAGAAAGCGTAGTTCAGGCGCTCATGCTGCTTGCCCGGACTCGGATTTCAACCTTCCTGAGTCTTTGAGTCTCTCTCGACCGGCAGTTACTACTTATGTTCGTCGAAAGGGCTGCGATGATAATTTCCCTTCTAGAGCTAAACCGACTGCAAACGGAGGCTGGTCTCAAGGATTACCATGGCGTGCTCTACTGCTGTACTGATTAATCATTATACCCAGCAATCATCTCGCTCGTGGGGATGTACAGCGGAGTACTCAGAAAAGAGCTCAATAAGCTCACGACAGGTTGGGACGCGGACAGGTCGCGCGAGAGAATGCTGAGAACAAACTTGACGACGTCCCGATGTTTCCTGACGCACCTGTGTCAAACGCTGATGCGCCATGCGATCACAGGCACTCGCGACACCATAAACCCACGCTCCTCTAAGACTAGTATATATCGTGAAGCTACCTGGGACACAGGACCGCGGTCGTGTCGCCCCCCGCGACCTCCATCTCAGCCCGGCCTCTCGCATGCGCCCGCTCCGGCTCACCGAACGAAGTTAGGGTCCCAGAACAGGTACGTCCTTGATTCTGTGTTAGTTATCTTACCCTTTCGAGCCTCCGCATCAAAACCTATACCAGTGTTTACGAACTTGTTTATGGGACCCTCGACGCCATCAGCGAGCTCAGGCAATGCTCAGGTATCATCCCGACAGAGACGTTCATCAACGCTTGTACTTTGATGGCGTTCCGATCAGCCCAGATCAGCCACCGTCGGGGCGGCGCTCCACGCTCCTGACCGTCGGGCAGATCACCGACGGTTGGGGTATAACGCGGGGGAGAACGCGGGCAGATCCGTTGGGGCTTGCTCTCGTCCACCACCACGCCGTCCCTTTTTTCTTTCTTCGCGGCTTTCAGCCACAGCCTGCGGCTGCTTTCACGCCCCTTTCTTTGTGTTTCTGCTCACGACTCCACTACTCTACGCGGCTCCTGCGTTTAATTGCGCGGCTCACACACGTCCCTATTCTACTCGGCGACAGGTCGTCTTAATTGCTCGAGGCCCGCGCGCTCGGCTGGATATACCCCCCTACCATGGAGCAGCTTTTGTCTTTGACCCCTTCTGTCTTCAGGGAGTTGGCCGCGACGCGATATCTGAGCGGTGAGCATCAGTTTCCAGCCTCACGGATGGCGGCGGACCTGAATGTCTTCGCAGCGGTCGGCCTGACGGTCCTGTTTTTCGACCACTGCCTAACCTTTGCGGACGAAGTGAAGTACATATGGCCTGCGCCGCCTACGTACGCCAAGTACACGTTCCTCCTCAATCGGTATACCGTCCTGGGAACACTTCTGGCTGTGGCTTATGGTGAGGGTTGCATTCTTGGGAAGCCATGTTGCGGCTCTGAACCCCCACTTAGAAATGTGCGGTTTCGTGTCCAACGCGTTCACAGATACAGTGAGTAGCTGTCCGCGTCGAATATGTCTATGTTACTAACACAACCGCACGTAGGGGTAGGGGTAACATTGCCCTCGTTACTATCTGGCGTATCTAACTAAGCGCCGCCTGTAGATGCAAGCAGTTCATCTTTACGTGTGCCATGATTGCAATCGTCTCCGTCGGAGTCGCGAACCTTCTCATCTTGCAACGCGTCGTCATCCTCTGGGAGCACCGACCGGTACGTGTGCCTCCATCCACCCATCTTGGAACCCTCACAAATGTATCTTTGCCATCCTTCTCTGCTAGATCATCTTGAAGATCATGACGGTCGGGTTCCTATTAAGCTTCACCATGCAGGTGGTGACCATGATCGTATCCCTCGTCAACGTTCTCCGTGCGTTTCTTCATCAAACACTCCCTAACACCTCTAACCCTCACCCACAACAGCAAGCATACAATGGTCTGAGCCCTTGGGCATGTGCATTGCGACAAAGTCCTCGCGCGTTCTCATTGGGGTCTGGGCATCACCGGTACGCCCGCCTTCTCGTCGAACCCCGCATCTGCCAGAACGCACGTGATCGTAACTGACCCTTCTCCGTCTGCGCCCCGTTCGCAGCTCGTCTTCGAGGTGTTCGTCCTCACGTCGACCGCGCTCAACGCACTCGACCGCCCGCGCATAGCCGAGTTACCCATCATCAAGGCGCTGCAGTCGGACGGGCTCGGTTTCTTCCTCGTACGTTCTCCCCACCCTCCTATTCCTTCCACCCTCACGGTATATGCAGGCGATCACCTGTTTCCGCGTCCTCAACCTCTCGCTCGCCGCCCTCTCTCGTCCGTCGTTAACCTTCCTCGGCGTATTGTAAGTATTCCACTCCCCGTACTCTAGAGGTCTTCACGCATTTTACGCGCCCCTTCACAGTTTCATCTGGGCAATGACCACGACGATCCTCAACCGCCTCCTCCTACACCTCCGGCGCGCCGAATGCCGCCCCCCGCCCCCCTTCGGACGCACCTCTCCTCCTCTCCGCGCACTCGCGCTCTCCGCTTCCAAGCCCGAAGACGATGAATACGATGACGAGTACGAGGGCGTGGACACGGATGCCTATGAGGAATACTGGACACGCCGCATGAGCCGCGCGATCTCTCCGTTTGGGCTCGTCCCGCTCGGCAGCAAGCGCATGTCGGGCTGGAGCGCGCAGAGCGACGCCGAGGCGGGGCATGCGCGCGGGTTATCGGAGGACCTCACGCCGTTGCCGTATGCGTACCATTACCGCAAGCGGGAACACGATCCGAGTGAGTCGCAGTAAATATGTTGGTTTAGTTTTGGGGGAAATTAGGATGCTGACTTGTGTGTGCAATGGCAAGACATCAAGCCTTGGGATTAAGGCTTTTGGCGAGATGACGGCCGCTGGACATGCATGCGCGTTGGAGGCTAGAGAACGGACCTTTTGTAAGATACGTGTCACGTCATGTATGTACCTGTCCGAACGATCTAGGTAGTCCCTACAGTGCGGACTGGCGCGGGGGAAAGCGGGTGCAGAATAGTGAAGTAGACGGATGGGCTGAAGGAGAACCGTTGTCGTGCAAGGCGAGAAAAACGAAGCGAAATCCAAGTTGGCAAAAGAACACTCGACGCCAGCAGGATTCGAACCTGCGCCTCCAAAGGAGAACAGATTTCTAATCTGTCGCCGTAACCACTTGGCTATAGCGCCTTGGAGGAACAAAGCCTACTCCAAATATACTCATTTACAACGTTTGAAGAATATAGACGTAAGAACCCCTTTCGGTTATTCTGCGACACCTCCATCGTGGCCGGTGTACTTACAAGTTACTATACATACATACACATTTCCGCATCGCCATCGGCGCGGGAGCCTTACAACCTGGCCTTTGTCTGTGACGGCTCGGGCTCCCGGATGCGCACAATGACCTTGCCCCATGTCTTGCGCTGCTCGAGCGCGAGGAGACCGTCGGCGAGGCGTTCGAACGGAAACGTCTCCTGGTACACGACCGGCTTCGCGCGGCCGGATGAGAACAAGCTGTGGACCATATCAGCGTGGCGAGACATGGCACAAACTTGGAAGGGGAACTCACTCGAGTAGCGATTGCCACACCACAGGGACGCGCGAAGGCTCGAACTCTGCGGGGGGAAAGTGGGCTCAGCGCCCAACGTTCAGGTCTGGTGACACAAGCGAAATACACGCACTCGTGTATGCGCCCCAGTGAATACCGACGATAGAGATGTTCTTGAGCAAGACAAGGTTCAAGGGGAGCTGCGCGCACCGCGGTCAGCGGAGGATGCAGTTGTA
The DNA here is from genome assembly GCA_001302255.2 of Trametes hirsuta. Classification (NCBI taxonomy): domain Eukaryota; kingdom Fungi; phylum Basidiomycota; class Agaricomycetes; order Polyporales; family Polyporaceae; genus Trametes; species Trametes hirsuta. Next base: position 2,644,365 of record CP019378.1, read on the forward strand.
AAGGCGCCTAGACAAACCTTCTCAATCGAGCCGGCAGCAAAGCCGACGACGATAGCACGTCCCTTCCACGCGATACACTTCAGGGAGTCTGCACGTTTGTCGGTGTCAGCGCGGCGCACGATTCCGCGACGTGCGAAGGGGAAGGCGTACCGCGGATGAGTCCGACGGGATCGTAGATCACGTCGACGCCCCTGCCGCCCGTGAGCTTGAGCACCTCCTTCTGCCAGCCCTCCTTGGTGTAGTTGATGCCGTGGTCGGCGCCGCCCTGGCGCACGGAGAGGTCGATCTTCTCTTGCGAGCCAGCTGCTGCGATGACCTTCGCGCCGAGCGCTGCACCATGAACGGACCGTCCATGTGGTTATTAACGCTCGGCGTGCAGCGGGTAGTGTTAGTGAGCGTACCTTTGGCCAGCTGGACCGCTGCAATACCAACGCCTCCTGCAGACGCGGTGACGAGTACCCACTCGCCTGGCGCGTGGATGAGTACCTTCACGCTCCCCGACGCAGGCCGAAGCGCACTCACCAGCTTTGAGCCCTGCGCGACCCACCAACGCCTCGTAACTCGTAGGCCAGGTCACGTAGAGGCCTGCATGCCTTACGCCGTTGAGAACATGTATTCGAGGGAGGCAATTGTCCTACGCACCAGCGCCCTGGTCATACGTCATGTTGTCCGGGAGAGAGACGAGACTCTGCCATGGGACGGCAACCTTCTCCCCATACGCGCCCTGACCGCCGCCAAAGACGCGGTCGCCCGGCCTGAAAGGGCATCCGTCCGGGATGGGCGAGTTGGCGGCGATCTTGCCGGCGAACTCGTTGCCGAGGACGAAAGGGCGGGGTGGCTGCACCTGGTACTTCCCTTGCGCTTGCAGAATCTGTCGTATGCGTACGCGTTGTCAGGCGGTGATCCATAAAATGTAGATAAATGTGAAGCATGCACACATCAAAGTAGTTGAGCCCCGCGCTGTATACGTCTACCAGGACCTCGCCCTTGCCCGCCTTGGGCTCTGGCGCGTTGGAGACGACAGAGATCTTGGACGGGTGAGCATACTCGTTGATCACGAAGGCGCGCATGGTCGTTGCTGGTCGGGGGATCGTCCAAAGCGTACAGGGGGAGGAGAGGGGGAGGAAGCGACGAACGCTGGGCGCCGTGCAAGCTATAAAGCAGGAGGGGCATGCTGGACAGGGACGAGGAAGAAGGTCACCCGACTGAGCCTCCAAACTAGCGATCACCCCGGCTTCTCACCCGTCCCGACTTCCCCGGACGCCTTCGACCCCGTGGGGAGACTCTCTTGCCTTTTGCGCGTCTTCTACTCAACGCCCGCCCGAGTCTGCGGGGATTCCGCAACATATTGGGCCCCGCGGCGGCTTCGGATAGCAAATAAGTTAGAGACCTCTCTTCCTACAATTCACCTGTGTCGACTAATGCATCAAGAAGTGTGCTCCAGGCCGACACGATTGTCCAAGTACTGCGAAGCCGTTGAGCAACCCCACGCTGACCGCCATCCCTTGTATCTCGGAGCATATTGATGTCGTCCCAGTATTTATATCCACGGGTTTCACCCTTATAACGCGCAATTACTGGTATATTACTTTTTCATAACAATGCTGAGCAACTCGTCGAACGCGAAACGGGTAGCCTACATATGCCGTCATGCCATTGCGCCGGACGACTTACATGATTGGTGAACCTCGCCTCTTTCAAATGCGCTTAACATGTCCTCTGTTATGAACGCACGAGCTATGCAGTTGCTGACTACTCACCAGCGCTTCTATGCTGGAAAATCAAGAACTATGGAGTGTCTCGAGAAGCACTTACCGGAAGCCACCACGATCCGCCCGCACGCCGTCGCGAGCGTTGACTGAAACAAGTCATGAGTCCCCGAAGATGGCCGACCACGACCGCATACCTTTCTTTGTTTCGTAGAGGTACACGTATAGCGAAGTGACACACCTAGTACACGAGAATCAACCCCGCCGGCGGCCGCACAAGATGTAGAGAGAATGATAAATCGTCATGCGGGTGTAGTATATGTACATGTGTTGCGAATGCTGATTCTACGTGATCATTACGGCTGCGAGTGGCGGCTGCCTGCGACTGTCAATACCAAGGAATTACCGAGTCTACTACCCCTCCACGCGCTCAAGCGAACCCAAAGCCCTCCCCGCCCTCGTTGATCGCGAGCAGCAGCTGCTGCCGGAGCATCTCGTACGACGAATACTGCGGAAGGTCGATTTGGTTGAAGCCTGCGAAACACACGGGGCGTGAGTATGAATGGCTAAGTCACACGGTGTCTCTAGAAGACGTACATGTATGCGCCTGCGGGAGACGGTCGGCGTCCCCGTATGCCTTGTGGATCGAGAATCGTTGAGTGCCCTGTACGCCCTGGAGCTCGACGAAGCCGCCCAACGGGACACGCGACGTGCCCGTCGCGAAGCTGAGCAGCTTCGCGCGCTCCTCGCGAGTGAACGACTTGAGCGCGCGCCAGAACCACACGATGACCGGGTCTGAGCTGGTGTAGCCGTTGTACTCCGTCGCAGACCGCCACTCGTCGACGTCGATGTCCGGTGTGCCAGAGATAAGGAGCTCGAGCTCGCGCTCGTTGAACTGTTGGGGGCAACGTAAGTGGCTACACACGAGAGAAGCGCGTCAGGGGTGCTCACGATAGCAATGAGGTCCTTAGGGATGATCTCGTAGAACCCAGCCAAGAGCGCCTCGATCTGGTCCTTGATGGAAGAGTACAGACGGTAGTTCGCCGATAGCTGCACGAACTCCTTCTTGTTCTCCTGTGTGACGGGGATCGATGCACCACCTTCCTTTAGCTCGACAAGCTTCATCACTCCGAACTATGGAGGAGAAACGGTTAGTGGATATTGCGTGGATGGACGCATATCATCGTACCTCATCTGCCTCGACACTGAACGTGAGATCAAGCGGGCTCGGATCGTTCTCGAGAATCCAGACGAGGGAGTTGTAGTACTCGGGATCGACCCACTCGACGTCCTTGTAGTCGACCGGCTTTCCAAGAAGCTGCTTGTAGATGCTGCGCGCGAAGTAGGCGTCGAGGAGACGGCCATCGTAGATGGCTTTGCCAATGACGCGCCCGACGAACTTGAAGAACGAGAGGTGCTCCGGGTTAACCCATGATGCGCGGTTGGGCTGGTACGTGAGCTTGTCGACGGCGCACGGTTGGAAGAGCGCGTAGTTCGGGTCGAACATCTGCCGCGCGAGGATCTGGAACCACTCGCGCGTCACGCCTCCCGCATCGACACCCTCCTCGTCATAGAAGCGCACACTGAGCTTGCCGTACTTGATCTGATCACCGGTCTTGCGTTGCAAATACTGGAAGCTGTCCTCGAAGACGCGCTGTCGCCGTACATTGAGCTGCAGGGTGCCGTGATGCTCGCGGTTATGTGGCCGTCGGTGGAGCTGTTGGCTGAAGTAATTGCGCTTGTTGTCGAAGTCCAGTACACGCGGGTTGTGGACGAGTAGCGAGAACGAGCCGCTCATCAAAGACGGGTTGTTGCGGACCATGAGATTGAGAACTTTGCGATGGGCGTCCGTGAACGTGACGAAAAGGTCTTCCATGGACTCGCGGGCACCGCTTGCTGAGCGTGGTGATGCTGAGGCTCGGAGGGTACGAGTTGTAGCATTCGACGTTGTTTTGGACCCAACGTATTTGCAGACCACCATCAGGGATTCGATAAGAGGCAGTAAGACTGTCGCGATGTGCTCCATCTCCGGTTTCTCCTCGATGATCGAGAGGCAATCTCCGAGGCGAAGCCAGAGAGACGAGAATCGGAAGCTCTCGTAAATGCTTTGCACCTTCTCGACGTCGACGTCTGGGGCATTGCCTGGGGTCTTTGGGGAGTACATATAGTCAATCGTCTTGAGTACCCTGAGTAACTTCGCTTGATCTGAAGAAGCAGAGGAGAACTGCGAAGCAATGACGGTCGCCAGAGTATCAGGACTCGCTTCTGCCTCGCGGAGAGATGCGGCAAGCTCCTCGAGCGCAGAATGCAAGCTTTGACCAAACTCTTGAGCACGGGCTCTCAGCTCTGCGGCAATGACCTCCCGAGCGTCAGGAATGTACGACAGGTGCTGTATGAGGGACAGGCTCTGCGCGAACGTGCGGCCTGAGCACTCCCCAGCGGTCAGAACATTGACGATAAGGCGGAGAACGTGGTGAGGAATGTGTGGTGGGTTGGCAAGCAAGACCTTCTCTTCGAGTGTTACCGGCTGCTTTGGCTGTGTCCCTGCTGACGCGGGGACTGAGACTACTGGCGCTCCTGATACTGTGGGCGGTGCAGCTGTGGATGTGGGCTCAGAGGGAGGTGGTTCGGAGGGCGTTGCGTCACTCGTAGCTGCTATCACGAAAGAATCCGTGTATTCAGGATTACGCGAATTTGTATAAATCTCTTGCTCACCTTGAGAAGGCGCTGTCGACTCGGCAACACTGGCCGTAGGCGGAACGGCGCCTGCTTTGCTGCTCTCATCAGCGTCATCCTTCTTGGGTTTGAGACCTGTGAGCGGGCGAGTGACCGTTGCCAGGAGTGCGACGACAGACTCAACGATCGACGGCGTGCGCAGGATTGATGGACGATCGAGGAGACTGAGGAGAAGGACTATTGGGTAGTGTGTTTGCGGGGCTTGTTTCTCCTTCCCCTTCCCCTTCTTCGATGCATTGCGGCGAAGCCCCACAGGGAGCTCATGCTCAGTGAGGAAGAATAGGGAGGACAGTTCGTTGGAGCTGACGATGTAAGTGAGAGCTTCAAGACACCGCTGTACGATCAACTCGGGCACGACGTCGTTCTGGGGTAATGATAGAGCACCAAAGTATTCTGTCGGGACCCGCTGCTTCCCAACAGCCTTCGGGGTGAGAGGTGCGGCGGGCTTCGAATGTCGGACCGACATCTGCGCAAAGCTCTTGTCCATCGAGGCCAGGTCGCCCGATCCGTCCTGCAAGATACTGAGAAGGAGGTTGAAAAGGTCCGTACGCGATTTGCCGTTCTCGCACAGGTTGACGAGCACCTTGTAGAGAAGGTTTTTCTTTAACACATGAGGGTAGAAGAGGAGGCGGATCAAAGCCGCCAGTGCCGATTTCTCTAAAAGTTGAATCGCGTCGCGGGGCTGTGGACCTTTGGTAGACTGAACAGAGTGAGGCTGAGCACCCCGAATGTCTTGCGCTGCAGGGACATGACGTGGACGTGGCGGACGTCCGTGTTCTCGGTGGATGTTCGCCTCTGCGATCATATGGGACGGTAGACTCTGGATGAAGACGTCATCAGAGTCCATGAGAACGACTTGACGAAGCTGAGGGTCTAAGCTAGCAATGAACGTGGCGGGGTCGATGTCCGCGGGAGCCCCACCTGGCTGAGCTGCGGCCTGCTCAGCCCGTGTTCGCTGTGCACGCTCGACCGCTTCTTGTTGAATGATCTCTGCGCGGATGTCCGGAGGAAGAGCCTCGAGGAATTCGGCACTAATCTGAGAGTCTGCGGGACGTTCGACCTGTGCAGCGCGCTGATCCCGGACATGTTGATTTAGGACCTCCTCTCGCATGTCGTCGGGAAGAGCTTCCAGGAATGTGGGGTCAATGCCTGTATCGGTGATATCAACCGGGTTGCCGTGAATCATCACCGTAATCCTCTCAGGGACAGCTTCATGGCGTGTCGAAGACTCAGCAGCGTTGGGTTCATTGTCCGCTGTGGACGACGTAGACGTCTCTTCTGGGCTCTCTGCATTTGCGTCGGCCATCTCAACGTCTTCCGTCAGGGCTGTGGGGGTAACAGCGGCGGCAGCCTCTTGAGCGGCCAGTTCTGCTGCAACCCTTGCCTCCTCCTCCTGCTTAGCCTTTTCCGCGGCTTCTCGCTCCTCTTGCTCTTTCTTCGCAGCAGCCGCTGCGGCACGTGCCTGTTCTTCTCGCTGGCGCGCCAGTTCCCGCTCTTCCGCTTCTTTCGCTTTCTTGTACGCCTCAGCCGCAGCTGGAAGAAGGGCAAGGATGATGTGGTTCTGCAGCACGGATAGCCGTGTCTGTTCGAACCTGCCATGGAGCATCTTAGCTTCCTCTGACCATCGTTGTGTCGTGAGCAAGGGCTCAAGTGAACGTCCTTCCACCCGGGAGTCGCCAGGTCTGGGAGCTCTTTCCACACGGATAGAAGCTGAGATATTTCGACCATTCCGGTTCAGAGGTCCCAGGACACCAGGAGGAACATTGATGTGCAAAGCCTCATGTCCGGGGACGCGGCCTTGCGAGAAGATCTGTTGGAGCAATTGCATTGCGCCCTCACCCCAGGTGTCGTCGAACAGCTGGGGATCGAGTCCTCCGGTCATAAGAGCCCTGTGACCACGACGAGATGATCGTGCTTGGGATGAGCGGGATGCGTTGGTGGCAGGATCAACCAGTAATGGATGGGTGACATTCTCAGCAGAGGCGGAAGGAAAATGGCGAGATCGTCCGAAAATCTCTACGTCGTCGTCTGGGCGTAGATCAGTTTGTGGTGGCTGATATGCAGTGAATCGCACTGACCGGGTGCACGACGACGGGAGGAACGAACAGAGCCTGTCCACATCACCGGGTGGCCCTCCGCACCCCCTGCTAGCCCTGCAAATGGACCGCTTGCCAACGCGTTTGCCACACCGGCAGCAAGGTCGAAGAGGTTTGGGCCGGGGTGACCCTCATCTGCAATTCCCAGCTCGTCGGCGAACCTAAGATAGAATGAGACACAATGCGACAAATGATCTGGGGATACTCACTCGTCACCCTCGGATATGATATCGGCCTCGTCATCTATGTCGATAGGAGCAATGGGCATGTCTACGCAAACGATGTCACTAGTAAGTCCATAAGGGGTTATGTGCACTGACCAGCAGCGTCTTCGTCGTCGGGCTCATCGCCAGCCTCGTCCCCTTCCCCGTCTCCGACGGCAATGTCCTATACGTGGAACATTAGCCCCCCAAGGATGTGTACAACCTCCAGCCACTCACCTGCCACATCACCTCATCGCCCTCCTCTTCCTCCTCTTCATCATCGTCTTCGTCGACGTGCTCGCCCTCGTTCTCAACTAGATTTTCCTCCTCTTCCTCCTCCTCATCTTGCCATCCACCTTCTGATTCACCCTCTTCATCATCTAGCTCTTCAACATCCTCATCCGTCACAGATGTATCTTCGCTCCCTGTCTCATCGCCGAAGTCCATTTCGACGTCATCTTCTTCATCTTCTTCCCCATCCTCGTCCATGCCCTCGTCGTCATAGTGTACATCTTCCATTTCCTAGAGCAATCGTGAGATGATCAGTAGGTGCCTGCGGGAGTCACGCAAAAAATATCCGATACTTACACCGCCGAACCTACGCGTCACGATGCATCAAGGGAGAGATCATTAGTGTTGCCAGTAGACTAACTCATTCATTGCACTTACAGTCCCAACGACGAGTTGCGATACAGGTCCGTGGCTTCATCGCTCTCGGGATTCTCAGTCTCATCGTCTTCGTCTTCCTCCTCCTCCTCGAGGTCGGACCCTGAGGTTTGAATCTCTTCTGGGATTTCCTTGTTCTTGTCGGACACGCGACTCATCTTCATAGCTACTTTCGTCCTTTGAATAAAGTTAAATTTTAGATGCTGTGGGCAGGAACGTCGACTTACAAATACTCCAGCGGCCGAAGAACAGACGACACGACGTTGCGGATGTTGGGATAGTTCAGGTCGACCTCGGCAAGAACATTTGTCAACGTCGAGACGAAATTCTTCTCCAGCATGACCTTGGCGACGTGTGTCGGCGCCTCCTCGCCGGTCTTCTTACTGCTATTGAAACGGACAGTTAAGAGGCGATGGCACAAGTCAGATAGAGCAAGCAATCGGCTATAGCGACTTTCGGTGTTCTCGGAGGAAGGCAGGTCCTTCAATGCACGGCTAATCGCCTCGAGCACGAACTTGCGAATGGCCACCAGCTCCGTCGGGACGTCCTTGATATCCTGGCTGGTCGTGGTATCCACACACAAAGCGACTATCACCGACATGGCCCAGTTACATAGCGTAATCTGCTTCCGGGCCTCGGCAGGAGGCTGGGGGTTTATCGTCCCGAACGTTAAAAGGTCCGACAACAGGAAATGGATGGCTGCAGTCCTGTGTTTCGTCGCACCTTCCTTTGCCGGAGTCTGATTGCGCTTCTTGGGAGAGTAGGAGAGGAAGGCGATCTTGCAAGCATCGTACGAGAACAGCAGCTCTGTAACCACCTGCATGATGAAGCAGGGATACGTGTAGTCGACGGGATCCTGCGGGGGCTTGGCCTCAGAAGAAGCCTGACCTCCTTCTGCTTGAGGCTCCACGCCGGCTCCCGCAAGAACAGGAAGCTCGACAGCTTTGCCGGAGTCGACAGGGTTGTGCTGGGGAGAGAGATCCGACTTCACAGTCCTTATGAGCTCCCCGATCAAGTAGTGGATGAGCGTCTCGGTAGCTTCCACGGAAGGTGCTTGGGTCGATTGGGTCGAAGCTTCGTCAACCTGCATCTCGTTCGTCTTCTCGCCAGAATCTGCCGGTTGATGGGCCGCTGTGTGAGTTGTCGGAGTCGGAGGCGTGACGAGCTTAAGACTGATGGTCTTGCCCGGCTGGTAGGGATGCGAGACCTGACACATATCTTCCGTAACCTTGATGAAGGCTTCAGGGTCGCGGAGGGCCGCAGAGTTACACCCGGAAACAAAAGCGCCCACGTCGACCGCGCGAGTGCGAGGATGGGAGAAGAAATGACGCAGCTGATGGCGCATGACATGCTGCAAGACGGACGGATTCTCGACGACGTGTCGCAGGATGATGGCAATGTACGACTGGATGCCCGTTCCGCTCTGGGTCCCTGAAGATATCTTCAAGTACTGGAAGAGCATTGCGACACCGCCACGCTTGACGAAGTTCTCGCCGACACTCGAGTCTCGGGTGAGGAGCACCAGTATTCTAAGCGCGGAGATGAGCTCGTCCTTCGGCAGAGTCGGTATAGCAAGAAGGCGCATGCAGAATTCGAAGAGAGTGTTGCGAGCCTCGGTGTGGCGGGCACCCTGAGCGATCGGCTCGCGGACGATGGGCTGATCCTCCAATGGCAATACGACGGGGCGAGGAGCCTCGCCCAGAACCAGCACGGATTCTATGACGAGCAATTGCGCCGGTAACCACTTGGGAATAACGGGATGGACACCATCACCCGGATTAGTGAGAAGCAACGACAGGAGGACATTCATGAGGCTATCAGCCTCCTTCACCGGCATCTGTGCTGTAGGATAGAAAGGTTCGCCCAGCACTAGGGCGAGCAAATGGCACCGGACAGACAGCGGCTGCTCTTGGACGTCATAGGCCTTGGGCGAGAACGCGTGAATGTCGTCGATGAGGGCTTTAACGAACTGCGTCCGGTACTCGCGGACAGGGCCCACAAATACCTTCTGGACGTCAAACACCAGCGATGGGTGCTCGTCGACCAGCCTCAGCACACGTCGACCTAATTCCTCCTTAAGAGGGTCTCGAGCGGCGTTGAGTTCCTTGGACCACTCTTCGGAGCTTTTACCGGGCACTGGAGGAGCCTCTTCGGTGCTGGAGCCCGCCTCAGCCGCTTCCGTCGGAGTCGATGCCTCAGCAGAAGCACGCGAGACTGTTTCAGTTGCATTCCCTTCGGCTTGAGCTGCGGCCTCAACATCGGTTGGCCCACCAAGGTTGTCGTCGGCTCGATCCTCGTGTTGGGATTCGGCGGCAGCGACGCCATCGGGAACTTGGCCCCCAGCTGGAACTTGGCCCTCTGCGGGTACGGCAGCAGGCTCGGCAATGGGTGGGGCTGCCTCGATCGGCTCGGGGTCCGGAGGGAAGGGGTACGGGTGTGCGAGGAGCAGCTCGGTAGCGGCAGCGACGTTGTTGCGCGTCCGGGCCAACGCCCGCTCAACGGCAGATCGTGGAAAACCCATATCGACCAATTGACGGACACGGTTCTCATCAGGTCCTAGAGCAGCGATGCGCGGCATCGGGAGACCGCCAGCACCGAGTAGAGAAGCGGCAGGCTGAACGTCCTTGGCCTCCTCAAACTCGGCGTTAAGGATCTCCATAACAATGTGGACGACAGTCTTGCTGACACTGATCGGGGCCGACGCCAACCAGGACGACTCCCAAACAGAACGGATGAGAGGCAGAGCCGCCAAGCGCATGCGTACCAAGAAATTGTGAGGCTCAAAGTAGTCGGGGTCCGTATCCTTCTTGTCGACGGTGGTAGTCATTTGGGTTTGCGTGGAGTCAAAGAGCGGCCGAGAAGACACGAGAGGCTGAAGCAAGAGGAGTGCAACCTTGAGACCGCTATATGCATGGGTGAGCTCTTGCTTGTTGATTTCCGCCCGTTGCTCCGCACGCACTTGCGTGATGGTTTCAATTGTGCTCACAAACTCGCCGCACAGACCGAACAATGCGTCCAGTCCACCTACACGTGAGAATGCGACAAGGAGGACGGTGTGGAGAACTCTCTGTGACGGTCGTTCTAGGTGCGTACGTTAATAAGTACCTCTCGGAATTAACGTCGATATTTCCTGTGCTCACCGTCCACAAGCAAGATCGTTGTCGACCCCAGCATTGCAGTGTAATATGCGAAGAGACACAGCTTGTCCTCTGCGAAAATTTTAGATAAAGAAACAGATATTTCGAACACAAAACTCACGGAAAGGTTGTCGTTCGAGATGCTTCGCTAGAACATCTGCCAAGATACCAGCAGCCTCCTTGATCTTCTGCTTCTGCACAATATCACTGCTACGGCGGGTCTGGAACAACCTCACAACCGCTATAGATAAAATGAGACGCCGTTACGCCACCAAAGAGGACCTTGAAATGGCTTACACTGGAAGAAAGGCGCTAGCGACGTCGGGATCTGGCTGACGAGGTGCTTGAGACCGCTCGCATTCTTGTCCTTCGGCTTCTCCTCATTCTTGGTAGACGGGGTGAGCGCCAATGTCTCTCCAGACGCCGTACCGTTAGCTGCGACAGTAGTAGACGAGGCCTCGCTAGCACGATCACCAGCAGGGGTAGATGTTTGTGGCTCAGGCACCTGAGGAACTGAGGATGACGTGGCTGGACCGTCAGATGGAGGCGCAGAACTAGCATCTTGAGATGACAGTGCCGCCTTCAAGGCGATGTTTTCCCAGACGCATGTCCTGTGTAGGGACCCCAGATCCGCCAGAGCAGACGGCTTAGGACCGAGCAAAGCCTGCAAGAGTGTAGCGCTCGCACGCCCGTGAGAATACCCCGCCGTCGCATAGATGTCAGAAAGTAGGGAGGTGCGGACATGGAGGGTGATGAGCTTGCGAAATCTCTCGTTCGCTTTCACCTCATCTTCTCCAGCTATGAAAATGAGCTCAGCGAGGCGTGGGCATCCTCCCCATCAGCGATACGCACCTGCGAACTCAACCAGAGACAGCAACTTCGATTGCTCTTGCATCGAACCCCAGAAGTCCTTGCACTCCTCGAGAGACTCCTGCACAAGCTTGATCAAGAACGTCAGGGTCTCTGTAGTTGCAGACTCGGCCATCGTCCGAATGACCTGGACGAGGGAATCCGAACCGACGGAGTTCGCAAAGTCGTAAGGCAAACAAGGCAAAGACGTTAGCCTGGCAAGACTGTCTAAACCCTCCGTGTCGTTGACAAAGTCACGACAATGGGGCACATGCTGGAAGAAGCCCTCGAGGAACTGTATACAAATGAGTAAATGGTAAGGTCGAAACAGACGTGAATAACTTGACCTTGCCGAAAACGTCAATGTACGAGATGATGACGTTGTCGTGTGAGCGGCCGTAGATGTCATCCCGCGGCGCCGAGGCTTCACCTGGCGTTTGTGCCTCACTGCGTGGAGCTTGGCCGGCTGGTGTCCCTGCATCCACCTCCATAAGGGAATCACCCTCGATGCTGGCCGTCGCAGAAGGTGCAGGGGCGGTGGCCTGCAGTCTGTACAGGTGCTTATACTCGTTTGATGGTGTGTACCCCTTCCCGAGTTCCTCAATCTTCGCCATGGTTGCTTTGACCGCGACGAAAACCTTGTCCTTGAGCGTAGGGTGGTGGCGAATGAGCTCCTCGATGGAGGTACCAATGAGGACCGCATTCTCCTTCTCCTGCAGAACCCGTTGGTGCTCCTCAGATGTGAATATGGAGAAAATGCTCGGGATGATGTTGGGACGGGCGGTCAATTGCTCCTGACCGACTTGATTCAGGCAAAGGGCACCGATCGCGTTCGGTACAGATTGGATGACCTGCAGAGGGTTAGCACATAACATTCCCGTCAATTATCAAGGTTGTACATGCGCACCTCAATAACAGGCTCTAGGCCCTTCTCGACGATGCCGTAGAAGGCCTCCGGCAGACCAGCCTCCTGGATGACCGGCAGACACGTCGGCTCGTTGTGAACAAAAATGGCCATGATGTTGATTGCTGTAAATACTTCTCAGTACGGCCGGCGAACGAATGAGAGCGGTATCACATACCTAACGCCAGGACACTAGGCCCGAAGATAGCGCGGTTCTGCATGACCTTCTTGACCGACTTGAGAAGCGATGAATCGAGGAGCCCACGCAACCCCTCAGACGTGCCGGAGGACTGCATCATCCGATGCATCGAACGCAAAGTATGCTTCAGCACCGCTGTGCGAGCAACTGACAGTTTGCCTGGTACTGGATAAGGACATGTGTAACATAGAGAAACGGGTACCCTACCGTAAGACGTCACAACGTCGTTAGGCAGACCGTCATTTGCCCACTCTTCGATGCCGAGGTTGACCTCGTACTGGACCAGAGCTGAGAAACCATCAAATGCAAATGCAAACGCCCCAACACGCTTACCTCGATGCGGTCGACGAGAATGTCGACGCCATGCGCGTTGCAGAAAAGCTGGAAAGCGTTGTTGTAACCGTACAGCACATTGTCCAGCAGCTGCATGGTCTTGGAGACAAGATAAAGACGGTTCGGCAGCCGGTTCTCAATTGCTTGAATGAGCACAGGGACGAGACCAGCACCGACAATCATGTTTCCGCCAGACGAGTGCGTTGCCAAGAACGTGATGAACGAGAACAGAGCCTCCACAAACGCCTGTGGAAGAATCGACGTCGGCTGAGCAACGTCCGACACCGTCTTGCGCAGAAGTGCCATGAGAATGCCGTGGTTGACACCGGCGTTCACGGCGGAGAGCACGTCTTGAATCTTCGATCTATACCGCGACATGGCATCCAGAGCCGCGACAGACGCGGTCTGCACCTGAATGTCGACGCCACGGTCAAGCTGCAGAAGCTCAGCGATGTGCGCAATCAGATCAGGCTCGTACAGGAACAGGGACGACTGCGCCTGAGAGTCCGAGTGGGTGTGGCCGAAGATGGCCGTGGCGAGGAGCCGCACAACCACCAACTTCTCGCGGTCGGCGGCGTACGCGTTCGTCATGACTTGTGCCCCGCGTATGCGCATCAACAGCTCAAACTTCTCGTTGCTGGGCACGTTGTGCGCCTCGACCGCATCGGCGAGGATGTCCATCGCAGTCTTCGTCTCGATCGTGCTGCTGTCGATGTGAATGGTGACCGCGCCCGAGGACGTCGACGCAGTATGTGCGCCTGCTATAGACACAACAGGTTTTCGCCCCGGCGTCTGCGCGACTGAGTCAAACACGTCTCCTTCCGGAGCCTTCTCCTTCTCTTTCTCCTTGCCTGCCGCAGCAGGCAACGGCGCCTGTCGATAGAACACAAAATTCACCTCCCTCGCTTCGGTGGGCAGGGCTTCAATCTGCGCCTTTCCCTTTTCAGTGACGAGATCCACGAGGTTGATGTCATAGTCACGGAGATTTGGCCATCGCTTAGCCAGGGACGTGAGGCGAGGGGTGGAAATGCTCAGAGCATGTGAGACTGCGGGCTGAGAGGAATATTGCTGAGCGGGGCGAAGTAGGAGGTTCAGCGCTAGGATTAGAACGTCCAGGTCCGATGAGAACATGAGGCTGTTGAGACGCTGTGTAGAGCGCACAGTCAGTATCGATCTAGGTGTTGAAGAAAGCGCACGTACGTCGTAGGAGCTGAATGTTTTCCTGTTCGTCGAATTTTCGAGCAGGAGTCGTTCGAAGCGGAGGATCTCGCAGATAGTCTTCTTCGTGAGGGGAGTGAACACGTTCAGCTGGAGGTTGTCGATGTCATAGTCGCGTATAGCTTCTTCGAGGATTTCGTCGAATTTGTTGAGAACCTTCATCCACGCGTTCAGGTCTGACCGCGGCCACTTCCACGAGTCGATCTGCGAGAGAATCTCCGGGAGATCTTCATTGGGAGTGTCCGCAAGTTTGTTGATGAGTTCCGCTACTTGCGGCAGCTATTCTCAAAGTCAATGAGCCTGTCCTGACTCCTCGGACGCGTCTTGTGCAGGCATGACGCACCGGAGCTACCGCTCTCTTTGATTTGTGGTGGATCCTCATCGTCCACGACGTGGATTTCAGGGATATGAAATGTTTTCACTATCCTGCTCCTCAGATAAGCGGATGAAGAGCGTTGAGAATGAGCTGGAAGAGGGGTGCTGCAACAAATGCAGTGGCGAGGAGGAGGGCAAGGAGTCGCTTACGCGGAGCCCTCCTGGCAGATAATGACGAACATTCCCACGCTTACAAATGGTATAATGGTCATGTATTTCCCACGAATAGAGCGCCATTGGGAAACGCGTTGCAGACGCGTCCGACTATCACGCGTCCTGACCCGAATTGAAACTCTTCACCCAATACCACATCCTCCACGCTCATTGACACATTGGAATGGCAAAGCGTAAAACCGTAGCAGAATCCAGCGACGACGAACCGCTCGAGGCTCAGAAGAACGCGTCGGACGGTGAGTCGTCTGACGAGCGTCCGATCCAGACCGCGCGCCGGGGTGGAAAGAAGGTCAAGGTACATCGGTCGTCCTTTGTAGCCTTCCTACCGTTCAAGTTATATCCGTGTAGAAGCAGGAGGAATCCTACGGAGAGGAAGAGGATGAACCGAGGGTTGTCAAGAAGACGAAAGTAACCAAGCCTGTGGTATGCGCGTGTTGAGATTTGCGGAGAATTGCCGCTCATGTGCATCTACATAGTCTATCAAGAAGCCAAGACGCGCGTCGACGACCGTTGAGGAAGACCACGGCGACGTGAAGGCCGGCGTGAACGAGCTCGGGGAGAAGTTTGTCGACCTGGGCAAGAAGCGGCGGGCGACGGTTCGGCAGTTCAAGGGTGTGTCACGGCCGTGGAGTTTCTTCGCGGGCGCAACATTGACAATGCCACTCCCACAGGTGCCACTTTCCTGGACATCCGGGAATTTTATGGGGATGAGAGCGACCTGAAGCCGGGAAAGAAGGGCATTTCGCTCGCTAAGGAACAAGTTCGTCTCGTCCATCCCTTCGAAATGTCGCGCGTAAGCACTAACCAAATGCCTAGTGGGAAGCCTTGAAGCAGAGTAGCGATGCCATCGATGCCTTCTTCGCCAAGCTGAAAAAATGAAACCACACGGCTTTCCTACCGCGTTTTGGCATATCCCATCGTTCTGCTTAGTTGTCCTTGTACGATATACCAACCTGTCCATTAGTCTATCTCTGTATTGTATACATAACCTCGTCGCATCCCATCTAGTACGAGCCCGCTACGCAAGCCCAGCGGCAGCCTTGTGTGCGCCCTGAAGACCACCTACAGTAAACAGTCCACGCACCCATGCCTTCGCCGTGACGGCTCGCGCGCCGGTGTCCATCCACCATTCCGCGAGTTCAATCGAGCGATACATCTTTTCATAGCGCCTAACATACTTGGATGAGACCGAGCAACGCGGCAGAAACGACAGGACGGGACGTACCACCACACCCAGAAGTAATCCCATAGCAAGCCTAGGGACATGGTGGAGAGCCCTTTGCGCCGCAACTCGTTGACGAGGCGTTGGCTCTCATCTAGCCATACCGCGAAGGTACAGTATTTCGCCATAATCAGGAATATGCGAATCTACCACACCCGTCAGCAGCCTTGACAAATGTCAGTCCGTGTGCCGCAAACTTACTGTAGAGTGTGTAGTCATTAGCGCCCGGTCCAAGCTCCTGTAGAAAACGTTAAATCCGCGGAGGCTCAAGGTTGCAGTGGACGCCACACAAACCTCGTCAGGTCGTTGAGCTTCAGCACCATGAGCACCCTCCGTGGGACCTTCCTGAGCACGTCAAAAACCGATAACAAAAGTCCTTCCTTCTGAACGACAGCGTTTCGGATGGCCTCCATCTCCTCTTCGGTCTGCGCAGACAAGTCGATGATGCTCCTCGCGCGGGGAACCCCAGCAGGTCCGTCGACATCCTCCCATGAGCCTTCGAGAGCGGCGCGGCCAGTGATCGCAGCTTCAAACACCGGATACTGCGAGGGGCGTCAACGCAATGACGTCATATGCGTACGACGAGCACTCACGAGGTCCTCGTCGATATTGCCGACGAGTTTTGCATACTTCTTCCGCTCCTCGAGCGTTTCGGGCGTGGCAGGAGCGATGAGGGCGAGCCACCATTTGCTGTAGTTTATCCGCAGTGACGTGTCGAGGTCAAAGTACAGACCATGATCGAGGAGGACGATTTCGAAGTTGTAAGGAGACTTTGAACCGGGACCGGCGGGGCGAATCAACAAGTTACCTAAAAGCGTAAGCCTTAAGGAATGAATCAAAAGTCCGCCGAACGTGCAAGTACCTGGATGAGGGTCCTGATAAAGCAACGTCAGGAATTCGGCTGCTAAGGAATGAGACACAATTGTAAACTTACAGCGTGGAACCATCCGTTTATGTGCACCATTTGGGAAAATATCCTCGCAAGCTCCAGCGCGACCTTATTCCGGTCTATGTTGTTATCGGATAAGTATACCAAGTCGTCTACCCGTCCCCCTTGAATGTATTCCATCACCAAGATGCGTTTTCTCGCTTCCTTTACCTCGGCTATAACGAAGTGAGACAGCGGAACACACAAACTGAATAAAAGTCCTTACGAATATACATGGACGTGCGGATGTTCTGGAAGTCGGCAATCGCGCGCTCTGCGTTGCGCTTCTCATGCACGAAATCCATCTCCTTAGGTAGGTTCTCCCGCATCTCTTCTCCCAGCCAAGTAAACTCGAACGTGGGGAACAAATGTTTGATCCAGCCTACCTCCGTTGAGTTAACGATGCACTTGATGCGCGGCACGCAAAAGCTCACCGAGGGAAACCTCGACCATCTCCATGTCAATCTCGCAGAATTCTTGCAAGTGAGGATGCTGTAATTTGATCGCCACACGTTCGCCCGTTTGGCGAAGCCGACCAACGTGGACCTGCGCCAAACTGGCGACCCCGATGGGATTTGGGTTGAAGTCTTCGAAGTACTCAGATATTGACATGCCCAGGTCTGAGACGAGCATCTTGTCTAAATCTTCATATGCCGTAGGTTCGCATTGGTCTTGGAGCGGGCGCATGGCACCCGTCCATTCCCGGGGCAAAACTGCACTTTGTGACTATTGACACACAGGATACGACACGGGCGTACTCGTTGACTTACACTGAGGCCATGTGCTGTCCGAGTTTGATGAA
The DNA here is from genome assembly GCA_001302255.2 of Trametes hirsuta. Classification (NCBI taxonomy): domain Eukaryota; kingdom Fungi; phylum Basidiomycota; class Agaricomycetes; order Polyporales; family Polyporaceae; genus Trametes; species Trametes hirsuta. The sequence continues at coordinate 2,661,916 of CP019378.1, forward strand.
TATGCCTAATTCACTTTATTCATCTCTACGTCAACAACGGAAGGAGGGAACATACCTCCGTTAGCCAACAGTGCCTTCAGGACTCTCTGTGCACTTCTGGTATGGCATTCTGAGTACGCTACCGCTTTCTCCTCCTCCGAGTTATAGGACTTCGCGAAAGTAAGTTTATAGTCGATAGCACCGAGAATGGCAGCCTCTATAACAATTGCCCGTAAATGAGGGTATTAGAATGAAAGTGAGTTGACCTACCTGCCACCCTTGAGCACCGCACGACTGCAAGCACCGTGTGCCGAAACGGTTGGTTATAGTTGTACGCCAATGCGCCGACCCCGCCGAGAACAAGCACCGTCGCTGGGACCACAACCCATGCTGATGCTTTAACTTCCGGTGCCACACCTTCTTCTACTTTGCGAGATATTGAGCGTAAATGCTGGATCCTTGGTCTTGTGCCCCGCGTAATAGTCCTGGGGTGAAATGCGGAGGAACCAAGGGTAGGCGATCGTCGAAGAGAAGGCGCGCCGCATCGCCATAGAGGAAACATGAAGGACCTACGAAGTTCCAGCCGGGGACTAGCGTAGAAACATAGGACCGGAGGTGATTTAAGGATCCACCGCTTTCGATGACGGAGACACGACGTTGGACGAGACTGGCTTTGCGTTGGGCGCTTGGAGCGCTGAGTAGCCGCCGCTCGAGCATTCTTTCCCGGCCCGCCGTCCCGCACAGCCGGAGCGCCTACCATCGCATTGCCGCCAAGAGCGCGCACAATTCCATGCTCAGTCGCATCTTGAATTCCACCGTGGGTGCGAATGGACACACTAAGCCTCTCTTCTCTCGCGGGTTTGTTGATTGGATAGTGAGTGGGGGAAGAGATTGTGCGCGTTTAAAAGACGCTGGTAAGGTACTCCCAAATCGACTGGTACTACTAAACAGTTCAATCACGGTAAGTTCAAGCACAATCTCTTATCATACCCGCGGCACTCGCTCATTATGCATTGCAGCTTGTCGCAGTATTTACTTCTTACTATATGGACGTCTGTTTGAACGCGCGACTGCCAATCGGATAATCCATGGCCACATCACTACATGTCGACCCTGTATTCGGACCCTCTCCCCAAGGACGCCGCTGTACATCTTGCAACCACAGTCGACAGATGACACCCATCTGCAGAGCTCTCCCATGAATTACGGCGCGCTTAGAGTCAAATGATAGGATGCAACAAGAATCTGCCAATCCATGTGTCGCGCCAAGTGGCTTCTCTCTGAGTCAAAGCGGGTGCGGTTGGCAGCCCTTGGTAATCACGGTAGGTGACTCACCATGCCGTGAATTCGAATTCGGTGATCAATGAAGTCAATGCCATAGAGCCGGACATGGTCATATTCAGTAGGTATATAATGCTTCTAGGCGAGTACAAAACGCGCCCCAGGAATCTACGCCTCCAATCATCTTCAAGATCGCAATGACTACTTCATCCATACCTGATACACAGAATACACCTGCGCAGGCGGCGACGATACCTGCCGACCTTGACGTACGTAACCGGAGTATTCTTCAACGGCGTACGGAAATTGGCATCTAAATAAACACCAGGCGTCCAAGCTAATCATCACTCCCGCCAAGGAACTTAAGCCCGTACCTCCCGCAAGCGAGCTGCGTTTTGGTCAGGTATGATGACTGCTAGTCCTTCGTTTGCCAACGCACCCCGCTGAGAGGCACACAGTGCATGACCGACCACATCCTAGTCGTTTCCTATGATCCAGTGAATGGGTGGTGTGCCCCCGAAATCAAGCCGTACGGGCCTCTCGCATTCGATCCGGCGAGCTCGTGTTTCCAATATGCAACCAGTGCTTTCGAAGGCATGAAGGTAATGTATTATTTCATTAGGGCGGCGGATAAACGTGAGTTCTGATGTGTCACATGCTAGGCGTACATGGGCCCAGATGGTGAGCCACGCCTTTTTCGCCCAGAGAAGAATGCGGCCAGATTTGCGCGTTCGGCCGGCCGCTTGGGACTGCCGGTAAGCCCCTACCTCTCGGTTGATATTACGCTTGAACTGATGTCTGAATTATTTTCAGCAATTCAACCACGGCGAGTTCTTGAAGCTACTGAAGACTCTCGCGATGGTCGAGAAACGCTGGGTTCCTATGGAAAGGGGGTACAGCCTCTATCTCCGTCCGATGATAGTCGGGACGCGCGCAAGTAAGCACACTTCTTTCCGCCCCATCTTCATCGTCGACGCTTATCCTCATATGCACTACAGGCATGGGCCTTTCCCTTTCCGACAGCGCACTCCTTTGGGTCATGTGCGCGCCAACGGGACCCTACCCCAGCGCGCCCGTGCGCCCGTTGTCGCTGCTGGCCGGCGACGGAGTCCGCGCCTGGCCGGGCGGCACAGGCGAGCACAAGATATCTGTCAACTACGGTCCTGCGCTTGGGCCGCATCAAATCGCCTTGGACAGGGGCTACGATCAGGCGCTGTGGCTTTTGGGAGACAAGATCACCGAGGCGGGCGTCATGAATTTCTTTGTGGCGCTCAAACGTGACGACGGCGGTGAGTGTTCATCTGCTAGTGGTAGTGCGGCGTTATGACACGCCCTAATGCATCGGACCTATTCTCCCACTGCTTGGACAGGTGTCGACCTCTTTACGCCGCCTCTCGATGGAACCATCCTGCCCGGGGTGACGCGCGACTCTGTCCTGGCGCTCGCCGCTGCGCACCCGTCGCGGACAACGCTCCCAGATCTGTCGCCGTCATTGCAGCTCCACCCTTCAGAGCGCGTCCTCGCAATGCTTGAGCTGGAGACATGGGTCGCCGAAGGGCGTGTACAGGAGGTCTTCGCGGTCGGTACAGCTGTGATCATCGTACCTATCGGACGCATCGGGTACGGGGGCAAAGACATCATGCTCCCAGTGTATGAGGGCGAACGGGGTCTTGGGCCCGTGGGGAAGGCACTTTACCAGCGTATCACTGATGTACAAGACGGCCTCTTCGAATGGGAAGGGTGGTCAGTGAGCTGCGCGTAGAAACTTACGGCAATGGGTCGATGGTATAGCTGTTGTCAAGGTTTGAAGTTGAAAACGAAACGTGTCACCGGAATCGATGTATTGTTCTGTTTGTAGAAGACTACGCTTGATAAAGTCAAGATCGCTCACCAATCGACGGCTACTGAATGATCATAATAAATGAGGATATCCACTAACAAACGTTGACAACAGGATACCCAGTCACTCTGTGGCCTGCATCATTTTCGTCCTCTAACCAAAGTCTGGACAGATCGCAGTCCTCTTCATACTCTGCAGTACTTTTCTCAACAAAAATAGTCGCGATGCATGCCGAAGGTCCTGACGGGAGCAATAGCACTCACCAGTCTTGCGTCTGCGTATTTCCCAACACCGTGACCACCTCTCCGGCATTACCGCCATTAGTCTACTAGTCCACCAGCCTAGGGCGGGAGCCGTCGAGGGGTGTTCCTCTATTTCCAGGGCGAGCAAGGCCAGGCTACCAAACTGGCCAGAGTTAAGGACACCTAGGACCTCCTTGCCGATGACTGTCTCGATCATACGAGCACGACTGATCTGGTACGTCCGGGAAACAGTGAACATAATGTCGGGGTTTTCGTCTTCGAGGGCCCCTTCTCTTATTTCCGGAGGGACTGCTGTTGGTCTGAGTTTTAGAGTCAAGGATTCTAACTGCGGCGCTTGAATGCGGGATAGGAATGCAATGAGAGGTGGCTGGGGTGTCTGCTCCGAGCCTGGCGGGTTGGAGGGAGTTAGGACGTGGCCGTGCATGGAGCCGTCAAACGTGATTGATAGTTCCAGTTCTCGGAGGTCTACGAATTGGGGTATAATATCTAGTACCCTCCCTAAATGTGCGGTATCATCAACAGTTATACCTGCCGTCGAGGCTGTTTCCCAGAAACAACACATACCTCGTGGCCTCCAAGGCGACATGGAATTGAACTTCAAGGATAGAGAGCTGACATTATCACTTAATGCTCGTAAAGGCGGGGTTCCATCGGAGTCCTCCCACTGCGTGGACCACAAACATCACACTCAATCATTTCATTGTCGCATACATCGAACTATGGCTCACGTACCGCTTCAAAATCGATACGGCGCAGGTGTTGGCAGGTCGTTGTATTGCGTGCCGCAATCAACCGGGCGCACTGGACGTCGGTCGGGGCTTTCTCCAAACGCGGGTATTCAATCGAAAGACTTCTCAGAGCGCGGCAATTCCAGACTATCCGAACGAGGTCTCCTACAGAACTGAAGGTTACAGAGCAAAGCTGAAGGTCGCGGATACCCTCCAACTGCCTGAAGAACGAGGTGTACGTCGACGGGTACGTATTCCACGCTAGCCCAGTAAGCCGTAGAACGGACGCGTTGCGCAGAGCATGCATGAGGCGGCCGCTAGCAAAGGGAATATAGCTTTCTTTAGTGAACGTCTCTCCGGCCTCTTTACGGACGAGGAAGTCTCCGATGTGGACGTAGCGAACATTGGCTAGTAGAGAAGGCTTGTTGGAGAAAACAGAGCAGAGATGATCGACTTGAGATGCCTTGTTTAGGTGTAAACAGTAGAAGAGGTTGAACTGGCTGCGGGGTGTCCAAGCATGGCAGACAAGAGCGCAAATTTTGAACATTTCGTACTCGTCCGGTGTTGTCCATAGAGGCTCGTGGGACGCCATAAGGTCTATGATATTCTCGCAGACCTCGACGGGAAGAGCAGCCTTGTCCATGACACAGAAGTGAGCGACAGAAGATGAGCTGGCAGTGCCCCCAGAGGATAGGTGCGACAGCGTGGGCTCCCTCCGCAGCGAGAACCGTCTCTTAGGCGATTCCACGCCGTAATCGGCGCTGCCAGGGCGTTACCGAGCAATCCTTTGCGGTGTCGGTCGGGTCGACGTAAGGTCGTACAGGAGTAGCACCGTTGTCCTAGTAAGTTGTAGAGCTTCTGACCACCTTTTGGGGGACGTAGGCTAACCAGGAAGTACACTATAGGCCGCGGACAGAGATCTAGCGACAACTCTAGCTCTAGTATATAGGAGCAACTGCCAAGAACCGGGATGAGATTGGCGTTCAGAATAATGCACGACGAAACCACGAGCCCAAAGATTGCCTAGTGACATTTCCTTTCGATAGATTTTGGGACATGTTCAGTCTGATATTACTCAAGCGCAGGCCGGGATACCCGAGTGAGCGCAGAAGGCGATGGATGATGTTCAAGTTTGTAGGCGCCCGCCACGGACCTTGGACGGCCTGGCTGGGCGCCTTATGATTCATGTATCATGATGTAGTTCAGTTCTTCTTGATGACTTTTCACTCGACAACTGTTCGGAGCCTTTCCACGGCGCGAAGATACCCGTCCGTACGATGGCGTGCTTAAAAGTGACCCCCATCGGCTAATATTTCTCTCCTGAGCGGGAGCACCACTGGCACCAACTTTGACTCTTCTCTTGCGTGCTCGAACACCTAGCCATGGAGTCACTCCCTCTGGAAATACTACAGAAGATTTTCCTACTCGCATGCACCGATGGAGGGTCGACGGGAAATGCCCTGTCGCTCACATCCAAAACCATTCGTGCTGCTGCACGACGGGACCGTTTTCATACCCTCCGCCTCGTCGCCGATCTCGAACCTCTCCTGAAGTTCATCGCGCTCTATGCGCGTGAGTGCGCACTTGGAGAACAAGACAAACCGCGTATTCGGCACCTGCACCTGACATTTCACCGCGTCTGCATCAGTCCCAGTTCGTGTCGCACAATCTTCCTAGGTCTAACCCCGCCGCCGGGAGTCGCCATTTCCGCATATCCACCTCCCCAGGCGTATCTGGATGCGGGAGAAACCCTCGTAGGACTTGTATCACCCGACCTCCAATCCATTTTTATCAACGTCGACGGAATCGAAAAACATAATCACCTCGTCGGAGACACTGCGCTCTACGGATTCCCGGTTCTCCACCACACGTACCCCTGCCTCCGCGAAGCGACTTTCATTGGCATGTGCAACCCCACTCATTACGGTCTCCCTAACAAGCAGGTGTCCCCTTTCCCCTCAGCAACTCAGTTACATCTTGTACCCAAGGCATACGAGTCCGGCCTACATCTCACTTTGTGGTCCACAGCAGCCCCTCGTGTCACGCACCTGCGCGTAACGGGTGTACGCACTGCAACGCAACATGTGAAGCAACTCGCACAGGCGCTGGGAGTTTACGTAGATTTCAGTTGGTGCATCAGGAAAAACATCCTCTCCGAATAAGCACTAAATTATCACTAATTAGAGAAAATCCAGAAATCAGACCTTTTTTCTTTTGCATTGTTCTAGATTGAGGTTTGAGCACCTGTTATGGTATATTAAGCTGCATATGTTGTTTAGACACACTCTGGACATGTATATCACTTGATATGTGATGACTAAGGAAACTTGCTAAGGGGAACATTCCTTCTATCTTTTACTAAGGCTAGATAATTGGTGATAATGCATTAAGTTTTTTATTTAAGCCTGTTCTAAGGGTGTATAAATGGCCTTTATAGATCACAAATGTAAATGGAAGTGTCTGCAGACATTGTGTGAAGAAGAAATATGTAGAGTGATTCAATGTCAAAGGGGTGAACATGAGCCAAAATGTCTAAGTCCAACAAAGCAAGGGATGTATTGCATGTTCACATTGTGTTGTGTAAAGCAATGTGGTGTAGTGGGCTATAGCACTGCAGTAACATTGATATGTGGAATCATGCTGAGGTTGCTGGTTCAATTCTGGAAATGGGCATTTTTTTGATTGCCTTTTTTCTTGGCTTCCACCTGGATTATCTTAACATAAGGTCATATGCTTAAAACATGTGTAAAGACTACATATAATCATTTATGAATGTTCAAATGGAGCAACTGCATGGAAAATCCCTACATCTATTGGCATCTAATCAAGAATATTAGCAAGGGACCGATATAATTCGCACTAATTTGTGGAATGAGAAAATAAGCACTAATTTTCGCAAATATGCACTTATTTGTTCTTATTCGGAAGGGATGTTTTTCCTGATGTGTACCGTGCTGCCCCAATTCCCACCACCGCCTCTACCTCCCGCCGCGTTCCCGACCGTACGCTCTCTCGTGGTGCGGTCAGCACCACCACCCGAAGGGCGATCTTCCTCGACAGGGGCGAGGATAGAACATGCGCGATTGCTGGATGCGTTGACACAGCTCCAACGAGAATGCAAGCGCGCAGATGTTGATGCTGTGTTTCTTGACCCACTGTCAGGGCCTCTGGACCCACTCACCGAATGGATCAGTCAAGTAACATGCGGGGTGAAATGTTAGGCACTCACGCGGAGTGAAGGAATTTTCAACGGCGCGATCAGTCTCGCCGGTCAGTAGCATGCTCAGTGATTTTTTCTCCCGCTCCACTTACCCTCTATTTACAGCCAACAAGCCATGATGAATGCGGAGAACAGCAGCGGTCCAGACAACTATACCGTGAATTTGCGGAGTTCTGCGGATCGTCCTAGTTGTCATGTTCCACCTACAGCTATCTATCGAACTTGGTCCGTCGGTGTGCTTCCCGCGATCGCAGTCGAATCAGTGCCGTGCGGCGCAGCACCTCCGAATGGGGTATATTACTCTCTTACCGCGGGTGGATGGGTTTTGTTCTCGGCCATCCCCCAGTGCTTAGTCTATCATCTTCGGGATGGACACTCTTCCCACGACACTTCTTCGCAGGATCTTTGAGCTCGCCTGCACAGATGGGGGATACACCGGCAACTCACTATCACTTACTTCAAAGGCGATCCGGGACGCCTCGCGCACTGCGCGCTTTCATTCTATCTCGCTTGTCGCAAGTCCTCGCAGACTGCACTGTTTCCTGCTTCTTTACAAGCGCGAACTCGACAGGACTCCTGCGCCTGGAACCACATTCTGCATCCGCCACTTATATGTCACCTTCCCCGAGGTCAGGAAAGATCGTCGTAACCGGACTGCCTACAAGATACCGCCGCGCTCAACGTCCCCATCTGATGCTAAGAGTCACTCGCTTACAACACCCCAGAGACGTCTATCACCGGAACGACACTGGCCAGCAAACGGCACGCCCCCTCGCAGACCCTCTCCGCTAGGCTTCATCGAGTTGGAGCTATTTTTAGGCATTCCAGAAGAGTGTATCCCCTGCCCCCGTGAGAGAGATGATCTTCTCAACTCCCTGGAATTCCTCGAAGCCGTGCGGATGTTGTTTCGCCTGGTCGCTCCTACATTATGGACCCTTGCCGTCCAGGTCGGGTTCTCCAGACACGGCGCGCTCCAAACGCATACCTTCGAGCAGTCATTCGACGCTCTGCGTGAACTCACGCTCGTCGGGATTGAGGACACAAACGCACTTTTCGCGGACAACGTACAGTCCACGCCTCTCTTCCCCGCAGTCACACATCTCCACCTCGTACCACACTCCGCATACGTGAACACAGTCCATCTACAGATGTGGGCGGAGCAGGCACCGCATGTAACGCATTTCCGTGTATCTGGCGGTCTCCTTGTCCAGCCGCTCACGCGGGCGGTAGGAGTGCAGATCCCGGAGGTGTCGCCTGTGATCGTACATGTTCCCGGGGCCTTTGACCCGCCGACCCCCCCTATCTCACCATCCCCGCGGTTGTATCGTTCTCTACGATACTTGTTGATCCGTCCAGAGCCGATGCCTCATGCGAGCGGCTGCGGGAATCCGCTCGTCGAGTATGGCCAGGGGATCGACGATCTGCGACGGATTGAACGTCGAAGCCGTAGCCTCGGTATCGAGGTAATAATTCTTCATCCTCCACGGGGTTGGAATTACCGCGATATTACCGCACAGGCGCATGATGAATGGGAGGAGCGAATTGAAGGGGGCTACGGCTGTTGGCGGTTGTTGGATTCGGATACACTGACAACTTCCCACAAGAAACCGTGCTGATTTACACAGTTGCGCTTTTGTATAACTACCCCACTATGATTCTATGCGAGAATATTAGAGTATGCACCAGACGTACGCTGAGTTAGTACGAGCCTGACACAGCCCAGCAATATTAATGTGGTTGACTCGCCAGGTTGACCGTTGAGCCTACTTACTGAGTTGGTTTGGCCGTTTTAGGCGCTCGAAGTGTCCTTCCGTGGCTATGTCGCAGCCGCCTTGCGCAAGTCCCTCAGCGCCAGCGCAGAGTCACAACTTCGCCTGCCATCTCTCCGATTTTCCTTAGACACTCAACTCATTGTACAGATGCAAAGATCCATGTTCAAAACTGCCACAATTTGTTATCCGCGTCCCAGGTACCCCTACACTTTCCCGGCACTACTCTTGAGTATCATCTTCGGCTAGTACTACGTGCGGCGGTGCCGGTTAAGCCCCCAGCGGCGAAACCTACACGCACGACACTCTTCACTGTGGGTGACAGACACCAGTGTGGCTGTTACGCAGTGCCTTTCATAAGAATTGGAGTTAAGAAAGTGGTACGTGCTTCTATGATTGACGGGCAACTATGTAGCATAGTTGGAACTAAGTCAAGTTAGTCAATGAGCGATCTCCTAATATCAGAACCGGCACTATGAGAGCCTTCCAATAGGTGAGCAGGTATGACTTCTCTCAACAATCCTACAATCTGACTTCTGACCATCGAACCTGGGCTAGCGTCCACAAGTCCAATCGCGTCTGGGGCCGTCATACGGGGCGTACTCCATCGATGCTGCATTTGTCCACAACGATGACTCCGGTTTGCGGTGTGAGACCGCGACCTTTCTGCTCCTCGGAGGATATCAACCCACCGAACAAAGTGGTCGTTTCTCATCTCTTCTTGGGCGTCAATCTAGCTCAAGCGGCGTTGCCGGTTTACTCTACTAGTACTCGCACATGTCGCGCGCTGCGTTAACGCCGTTTCGATACGTAGCCCCAAAATAATCACTAGGGGCCCCGATTGTTTTTGTTTCACTATACCACTGTCTAGCAGGTACATGACCAGCGGAACGTCCTACTACTGATTCGAGTTCAACACTGCGCCAAGGTCATAGTGCTACGCAGACGCAGTAAGTACCCACGTTCCGCGCTCATAGGTTTGTACTGCCACCGCATGGGCGCAATCACTAGAAGCCGCAGGATCTCTTCTGAACCGGGTCTCTAAGGTACGAATGGCGTGATTGGTGAGGTACGTCCCTCGTTCTCTCGCCAAATTCTGATTCACCCCTCAGGCAGTCTTTCAGCGGGGCAATCGTGATGAGCGGTACGAATGCACAGCCTTACTTCCGCCAACGTAATGGGATATCAACTTAAGATGCCCCACTCGGGCCTCGCGATCGCTTTTAACATTGCACGCAACTACCGGGTTTCGGCATGAGGCTGAGCACAGTTCAACGGCCTTCGGGCAGCTTGGGAGTGAGTCTTCCGTGCCATATTTTTGTGGAGAACGAAAACTCATCCTCGGCATTCCGACAACCCCTGTTTCAAGCCCTACTTTCCTCAACGTGACAAGCGAGATGTAACGGTACCTTTGGTTGAAGGCATTGGGACGATGGTATCCCGACTAAGCGGGATCCTTTTCACAACGGACTTCTTGATTCTGTCATACAACGTCAGGCTGGTGTTGGGTACTGTGATATCCTTTTTGTTCGGTACGATTTGAACCTCGGTTTGGGTCAGGCGCGGCTAATCTGTATGTTTCCCCAATGTATTCACTAGGTACCCACACGATCTTAGCATGGCTGACTTTCTACACCCTTGCGTACGCTCAGGCTTTCATTCACTTTTCCGGTCAAGGATGTTCATTGACGACCCAACGGTGTGATTGTAGTCGAAAGGGCTCGCAAACACTCTCACAAAAGCTTCTCTTCGCCGCGGTCGCCATCCTGTACCTTACCAGTACAATATACTGGATACTCAACATATATACTCTCGCGAACGACGTCGCTATAACGGAAACCACGTTGTTTCTAGATGCAACGGCAGTCGGAGACCTCCAGCACTGCTTTCAGGGCAACGACCCTGTATCAGATCCCTCCGATGCATGGGTCACTGATTGCATTTCGACGCTTACTTTGGCCAACGACGACGCCGCGGAATTCTCCCAAACTAAATCTAACACTCCATTGTTAGTCCAATGCGCCCCGACCGCACTCCTAACTATTAACGTCGGTTTAGCCTCCGCTGTTCACCGAAGCATATGGCTCTGATCCTCTTGTCGTATTTCTAGATTATATTCAGTGACGCCGTAGTATGGTGGCGAGCTTGGGTTGTATGGTCCTATAACCGCTCTCTACTATATGTCGGGTTTGTTTTATTGTCTGCTACGCTAGGTAAGGAATTCCTATCTATCCTATGCCGAACATGGAATCAATACCCGGATAGGTTTGGGCGTGAACGTCTCCCGAGACTCCTGCACACTTTATACGATAGGCATGGGAACAAGTGCAAAAGGCTTCCTACTTTCCGGGGACGTTGTGGGCGTGGCGGCATCGGTCGTGTCGGTCATCAACAACTTAGTGGCCACATTGCTAGTTGGCATCAAGGCATGGTGAGCGCATAAAATTCACCCTTCGATCAAGAAGGCCCGTCTTGACGTCTCGCCGATCAGGCAGCATCGGAGGTTCCTCAAAGAGCACCTTCATCACCTTCCGGGACGGACGAGAATCGAGCAGGTGCTTGTTGTTCTGGTGGAGTCAGGTGTGGTATACAGTCTTATTTGGGTACGTCGGTTCTATGCCCCGAATATCAGCCGTTTGATTGAAACGCCCCCATAGATCTTTCTTACTGTCTACCAGTTTGCTTCAGTATCACTCGGAGACCTCGACCCCGATGTCAGTCTCGCGCTACAAGGTTTCAACTCTACACACTTCTTCTCTAGGGGATATCAGGTCTTCTTGAAGTTAGGCTATTTCATGGAATGCGTTGTGCCTCTGATAGTAAGGCTTCCATCTCGAGTGTCTCCCGGTTTCGCTACTGACTTATAAACTACCTGGTCAGGGCATATACCCGACGCTTGTCATCCTCCTAGTCGCGATGCAGAAATCCCATTGTGAAACCCACTTCACCTACCAGAAGACGTCCACAGCCCTTCCCGTCGCCATCCCTCTTCGCCACATGACTATCACCGGTGCTGCCACGTCCCCGCCTCTGGAACAACAATCGACGTCGCCCCCAACTTTCGTCCATGATCATCAAAAGGCAAACGCGGTATCGGATTCGAGAGAGATACCGCCATATTCCAGACTTGCTAGACCTCGGCGAGGTAGAGCGCTGTCAGTGTAGTTCGGAACGAGCGCGGGCTTGGTGAATGGTGATACAAACGAGCTCATCCATTTTCCACCTCCTCTTAACAGTAGCTCTCTTGAGAACGCACCCATCTTGCCCCAACCTTTACCTCAGGCTGGTCAGCGGACAGTCCCGGTGGTGCAATATGATATCATCATTATACTCTATGTAAAGCGGACTGCGTGGCTACGATCATTCGACATACATGCATGCAATGCTGGGAACGGATCCAGTACAACAGCGATAACGTCATCGACAGAATATGCAAGCGTTGGCGGCCCCATCCCAGGCTCGAGTCCTGAGCACGGGGTGCGCCGTGAATTCCTCCGGTATCCAGATCCTCCTTGAAGCCCTAGCGATGAAAGGTGGGCAGTCAGCCGTTCGTGCTGCTACTGCCGCGTTTGCTTTGTACGAGGGAAATGCGATGGGACGACATCGCATCTTCGCTTTGATGCATCGCCTCGGCGTACCTAGGTGTTTCAAGCTATGAGCGGTGGTGTAAAGGGAAGACGGGTATCAACGCACAGCAGTTTGTATCGTACGAGCTCCGACTCCAGATCTTCATGCCTCAATCGTGCTCTTACAAGTTCGTTCTACAAACATGCGTGAGCAGTCCTTCGGCGTCCATGGTGTAGACGCGCTACGCACCAGAACTTCACAGTGCTCCGTGTTCAGCTGCGCCAGATTCGACTCCAGGTTCTTCCTGATGGCGCCATGCGATCAGCATTACGCCGTACTGGCTGCGCGTCAGAAGGCGAGCACGTACACCTGAGCGGCCAGCTGCCGATTTGCATTCTTGAGGTTCTCCATCTCAAGCTTGTGCGCATCCCGCTGCCGGATGAGCTCCTCGTACTCGTGAGCGTAGCTATCGAGCATGAACGGCGTGATACGGAGCGACGTCGCGTCCTGGACAAACTCGTCCACGCGATAGCGCACGTCCGTCTGGCCTTCATACGGGGGTACCACCTGTCATACAGTTGTTGAGCATTCAGAGTGCCGAAGGCGTAGTGCCACAAGGAAGAAATGGAAGCAGATGTACCTGGTACACTTCGAATACGCGCATATTAAGGAACGAAAGGAGTTGATCGAACTTCATGGTAAGGAGTGTCTCTTCGTTTTTGATGAGCAGCATCATGCTGAATGTGAACATAGCCTCGATGCCGCTCGCTAGGCAATTGTCGTATATTCGGAACACGATGTCCATTGGGAAACTGTCAGAGGTAAAAGTTAGCGTTGTATTGGAATTAGAGGAGCGGGATTAAAGTGTCTTACCGATAGCTGAACATAGTAAGGAACCATTGCGAGCAGTACATGCTCGCTTTGATGCCTTGTCGTACAAAGTGTAGGTGGAGGACGGGAAGGAGCTCTTCCAGTAGTCGTTCAAACTACACGCTGTGATTAGCAGCCTTGTCTGACGGCAAGTACGAGGGGGGCTACCTGGAACTAAATTCCCGTAGGACATTAGATCACATATACAGTAGCCAACGAACAGGCTTACCAATCGTAGTTGCAGTTTCGGCATGTCCGGTAGGAAGTGCCCTCGGAGGTCGTAAGAGTACATGAGGCGAACAAGTAGACAGAATGCTTCCTCGTCCGGCATCTATAGCCACGTTAACGTCCAGAACGATATTATAAGACCTAAAACTCACGTTAAGTAGAAGGATCGCGACGATAAATGGTAAACCCTGGCAGTAGCCTACTTGAGGATCATACCTGAAAGTTAACGTGAGCAACACCCACAAGTACGCGTACGCGGTACATACAATGAGTATGCCTTCAGCACATTGAACAAGTTCTCTTGGCCGATGCCGTGCCCATCCGTAAAGAACGCATGATGCGGGAATGTCCTATTGTAGGAGGTTAGGTGATGGCTACCACATGAGTGAATGGCTGCGAATACCTTCCAAGGTCGCGCATGATGGCTTTCTCATGAGGGCTGGTTTCCTTGAGCAATCGAAGGTATGTTGCCTCTAGCTCTGGATCCTTAGATGCGGACCTATTGATTGTCAAAACCAATGCTGCACGTACACGCCAGCTTGTAGGCATACCTACATTAGCTGCCAAACCATGCCCCGAAGCGCTTTCGGGATGCCGCGCTCGATAGCTTTGGCTAGTTCCTCTGGATGTTCCGACGCGTACCCTTGGTAATCTGCACTCGCATAAAAGCCTCAGAGATGATACATGTGATTCCGTCGAGGAGCTGGAATGTACCATTCATAACTTGTCCCCAGAAGTCTATGTACATGTATGCGGTTACATCTTCGACACGACAAGAAAGACGATAGCGGGACGCACCCCAGTCCACAGCGCTTTCTCCTCCACTGGCGCCTTCCGTCCCCTCTGTGTCGACTTGCTTCTGGTAAAACTCTTCCCGAATCTTGCTGCTCAGGCTGCTCGGGCGGGAATTTGATCCGGCCGCCTCCGCTGCTGCCGACTCCTCGTCCAGCCTAGACATGATGTACGGCACGTTATTCGCAGATAGAATTGTCGAGTTCGACGCCGTCTTCTTGTGGTTCTTCCAGCCGTCTGCGAGCGTGTTCTCGTCCGAGCCTGAACCCTCGTCTACGGACCCGAGTTCGCTTGATGCAGCGGAAACCTTGGAACTGGGGTTCGCAGCAAGGCTTTGGCGCGCGCTGAGGAGCACCGTGGAGAAACGGGTCTCGTCGTCGGTTACATCGGAGGCCGCGACGGACTCGCGGACGGAGTGCACGCCCTCAGTTTCAGTAGGAGACAGAAGCGAGTCGAGGTTAGATGGGGAGGTCGCCAGAGGGCTGCGCGTGGATACCGGGGAAGGGACGGAGACCCGCTCTTTCACCGGGCTCGAGGTCGCAGTCTTGGGGGATGCAGGCTCGTCTTTGGGCGAGACATGGTCGTTTGCAGACGAATTTGACTTGTCGAGGGTCCCCGAGTCGTTCGTAGGCTCCGGGGCAGTTTCGTGAAGAGACTTAGCCTCGGATGGAGCAGACGAGTCTCGCTTACTCTCATGAAGGCCGCCTTCTACCTTCCCGTCGCCGTCTACCGTCTCGATGTTGGCCTTTGTCTCGCCGTCCTTGCGCGTTCCAGCGGCCTCTATGGAAGCATCGTCCTCCGGCGGTCCACTGCGCGTGCCATCGTGAGTCGACAGACCCAGAGAGGTCGGAGGCTTCAACGCAGTGACCGTAGGCAAACCCGGTGAAGCCGGCGAACCCGCCGTTGTCAACGCACTCGGCTCCGTCGCGGTCACCAACGGCGCGAGCGTCTTCGGGTTGGGCGCGTCCTGCGCCTCCTCGGACATCGAGAGCTGGGTGGCAGACAGCTAGTCGAGCACGCACGCCAAGAGTACGTCCGTCGACGGTGTGCCAAGAAGAGAGGCACGGCAGAGCCGGGAGAGCGGAAAACAAGGCAGTTGGCGGAAGATGACAAGTTCAGCAAGGACGGGCAGCGCCCGCTCATTCATCTCAAGCTCTCTCTCCGACCATCACCATCACTTGCATAGCTATCTCTGATTTGCTTCCTGGAAACATAACACACTCCTTGCGTGCTTGAAGTAGCCTGTTGAGGGTGCACCTATGTCCACGCTGTGACAAAGGCACTGACTGGTTAAGGAGGCGATTTTGAATACCACAACATTACACGGACCTAGTGCTAATCGCCGAGAATGTTCGCTCATCTCGGGTAACTCTGTCAAGTCAGCATCTACTCACCTGAGAGGCAACGAAGGACTACGGAAGCCACGATTGAGTAGGTTGTATATCCAAGAGGGCGGCGGCAACCCGTTTGCTTGAACATTGAACACACCACGAAATTTCGCGGTACATTATAAACATCGTGCGTCCATCCGCAGGTCATTTACATCGAGAAGATCACATTTCCGCTCGGATCTAGCCCCAAATATCGACGGTTGTTCTCTCGTCCACCCATGTCGGGTCCTCCGTATGCTCCCATGACACACTATCTCGATTGTGCGATATTTATATTCAACGTCTCATACACATGGCAGCCCATGTACGTGGGTTGCGAGATAATCGCCCGTTTTTAGTTCTTCTAGGCTTCGGAACTCTACAGTCGCCTACGGCTTGAAGAAATCGAACCCCAGCACTAAACACGGAGCGTGCCCAGGAAGCTCAGGCTCAAGGTTTTCTATCGTACTTCTGGTGGGACGACGGTCCGGAAGAGCGAGTGCGTGGCGGTAAGGTTATGAATACGACAAACACGCCATCGGCACAAACAAACTATAACTAGTACGTGCGGTACTCTACCAGACACTGCTTAACCCCCAACCTTTCGGCGCCAGCCCCTCCAGGCTTCTCCTACTCACCGACAACATGGACACATTGCCGTTAGAGGTTCTGGAGAAAATATTTGAGCTTGCATGCACGGACGGAGGCTACACTGGATGCTCGCTGTCTCTCACATCTCGAGCTGTTCGAGCTGCCGCAAGTACCACCCGCTTCCGCTCCATAGCCATGCTCTGTCGACCATCACGACTGAAAGCCTTCATGGCCCTCTACACACGAGAACGTGATTCCATCCACGGGGGATTGCTATCGGTCGCGCACCTGCACCTGACCATCCCCGCTTGTGTCCCCAGATATCTCTGCTTACGGGGCGATTGGGAGGACATGAGTCGCGTAACGATCGTTCCATGGGACCTAGGGTCGACCAACACGCTTGGGTCGTCCGTCGATTCACTAGTAGACCTCCATCGCAGATCCAGACTTGTCCCGCGTCGAGCGGCGGTGTCCCTCCGCCCGCTTAAGCGATGGATCGCGCAAGCTGCTTCCAAAGTCGGGCGCACCATCTCGCGCAAACGACGCGGTCATCCTACCCAATCCGACCATCAAGTCAGTTTCCCCGATCTCGATTTGGACTATCAAGAAGCAGCGCAAGCCCTGATGCACCTCCTCTCGCCCAATCTTGAAACGCTCGTCATTCAGACAGAATCGGGCTCCCTTCTCCCCGGGCACCTATATTTCCTCCAGGATCCCTTCCCCCATGTGCGCGAGCTGACCCTCGTCACGCTCACAGACCCCAACCCACTCCTCGTCTTTCCGCACGCCTCGAATATGCCTCTCTTCCCTGCTCTAACACATTTGCACGTCGGCCGTAGGCGGATCCACGGCTTCAAGGTGCCTAGCATTTGGCCGGCGCACACGCCCAACGTCACACACCTGCGGATCTCGTGCCTCCCCGCTCCCCCAGATAGTCGGATCCTCTCACCAGCGCCAGCCGATAACGTCTGGGAGCGTCGCGCGCGAGAACTCGTCGTACTCCCCTCCGACCGGGAGCGCACGCGTTCTCGGTACCTCATCCTGCAGCCAGGCGTCGTCCCGGACGACGCAGGGGTCCCACAGCCTCGCTGTATCCTTTTCAGGGGGCAGGACGACGAGGGGCCCTCCGAACTGACGACGGGAATGCTGCACCAGGTGGGCCAGAAGCACAGGGGAGAAAGTGTGCGGGCGCTCGTCGTCGAGCCCTACGACTTGGACTATCGCGACTGGTGTGCGCGCATCCGGGATGATTGGATTGACCGTGCAAGCGGTGGGGCGGGCTGCTGGGCGGAGCTCGAGAGTGTAATAGAGAACACTCGGGCAAGCGAGTGGTAACCGACGTTCCGTATTCAAGTTATTCCACTTTCAGATGGCAGGTGAATGTGTTTTGCTCTTGGTCCTGCGTCGAAGCTAAGTATTGTAGGCATGCAAAAGTTCCCAGGTAGATTGGGTGCTGTCCTTGTAAAGTTACAGCTCTCCTGCCGAGACCGTGGCCACTGGCGGCCCTCAGCCTGCGCAGTTGCGGTTGTGCGCGTACTTTGAAACCAAGAACGTCGGACATACGGGCCGTACCACAACGAATTCCACTCGTCAACCTTACGTATAGCGGCGTTTCAAAGAAGTACGCCTCTCGAATTTGCAAGCTCCGGGCTGTGCTCAACTTCGTGCCCGCCGCAGCGGCGTATTTGACCCGGAACCACTTACACCTCTCAACGACGACACAACGACGGTCTCTTCACATGGTGACCAACAAGCCACAGAATGGAGTCTCTACCACTCGCGCTTTCAGAAGACATTCATGCTTGCATGCGGGGACGGCGGCTACACCGTGGATGTTCCCTCTCCCTCGTCTCTCTCGTCATTCGTGCAGCTTCAAGCACTATCCACTTCCGTTCCATCGCCCTCGTCTCTTCCCTACTCTGACACACCTGCACATCGTGCGCCACACGCTCCGCAGCATCGGGCCTACCTCCCCCCTGTCCCCCCACACGCCCAACGTCACGCACTTCCGCGCCACGGCCGCGCCCTGGTCTCCAAAGTACTGTAATATGAACTCCCAGAGGATCCGGCGGACACGCTCTTGACCGACTTCGCGCGGCGGCTACAGCGATCGCAGCCCTATTCCACTCCCCCGCGCCCGACATGCGCGCGCGCGTTCCGCCGCCGTCGAGCCGCGCCTGTCCTGGGATGAGGCGGGGGACTCAGCCCCGCCCACCAGCGCCGCAGATGACCAGCCGTTCGAGCTAGGGAAGCTGTGCGATGTCCCGGTCGAGCGCACGTCGGGGCATACGGTGCCTCTTCTTGCGGTCATGCCGTGCGGGCTGGACTACGGCCAGAGGTACGCGCGTGTGCGCGGAGCTTGACGATGCGGTCGAGAGTACCCCGGCGCTGGGGTGATGCGCAGTGAATCGGGCGCGGTCTCGTGATGGTGTGTGCTTTGAGGGGAGTGTAAATCAGACACCAGTAGGCTCAATCCCGTCTGGCTCTAGTCATCCCACGGTAGCTAAGGTATGTATGCTCAAGGGTGGTCTACCAGAGACGAGTCTTTACCGACCGTCGCCCAGAGTTTGAAGCCTCGCACCGCTCCGGATGTGTCTACCGCACACATTCCTCCTCTCTGCACAACGGTCTCGTACGGCGGGAGGCGATGATTGGGGCCAATCGGTACGCCGCCCAAGTTGAATACGCATGCGCAACTTCGACAGGCGTTCAAGGACGTCGTGGCCCGCGCCGGCAGCGCCCACACGCGCAGCTCTCACTCGGACTCGGACTCGGGCTCAGGCTAGGGCTCGTGCAAGTCTCTCAGCGCCCATACGTGCGATGCTGAGGTCGGTCGGCCAAGGCTATCCCCGCCGTCTAGCACCTCGCAATATGTTATCCCCGGTGCATCGCAGCCCGGTTCTCCTCACTTCTCACACCACAAAAGCCCCCTCCCCCACCCTCACCCCCTCGCATCTTCACCTCCACCCCCTCCCCCCTCCTCCCCCCTCCCCCGGGCCAAAAACCCCCACCATGACCATATGCATGGACACCCTCCCCCCCGAAATCCTCACAGCCATCTTCACCTACGCATGCACCGACGGCGGCCCCACCGGCCGCGCGCTCTCGCTCACCTCCCGGGGCATCCACGCCGCCGCGCGCCCCGCGCGCTTCCACACCGTCGCCCTCGTCTGCCGCCCCTCACAGCTGTACGCGTTCATGGCGCTCTACACGCGCGAACGCCTCCGCGCGGCCTCCTCCTCCTCCTCCTCCTCCTCCTCCTCCTCCGTCGCGGCCGCTGGAGCGAACCCGCCCACGCCCACGCCGGTCGTCGCGCACCTCCACCTCACCATCCCGCCGTGCGTGCCCGTGTGCCACTGGCGCCCCGGAGACCCCGGGCCGGGGAGAGTGACGATCGCGCCGTGGGGGACGCCCCAGTTCGGCGGGCTCGCGACGGCGCCGCCGCCGCCGCCGTCGCGCGGGCCTTGCGCGCGCCTCAGCCTCAACGCCGGCCTGCGCGCGATGGCCCGTTGGACCCGGCGCGTCGCCTGCAAAGCCGCGCGCATCGTCTCGCGCACCGGCTCAGACTCCGACGACGGTAACGAGGACGAGGACGAGGACGAGGACGACGTGGACGTTCCGGCGGTGGAACCGACACCGCTCGACCCGGCGCCCGCCCAGCCCGACGTCGACTACCACGAAGCCGCGCGCGCGCTCCTGCGCCTGCTCGCGCCGGACCTTCTCACGCTCGCGCTCCAGCCGGCGGAGACGGGGCTGCTCCTCCCGAACCACCTGCGCTTCCTCGACCTCCCGCTCCCGTTCCCGCGCGTGCGCGAGCTCACGCTCGTCGCGCTCTCGGACCTGCACCCGCTCCTCGTCGTCCCCCGCGCCCCCAGTGTCGACTCTGCCGACCCCGACGGCGCGCCGCTGTTTCCTGCTGTTACGCACCTGCACGTCGGCCGGCGCCGGCTTCCCGGTCGTGCGTTCGTACCCATGAGGGAGCCCAGTATCTGGCCGGCGGACGCGCCGAACGTGACCCACCTCCGCATCTCGTGTCTCCCCCCACCCACGGAGTACAGCCTCCCGCCCCCGTCGGCGATGGACTACATGTGGGCGGAGCGCGCGGGGACGCTCGTCCCGCCGTCCCCGCCGCCATCAGGGGCCCGGGTTCGCTACCTCGTCTTGCAACCTGGACGGGAGCTGGAGGATGACGTGCCGACGCGGTGTGTTGTGTACCGGGACGGCGACGGCGACGACAAGTCGGGGGGCGCGCTCGAGCTACGTCCGGGGCAGCTGCAGGAGGTCGGGCCTGTGGAATCCGGAGCAGGCGAGACGGTGCGTGCGCTGGTGGTGGAGCCGTACGAGCTCGACTACGGCGGTTGGTGCGCGCGAATCCGGGAGGAGTGGGCTGAGCGCGCGGGAGGTGGTGCTGGGTGCTGGGCGGAGCTGGAGCGGGCACTGGTAGAAACCGATGCGGACGCGGAGTGACGGTGTGGAGATGAACGTTAACTCGAGGGAAGGTGCGCGAATCAACTTACAGTCACAGACTCCGAAGCCGATAGGGAGTTGAACGGTCGCTTACTAGGTTGACCTTGTGTTGGGAGACCGAGGTGGATGCGACGTAACTTCCTTTCGCCGGCGTGGTGCAAGTCCGCTTTGCACATGACCGCCCCCGACGGGTCGAGCCGCCAGCGCCAGCATGCGAGCCGGATTCGTTGTGGCGCGATGGCAGGGAAGGCGCGGAGGCGAAGGAGGAGTGATTCACGTTTTGCGGGGCCCCACGCCAAGCCGTTCTCGTGCGTGGCTGCGAGAACGTGCGGGGGCCATGTGACCGCGGGGACGTCGCGCGGACGCAGGAGGGCTTCCGCATTCGGCGGGGACAGCGAACGTCCCAGTGGCGTGCCCGCTGCGAGCCGCCGACAGCCGCCAACTCTGTCCACTCTCCCGCGTCTAGCCTGTGCCGCCGTGCGCTCCTCGACCTCTCCCTTCCCCTCGCGCAGCACACGTACAGCACATATATCACACCGCCCAACATGCCCATCGTTATTCCACCCCCCTCGAGCGCGCCATGGACAGCCTCCCGCTCGAAATCCTCCAATCCATCTTCGCCCTCGCCTGCACCGACGGCGGCCGCACCGGCTGCTCCCTCGCCCTGACATCCGTGTCCGTCCGCGCCGCCGCCCGCATCGCCCGCTTCCACTCCGTCTCCCTCGTCGCCTACCCCGCCCGCCTCGAGCCCTTCGTCGCGCTATACACCCGCGAGTGCGCCCCCGCGCTCGGCGACCGCCCCCGCATCGCCCACCTCCACCTCACCGTCCCCCCCGACTCCCTCGGCCTTCTCGATCCCGAGCCAGCGCCCACGCGCAAGGGACCCACCCCGGTGGAGTACACCGCGAGCTACAAAGCCGCCGCGCGCACGCTCACCCGCCTCGTCGCCGCGGACGTCGAGACCCTCGCGCTCCAGTACGGGTTCCGCGCCGCAGACGTCGCCGGCGGCAGCTGGCTCGACTTCATCGACAGACCCCTCCCGCGCCTCCGCGCGCTCTCCGTCCTCGGCCTCCTCGACCTCGCGCCCCTCCTCGCGCCCGAGCTCTCCTCCTCGCCCCCAACACAAACACAAACACAAACACAAACGCAAACACAAACACCGACACCGACACCGACACCGCTCTTCCCCGCGCTCACCCACCTGCACATCGTCCGCCGCGACCCGGAGCTCCTCCGCACCGGCCACCTCGCCTTCTGGCGCGCCCACGCCCCGCGCGCCACGCACGTGCGCATCGCGCTCCTCCCAGCGCACCACCCGCACACGCTCCGCGCGCTCGCCGACGCGCTCGGCGTCCCCGTCCCCCTTCCTTATAACGGCAATGTCGGCGTCGGCGGGCAGGGATATGCGCCGCGCCTCGCCTGGTGGCGCAGCGTGAGACGGCTCGTGCTGCAGCGTGCGGATACGGACGCGGAGGCGCCCGCGCCCGCGCTCGCGTCCAGTGTGGATGCCCCAAGACAGAGCGTCGACTTCGACTTCGACTTCGCGTCCGCAGCACAGGCGTGGTGCACGGACGACACTCGCGCACGCGCGGCCGGAGTCGGGGGTGCCGGCGCCCCGGGGACGGGGCTGGACGAGGGGCTGCGGTGTTTCCGCGACGCGGCGTCGGGGGCGCGTGCGGGGGGGCTCGAGCTCGAGGTCTCTGTGGCCGAGCCTTGTCGCGGGCTGGACTACCACGGGTGGGGGGAGAGGATTCGGGAGGCGTGGTTGGCGCGCGTGCGTGGGGAGGCGGCCGGGTGTTGGTAGGCTGTAGTATACGTACTAGTAGGTGGGTGCCAGGCTCGGGGCTGGCCGTGACCATGATCCGGACGTCCGCTGTGGAGATGTTGGGGGAGTATTCGGTGGGTGTGTAGTGTATGATAATAATTCGTTCGTCACGGATACCCTTGTGCTGTATGACACGCGTCCGGCTGTCGACCTGAACGGACTTCCCGTGCCCAGTGGCTCGTACTGTGTCCTCCACAACTCGACGGTCCCGATCACTCCAAACACAAACACAATTGCAACACGTAGCAAGAATAACCGAATACACTGGCAAATATTACAAGAGTATAGCTAATACTAGACGTTCTACCAAGCATGCAGCATCGCAACAAGGAAATACAGTAAGTGGGGGGACCCCGAGGCGTTGAGCTCAGCCGTGGTCACAAAGACAGAGGAGGGTAGGTAGCAAGCGAGGTGAGTACTAGTAGCCCGTGTACAGGGATAGCCCAAAAATAATGAGTATACGTGGGGACGGTCAGCGGAGCCTGGGCCGGGAGACTTGTGGTTACTTGGGCTTCTGGAGCATGGTCATGATCGCCTCGATGCCCTTCATGCCCACCCCGCCCTTCGGGTAGCACACGAACAACTGCATCACAACGCACATCGTCAGCACATCCGCTCCACAACCCACCGAGCACAACATGAACGTCACTCACCGGGTCCTGCCACGTGCCGAACTTGCTCCTGAAGTCGCCCTTGCCGCTGAGGTTGAACGTCGCCGAGAGCCCGTTGTACGCCTTCTCGAGCGTCTTGTACCGGAACCCGTGCACGTTGTCCGCCGGGTGCAGCTTGTCGATCGCGCCCGCGCCGAACGTCGCCGACTTCACGCCTGCGTCCCCGAGCTTCTTGATCACGTACGTGAGGATGTACTCGATCGCGCCGAGCGGCGCGCCCGGGAACTCGAGCGCCCACTTGATCTGGAAGCCGTGTTTGGGGGCGAGCTGGGCGAGCACGACGAGTGCGCACGGCTGAAGACGCATATAGAGTAAGCATTCGCCGTGAGGAGATTGAGGAGAATCAGGCACTGACCTTGCCGTCCTTGTCCGTGGCGTAGAAGTACCTCCGGTGCTTCATGTCGTCGAACGGCCGCACGCCCGTCAGGTGGATCTGCGTTCCCCTGCGGTTTGCAGACCAGTCTCGACAGCGCTGCTCAAGCTGCTCCTTCACGTGGGGATCCATGTCCGGCCCGACCTCGACGATCTTGACGCCCTCCCGCTCCGCGCGGTGGATCTTGCGCCGCACCGTCTTGTCGTTCGCGGCGGGGTCCACCTCGGTCGGGTTCAGCCGCTCCTCGGCGACAGCGATGACGCCGCCCCATCCCAGGTCCTCGGCAAGGTACTTCTCGGTCGTCTTGTCGACGCATGCCCAGATGGGCTTGAGGCCCTGCTCGTGGATATAGGCGAGGTACGCCTTCGCTACCCGGGGAATCTGCTCAGGGGTGCAAAGCGGGTTCCCAAACGTCACGGCAAATCCGTTCTCGGGGATGTAGGCCACAGCGGCGCCTGTGGCCTTATCGCGCCAGACAGTCCATGCAGGATCTGTCCAGCTTGTGTTCGTCGCATCGCCGTATTTCGCGATGAGCTGTATCATGTCCATCGTCAAAATTTATATCATCGAAATGAGTGAATGTTACGCGTACATTCTCCAGAGGTGGCAACTCGCCTCCCCTCTTGCCAGGCTGGAAGGTCGACGCCTCGGGACCGTGAAGGATGAGCGAGTTCGCAGCGATGAACGCTGCTTCTGTAGGATCCTGGCCGCGCTTGATGAAGCTACGAGGATCACGCGGGAAAAGGCTTGCCCAACGGACGTTCCCGAGCTTGAGGAACAGGAAGACAACCCGCTCAAGTCCAACACCACCTCCACCGTGCTATGGACTTGTCAGTGGACCCATATGAATACACACATTGCTTTGACTTACTGGAGGACAGCCCCACCTGAAGCCGTCGACGTAATCCTGCATGACCTCTGGATCGATTCCGTCTTCCTTCATCCGCTCCTCCAATAGGGGCGCATGATGAATACGCTGACCACCAGAGAGAATTTCCTCGCCGCGGAGGAAGAAGTCGTACGAGTTGGACCACCGCTATATGCGCACATTCTGTTAGTTTCTAACTCGATCGGTAAGAGCCGCGGTACCCACATTGTCCTCCGGATCGGGCATGGTGTAGAATGGCCGCACTTCCAGCGGGAACTTATCGATGATGTAGAAATCTGCGCCATACTTTGCCTTGACGAGAGCTCCGAGACGTTGCTCTGCACGTGTGCTGAGGTCGTCAAACTCGGAGAGTTCATGGCCGTCATCTTCCGTCCATCCAGAATCCCGTAGCATCTGGATGGCTTCGGAGAATCTCAGTCGGGGGGTCTCGTCCAGAATGACGAGATCGTCATGAGGGTAGTACTTCTTCACGGTCTCGATCTATTTCGAGCGTCAAAGGAGGCGTGTCAGCATGTTCCAGAACACCGCCCCATGGCCTGTATATAAGGGGCGACGGTTGATAGTACGCACCTCGTCCCGGAACTTTGCCTGAAGCCCCCTGAAGACCGTCTTCAACAAATCGTCCAACAAGTCCATGACTTCGTGGTAGTGGCTGTCGATGGCCATCTCCAGATCAAGACCCGTGAACTCGGTGAGATGTCTATGGGTATTGGAGTTCTCGGCTCTGAAGACGGGGCCAATCTCGAACACCCGCTCCATGTCCGCAGCAATACACATCTGCTTTGCAAGCTGCGGGCTCTGCGCAAGGTACGCCGGGCGTCGGAAGTAATCAACCTTGAACACTGCGGCGCCGGATTCCGTAGATGAGCCTTGCAATTTGGGAGAATGAATCTCGGTGAAGTGGTGCTCCGTAAGATAACTACGGAAGAGCTCGCAAACGGCGGCTTGTATGCGGAAGATTGCTTGTGATGCCGGGGACTGGTAGCGCGCGAGTAAGCAACGGCCGGATTATGATAACTCAGGCTACATACCCTTAGGTCGAGGACGCGATGGTCTAGACGAGTGCGCTCACCAACCTTGACGAATTGTACGTCTTCCTAATCATTGCTGTCAGTTGATAAATGGCCGGGGGCCGCGAAACGCTCACTCTGTCATACTGCTCTTTCGGCCTAGAGACGTCTTCGACTTGGTACGGCAGGACTGTAGACGGACAGGCGATAACGTGCAGCTGGAAATAGGGCAACTGAGTGTCCCTCCTGCATGGCCGGGCGCCAACAGACTCACCTTGGCAATCCTGACCTCGAAGTTATGGATGGTCGTACTATGCACGTCCTGTTGATTCGGCGGCGGACGCTGAATGGTCCCTTGTACCAACACGATCGATTCCCGCGCAATGCCTTCAGCCCACCGGACCATCACCTGCGAGACCTTATCCGACTCCTCGGTCAAGACACCTTGTACCGTCGTAAACTGATGTCTTAGGACGATAAATACAATCTTCGATCCTGGCGCCAGCGTTCAATTACCGCGGGAAATACTGCCGAATATTGCGCGCGTACCTAATGGTCGAATGTGATGGATGCGAGCGCGAAAGATAACATGGTCTCCTTCCTGGCGATTAGGAAAATCACGTATGTCGTCGTATTTTCGTTCTGGTGCAATGATGAGTTTGAATGACGTTGCGGAGGTCTCAGGTAAAACTCGCCTGCTCTCGTTTGCACGTTGTTGATGGGCAGGTCGCCCCAGTTATCTCGTAAGGGATCCTATGAACGCCAAGTTTCAGCTAGGATGCACTAAAGTCATACGCGAGCAAGCATCCACCGAAGGCGCCCTTAAGGGGGATAGTCGAACGAGTCATGATGCCTCGTAGATCCTGTCCCAGGGATAACGCGCACTTTCGTACGAGCTGCCATCGCATATGACTTTCACACAGCGCTGATTTACGTACCTCGGCGTGCGCTTTCTGCATGCGCTCTTTGCGCAGTTGGACATCCTCGTCATCTTTAGCCTCCCGTTCGGCCTTGCGTTCCTCCTTCTGTTCGGTGAACGATAGCCGACGCTCCGAGCCGGTGCTGGGACGCTTGGGTTCCTGGGCAGCGTCCTTGGCCTGCTGCAGTGTCGCGGCAGTCCCGCCGTTTGCGTTGGTCTTGTCCACCTCGATTGCGGGCTTCGTGACCTTGTCACCATTTCCGTTCATGACTGGGTGGGCGTCGCCATTGGAGGTGTTGGTGCGTGAGCTGGACTTGGAGGCTGAGCGGGTGTGTGAGACGACCCTGGAGATCGCCTTCTTGAGCGAGGACATAGTGGGGAAGGGTGGGGTGGATGTATGCGCGTTATGCGCGACGGGCGGGTGGGGCAAGATGTATATGAGGTCGGAGAGGGCAGGGCCGGAGGAAAGGGATGCCGAGAGCTGTGGTTGGTCAGAGCAGTCCGCCGGGCTTTGGTGTACTGGGCCCTCGACCAATCCAGAACGACGTCATCCCTATTTCGTCCCGACGTCATCCATCAATCTCACCAGATTTGGAAGCCGTCCTCGTCGACGCGCTTTCGCCCGGCAGGCCCTCGTCCGTCTGCTTACGCGACACCGATAATTATTAACACATGCAGCACCGGCGGTCCCGCACTTTGGCAAAGTCATCCAACGTTAACGCTGCGCTCGGACTCTCGTCGTCAACACCTTCGCGGGTACGCACGAGTAAGCGCACATACGAGAAAATGACCCCGTTGGGGGCCTCCATAAGCCCGCTTTGGAGCGCTCCTCAAAGGTTGCGGCATCTGCAATGGGAAGCTTATCGACTATCCATGCTACACTCCACTGTCACGATGCGGCGCTAGCTGGGTATAACGGTGGCTGCGCGGTACTGTGACCACGTACCGCCCAGGACGATACGCAGTCTTTTCTGTAAGATGATCAAAGTCCCGGTTCGCGGACTACCTGCTCGCTCATTCACTCACCCCTAACCGGGACGCTCCGGTTTGCTGTGCGGGTGCCGTGAGCTGCGAAACGGTGCGAGCCCGAAGGACACGGCCGGTATGCATCGGTGTCTTGCTGGAACCATCGTGAGTGTTTGCCGCGGATTTTGCGAGGCGTTGCCTGGCGTTGCGGGATTGACGTGACGAGAAGGTGCCAGAACGGCTGAGAACTTTGGACGACAAAAAGTGTAACCAGTTACCCCCGGCGGGACTCGAACCCGCAACCTCCAGATTTAGGAGAAGCCCTAGAAGTCTGACGTCATAGCCATTAGACAACGGGGGCTTGCTGACCTTGTGCGCTAAAGGGTCTATAACCGTTTCATAATGCCTCCCTTTGTGCAGACGAAAGGATTCCGAGATTCACCTCCGGCGCGACTCGCGGCACCGCCGGTACTTGCCCTCTCTCGTCCCTCATTTGCCTTGCGTTCTCGACAACTCGGCTGCGACCAGTTGTCAGCTCTACTCTATGCTCTAGTACCCTGTCGTCTGGGCCTGTCTAGTAATTATGGCGTTTGGGAAATTTCCGGCCGGAGTCGTTTCGAGCTGTCGATGGGTCCGACTTGCAAGCCCCTCGCCTCGTCCCCTTCGAACAAGCTGTTTGCAAACACGAGCCGTCGCAATGTGGGAGACTGGTCGTCGTAGAGCTTCAACGAGTGCGAACCCGTACCCATTCCCGCGGAATGCATATCCGACCCCCCACCAGATATTCCACCTCCCGATGAACGCAACGCGGGCGGACGTTAAGGCGCGCTGTATGTCCTCGCCCCATCCTTCGCTACGGATTTGCATTTTGACTTCATTTGGTACATAGATTATGATTTGGTTCGTATATACCACCCGGACTCTCCCTCGGCGCGCGCAGGAGGTATTTCCCCAGAGACCGCGCACGCTCGCTTCCAGGCCATCTCATCTGCCTATGGCATGCTATCTGGGAAGAAGTCTATGTCCTCTGCGGACGGTTCTGATGTTGAAGGATTTGGCTCCGCCCCGAGACCCAGTTACCATGATCTCAGCACTGCGATGTGGCGCGCCAGGCAAAGGAAGCGGGCTGAACTAGACGTAGGCTTGGACGACCGGTGGAAGGAGCGCATGATGCTGGGTGCAGTTCTCCTAGTACGTGTCCCAATCAAGTTCTCCGCTATGGAAATCGCAGTTCCAAATCAAGACCCTCTGCTGAGCCCGGATGTACATGGTGTAGGCGATAGCTCTCTTCGTCCTCCAGACGTACACAACACGCGCGCAGGCTATCTCGGAGGCTACAAATGTGCGGAGGGGCGCACCACAACCGCGATCCTTAGATACCGAAGCCGAACGAAGGTTGGCACTTGAAGCCATCTCTCATAGTTCGGATTCGGGTGCAACTACACCGACGGACGTTCATAATAGAAGCTAAAGAATCCTTTCGCCGTGACTTACCTCACGTGGGAATCTTCGCGCCTACTACGTCTTACGACCGCCGAGACGTCTGCCCATGCGCTCAAGAAGGGTCTCAGTTGGGTCATGCCTGCTTGCATTTTGACCATCCGAGTGACCGATGATGGGCATGTCTCGAGAATTTGTTCGAAGCACCAGAGACGCAACAGCCATGCTGTGCCAAGTATTCGCCTCTTGGCAACCACTCGCTCAATGGGAGGTTGCGTCCCGAACCAACTTTTCCGGTGCAGTGCAAAAATAGATGTCATCGTTGGTGTTGCCTCACACCCGGTGGCGCACGGAAGACTGTGAGTTCCAAGTTTACGGCTTCCAAATTCGGCGGCGGCATCCAATAGGCGCTCAGGCGTCTATCGAGGTTGCCCTCATTTCCCATAGTACGCCACTCGAGGCCGATACACTCGCTCATCACAGGGCGAGACAACAGAGGGTAATATCTATCACCGAGGTACTACTCTCTTTGTCTTTCCTTCATTCATCTAGTCGCAATCAAACGACCTCAACAGGGTCGCCAACTTTCGTCTCCTAACCTGAGGCCGTACGTATGGTCTTATGCACACAGTTCGAACACTGAGATAATTGTATGTGCAGTTCCTTAGTTTGGGCTGGCTTCACCTCCGCTTAGAATCAACTATCACCAGTTATAGTATTCTGGCCTCACTATTCCGGCCACACTGACGGCCACTCCCATTGCCATCCCATCCTCTCGCTACACCACCAGCCTCCTCAGCATAGATAAGTCCTGACTTTACAGTCATAGGATCGTAAGTTTTTTTACTCTGCTACCTATTCGTCGTGTCCTGTGCCGACGAAAAACGCTGACCGGATCTATCTCTTTGGTTAATGTCTAGTCCGACGGCTTTGTCTCCCAAGCCTCCGACCGCCACAACGCTTGGATTTGCACCAGCACCAGTGCTTATAAAGATGTTATTCCCTACGTGCTCTTTCTGTAGCCGTTCTGCTAGTAGCTCCTACTCAGGTATGGCTTCGGTATCTACCCCTCGCGCTTTGAAAGGCGCTCAACATCCTGCCAAAACCTACCAAGACGTGAAGCAGAGCAGTGTCGCTCAGATCAATGGTTGGGCGAGCGAGCTCTATGGGCGCGTTCTCGAGTTTGGCGACAACCCCGCCCACTTCATCGAGACCCTACTTCCTTGCTCTAAATCGTTCAAGTTAGAAGGATCCCTGGATAACGCCTTCTCGACCTACAAACCGGCGAAGGGCGCAGCTGAGGTAGAGTCGTATCCGGACCTGGTACGTGGTAATACCATAGGCTTCACTTTCGATCGCGCTGACTAGCCACATAGATCAAAGGTCTCAAGACGATCATGAAACCGTTCAAAGCGGCCAAGAAATCCGTCGTCGTCGATACGCACCTCGTTCGAATGGACTTTCCGTTCGATGCCTTCGCTACCCACCACCACCACACGTACCCCGACATCTGTATTGGATTCCCCGGGAAACGAAAGTTCGAGTCCAACTCCTGGCAAGAAGTCGCGCTGGTGATCGAAGCTAAGGGCGACGAGAGGGACGACCCATTCCCCCGCAGAGGCTTCAGAAACATCCGCACGGTGGAGCAGCTCGCCAAGAACGCACGAAACCTCATGCTCGCGAACGGCTTCCTCTATTCGTTCGTCATCGGCATCTATGGCCACACCGTGCGGCTCGTCCGCTTTGACCACACCTGCGCTCTTGTCTCCAAGCCTATCGACTTACGGTACGGCGGAGCCAAGGTCCTCCAACGCTTCCTCTGGCACTTCGTCCACCCTGCTGTGGGCGACACTGTCGTCGGCTGCGACCCCACCATCTCAAGACTAGATGACGCAAGTCAGGAGTGGTTGAAGGCTCAGCTGGAACAAGCGAGTGTAAAAAATTGGAAGGACCACGTCAGGGAGCTCAAGAAGGGCCGACGCGTAGAGGTTTTCGATGACAAGACGGGGCGATGCATTCCCTACCTCCTCTATCACCTTGTCGATGTGAATGGCCGGCTGTTCTCGCGTGCGACGATGGTGTGGCGGGCAATAGAAGACACGCGCATATGGAAAGACGGCCGTCTGGTCGATGACCCAGCGCGCTCTCGGGTACCGCCGAAGCCCAGGATTGTCAAGGAGGCGTGGAGGCAGCTCGTACGTACAGCGGAGGCGACTTTCTACGACCGGATATCTGCCCGAATACCTGATGAAGATCGCTTTGGTCTCCCGACAATGGTGTGTGGAGGGGATATCGGCGAGTTTGAGTGCCGGTGGTGGGAGGACACTGAGCGTCGTTACCGCTCCGGTCACCGCGGATCGTCGTCAGAATCGTTTACCAACCTCAACTCTGACGACGTAAAAGACAAAACAGAAGCATTACCGAGCGCTCCTACGTCGGCATTGTTCTTCTCCTCTACCGGCAGCGCAACAGTTCCTCAAGTCAGTAGCGTCCAGCCTGGTGCAGACTACATTCCCCCGTACGAGTATCCTACCCGGTATCCCCAGCACCAAACATATTCCTGGCGCCTCGTTCACGACCAGGAGGACTGGCATCGCGAACGAAGCCACATGCGTATCGTAATTGACGACGTTGGGCGCCCGTTGACTGAGTTTGCCTCTACTCACGAATTAGTACTCGCCATGCGCGACGCCATCAAGGGTGAGTTCCCGTCCATCCGCAGCTGTTATGACCTTTTAACCTGCTCATGATCTCAGGCCACCGGATGCTTTGGGAGAAAGCGAAAATATTGCATCGTGATGTCAGCGTGGGGAACATCCTCATCGCCGACGATCAGGAGGGCAAGGACTTCGTCGGGTTCTTACATGATTTCGACTACAGTGCTATGGAATGCGAACCCCAGGCACTCGCTGACGACTCGCCTATGGATGGCACTTCCGAAGCCGGAGACACTTCCTCGTCTACCACAGAACACGGTTCAGGAGACCCCGATGCCCTAAAGGAGCGAACGGTACGCAATCGGCCCCATGCATATATTCATGTCGTTGTATGCTCATTCACACCTTTTATCAGGGTACATTCTACTTCATGGCCTATGAAATCCTCTCAACCCCCGATATCGTCCACAACACCCATCACGACCTAGAGTCGTTCTATTGGGTCTTGTTATGGGTCGTGGTCCGTCACACGGACCACGGCGATGCTCGTGGGCAAAAGTTGTGCGACAGGATCTTCAAGTACGGGGACGACGAGGAAAGCGCGAACGCGAAGAAAGGCTGGCTCGAGAAAGCCACTTTCAACATCCCGAACAACGCGCCGCTGACGTACCTGTTGACCGAGCTGACCGCGCTCGTGCAGGAGAACCTCCCGACCACCCGACGGAACGCGAAACAGACGCTACTCACGTACCAAGCGTTGCTCTCGGTCTTCGACTCAGCGCTCGCAATGCCCGGCTGGCCTACGGACGATTGGCGCCCCTGCACGCTTCTCAAAGGCGACGGCCGCACGGGCATCGCTCCCATCATGAAGCCCGCGCCGCCGAATCTGTTCTCCGAACCTCTTCGCCCGCTCCGTCCACTTCCGAAACGGGGAGACGCTGCGAGCCTCCTCCTAGGCAGGCTCCTTCCGTCCCATAATATGCATCCAGGGCGCTCTGCACCTCCAGGTTACGGTCCTGTGACGCGCTCTACCCGAGAAAAACGCTCGGGGGCGTGTCTCGACAATCATGAAGGCGGGAAGGATGCCTCTTCGCCCACGCCATCGGGCGCTGTACGCAAGAAGCAGAAGGTCTCTGCAATGTGTCCTCCAACAGCGCCAGGGCGGAGACGTGTAACAGCGGGACATCGTGCGCGAGAGGAATCAGCTTCAAGGTACCCTCAGACTCGTACTCGTGAGAAGCGCGCGCCGGAGTCGACTCGTTCGAGCGCGAGGATACGGGAGCGGAAGACCCCATAGCCTTCATATATGCTTGGTGGCCACACCTTCGATTGTGTTAATAAGATTTTGGGATGCCATGTTCGATTTGAATCACATTTGTAGAGTAATAGAACGTTGAGACGCAGCTTGGAGAGGTAATACCGGTACCGCACCCGTACAACGAGCACAAACCATCTACACAGAGTTCGATGAAGAGAAACAATGTAATGTATGCGGTGGATCAGGGTTAAAAAGAGGCATAACGTGTTGATTCGCTCGGGGTTGAGGGTGACAGCGTTGCAGAGGCGAGGAGGACTATGCCTGCTACCGAAGGAACAGAACGATAACGGGGAACGAGAACTATCGAGTCGCGAACGCGGGGGTTGGCACTGCGTCTAGCTAGCTCGGCATTCAGGTTGTACGCGCGACTCTGACCAGGGGTCCAGCGTTCATGTCGAGACGTGCAGATGTCTGAAAAGGTTTGGCGTCATGGCCGGTGTATGCACTCTGCTCGGAAGCGGCTAGCTCGAACAGCTTATGCTGGTCCCCACCCTATACGAGTGCTTTATCATGCCCTTTAACGGTTACTGGCCATCGTCATGGCCCTGTGAAGTAACCTGATGACTCAAGAACAGGCGGCTTGCTGAATGTCGAAAGAACTACCACCCGCAGCTACCGCAACCACATGTTCGCGCTCATAGGGTGGGAATAGTCAAGCGTGTCGCACAGCATACGCCGCAGAGAAACGAACACCCCAACTCGCACATGCCGCAGCGCGAACGACTGAGGATGTGAGAGAAAGCATCTTCTCTCCATGCCCCCCGCGTCAGCGCCTATTGAAGGGTTCCTCAAGCTCCCCCACAGCGCAGGGTCGCCGGAAATGCGGTTCTGTGACGGGATACTATATGAGCTCGGACTTGATGACAGGCATTTCGGGTGCGGAAAAACGTGGTAGCCGGGCCCGCATTATTAGCCAAGCAAAGAACCCCAACTCATTGAAATGCGAAGTTCAGGGTGTTCCGACGAGAAGGGGGTAGTCATATACCTGGGCGAAGGACCGGCTCGGCACTGCTGTACACAACAAACTAACTGCTTCCAAAGAAATCGGTAGACCGGCCCCCTGTTGCTGAGTGCTGGACCATTAAAGTTAGAATACCGCCGCTACATTCGTCCTAGAAAATGGAGACGAGTTGTTATATTGTGCTGGCTAAAATCCCTTCGCATTTACACACCTCCAAAAGGTATATTTGCTATGGCCCGATGAGAACCAGAAGAAGGAAGGTAGTGCGACGCGATCACGAGACCGTGTTGTGGTCGCGTCCTATCATGGAGCTTGGCGACCGATGGTCGGCCGAGTCTAGTCTGCATGTCCACACGAGCTCTACTTCGCATCGTTGGAGCTAGGAATAGCAACACTTCGTTTTTTCGGAAAGACATGTGTCAGGCAGGTAAGGCAGTAGAAGTGCCCACCGTGCATTGTACTACGGCGTTGATGTAAAAGCACCAGAGTGCGAAGTATCCCCGTGCGACGGAGCAGTACCGCAGCGAGCACAACCCTGGGGGGAGAGAACGAGTTCCTCCGACAATTCTTCGTCCTGCGCGCCGTCGCAGCCCGAAATGAAGAACGCGAAGATCCACGTACTGACATTGGAGAAGCAACCTTGCCACCTAGTGCGTGTGTGATCGTCCGAGACGATCCCGTAGAGCATAGATAATCGACGACAAAAGGACGTGCCGGTAACGCTGCGGGCGCATTCTGTGGTCGATGGAGGACGATAAAGCGGGCAGGGTCGATGGTGGCACGGCGTGTGCGCCCTGAGAGCGAGCAGATGTACACATGACGGGACCAGTGAATAATGTACGCGCACTGTACGTGTGGGCGACGCCCTGGGAATGGCGGGCGGGCACGAATTTGATCGATGAGGCCGGCACGTTCCCCGGCCTCGAGGGCAACTCGTGCGCGGACGACGTTCTTTTTACCACTTCCAGTGGCATTGATCATCGATTCTTTTCATCTCAGGTTGCACCCTCGAACTCGTCGCGCTCGCGCTGGGCAGTACGACGCCGCGAAATGCACAGAGGACGAGTGGCGAGCTGCAGCGAGCTCGAGCACGCAGCCGCCTGCAGCCACCCGGATCGGGCATTGGATCGCAGTGACGTCAATCAATTTAGGTCTCCGTGCTCTTGGTTTCGGCGCCGCGACGACCTCAACGCCGCCTCGACCACCTGCAGCTGCATACTCACCGCCCGCGGCCAGCCACTACATATGCATGTGCGAAAGTGGCCACTGCTCCAGGGCGAGCTGGGGGTCGGGGCCTCGCGGGAGTCTCTCGGCAAGGCCACCCTCGAGAAGGCGGTCGAGGGTGGAAGGGGTGGGATCGGGCCGATTAGATTAGATCCAGCTAGTGTGGAGATCGCGGGCCCGATCCGCGCTAAGGACCCCGGACAAGGACCTTGCGCGATCGCTCTGCTAACAGAGCACGACGGGTCGAGAAAGACGGACAGAAAGCAGCAAGGACGGCCTTTGCGGCGGTGTGGCAACGGTGTCGGCGGAGGACATGTGCAGAGGACGACAAGGGAAGGAGGGTGGCACGGCGCGCGGGAGACGAGGCGAGGAAGACGGCCGGAAATGGCAGGCCATGCATGGGACGGTGGCAGGCGAGTCTTTGTGTCACTCGCCCTCGCTTTGCCCTCCGGACGTATATATGCCCCCTCCGCCCCCGACCTTTCTTCCACCTCCCCCCGCCCTCCCCCCGCCCGCTCCCGCCGTCGCCCGCCCCCGCGCCCCCGACGTGGCACAGCGACTACCCCACGCGTTTCGCCGCAGATACCCAAGCTCGCCACCATCCTCGGACCTCCGATTCAGATCCGGGATCCTGTGCACCACCTCGATTGCCGCCACCACCGTCACCGCTTCACAACCTCACCCTACACTCGTGCAACACCGTCTGCTACCACGCGATGCTGTACTTTCATGTCGGGTCGCAGCTAGAACTTAAGCTCGACTCCAAGGACGGCAGGTACGGGCTCTCGCTCTCACACAACGATACCGCATACCCCGTCGCCTCTATGCGCGGCGCAATCTACCCTCCATCCGAACAAATATCCTCCACCACGCCCTCCATGTCGACTCCCCGGGCTATATCTTCCTCTATGGAGGGCCGGAGCCACCTCAACTACCCCATCCCAGACATGCATGAAATCACATCCGGCGTACTCTCCTCTGGCCAGTGGACCGTTAACCACCCTCTCGTGGACACCTACCTTGCCGCTCTCACTCGCCTTGCACCCAAGCAGAAGCCTCAGCAAGGTCCTGGCGCATCCGCCCCCGCGACCGCAGCTACCTCCCCAGCCGTAGCCTCACACGCCCTCCCAGACGCCCACGCCCAGTCGTACGTATATGCGCCCCAGAGCGAGGCCGAGAAGACGCGATGGCGCGCCCACAACGGCGGAATAGCGTCCGTATACACCGTGGCGCAAGTGATTACAGTCCAGTATGAGCTTTTCCCAGGGGCCGGCTCAGCGTGGTACGCTCCGCAGGTCCCACGGCTGTCCGAGGAGAAGCGCAAGGCGGTATTTGCACTAGCGGCGCTCAAGGTGCTCAACCATCCCACTCACCCCGCTCATTGGGCCATGTGGGCGAAGAACATCCACCGCCGCACGGCGCAGGTCGTCGACGAGGTCTTCCGTACGTCATCTCTCCGTCGCCTCTACCCGCCACACCATGATGTCGCACACCGCGTCTCCGTCTGACTTCGGCTGTACGTGAACAAAGCGAACTCACACATGTTGCAGAACTGAGGCCGTGCCCAATCGTCTCGCACGTCAGCTGGCTTGGCCTGCCCGAGAACATATGGGCGCTCCAAGGCCTTCAGTCGGCATACATCCCTCCTCCGCCACCCCAAGCTGAGAAGCCGAAGGCAGGGAACATGACGCTGCGGAAGCGCAAGGCCCCCGCAGCGTCGAACGCGTCTTCGTCCTCGCTCGCCAAGGAAGGGGCGCCACTGCGGGTGAGCCCACGGAAGCGTCAGCGCACGACACGCGCACAGGCCGCGGCCGCGCAGGCACAGCAAGACGCTGTTGCTGCTGACGCTGCATCGTCCGAGGCAGGCTCTATGCTCTTGGACGTCCCGCCACCTACGTCGGGTGCCGGTGGCGTCAGCAAGGCGACGAAGCAGGAAAGCCTGGATCTCTCTGGCGCCACCCCCGCTCTGCAGCCGCTCGGGCTCCCTCTCGTGGTTGCGGAAGCAGCGTCTGCATCGACCGGTGCGGCTGCTCGGACGGCGACGCGGTCGCGGTCTGCTGGATCGATGTCGCCGAGCGCCCCGCGTCGGTCGGAACGCGCACGGCGCAAGCCCGCACAGGGACCCGTCACGCTCTCTACGCCGTCGGTATCGACGCCTCTGTCGGCGCTGTCGACGCCCGAGTCGTCCTCCGGATCGCTCCCCTCGCAAGAGCAGGACGGTCGGCCGCGTGCAGGCTCGTGCGGGAGCAGCACGGCGGTGAGCGAGTCCGGAGAGGCGAGCGAGGGTACGGTGGTCGACGCCGACGTAGACTACGCGTCCATACACAGCGACGCCAAGGGCAAGCGGAAAGCCATCGAGCTCGAGGCGGACGACACGGAGCATGGGCCCGCTGGGAAACCGCAGGGCGCTACCCCCGCGGCGCCGAAAGGCGGGAAGAAGGGCCGCTCAAGCGCCGCGTCGTCTCGGTCGAGGAAGCGCACCAAGACACAGACCGGGGGCGGCGACGTCACCGAGCCACCGCCGCACGCTCTGAACGCAAACGGAGAAGAGAATGTTCGTGCGGTCGGGCACGCGACGGAGCCCGCGCCGGTCGCGCAGACGACGAAGAAGCGGAGGACGACGGGTGGGGGCGGAGCGGCCGGGAAGCGCAAGGCTGCCTCCTCCGCATCCGTGCCCGCACCCGCACCTGCACCTGCACCTGCTACCTTTGCGCGCAAGGCCCTGTACGTGTGAACGGAGGAGGCCTCGAGTTCGCTCTCGCGCCCCGCTGACCGTGTATCCTTATTTATCGCCTATTCATTTTTATTCTCGGCGCGGGCTATTCGGGGCGGTCCGTCCTGGGCTCCCTTTTCCTTTCTTCTCGCGGTGTCTGTTTGTCTGTTTCGTGCGCTCGCGCGCGTGCGCGCCTTTTGCATACACTCCCCATTCTACTCGCCCCGCCCCCGAGTTTCCCGCGCCGTGTTTCGTGTTCGCTCTCGCGCTCTGCACTCGTCTCTGCTGTCCTCCATCGCATCCCGCCTGTGTATCACAACCCCCATCGCGCCTATCCCACGTCTCCGCCTCTCCGTTCGCGCGACCGTCTCGCCGGCATTCATCCCGGCGTCCTCTCTCCCTCCCCCATCCACATAGACGTTCCCGCCGGCATCTTCCTCTGGCAATCTCGCATCCCGCAAATCCGCAAATCCCGGCGTCTCTCTCCGCGTTTCTCCATCCTCGGCTCGCATACCCACTGTACTATACACTCCACACCCTCTCGGAGCCCCGGTCCCCACGCCCATCTCCTCGCACACGCCCGGACATACACACGCTCACATCGTCTGTGCACATCTACCACCACATCCCTGGCCCTGCATTCCGTCTCTGATCGTCACCTTTGCGTTTGTCTCCTACTCTCGGATCTGTCGTGTTCTGTCTCTCGCGTTTGTGTACTTGTGTACTGTAGCTGGACTGTTGCGCCTCGTGAACCCGGGTTTGGTCTTCCTATAGCTTATTAGAGTCTTGTGTCGGGTCTCGGACTTGATCCCTTCGGAAATGGAAGTGCACTCGATTTGTTTGTTCCGTCGTCTGCACTCCTGCTATGACTTGCGGCCTAAGCTTTATGTGGTGCCATGCGGGGCATGCCACTCACGACGAGGATTACCTTGATTTGTCATGAGAGAGAGG
The DNA here is from genome assembly GCA_001302255.2 of Trametes hirsuta. Lineage (NCBI taxonomy): Eukaryota > Fungi > Basidiomycota > Agaricomycetes > Polyporales > Polyporaceae > Trametes > Trametes hirsuta. The sequence continues at coordinate 2,700,798 of CP019378.1, forward strand.
TGGCGGAGCGAAATCTCGAGCGCTACTGAGAGGGTGCCGGGGAGCATGCCGCCGCCTGCTGCTCCGAGAGGCGAGCTGTGCGGGGATCTGAGGGCGGAAGAGTGCCTGTACCAGGATGAAATTTGGACTGCAGCGGTGTGTGGTGTATGTGCCAGCCGTGTGTGGTGTATGTACTCTGTGGTGGTGCACTGGGACACATTCCCGTGTGGGCAGCAATCTTCTGGGCAGGTGCACAATCTCGGGCACCCTGCACTTGCCTCTGTCCATCACCGGCTGTGCCTGCTCTGCCCTGGCATGTCGAGTACGCTTTCGAGAAAAATGAAACAATACATGGTAGCCAGACTACATACCCAGCTCGGGCCACACCAGAGGCACCCGGGCCAGCCTCAGCATCAGCAACTCGACCTCGCTCAATGTCCCCACACCCATGTCTGCTCCTCCTTCCGCCCTTGCCTCCGCCTCATCCGTCACCTGCTCAGCCGATGTCGGCCCATTGCGGACATGCCGAGGAGGCCGGTTGCTGGGATTGGATTTAGGCCGCCTCCGGTGTCGCGCAAGGTCGCTCCGGGTCGCTCTCGGTTGGATGCCACGGTGAAGCAGGGCTGGTGCGGCAGAAAGCGGGTCCTTCCTTGCCGCATCAAGCACGCCAGGGCTGCTCACCGGCGTAAACTGCATCTCCCCGCTCTCATACAGTGCGAGGAGTCGCGAGATGCGTGCCTTGCCCGTGATTCGGCTCAGGTTGTCAAAGATGATGTCGTCAGGCCAGCCACGGAGCTCAAGAGAGAAGCGGAGGAAGATGCGGGCAACATAGCCCTTCACCGTCCAGGCCATTGATGCCCGCGGGTCGCCTGTGAGTGAGACTTGCTCGCAGACAGGATTAGATGGCTCTGGTGCATGCATAGGCACAGCATCAGCTCACCTAGATCACGCTTCATCAGCTTTCGGAGCTCTCCACGCATCTTCATTTCTCGGCGTGCATAGTCCTGCCCATTGGTCGTTCCAAGAGAGTGGAAGCCCTGGGGCATGTTTGCTGGTGTGCCAGTGCTCTGTGTGGCCACTAGAACTTGAAGGCGTGAGTCGTGCATTTGAACGGTGAGGAGCGGTTCAAGTTCGGGAGCCTACCAGTCCTTTCCTGTACTCGTAGCTGCTTAGGATACAGGGTGGAGTACACCAGATGTTGAACTTCCGGGTTGTGTACTGGCCATACACGGTCCGGTGGTCAACAGTGGCTGTGTTGCACAGCATGGACTTTCCTACTTACCTTCCTTATTTAGTTTTCTCTGCATCTCTACTGTAGTTTCCCATCCGGACACTTCTGGATTCTTCCGTTGCGTTCTACGCTGTTCCGGATTCCTATGGACATCTCCAGACACCTCTAGATAGTTCTGGATAGTTCTGGACGATGGTGCGATCCTTACACCACTCTCGCACCATCTCCTTACTCATCGTATGCTGGGTCACCTGCCCTCCTTTCTTTGCTTACTCATGCGTCCTCTGGACTTGTATATAAGGAGGACAGTCTCTGCCCCTACTCCTCAGTCTTTTGCTCACACTGACTGAGGAGTAAGTCGTCTCTCTTACCTATGCTTACTTATGGTTACTTACCAAGTACTTGTAGATCCTTGTACGGCTTACAGGTACTTGTATATGCAATTCAGTCTTTTGCTCACACTGACTGAGGAATCCTTGTACGGCTTACAGTTGTGCTCCCTGCCTTCAGGTTCAGAGTTCATCAGGTTATGAGCCCTGCGCTCTAACCGGTTGCTCCTCTTTGTCGACACCTTGCGCGCACCCTTCCCTCGTCGACCTCGGTTCGTGCACCTCCCCACCTTCCTATTCCTAACCTCTTGACTGTGCCGCCGACACTGCTGCCAGGGGGACTTTTCTGCGCTCGTGTCGCAGCCCTGAGCGCTTTTATATAGCACTCGTACTAGCTCCATACGTACACAGGCCTTTTGTACTCAGGCCTTACTATCTTCTTCAATACTTCGGCCAGGCCCTGCACTTGCAGCTGCCAGTCGTCGTAGCCGGGCTCTTTCAGAGCTTTGGACCGGAGGACAACCGTTCGGACCCTCCTTACGATAGTTTTGTGTCGTATACCTCGTACCTAGCATTTCTTGGCACAGTTGGCGACTTCTACCCAGACTCTCGGGTTACTTCGACTGCCTGGGTTTCTGGTTCACCTGAACAGGTGTTCCTACTCGCTATCCTTTTGGTGCACAACCATCGTTAACCATCGCGCTTCCCTGAACCACTTTGGAGCCAACTACTGTGGAACCACTTGCCCTTTCGGACTCTGAAGACGAAGTCGACGCTAACCTCGGCCTAGTCTCAGAAACATCCACCTCGGGCTCATCCTCTTACGAAGACTGTACTGGTCTTCAACACTGCTTCGACCTAGAAGACGGCTTTGATCGCCACTTCTCTGAAGAGAAAGATAGTTGGGTCCCTTGCGAGGAAGAATTCTGTCCCAATCGCTACACCACAGTTCCTAATCCTCTTCCTCTCAAATCCTGGGCACTTCCTGTTGAAGCAGCAGTCCCTCTCCCTCTTTCACCAGAGGCTTGGACTTCGGTTCCGCTCCCACCATCTCCTCCAACTCTCCCTTTCTCCCTAGATTTCCACAACGACTCCGACGACTCTTCCCAATTCTATCTACTTGCCATGGGAGACGTCAAACCGGATTCTGTTCCTTCCCTCTCTTCGGCTAGCCAGTACAACGGCTGGGCCGCCAAGATGAAGGGCTACATGATGTTCATGAACTGCTGGGGTGTAGTCGATGGCACACTCACTCGCCCTGCAGATGCCGATGATCAGAAGGACTGGGACAAGCAGAACGCTCAGGCCCGTGGTCTGATCTACATGCGGACTGCCCCTACCTTCCACTACCTCCTGGAGACAAAGACCACCACCACGGCAACTGGGACCACTACCTCTGCGGCCTCTCTTTCGGCCAAAGAGATGTGGGACGCGCTCAAGAACAAGTTTGGGAAACCGGATAGCGCTCACGTGTGGGGGCTCTTTGAGTCCCTCATTAGTGACAGTCGCATGTCAGAGTCTCGTCCCCTCCAGGACCAGATGAGTGGCTTCATCACTCGTCTGAGGGAAATCTCCACCAACGGCATTGAACTCTCGGAGACCATCCTGGCCCTCATCCTCCTCTCCAAGATCCCGGACAACTACCAGTCGATGATCTCTGCGCTCATGGCTACTACAGACCTCGACAAGCTGACCATCGACATCATCCAGTCGAAGGCCCTTGCTGAGGAATCCATGCGCAAGTCGGCATCTGCGTCTGCGTCCAGGATCTCCAAGACCAAGCCTAAGCCCTCCGGTCCGTGCACTCACTGCGGTAGTGAGACTCATCACGAGTCGACCTGCTGGAAGAAGCACCCGGAGAAGCGCCCTAAGAACTTGGGTGGCAAGGGCAAGAACAAGGAGAAGAACAAGGGAAAGGAAAAGGACAATTCTAATAACCATGCTCACGTCGCTGCCCCCGCTGTAAATGTACTTGTAGCCCAGGATCCGGCAAAAATGCACGCTTCTTTCTATGGTGCGGCTGATGCCGCTGGTGTGCATCACACTCACTGGCTCATGGATTCTGGTGCCTCTCAGCACATCACCTACGACCTCCAGGACTTTGTGGACTACACACCCTACAACTCGCCTACAGTCTTTAAGACGGCCTCGTCTGGCCAAGGCAGTATTGTCCAGGGTCTGGGTGAGGGCACAGTTCGCGGCAGAACCTTCATTGATGGTGTTGAAGTGACGGTCGATCTGAACAACGTCTGCTATGTCCCAGCGGCGTCGTCTCGACTATTCTCCACTGGCACCATTGAGAAGAATGGTTACTCTCTCTTCCAGGGAGGAGGGAAAATGAGCATCTTCAATCAGTCGCCCAAGGGCGCTATTGAACACGGCTCGACGGTCGTTATCAAGGGTCATAAGATCCTTGAGGGGCAATACCTTCCCATCAACAATCTCTACCACCTCACCTTGGAGATTGTATCGGGCGGAAAGGTCCACCCTGACTCGGTAGCAGCTGCGGCACCCAAGTCAAACTACAAAACTTGGCACCGTCGCTTTGGTCATGCGGGCAAGGAGGCACTTCGCCAACTTCCCAAGAAAGTCAAGGGTGTTGACCATGTCGATCCTGCAGACGATGAACCTTGTGAGGGATGCGCCTTTGGCAAATCCCATCGTCTCCCCTTCCCACCATCCCAGAAGCGTGCAACTGAGCTTCTTGAGCTCGTTCACACTGACCTCGATGGACCGATGCGCACAGTGTCGGTTGGGAGTGGCTATCTGTACTTCGCAAGCTTCATTGACGACTTCTCTGGTCTGGGCGTTGCCTACTATCTCAAGCACAAGTCTGATGCCTTTAAGGCCTTTGACAACTTCAAGGCTTGGGCTGAGACACAGACTGGGAAGAAGATCAAGCGAGTACGCTCTGATCGAGGGGGGGAATATCTCTCCACCGAGTTCACAGATCATCTGAAGCGCCATGGGATCGAACACCACAAGACTACGCCAGAGTCGCCCCAACAGAATGGACGTGCTGAGCGCTGGAACCGTACTGTCGTTGACAAGGCCATGTCCATGCTTCACCATGCTGGACTTAGCCACGGTTTCTGGCAACTCGCCGTTGAAACAGCCGTTCATATCTACAACCGTCAGCCTATGCGACGTCTTAAATGGCGTTGTCCTATCACGGCTTGGGATGGGACCATACCGGACGTGTCCTATTTCCGTGTCTTTGGCTGTAAAGCCTATGTTCACGTGCAGAAATCCAAGCGCGAGGGGAAACTCGACAAGAAGGCTGTCGAGATGACCTTCGTGGGGTATGAGCCAGGTACTAAGGGGTACAGATTCTGGAACCCGGCCACCCGCTCCATTGTCATATCTCGCGATGTGATATTTGATGAGGAGTCTTTCCCTGCACGCTCTCTTCCCGGCAATCGTCCTGTTACCCCAGACGATAATCCGTTCCCTGGATCTGAGGATCACTCTGACGATGTCTCCAATTCGGACTCGGGTGATAACCTCCCCATTCCATTCCCTCTTCCAGAGCCTATCCCTGATCTTCTTCGGGATGAGCCTCCACCTCCACCTCCTGCTCCTGTTCCTGCTCCTGCCCCTGCTCCTCCAGAACCGCCTCAAGCTGAAGCTGAGCTACCTCCTGAACACCCACCTATTCCTCCCGTACCACCACCTAGGCCCGTCCACCAGCGTAACCGCCATGAGCCAGTGGGAGGTCCTAGCATCGCTCGGGATCGTCCTCGTCGAGAGAATGTGCCTCGTCCTGCACGTTATCGAGATGGGAATGTATATGGTGAACAACCTCCAGCTCAGGTAGACGCTGAAGAGCATCATGCTATTCGTGAAGCTCAGGCTATTCTGTCGTTCCTTGCTGCATCTCAGTACAAGACTGGGCTCCCTAATAGTCACAGGGATGCCATGAAGTCTCCTGATGCAGGCAAGTGGCGAGCGGCAGAGAAAGCGGAGTACGACTCCCTTATGGAGAACAAGACTTGGGTCCTTGTGCCGCGGCCTAAAAACCGTCAAGTTGTAGCCAATCGTTGGGTCTATGACATCAAACATGACGGTCGTTACAAGGCTCGCCTAGTGGCCAAGGGTTTTACTCAGGTCTGGGGAGAGGACTACCATGAAACCTTCTCGCCTGTGGCGCGGTTTGAGTCGATTCGTTACCTCCTCGCGCATGCTGCGCTTGAGGACTGGGACATCGAGTCGATGGATGTTAAGACCGCGTTCCTGAACGGCGACTTGGAGGAGGAGATCTACATGGAACAACCTGAGGGATGGGTTGTAAAGGGCAAGGAGGACTACGTCTGTCTTCTGAAGAAGGCCATCTACGGTCTGAAGCAGGCGTCTCGTCAATGGAACGCTAAGATCCACCAGTCTCTCCTTGACCTGGGATTCAAACGGACGTACTCCGACGCCGGGGTCTACGTATATCGGCGACAAGGGGGGGGTTCGGTCACGACTATAGTTCTCTATGTCGACGATCTACTACTCCTTGGCGATAACCGGAAGCACATCAAGGAAGTCAAAGATGCCTTGAAGAAGCAGTACAAGATGACGGACTTGGGCGCTGTAAAGCGCTTTCTTGGTCTTCGAGTCACTCGTGATCGTACCACCAGAACGATCGACATTGACCAGGAAGAATACATCCAGTCTGTCCTCGAGCGCTTCGATATGGCTGACTGCAAGCCGGCTCGCACTCCCCTCCCTGCTGGTGCTGTCTTAGAAGCCTCTGAGCAGCCCGCTTCCGACTCCTTTCGTCAGCACTACCAGAGTTTGATCGGCAGTCTTCTCTACGCAACTCTTGGGACGCGCCCTGACATTGACTTCGCTGTTACGCGGTTGTCCAAGTACAATGCCAATCCATCGGATGCGCACTGGCACTATGCCAAGTATGTCCTTCGCTACCTACAAGGGACTAAGCACCTTCGCTTGCGCTACCGTGGGGCATCCTCTGACGGTCTGCTGTCCTACTCGGACTCTGACTGGGCTGAGGACTGCGACGACCGGCACTCAACTGCGGGCTATACCTTCTTGATGGCAGGCGGCGCTATATCGTGGGCGTCGAGGCGTCAGCCAACCATTTCACTTTCCTCAACTGAAGCGGAGTACAAGGCTGCCTCGGATGCCTCTCGTCAGTTGGCTTGGCTTCGCACCTTCGGTGAAGAACTCGGGGACGACATGACCCATCCTACACCCATGTGCTTGGACAACCAAGGGTCTATCTTCTTGTCTGTCAACCCCGTGGTCGATCGCCGAACAAAGCACATAGAGATCCGCTACCATTATATTCGCGAACAAGTTGAGCGAGGGAGCGTTGATCTGTACTATGTAGCTACGGCGGATCAACTGGCTGATGCCCTGACCAAGAACGTTCCTCTGTCTATAGTGGAGCGTTTCCGGGACGGTGTTGGCTTGGTGGATCCCACAGCTTGAACGAGTGGGAGTGTTGAACTTCCGGGTTGTGTACTGGCCATACACGGTCCGGTGGTCAACAGTGGCTGTGTTGCACAGCATGGACTTTCCTACTTACCTTCCTTATTTAGTTTTCTCTGCATCTCTACTGTAGTTTCCCATCCGGACACTTCTGGATTCTTCCGTTGCGTTCTACGCTGTTCCGGATTCCTATGGACATCTCCAGACACCTCTAGATAGTTCTGGATAGTTCTGGACGATGGTGCGATCCTTACACCACTCTCGCACCATCTCCTTACTCATCGTATGCTGGGTCACCTGCCCTCCTTTCTTTGCTTACTCATGCGTCCTCTGGACTTGTATATAAGGAGGACAGTCTCTGCCCCTACTCCTCAGTCTTTTGCTCACACTGACTGAGGAGTAAGTCGTCTCTCTTACCTATGCTTACTTATGGTTACTTACCAAGTACTTGTAGATCCTTGTACGGCTTACAGGTACTTGTATATGCAATTCAGTCTTTTGCTCACACTGACTGAGGAATCCTTGTACGGCTTACAGTTGTGCTCCCTGCCTTCAGGTTCAGAGTTCATCACCAGATAGCGGGTGGAAACACTGAGTGAGACCCGGCTCAATGCCAGCCTTTTAAACAGCTCACATAGATGCATTCACACCTTCACCGGAACTCAGGTCTGGAGGCGGCCCGCAGGTGGGATTGCACTTTTACTCAGTATTGACATCCCGGATATCTCTTTTTGCACTCCATCATGTGCCGAGTTTCTACTAGTATATTGATATGTGTCTACCAGAGATATTCTACGCTGAATGTACTAGCACTTGGCCCCAAAGTTGTAGAACATATGTACAGTGCAGATTGAATGCCAAGACTCTCGCACAGGTAAGGCTAGTACCGAGTTCAGCGTGGTACAGCGGTTTGCCATCACGCGTGAGTTTGCTCAGGTGCGAGCACCCATACCACGGCCGTGCCCCTTGTGTGCGCGACAGATGGGGTATTATGCCGGCGGGAAACAGCGCACGTCGGGGATGTCTTTCCAGCCGACGTCTGTGCGAGCGTGAACACCCTGCGCAGGGTGTACTGATCGGGAGATGTACCGTGATTGAGCCGCACATATGCAGCGGACTGCAGACTTGTCCCAGATCGAGTTCAAGACCAGTGAGTGGTGCGCTGACCTGCATGAAAATGGCGGTGGCGACAGCGCACATGACAGCTGTCATTTCCATCGTGTTCGGAAGCACGGCACGGAGTCCAGGGAAATGCGCTCGACAGGTCGAGCTGCGCCCTCTTTGCTCACGCCGAGACCACAACCATAGCGTTAGTGTGGGCTTCATACATGTCACGTATCGATCCAATGCGGTGCGGACCTCACTAGGGTGGCCGCACCTGGCTAAACGGCCGTCGTTGACACCCAGGGAGTGACGGAATGGGAGTCGGTGTAGTGCTCGCCATGTTGTGCTCCGCCAGTGCGCCACAACAGGCAGCCTGACCAGCTGTCCCAGGAATGCTCGCACACCGTACCTGATCACAGCAGGACTGTGGGACGAGATAAGCACGCCTGCCTGCCCGAAATGTGCTCGTGCCAAGGGCTCAAGTCGTACACATTGTTGCTCTCGGTTGATCGAGGAATTGAATTGAATTTCGACTGGCCGTGGCGCAGGCCACCCAGGGCGTCGTTGGTGCCCCGCACACCATCATTTGTGCCGATGACGTACGCTTGGAACAACGTATGTCTGTGGCACAGGAGACCCGGTACAGACCACGCAGGCGGCGACGTGTAGAAAGCCATTGCCACCTCGTACCCATGCACAATGCTCACCATCTGTGCCTGCCACGCTGAGCACGGCACGGCGCGACGCGACCCGTCAAGACCGTACTACGTCCCATTGTTGCCGCTCACATTTTCAGGCGTGCACCGAGTCGTCCGCCGCCGTCACAGTGCTCTCCAGCATGTTTCTCGTCCGACGCTCGTCCGTCGAGGCATGCACCTTTTTTGCGAATATGATCTTTACTCGCAAAGCCGGAGGTGCAAACTGCTGCACGCACGCACGCCCGCACACCCACCCGCACGCCGCATGCATGCGCGCCCTGCTCAGAGAGCTCGGAACTCAAGAGGGGTGTCCTGTGTTGTTTCGCAGTCATTACTCCCGACTCGGACGCGTCCAGCTCGCTCGTATTGTCCATAGCTCGGAAAGACTCGTCGGGGCCGCTGCGCACTCGGCCTCGCCTCATTGACACCCTGCCCGCCGTTAGTGCCACCGCCACCGTTACACGGACAGCGTGATAGGGCACAGGGTGGGCACACCCACCGCAATTAGCATCACCCCGCCTCTGTTCGAGACCCACACCAGAGTGCACGCACACGTCCGTTCGCGTGTGGTGCGCGACACCCACACGGTACGGCATGGGATGACGGGGTACGTACCTGGAACAATGCGGTACAGCGGTAGGACACGACAGCCGGGTGGGCACACAAGTCATGGTACAGGCACGGTCCCGCGCTTCTCGCATTTCGGTCGGGACCTTGGCGAGGCGAGGAGGGGCCGGGTGGGGGCGAGCGGAGCCTGGGCGGTCGTGTTCCGTCCATCTGTGGACGTGTCTGCCGGGGTGTAGAGGCGGGCGGGCGGGCCTGGGCGAGCGACGTTCCGCACGGGCGACAGTGGCAGAATGTGTTGAAGATGGGGGATGGGGCCTGCCCAGAACCGAGGGCGTATAAGAGAGTGAGGGGATGAACGTGATGCGTGAGTATTTCGAGCTCACCCACGTCCGCTTGCCCCACCACTGTGCCCTGCTGTCTCCGCTGGTCTCGTGGTGTCCAGGTGACATGCGGGTGCGGTTGGATGTCCTGGAGCTTCTGTGGTGTGAGTATTCACCTTTGTCGCCTCTATCAAGCACTGACTGAGCTCGACAGTGATCAGAGAGGATTTGCACGGTGTGCTTGGTGCGTGTCCGTACCGTTGTCATCTTTCCAGTGCACTGACTCGAGTCACGGTCAGCGTTCTGACCAACCAAGGTCGCAGTCATGACGGCAGGAGGGTGTCGCACTTTTGACAGTGAGGGGCTGGGAGTGGTCGCGGAGGTGGATGGATGAGTGCTCGAGCGGCTCAGCATGATGCTTGTGGCGTGCTGAGATTGTACGTGGTATTCCTGACACGCCCCGCGCGAATCGGCCGCCAGAGCGTCTTGCGCGGGCGCTGCTGTTCAAGTTGGTTGTACATAGTTCTGCGTGTTTTGACTGCACGAGTTTGAGCGGTGTCGTGAAACAGCTTTAACCCCTAGCGATCGCAAGAACTATCCGAAATCAAAAATACGACCTACCTGCAGCGAGGGAAAATAACAAATCAAAAACACAGCGACAGCGACTCTGAATCATGTGCAAGCAGTCGTGCTCACCGGCGTTGTGGTTGTACCAAAGTGTCAGGTTGTAAGTCTGTTCGTTCTCGTAGTCGGAATGGAGCCTACGGTGCAGTCGACCGCGAAGCGAAAATTCGACTGCACCGCGCATCTACTAAAATAACACAATCACGTCGTACCCGCTGTCGGATGCCATACCTTTTCAATACCAGTTTCTCGACGTGCGAGCTTGCGCAAGGGCGAGCACCCACATCGCGGCCGTGCCTCTTGCGTGCGAGACAGATGGCCGGGGTACCGGCGTGAAACAGTGCACGTCGGGGGCATCTTCCCAACCGTCGCCAGTGCGAGTGTGAACACCCTGCACAGAGCATACTGAGAGGGGGGCGTACCGTGACACAGACGACTCCAGACTCTTTCCAAGTCAAATTCAAGCCAGCTGAGATGGCACGCTGTCCTGCCAGCACGAAAGTGGCGGCGGCGACGGTACGCCATTGCAGCTGTCATTTTCGCCGTGTTCTGAAATGCAGCGCTGAGTATACTGTCCAGGGAAGCGTGTTCGACAGGTCAGGTTCCATCCTCTTCTCTCGCGCTGCAACCACGATGCACTGGGACGGCGCGCGGTGCGTCCCTGAGAGCCCGGGACTTTGACATGTCCACTCCCGTAGGTGAATTTCAAGTTCGCGGCACGAGTCGTTGGACTCGGTGTGTCGGTGTGCGCCCCACACGCTCATGTCGATTGTCCATGGAGCACGGGCCTCGCCAGTGAGGTTGCATTCCGCAGACGGCCGTTCGAGTCGACATCTGGACACACGACAGAGTGCAAGTAGGTGCGGTGCTCCACCGGTGCGCCATAATGGATAGCTCGAGCAGCCGTCCCGGAATGTTCTGCCTGCGGTTCATCGCGGGGCTGTGGCATCAAATGAATACACTCACTCGCCCAAAATCTGTCCACACCAGGGACATGGATCATAGCCATATTGTGTCCTGCCATACCCCCGCCGCTCGTTCAATTGACAAATCGACACGGAATTTCGACCGACCATGGCGTGGCACAAGCCGCCCGGGACATCGGTGGTGTCCTGCACACCTACGCTCGAAGCAACGTACGTCTGTGACACAGGAAACCCGGTACTGACCGCAGAGCCGGCAACCTAACTCGTACCCCACGCACAACGCTCACCGTCCGTCGTTCATCCAACACTGTCGTCGCGAGTCCCAAGGCAGACATGCGCGCTGAAGTCGGGACGGATGCGACATCACGGGTGTGCGGAGCATCGACCACAAACACGCCAATTCGAGTGCGTACGCAGTGGGCGGTGGCTCATCGACATCGTGGGCCCGCCCCCGGCACGGCGCGGCGCAACTCGTCAAGACCGTACTGCGTCCCGTCGTTGTCGCTCACATTTTCAGGTGTGCTCCGAGTCGTCAGGCGCCATCACGGGGCTCTCCAGTGTGTTTCTCGTCCCGCGCCAATTGCTCGGCCGTCCGTCGAGGCATCCACCTTTTTCTGCGAATGCTATCTCTACTCGCAAAGCCGGAGGTGCGAGATGCTGCACGCCCCCGTTCAGAGTGCTCGGAACTCAAGAGGGGCGTCCCGCCTCGTTTTGCGGTCATCAGGCCCGACGTGCCCAGCTCGCTCGTATCGTCCGTGGTTCGGAAAGACGTGTCGGGGCGGCCGCGCACTCGGCCTCATCTCATTGACACCCCGCCCGCCGTGAGTGGCACCGCCGCCGTTGCGCCGGCAGCGTGATAGCGCACAGAGCGGGCACACCTGCCGCGATGAGCATCGCCCCACCTCCGTTCGAGACCCACACCGGGGTGCACGCACGTCCGTTCGCGTGTGGTGCGCGACACCCGGCAGAGGCCAGCCCCGAACGGCGGGTCCAATACGTGCTGCCTGCGCGACGGAGACGGCGGGCAAATGCAGGGACACGCGCCCGTGTGCGGAGCGGTACACGGCGGAACCAATTACGGGTGCGTCCGCAGGGGCCAGGCTGCGGGGCACGGTACAACACCACGCCACACGGTACGGCATGGGATGACGGGATGCGTACCTGGAACAACACAGTGCGGTGGTAGAACGCGACGGCCGGGTGGGCACACAGGTCGCGGTACAGGCACGGTCCTGTGCATCTCGCGTTTCGGTTGGGACCTTTGCGAGGCGAGGAGGGGCCGGGCGGGGGCGAGCGGAGCCTGGGTGGTCGTGTTCCGTCCATCTGTGGACGTGTCCGCCGGGGTGTGGAGGCGGGCAGGCGGGCGGGCGGGCCTGGGTGAGCGATGTTCTGCACGGGCGATGGCGGCAGAACGTACTCACGTAGGAGGGCGTGGGGACGCGGGCGTGGTAGTCTGGGAGACCGGTCGGGGGGCAGATGCGCGTCTCGGCTGTTGCAGGTACAAGGAGGGCCGTGTCGAAGATGGGGATGGGGCTTGCCCGGAACCGAGGCGTATAAAATGAACGCGAGGACGGCGTAGGACGTGCAGCGTGCCCGGGTGTCGCGACCTCGTCTTTCCTCCCGGCGAGCACCGGTTGGGCCACTGTCTGTTGTGCGCGCTCTCCGGATGATGCATGAGCACGGGGCGCCCTGGAGCACCTTTCCGTGAGTGTGCATCCCTGCCGCTTGTGTCTAGTGCTGACCGGGCTTGACAAGGAGGAGGAGGCGGTCTACGGAGCGTAGACGGTGCGTCACCACGACGTCGTCGCTTTTTCGGCATACTGACGCCGTTTCCCGTTAGCTGTCGACTGGCGGAGCTCGGAGGCAGGACGGCGGGAGGGTGCACTGGGCCTGGGTGCCGTAGGATCGAGTCCCGAGTCCATTCTGGAGGGCGGATAAGATCATGGGCGGCGCGGAGGGATCGCCGAACGTGCGCTCCGGCTCCGTGGTGCGGTGCAGTGTTGTGGTTAGTGTCAGTACTGGCACAGGGGCGGATATGCGTGGCGGCGTTTGAGCGTGCCTGCGTTCGGTCTGAGCACGGTTCGGGGGTCTCGATCGTTGGATCGACGACGTTGTCAGGGGGGCCGTGCCATACAGTTGGTGATGACTTGGCAGGAGCTATGACGCACTATGTGAGCCGCGTAGGATGCCGGTGGGTGGTGGGAAGCATTACTGGGAATCATTAATCAACGGCGGGGATTTGTTATGATTTTGCGGGGAAGCAGCGTGAGATCGAGGTGGGGATGAGCTGTGGGGAAAGCATGGGGCCGGCGCGTGGGAGACGTCTGGGGAGGACGTCGAGCCGGATTGGGAGGTTGGAGTGGCTGGCGCGCTAGAGAGTTACGGGTGTGAGCGTCCGACGGGTTGAGTGACAATGACTAGCGGGCGTACGAGGGCGATACCAACTTCGAACGAAAATGGGCGCTGAATGGACGATTCGTCGTATAGATGAGGGGCGAGGGGCTCTGTGCGAGCCGACGCGGGCGGCAGTGCGCAAGCGGAATGCTGAGAGGGCAGGAATCAGAAAGTTGTTTGGAAGTTGTTTGGGGTGAGAGCACATCGGCTAGGAGGTCCCATTGTTTGCGCGTTATGTAACGTAGATACAGGAGGAGAGCGGGAGCACGAGGTCGATACTGACCGACTATCGTGTGCGACGGGGAGGACCAAGGGCGGGCAGAGCGACGTCCGATCCGGACCTGCCGCGTTCTGGGGAAGCGCGTCGAGAGTGACGTCGCGTGAGACTGAGACTGAGCGGCACTCTCAGCGAGAGAGAGGAAAACACGACACGCCGAGCGCCGCGTGATCAGATCGGAGATCCGCCGTCAATGCTGGCGCTTCCATGCCGCGTCCTGCTCGATCGTGTTCTCTCCACGGGCGGCGAGTGGCACGGCGCGCGAGACGAGGCGAGGACGACGGCCGGGACGACAGGCCATGCATGGGACGGTGGCAGGCGGGTCGTTGGGTCACTCGCCCTCGCTTTGCCCTCCGGACGTACATACGCTCCCTCCGCCCGCGGCCCGTCTTCCACCTCCCCCGCCCTTCCCCCGCCCGCTCCCGCCGTCGCCCGCCCCCGCGCCTCCGACGTGGCACAGCGACTACCCCACGCGTTTCGCCGCAGATACCCAAGCTTGCCACCATCCCCGGACCTCCGATTCAGATCCGGGGTCCTGTGCACCACCTCAATTGCCGCCACCACCGTCACCGCGTCGCAACCTCACCCTACACTCGTGCAACACCGTCTGCTACCACGCGATGCTGCACGCTCAAGTCGGGTCGCAGCCCAAATTCAAGCGCGACTCCAACGGCGGCAGGCACGCGCTCTCGCGCTCTCGCGCTCACACAGCCATCCCACATACCCCGTCGCCTCCCTCTCCCGTGCGTTCCACCCTCCATCCCAGCACACATCCACCGCCACGCCCTCCATGTCGACTCCCGGTCTACACTCCCATCCACGGATGGCTGGACCTGCCTCAACTACCCCATTCCCGACATGCACGAAATCTCATCCGGCGTGCTCCCCTCAGGATAATGGACTGTCAATCACCCCCTCGTGGACACCTATCTCCCCGCGCTCACTCGCCTTGCACCCAAGCAGAAGCCTCAGCAAGGCCCTGGCGCATCCGCATCCGCATCCGCCCCCGCGACCGCAGCTACCTCCCCAGCCGTAGCCTCACACGCCCTCCCAGACGCCCACCCCCAGTCGTACGTATATGCGCCCCAGAGCGAGGCCGAGAAGACGCGATGGCGCGCCCACAACGGCGGAATAGCGTCCGTATACACCGTGGCGCAAGTGATTACAGTCCAGTACGAGCTTTTCCCAGGGGCCGGCTCAGCGTGGTACGCTCCGCAGATCCCACGGCTGTCCGAGGAAAAGCGCAAGGCGGTATTTTCACTAACGACGCTCAAGGTGCTCAACCATCCCACTCACCCCGCTCATTGGGCCATGTGGGCGAAGAACATCCACCGCCGCACGGCGCAGGTCGTCGACGAGGTCTTCCGTACGTCATCTCTCCGTCGCCTCTACCCGCCACACCATGATGTCGCACACCGCGTCTCCGTCTGACTTCGGCTGTACGTGAACAAAGCGAACTCACACATGTTGCAGAACTGAGGCCGTGCCCAATCGTCTCGCACGTCAGCTGGCTTGGCCTGCCCGAGAACATATGGGCGCTCCAAGGCCTTCAGTCGGCATACATCCCTCCTCCGCCACCTCAAGCTGAGAAGCCGAAGGCAGGGAACATGACACTGCGGAAGCGCAAGGCCCCCGCAGCGTCGAACGCGTCTTCGTCCTCACTCCCCGAGGAAGGGGCGCCACTCCGGGTGAGCCCACGCAAGCGTCAGCGCACGGCACGCGCACAGGCCGCGGCCGCGCAGGCACAGCAAGACGCTGTTGCTGCTGACGCTGCATCGTCCGAGGCAGGCTCTATGCTCTTGGACGTCCCGCCACCTACGTCGGGTGCCGGTGGCGTCAGCAAGGCGACGAAGCAAGAAAGCCTGGATGTCTCTGGCGCCACCCCCGCTCTGCAGCCGCTCGGGCTCCCTCTCGTGGTTGCGGAAGCAGCGTCTGCATCGACCGGTGCGGCTGCTCGGACGGCGACGCGCTCGCGGTCTGCTGGATCGATGTCGCCGAGCGCCCCGCGTCGGTCGGAACGTGCGCGTCGCAAGCCGGCACAGGGACCCGTCACGCTCTCTACGCCGTCGGTGTCGACGCCTCTGTCGGCGGTGTCGACGCCCGAGTCATCCTCCGGATCGCTCCCATCGCAAGAGCAGTCCAGACACTCTATCGCCAATCAGGACGGTCGCCCGCGTGCGGGCTCGTGCGGGAGCAGCACAGCGGTGAGCGAGTGTGGAGAGGCGAGCGAGGGCACGGTGGTCGACGCCGACGTTGAGTGTGCATCCGCACACAACGACGCAAAGGGCAAGCGGAAGGCCATCGAGCTCGAGGCGGACGACGCAGAGACGGCGCCCGCTGAGAAAGCGCAGGGCGCTACCGCGGCGGCGCTGAAAGGCGGGAAGAAGGGCCGCTCAAGCGCCGCGTCGTCTCGGTCGAGGAAGCGGACGAAGACACAGACAGGGGGCGGCGACGTCACCGAGCCACCGCCGCAGGTCCTGAACGCGGGCGGAGAAGGGAATATTCCTCTGCTCGGGGACGCGACAGAGCCCGCGCCGGTCGCGCAGACGACGAAGAAGCGGAGGACGACGGGTGGGGGCGGAGCGGCCGGGAAGCGCAAGGCTGCCTCCTCCGCGACCCCACCTGCTCCCGCTCCTGCTACCTTCGCGCGCAAGGCCCTGTACGCGTGAACGGAGGAGGCCTCGAGCTCGCTCTCGCGCCCCGCTGACCGTGTATCCTTATTTATCGCGTATTCATTTGTATTCTCGGCGCGGGCTATTCGGGACGGCCTATCCTGGGTTCCCTTTTCCTTTTTTCTCGCAGTGTCTGTTTGTCTGTTTCGTGGACTCGCGCGCGTGCGCGCCGTTTGCATACCCTCCCCATTCTACTCGCCCCGCCCCCGAGTTTCCCGCGCCGTTTTTCGTGTTCGCTCTCGCGCTCTGCACTCGTCTCTGCTCTCCTCCATCGCATCCCGCCTGTGTATCACAACCCCCATCGCGCCTATCCCACGTCTCCGCCTCTCCGTTCGCGCGGCCGTCTCGCCGGCATTCATCCCGGCGTTCTCTCTCCCTCCCCCATCCACATAGACGTTCCCGCCGGCATCTTCCTCTGGCAATCTCGCATCCCGCAAATCCGCAAATCCCGGCGTCTCTCTCCGCGTTTCTCCATCCTCGGCTCGCATACCCACTGTACTATACACTCCACACCCTCTCGGAGCCCCGGTCCCCCCGCCCATCTCCTCGCACACGCCCGGACATACACACGCTCACATCGTCTGTGCACATCTACCACCACATTCCTGGCCCTGCATTCCGTCTCTGATCGTCACCTTTGCGTTTGTCTCCTACTCTCGGATCTGTCGTGTTCTGTCTCTCGCGTTTGTGTACTCGTGTACTGTAGCTGGACTGTCGCGCCTCGTGAACCCGGGTTTGGTCTTCCTATAGCTTATTAGAGTCTTGTGTCGGGTCTCGGACTTGGTCCCTTCGGAAATGGAAGTGCACTCGATTTGTTTGTTCCGTCGTCTGCACTCCTGCTATGACTTGCGGCCTAAGCTTTATGTGGTGCCGTGCGGGACATGCCACTCACGACGAGGATTACCTTGATTTGTCATGAGAGAGGTGGCGGAGCGAAATCTCGAGCGCTAGTGTGGTCACAATCCCGCACCAAAGGAAGCCTGTCTAACGGGTTTGGTATATAGTTGGAGAAGGGTGGCCAAATTGTGAGACTCTGTTCCTTCACCCCCTCCCGAAAAATGCCACACTTGGGAATATTTGAACTTCCCTGCCTTCCCTCAGCAACTTTCCAGCGCAGCAAGTGCACGCATACCCGTTGGGCTAGGCCTAGGGGTCATCCAAGACGCGTTGACTGATGCACGTGACCGTGTTGACCGTGCCCAGCACACCTTCTGCCTCTCCGAAAGTTTGGTGCTGAATTAAGGACGGAGTAAATAGGGAACATTACGCGGTCCGTATTAACATAGATAGAGGGATAAGCTACACAAATAAGCCACAGATTACAGATTACATGTCAGTGTCCAAACATCGAACACGCAGTTGAGACTTGACACTCTTAGTAATATAGCGCGCCACGACCGTATCCCGACGCGTTGAACCCTGCGCGAACACCTGCAGCGACGTTGTGCAACAGGCCACCGCCGGGAACCACACCATATCCGCCGCCGCCATATCCTCCATATCCGCCGCCGCCATATCCTCCATATCCGCCGCCGCCATATCCTCCATATCCGCCGCCGCCATACCCTCCGTATCCTCTGTACCCACCACCATACCCTCCATACCCTCCGCCATATCCACCATAACCACCATATCCCCCTCCATATCCTCCGCCATAGTCGCCGTACCCACCACCTGGGGGAATCACTTCAACGCTCCGCGCACGTCGGTGGTGGCCATGATGCCCATGGTGATGGTGGTGGTGTCCGTGTCGATGCGAATGGCGACTGCGCGGCCGGTCGATCACTATCGTCGAGCCTTGGGGCGCGACCTGTGTAGCAGGGAGAGCCGCGCCGCCGAGGTAAGGCGAGGGTGTTGCTGAGAGGGTGCCGGGGAGCATGCCGCCGCCTGCTGCTCCGAGGAGAGGCGAGCCACCGGCGAGGGGAGTGCCTCCCATGACGCCCATAGAGTTCATGCTGGCGGGGGAGCCTGGGTTCGGGGAGCCTGCCATGTAAGGCGAGGCAGCCGCGCCGAAGCCGCCGTATGTTCGGGCGATCCACTGGGAGACTGGAGTGAGACGGACGTGCAGCGGTAGGTGGAGATGAGAGGGACGTACACGATCGGCGAGAGCAGACGCTGCAGCAGCCGCAGCTTGACATGCTGCTCGAAGGCCGTACACATCGAAGGACCGTCCTGTATATTGCCACAGCTTCGTAGCTGCGGTAAGGCGTGTGAACTCAGATTAACCCCCAAGTAGCAATTGAAAGACGCATACCTTCGGCGATAGCAAGTCCGATGAGCCCTTCTCGTTGCTGAGTACGGTCGGCACTGAGAGGCTCGTATAGGAAGGAGTTATGTCTCCACACGCGGTATGCTTCGTACGCCGCGGCAGCGCCGATGTCTGTCGGGAGGAGTTGGGTCAGAGGCACCTGCGTAGAGAATACCTCTATGAGCACCGTATAGGGAACAGGATTAGAACGGGCTATTTACCATGCCGCTGTACGCAGAATTGTGCCAACGACGGGCCTGTGAATGACCAAGGCCCATGCTCGCAAACTCCGAGCTACCGGCCATGATCGAGGAATAGAATGCCCTGATTAGTAAGATGCGTGAGCACTGTAGTATGACTTGTTGCAAAATGACCCCTCTAGCCAACGTACGGGTCGGGGTTGTATGCATGAGCGTTGTAGAAATCCAGACCGCTCCCTGAGACCGAGGTTGATTACTTGCGGCATGCGGGAAAGCAGAAAGTCCACTTACATGTCGGTTGCGGTTGGAAGGTGGGAACCCAGGGCGAGCCAAACTGAAACTGGTAATCGGTATGTTAATGTCGAGGTTTTCGCGTTGCGTAGCAGCTGAGGGCGCACCTGAGAGGTACCCCAGCCCGGGGCGGATGTACGGTAATAGTTGTAAGCCATCACGGTCGATGGAGGAAGAGTGCGGGTGTCGGAGACAGGATCTGCGGCGTCCCTGATGTCGCAGTAAAAGCTTCATATACACGCTCCCATTCGAAGGCGGGCGGTGCTCCTGCCGAAGTGGGGACGATGGTGCAGCCTACGTGGTCCGAGACGCCCGGTGGTGCACTGCGTGACATCATGCGTCTATCACCTGCACCGTTTGAGTGGCTTGTACCGGATCGGAAAGTGTGTTGTGTATTGTTCACGCGGGTGGTTAGCGTTTGGAAAGGAAGCTTGGCGCATGCATCGGCTTCGCGAGTGGCGGCATTCCGGGGTTACGCAGCGAAAGAGCGTCCCGACAGTTGGCGGGATTGAGTTGTGGTCGGCGTTGCTCCGTGCGCATGATCAGTTAGGTAGCCTAAGTTCCGAGGCGGCCCGCACGATCTCCGCGTGAGTCCTTCGTCGGTGAGATTTGTGCCGGTTTCGAACAGCCCTCAAATTCTACGTAACGTAGAAGATCCAGGGGGGTGGACACGTGGCGGTGTGCTGTTTGGTCGAACTCCGTGTGTCCTTAGTGCACGGGCAAAAAATGCACTTACTTTTCCCGATATCCATGCATTGTGCTTCTACTTTAAGTGCGACACTCCCCATGGCCTATAGCGATGGATGATGTCGGGACGAAATCATCTTCCGGCATGTGCCTTGCACCATAGGCACATAATCTGTAGAGCATGTCCCACAAGTTTCCGGGAACGACCCTCCCAGTGCCCTTATTGTACTGTTCGAAAAGCGCACGGCGAAGATATTCGAAGTAGAGTGCCGTTTTTCGAAAGCTGGGAGGGAGGGTAGTCAAAGCGCGTTGATAGGCCGACCCCACACAGAGGATGTCCCGACGTTCGAACTGAACAAGATTCCATGCGTCAGTGAATATTTGGTTATACATATCGTGGTGCGCATCGAGGTCGTAGCTGCCTTCCGGGCTTGGGAGGGAGTGTGCTTCGGCACTTGGAAAGGTGGGGACTGCGTCGATTGCAGGCACATGGCGCGACGATGTGTGTCGGAACATAAGCCAGAGAGCAATCCAGAAGAATGACTCGATGTCATGCAATTCGCATCGCGTCCACGGGACGCTGGTCATCGCAGGCTTCGTAAAGGCTAAGATGTCGAGGTCGGGGTCATCATATTCGGTGAGAGGTGGCAACGGTGTGTCGTTCGGTTGCCGAAGATAGTTGTTGTAGACGACCTCGATGGCCATGTAATTCGGAGTTCCCTGCGATGAGAAGTTAGTATCGGCAAGCTGGAAGGAGAGCGTTACACGCACCATCCTGCCGACATTGGGTTGCCCAACCTGCGAGATGGGTATAGCGTACTCTAGGTCAGCAAGGACTCCTATCCCAGCTTCAGTAAGAAGGATGTTGGGGGCGCTCGGGTCACGATGGAGATAGCCGATACAGTGCATGATGAAGAGACCTATCGGAGGAGGTCAGCAAGGAAGGGATGAATGGGTGAGACATTTACCATAAGACGCGTCTCTTAGAGTCCGAAATGCGAGGCGCGGGTTGAGGATCTTGTCCAGAGGCGTACCACGAGCCATGACGAGGCGATGATGTGCCAAATCCTGTGTAGCTTTGCTGAAGATTTTCCTCATCGGTCTATATGTGGTTTCGTCTTGGCTGTCGTCCTCCGTACCGCTCGTGTGACTATTTCCCTGCTGCTCCGCCAGCTGGGATGTAAGGCGGTACATGTCACAGTCCACCATGGGAAACTGGTAGCCGCGCGCCATGACCGATCGAGTGTTGTCGACGTGGCCATCTACAAGCAGCTTCTCGCCGCCAAGGATGTTGACGAAGTACGCCGTGCGGTCGATCATATCGTCATCATAATGCGGGTCGATACGACTGGTGGCATAATCACCAGACGTAGTCAGTGGTGGCTTGGAGGGTGCAACGCAGTTTGCCTTCCAGTCATACGCTCGGATGCGCTGGTGCATGTCCTTCAGGATGTCGAACTCGGTCGATCTGTCCTCTTCCACCCAGCAGTCCTTGACGACGACTGCTGTGCCTGATTCGACTTCTACAGCGTCCCATACCCACGAGCAACGACCGATAACAGCGTTGGAACAGTGGTTTGCGACGACGTTCACAAGTTCGTATGTCTTGTTTTCGATAATGACACGATCATGTTGTGAGGCGCCCTCATCTACATGCGTACCCTTGATGAACGTCGGGTCGTATCCCAATTGGTGAATGGGGGCGAACGCAAAACGAGAGAGAACGTCGATAAGGGTCTCATAGTCCTCGAAGGCAGTCAGTACTACCAAAATGCGGTACATTGCGAACCTCGTACCTCCTGGAAGTCAAAAGGAGAGCTGACAACCATGACTTCGTGATTGAGGTGCCAGAGGCGAATGCTCGTGTTCTCGACGGTCATACCGAAGGCGAAGCGCCGCCCAGGCTCAGACCGCAGCGTTTCTAGCAGCTCCCAGTTTACTTGTTGGCCGTTCTATATGCGGGTTAGCATGGCGGATCTGGAGAGCGGCGACGGTGACGTACGCGCCTTCAAACGGTCCGAGTCCGATTTCTTCATGTAAATAGTAACCGCATGGTTGTAGAGAGGCTCCCAGTTGTAAGTGCCATCAGGCGATCGTATGCTGATACTGGTGTCGCGATTGGTAAGGCCGCCGCTCTCATCGAAGTACATAGCGCGCTGCTGAAGTCCGGGTTCTAGCTCTATGCAGCAAGCGACTATTTGGTCAAAAATCTCTTCAAAACCGCTGTAAACGCAAGAGACCTCGTCGCCTGTATCGTTCGGGTCTACAGGGAACTTCGTCCACCGCCGACGAATCAAATCGAGGGGGGCACCCTCGGGGTCGTCGGCCGGAGATTCGAAAGGCCGTGCGGGAAATCGCCATCTCTGAGATAGGGCTTGGGCGATGGTCGCGGGGCTCGAGGATGACATGCGTTGGGGCATATAGTGGTCCATGAAGAGTGGCAGCCCGACCCGCGGAATTTCCTCGATGTAGGAGCGGGAAAGCTCGCCAGCGGCGGATGTCGCGCAGCCCGAAGAGTACCCCGGGTCTTGATTCATATTTATCTTCGACGCAATGGAAGCTGCATTATGGTGTGTGGTGGCTGGTTTGGAGTTTAGGAGGATGTTGGCATATTGCTGAACACGACGATAACTTGTACTTTTTTTCCCGATGGACAATATTTTGACGCTGCTACACAAACGGATTCCCACGCCACCCGGCGATAGTGTCGGTGACTCGCAGCGACTGTAGAGCAAGCGCAGCGGATAATTTTTCTCTGAACCGTAGTTCGGCACAATCTAATGTGCAATTTTGAACCTAATACAGCTAGAATCACTTTTATTAATCGGTTCTGAAGTGATAGTTCGTACATCAAGCTTTGCAACTACTACGATTGCCAATTTGGGACGTCGGTACGAGCGCTAGTTTTATTGCATTGCGTAGCCTGAGGCTTCTACCAAGCTGTCTACTCCAAGCCTTCACTGTCTTCGCACTCGACAAGTTTCTTGACGACAATGGCACCCTCACGCGGCCCCGTGCAGACTCCCCGAAAACTACATGCCACTCTAGCCAACCACAAGGGCCCCGTCCACGTCGCGCGGTACGCAAAAGGCACCGCAAAGTACGTCCTCTCGGGAGGCCAGGACCGCACGGTACGCCTCTGGAACCCCGAGCTCGGGACTGAGATCAAGTCGTACTCAGCGCACGGCTATGAAGTGCTCTCCATCACTGTGTGCGTCTCACCCTTGCCTTCCCCTTCCCCTCTAGCAAGCTGACGCTCATAGGGCGCGCAGAGCACACGACAACAGCCGGTTCGCGTCGTCGGGCGGGGACAGGCAGGTCTTCCTCTGGGACGTGATGACGGGGAACACCATCCGCCGCATCCCGGGGCATATGGGGAAGATCTATACGGTCGAGTTCAATGAGGACGCGACGGTGCTCGCGAGCGGTACGTCGCCCTGCTTGTCTCATCCGAAGGGGGACCCTGAGGTGCTCAGGTCTTTCGAGGCTCCTACGACTCCACGGTTAGGCTGTGGGACTTGAAGTAAGTGGCGACTGTTTGCGTGATGTGCATCATTGGCGCTGACTGTGCAGGGACGTAGGTCACAGAATAGGCAGCCGATACAGGTGCTAGAAGACGCGCGCGACACAGTGCAAACGATACACGTCGGTCGGTCTTACGTTGCGACTGGGTCTGTGGACGGGCATGTTCGTGTATATGACCTGCGTATGGGCGAGCTGCGTACGGACTTCCTCGGTCGTGCGTTTCCAAATATCTATTCCCGTTCCGTGCACGGCTCACCCCTTTTTCCTGCCTTTTAGACCCGGTAACGTCGGTTGTCCCCTCACAAGACAACCAAACGTACCTTGCTACTACGCTTGATGGGCACGTCCGGCTGATGGACATGTCCACGGGCAAGATGCTCAACGACTTTACGGGCCACGCGGGCGCGTCGTACCGTATCCGCGCGTGCTTTGGACACGGAGAGGCGAGTGTCGTTTGCGGAGACGAGGAAGGCAAGGTATGGGCGTGGGATTTGGTCGATGTACGTGCAGTCTTCTATCACTCCATCCGTGCCCATTGTGCTGACTATCCATTGTTCGCGCCCGCTTCACTTTTCTCCTATGTCCTTCGCCCCCACCGACTCGCCAACGTATCGCTTCGGTTGGGCTTCCGCTTCGCTTTCGCAACCCACAGGCGGCTCCGCTGCAGCCGAACCCGCCACCAAAGGTGCACGATAAGGTGGTGACCTGGATCGAACACCACCCGATAGAGGCGGGCGAGATGATCACCGCGAGCGCAGACGGGACAGTGAAGGTGTGGAGGACCTAGAGGCGATTGCATGAAGTCCGTAATGCCTTGGTCAGCGGTGTGTAAGATTATGTGTAAGACTCTACTCTATGCGATGTGTTGCGAAGTTCAAACCCGGGCTCGCCTAGTACTGCTAATTTTGTGGCATTTTGTGCTATCAACGAGGACGGGAACACGGCGACACCTGGCGCCGATAAGATAAGATGCTACGAACGATCGGGAGACATCGATGTCGTCATGCCCCTGGTCGACCCAAGCCCAAGCCCGTCTCCCATCGCCTGCAATCGCGACCGTGCAGCGCTGCTGACTGAGCGCGGCGTGTTCGATATAGAACTTCGCCCCCTCCCGCGGGCCGCGATGTCTTTTCCACAGGTCCAGGTCTGCGGCGCACTATATAATGCGTCCGGGTCCCGCGCGTTCGTTACTTTTGCCCACAACATACCCCGCTTTCTCACAAGTCTGCACAATGTCCAAGCTTACGCTCACTAGCACCGTCAAGCTTTCCAGCGGTACGCCTCTAATATTTCTGTGACTACCATCGAGGACTAATGAACGTGGATGCTTACGCAGGGTACGAGCTGCCCCTGGTTGGCCTTGGTGTATACAGGAACGATGACTGTGTTCCCGCCTGCCTTGCGGCTCTGAAGCACGGTTACAGGTGCGCTGCATCCGCATACACGAAGCAATAGATTCACATGGGTGGGGAGTTAGGCATATCGACTCGGCGCGGATGTACAAAAATGAAGAACAAGTCGGGAACGCGGTTAAGGAGAGCGGCGTGCCGCGTGAGCAGGTCTTCGTCAGTGCGTACCCCCTGTTTCTGTACTGTCTAAGACATATAGTGTGTTGAGCGACTGCTTTTCCTGTTCGCGCCATGTAGCTTCCAAGGTGAACAACCCCGAACACGGATACGAGCCTGCGCTGGCGGCGATCGACGACTCGCTCAAGAAATTCGGCTTCGGTAGGCCCGGGTTACATATGACGTCTCATACTGTCCTGACTTGCCTACGCGTCATACAGACTACATTGACCTCATCCTCATTCATTCGCCACTCTCCGACAAGGAACGTCGTTTGCAGACATGGCGTGCACTCATAGAAGCTAAGAAGCAGGGCAAAGTCCGTACCATCGGCGTGTCAAACTAGTACGCTTCGAATTCCGAGCTTAGCCATGAAGAGCAACTGACGATGCATGCTGTAGTGGCCCAAGACACCTAGAAGAGATCCGCGAAGCTGGTCTGGAAACGCCCTCCGTGAACCAGGTTGAGGTAAATGCATCTATACGTGAATGTTTCGATGGTGTTTTGACGACGGCCGTCTTTCAAAGCTGCACCCTCTGTGCCAGCAGAAGGAGATTGTGGAGTACTGCGGGAAGCACGGTATCGTCGTGGAGGCATACTCCCCCTTGATCCGCGGGCAGTGGACGGACAAGATCATTGAAATCGCGAACAAGGTATGCATATGTCTACACATACCATTAAGGCATTCGGATAGCTCATACGCCGTGGCTTTGTAGTACAACAAGGACCCCGCACAATTCCTTGTCCGCTGGTCGCTGCAGCGAGGGTAAGTCTTCCTGTCCCATCCTGCGAAATCGAAGTGCTATACCGAAGTCCCTCTTCAGATTTGTAACACTGCCGAAATCCTCTCAGCCTGCGCGGGTCGTTTCCAACGTGGACGTATATGACTTCGAGATTAGTGAGGAGGACGTGGCCGCGATCAACGCGCTCGACAAGGGCAAGGACGGTGCCATCACCTGGAACCCCGTTGACGCGCCTTAAAAGGTATGAGTTTATGAAACGTCCACGCAGCCGGGGAACGTAGGCAATAGGAAGTAGAAATTTAAGGGCGTGTATACTATCGATTTATCCCGGTGAAGCACGGCATCGCACGCCGTGTCGACCCGGAACACCCGTCTCCTTGGCTGCTGAGAACATTTGACTCGACCGCCCCAACCCTAAACTCGGCGCAGTGGCGGCGGGGCGGTATAAATACCCGAGAGTCCTGCGAATCTCCCGCTGTGCGATCGACGTCAACCACGCATCAGACTTAGAGTCAAACTTTCAGGCAAGCTTGTTCCTGGACGATGGCTGGGCCGTTCCCTCACCCCTTATTGCTCTCGGCCACGACCCGCCTCAACTCCGGTGCGTCATCGGTTACTCGTCCTGGGACGCGGTCACGGGATCGCGTTTTGCCACGCTTTTTTTCACCTTTGCTCTCGCCATTGAACGCGGAGCGTTTGTGAGAGAGGTTAGAGGGCTAACGCTAACAAGGCATTATGCATTATGTAGGATACGACATGCCCATTTTGGGTCTTGGAGTATTCGAGAACGACGAATGTGCTCCTGCGTGTCTTGCTGCCCTGCAGTGTGGATACAGGTGCGTGTCTTCGAGTACTGGATGCTGACCTGCCACCTGATCGGGTGCGCTTACAGGCTGATTGACACTGCACGATACTACAAGAACGAAGACCAGGTCGGAAAGGCGATTCGGGAGAGCGGAATCCCAAGGGAAGAGGTGTTTGTCGGTACGAGCCACACCCACCAGCATTCTTTGAGCGAGGTACTGACTCAAAGACGTCATCGTGTAGTTTCGAAGATCTACCACCCCGAGCACGGATACGAGAGCACCCTCGCCGCGGTGGAGGACTCGCTGGACAAATTTGGATATGGTAAGCCCTGGGATTCATCGCCCTCGCGACAGCGTCCTGACCAGCTGCCGTTTGACAACAGAGTACTTCGACCTGTATCTGATCCACAGCCCGCTCTCGGGGAAGGAGACGCGCCTTGAGACATGGCGCGCCCTCGTCAATGCGAAGAAGGCGGGAAAGATCAAGTCTATCGGTGTGTCAAACTAGTGAGCAGCGCACTACCTACAGGGCTATACGAGTTAACGCACAAGACTACGCGCTGACCTCCTGTGGACACAGCTCAGGAAGACACATTGACGAGATCCGGGACGCGGGGTACGAGCTCCCATCTGTGAACCAAATCGAGGCAAGTCTCCCTGCCACCTTTGTTCTCAATCGCAAGGTTGAACTGGACGCTGAACGACCCGATGCTGTAGTTGCATCCGTTCTGCCAGCAACGCCCGATCGTCGCGTACTGCACTGCAAACGGGATTGCCGTTCAGGCGTATTCGCCGCTCGTACAAGGCCGTCTCGATAACCCCGTCCTCGTCGACCTCGCGCAGAAGGTGAGATATTCGTAGCAATATGGGGAACTTGACTGGCTTCATTGTTCCGGCGTACAGTACGGCAAAGACGTCGGACAGATCGCGATCCGGTGGTCACTCCAGCACGGGTGCGTCAATCCTCCTCTTAGTACCGCACGACATCCAATATGCCGTCTCTCACGCGTGCGCTTCAGTCATATTCCGTTGCCCAAATCCGCTCGCCCGGAGCGCGTGCTGTCCAACTCGCAGGTATTCGATTTTGAGATCAGCGCGGAGGACATGGCGCGGCTCGACGCGCTCGATAAGGGCGGGGCAGGTGCGATCACTTGGAATCCAGTGGATGCGCCGTGAAGGATTCTGAGAGGATTTGGCGGGGGAGGGCTGGGGAGGGGCCCGGCCGGGGTCAGTGGCCAGGTCTGCTGAATTAGCGCCCGCACTGATGTCCGGAATCGGCAAGCGTAGTAATCCGGGGCCATCGCGCCCTTTGGCGTCGGGCCTCTTACATTCGCAAAAGGGTAAAGGAATAGTGCTAAGGCGATGCTGAGATTTACAGTTACGATGTACAGTTTATTCAAGACTCATGTTCCACAGTAAACCGTAAGCAGACGGACCCCCCCGCATACCTGGTGATAGGCGTTATCCTACGAGTAGTAGTACCTCAGTGAGAAGCATCACAATAGCTGCATTTTATGAACTCACAAGGAGAGGATAGGGGACGTTGGCGCATCTATCCTCCTCAGGCGCGGTAGTTGAGCGTAACGTGACAGCTCGAACAACCGGCATTGTTCGTCCCGTAGCTGCCGCACGAATCATCACAGTTCTTTAGGATCGTGTTGGCGGCGTCGATGATCTGCTGGCCCGACACAGGCTGCTGCCCGGCACCGTTTGTGGCGTATATCACTGTCAAAACAAAAAAACTTCTGTCAGCATACCAGTGCAGGCCCGGAGGCGCCAAGGGAAGTGAACGTACTGTAGCAGTGACCGACGGAGAACTGGGCTTGGTCGGTGTAGGATGACTCGGGGCGCACTGACGCGATCGCCGTCTCGCATGCGGTCTTAATTGAGCTCGAGCAGAAGCCGCTACCCTTGCAGTTGTTGCTATAGAGCGCCACGGGCCCGGTGAGATTGGTCGAGGGAGCGGGCGTGCCCAACGCGCACACCGCGAAAGTGGCGAGGGTGATGAGAGTGGAGAAGGCGTGCATGTCGACGAAATGCTAGAGGTATGTGTGCCAAATCAGGCTCGGGGTGAGACTGAAGGGGGACTGAAGATGAGAGTATAGCGGATACGAGGACTGAATTTATACCGTTGCTAGTCGCATGAGCGCTTTATGGGGATGCTGTGTTATGTTGCGGGTTTTCTAAGTTGAGTGAGCTGAGAAACGTTTGTACCGAGTGAGACCGCCGCAGGGCGCGCAGAGCAGCGACGCAGTCACGTTGAAACGTCCCAGGCGCAATATATGAGTGCGCTTTGTGGGCCGTTCCATTCGCGCACGGGCGGGTGCATCAGAGATCACAGGCTAAGTTGGACGATGGCGCCCCGGCATCGGTCCAGAGCATTTCAAGGAGAGGGGCGCAGTCCTCATGTGAGGATCGCATACGACGATCTCGGAACATTGCACATCGGCCGAGAATCGCGCTGAATTAATCCGCACGGCTTCTTGACTGTGCCGCTCGGGGGGATGGACATTTCCTCTGTGCGCCCAGGCACCATGAGCGGCTAGCCTACTGCTTGACGCTGTGGCAGTTACCGTTCTTGCAATGCCGGCGGTTACCTGCTGCCGTCGTCACGGCCATTAGGACGAGCTAAGCGAAGTTATTGTATCCGTGCAGGGAAGACTCAGCGGCAGTTTTCTTCGAAGGGCAGTGTAGTCTGCAACATGTTGAACCCATGACAGAGTTCGTCCGTAAAGGAAGCGCACTTACAAAGTAGCCGGTGTCAGGGTTGTTGCGAAACCTCAGTATCCTGTAGGCAGAACGTGGGGAGCAGGTCAATATCGATGTACTTCGTAAAGTACCATAGCTTCCGGGGTTCAAACAGCACTAGCCAGCGATGTCAACTTGGTGACGCGATTTTCAAAGACCATTCATGTTCAATGCCAATAGTAGGAGTTAGTAAAGCCATGTATACAGAATTCAACAATTATCAACTTAAAAGCGCCATACGATGACAGCAAGTAGCACCAGAACCGCTCGAGGCCGCAGGCGTTCAGTGCTTGAAGTCCAGGAGATCGTGACCCGCAGCCGGCGTCTGTAGGCCGATTTCAAGTTTGAGACGTCTCCTGTATTCAATCTCCTCTAGCTCAAACCAATAGTGGCCACTCACCGGGACTACTTTGAACTAAGCTTGGAGAGGGGAGTTATTTGTTTATTTGAAGATGTGGCTGAAGCATTCTCAGAAAGATGACGACAGTTTTAAGTAAGATGATGATCCGGCGTGGCGTCGGTGGCACCGGGGTTTGGCGCTGACAACCGCGCCGGCGCTAGTGATGCCAACAGCCAATTTGGAAGGTATAGTAGTAATCACTCCTAATAGTGCCCTTTTTGAGTGGCGACAACTCTGCTACTACTTACAGATACGCTACGGATAATGCACGCATGAGATTCAAAACGCTTACTATCCTGATTTTTGAAACAATGTCAATCTCCTGAAGTCATTGAATCAACGCGAACCCTACCAATCATGGGCACTCACGCAAACATTAGCAAATATATTCCGTCATAGGTCTTGAAGACGCTACGTCGTGAGTACTAAGTTACTCAGCGCAGTAGTCAGCATTCAATAAGCAACGACCACATGCTCCAATGCGAATGAAGTCGGTATATTACTGCGACTGCCCGGGGGCGCTGGGGACGACTCGGACACGCTGACTTGCGATGCCTCCGATAACCCCCAATACCAGAAGCTCATCGGAAGCGCTGCTCGGCGTAGAGGCATTCGTGTTCGATGTCTTCGGTTCCACCGTTGACTGGTACGGGAACATGGTGCGCACCTTGGCACGCCACTGGGAAGAAAGTACAGAGGAAGGTCAGCTATTATGCACTTCGATATAGGCTAGTACCATTGCACTAACAAAATCATCCATAGATAGGAATGCATTTGCGACAGAATGGCGCAAGGGATATTTCGCACATGCGTAAGTCATTAACTTGAGGT
Organism: Trametes hirsuta; assembly: GCA_001302255.2. Lineage (NCBI taxonomy): Eukaryota > Fungi > Basidiomycota > Agaricomycetes > Polyporales > Polyporaceae > Trametes > Trametes hirsuta. Next base: position 2,731,402 of record CP019378.1, read on the forward strand.
ATCAACGTTACCACTAATGTAATGCTGTATGTTCTAAGTCGGAATGTCGCAAAATTAGGAGCAGGAAACACTAACATGGACATAGTTCATCGAGAAGTTCAATCAAGTGACAGGGTTTTCAAGTTTTCACGCTGCTCACATGCCCCTTGCGCCCCAGATTCTTGATAAAATGCTTGAGACTCCTCGTTGGAAGCATCTTTCTGATGTGTGGGATGACTCCAAGCGACACGATTTAGTCTTAGCATGGCACTACTCTGACGGTAAGGTATTCTTTTCATCGTCATAAAAAACCTAAAAAGCTAGATTTCTCTCAAGGATGGCCTGACGTCTCGAAAGGATTGTACGCTCTCAAGAAGAAAAAGATCATAGCCGCGTTATCAAATGGTAATATGCGCTTCCTAGTTGATGTGGTGAGTTGCCTCAACCTCCTGGCAAGCTTCACCGTCGACTGAGATGTGGATGTGTATAAGGCTAAGCATGCAGACCTTCCTTGGGACGTGGTTCTCTCGGTAGACCTTTTCGGGACGTGCAAACCGTAAGCCGCTTTCGTGATCTATTCCCTTACCACTAACATCATACTCGGCGCGGCAGGAACCCAAAGGTATACCAAGGCGGGTTGCAATACCTGGAATTGCCCGGAGAGAAGTGCGCGATGGTCGCAACACACCTTTGGGATCTCGAGGCCGCGGCAAAGCACGGAATGAAGACGGTTTATGTGCCGCGCCCGGAAGCGCACGATGGGGATCCCAAGGATCTGAAAGTGAAGAGCAAAGCTGAAGGGGGGGAAGTGGATGTTGTGGTGGATTCTTTCCAAGAATTGGCTGAGCTGGTATAACGTCTCTAAGTAATAAAGACAAAACACGGCACATCTCGAAGTCCCCCCCTATTCGCACGTTGTCACGTCTCCCTCTGTGCCACCTGATGGAGAACAGATGATACTAGAATGCTATGTCTAGGCGTGCCTAATTCAATGCGAAGGGGAGGAGCTAGTGCTGTCCACACTACTGACCTTCTCTTCGGCGACTATATTGACTTCAAGCATTTCCGGCAGGAAAGAATTACGGCGATTGCGAGACACGTTGATAGGAAACGCGTCGCCATTATGTGGTAATACGGGATCCACTGCGGATCCCTCGGCACACTCTTCAAATATGCCGGAGCTCCTAGAACTTGGGAATGGATCGATATCTGATAGTTTCCGCGTATCTAGTCCTGAGACACCTCAATTTCGTAAGGGAATGATCGTGACATAGTTGTCGACGTACCAGGCGTGCATGGCATGTCGTCCAAGATATTGACCATGTCGAACATTTCCGACATGTCAACGACATCGACTTCGGTATCGTCGCTTGATCCACTCTCAACTAACGTTCGGTTCGCGGACTCTCCTGCTTGAGGGACTTGTTCTGGCATGTATGAAGGTGGAAGACTTGACGCTTGAGGCGGCGGCTCCGACTCGCCTACGCGAGGTGCCTCAGTGGCACTAGACACGCCGCGTCCTATAATGGGGCCAGGTTAGACAACGTTATGATTGGCACCCCTGTGGTAAGTAATAACGCACCTGCTGGAGATGTCATTGATGTCTCCGAGTTTTTTTCTTCCGCATTAAACTGCCACAGCTGCATGCGCAGGCGTGCGAATGCATGTTGCGCACTTTGCGATGTCGCGATGCTGCCTGACAGCATGTACCCCCGTCCCAAGACGTCGATAACGTCCTTGAACATATCTGTTATGAAAACGACCTCGTCCCGCACCAGCTTAGCTGTGTTTCGAGTACGTCGCAGTGTCCATACAATTTCGGGGAGGCGCGAGGAACGAAGTGCCCAGAAGACGTTCTCTTGCCTGGGTATGCTGCTCTGCCATGCTGGACATTGAAGAAAACCTCGGAACCCGCGCAGCATAGTAACCATTCGCTGCTCTACCGGCAGCAGATGCTCGCTTAGATGAGCCTTGTGGCGCAGCAGATACAACACGACGCTTTCGACACCGGTCAAATAATGACTGATCGAATTGGAGTTGTCGAAGTTGACAAGCTGCTCGAGTTGTTGCCATTTAATTGGGAAGGCTGCTTCCACTAGTGTCGAGTCGCACTTATAAGTTTATAGGAATAGCAGCGGTATACAGGATTGGAAAGGGAAGAAATGCTCACCGTCGGGGAGCACGGTCCTCCCAAGCATAGGGCTCTTCTCTTGGTCAACTTGGGCATGGCGCAGGTAGCGGAGAAGGTTATCGAACGCCTTACGCGGTTCTATCCCGTTGGACGTTAGGTTTGCCATAGACAGCAAGAAAAGCATCCCCAGATGGCAGTTCGCCGACATCAGCCGATGTTCAGGTATGTTCGAGAGGATCTTCTGCACCGCACCCGGTCGAGGCTCTTTCACTATAAGAGAAAGCACGACCAAGATGAACTGTAACGCCGGTCTCCACGCTGGCCAGTGCGCCTTCTTCAGCTTCTCCGTGATGCCCAATACGAGTTCTCCGTACTGGATGGACATGCGCTCTGAGAGGCTCTCCATCTCCGAAAGACAGGGTACGACGGTGGTGTTGAGGATCGCCTTATCGAGGACGACGTTAAACGTTGTGAGCGCAATCGACTGCTCGAGCTCCTCGCGGCGCGCATCGACGTCGGGTTTCTCGCGAGCCTGCCAGCTGTGGAAAGGGCCCTTCGTCTCGAGCTTGTTCAGACACGAGCGTGCGGTGAATCGAGTGTACGTCGAAATAATGGAGTACGAGGGCATGCGAGTGATGGTGTCGATGTCCCACGACTCCGCCTTGCGCTCGACAGCCTCCAGGACCTTGACAATGGCCCGGTGAGTAGCTTGCATGAAGACGAAGATGGTGAGTGCCTGCGGCGACTGGTAACAGCAGTCTGCGTAGTACGCCGGGAGGATAGTAGTAGCGATGGTGAAGAGGATCAAGGCTCCAACCAAGATGGTGACCGTAATGGCGACAGACGAGTGGAGATTGTAGAGTAGAATGAGTAACCCGGCAAAGAATAACGCCAACGCGGCCTGTAGAAGAATGGGGAGCAAGGCAATGATCTTCGGGACGTGCCACTTGATCAAGCTGTCGTACCGATATTGCCGTAGCCGCGCCATATCCGCTGAGTTCCCTGAGAGGCCCTGAGCGTACTGGTGCAGCCACTGTTTGACCATCACCGCAATAGATGACGCCGACAATGTGCATGCGAGAGACGAGAACCATAAAGCGTTCATCCACACCGCATATCGCGGAGCTGAGAATGGCATTACGTTGGGGGGCGTGAACGCTGGCTGAGTGGAATTGGCGAAATCATTGTTCACCGAGTACGAGCTTAATTGCGCAGAGATGGCTACCAGCGCTAGGACGATTGTATCTGTGTTATCCGGTTGCAGTAGCAGATATGATTGGACGTTGAACGCCGTAAGTGCCGCTGAGAACAATCCCGCCTGGCAGAGGAGGTGAGCATAGCAACTTTGACATGCTTCATATGCAAAAGAAACCCACAAATACGAGGAGCATATCAAGTTCAGTATTCCACCGCTTCAGCCGCTCGTCATAATGACGCTCAATGGTGGCAGCGCAGAATTTCCACGCTTCCCCTCGCTTCTCTGCCGATGAAATGCGTCCCGAAGTCCCGCTGCTGCTGCGATCTGCTGGCTGCAAGCCCGGACTTGATGAGTAGATGCGTTTGCAAAGTACAACGGTGGGACGTACGTTTACCGACGGCATTGAGGGAGGTGCTGAGGGAGCTGTACTAGCCCAAGTATCAGTCACCGACTCGGTATATAGGTACGACGGGCGTTCTCATTTCTCATTGGAAGTCTACACCGCCCCGGCGCCTGTGACGCCTACCAACCGGTGCAGACGTAGCCCAGGTGCCTGCCAAATTCGCTTCTGGCATAGCTTGCGACATCAAACGACGCGCATTGCTCGGCGGACGCCGCAGTACAGCGTCACCAGACTAGAGTCAGGCGACGTCCGGAGGGCGAAAACATCTACAATGTATAAGTACATCTCCAGTACAAGCTCAAGCACTTATGACAGAATAAGAATAGCAAACCGGTATGCAAATGCGAATCGTCCGTGTCAAATGTCGAACCGTCTAATCTCGACCTCCGTCCCGTGGGAGCTCACGATCCTCCTGTCATCGAAGACGACCGAACCCTGTGCGCCCGTCGCAGCCCGTAACTTAACGGCTTCGAATGGGTCCATCGCAGAGTCATCTTTATCGTCCCCATCGTCGCTCGCGTCGTCTAGAGGGCCAGTGATCCCTGGAGAGACCTCCGTCCCTGTCCCCGCTTCGAGGTCCCATACCCAGATGCTGCCGTTCATCCCAAGGCTGACACACCGCCCGTCGGCGAGCGCGAGCGCCGATACAGGGCCGATCTGGCCATGCAACGTCCGCACAAAGCTGAGCTTCGGTGAGGACGAGCTAGATGTCGATGAAGGGAGGTATAGGCGGTAAAGCTGAAGCCCGGACGCAGTGTGGAGACTTGAGGATGTGTAGGTCGTCCCAGAGCCTGGGGAAGACGAAGGCGTGGACGAGGATGCTGGTGATACACTCCCAGAAGGAATAGGAGTCACAGAAGTAGTCGCAGGGAGAACTTGACCGGGAGCGAGTACTACCCACTTCCCGTCGGTCTGCGTGTCCGCGACGCGCGCAACCTTGCGGCTCCACTGTTCGCGCACGGCACGCATCTTATCTTCATCGACCCAGCCTTGGGGTACGTCGATCGTACGGGTGGTTCGGGTGTTAGAAACTGTCATTCGCGAGGCCCCTTCGGAAGTGATGACAAGCTCCGTTGCGCCGACAGACCAATGCGAGGGGTATACAGGCGTAGCATAGGCGAGGATGAGTTTGTATGCACCAGAGGACTGGGTGGAGAGAACAAGAGAGCTGGGAGGATAGGAGGTAAAGGACGTCAAGGTCTGCGTATGCTTCACGGAGTTCGAAGAGAGGTCGTAGAGTGATAGGTGGAAGGTTTGCGAGAGCGTGACGAGTAGAGGATGATGATATGCCGCTTGAATAATTGGTGCGCTGCGCAAGCTCCTTCCCGATGGCTGATAATTGAGGAGACGCGAAGACGACGACGGGGACTGGTGATCAATACTGAACAAGGAGAATTCTCCGGTAGAGAGGAAGCATACGAGCTTCCCGTGGTGTCCAGAGGGGGGCGGGGAGTGATCTAGAGCGATGGAGGTTATGTGGGCCATAACGCCTGGACGACTTAAGGGACACGGCAGAATGTATGGTTTGTGACCAGGCGATGTCAAGAGTATGGTGGGCCTCGCACTGGGCTCAGATGAAGCCATGATGGTCATAATGCCCGCAAGGAGTAGGTGTGTGCAGCATTGGGCTTGAGATAACAGCCGGACTGGGGTACCCAGGTCGAAATGCTCTAGTGAGCATCGACCTACGGGACACTGATCATGTATCCCCAACCTATATATAAGATACATCGTGCGCGCACCTGTACGCCAGTTGGAACTGATGCGGAACATCCACTTCCAGTCCTTGACATCCTCCGGCTTCGCTCTGCCAGGTAACGGCTTGATCTCTCGACCGTCTCCCCTGCTGATGAAGCCTCTTGCTCCTCGTAAGCGAGTCCTTCCATATTGGCGAATGTATAGTGACTTCCATAGCTATCGCGGTCACAACGATTGGTGAGACTCCTTGGTGCCCGGGAAGATCGTATAGTATACGCACTTGGTTGTCGAGGGATAATCGAGCCCAATTCCGGTTGGTACGTTGAGTCATGCAAAGGTCCGATGGCGCTAAATAAGAGAATATAAAGAGGACTATCTCGTCCGATAGAACATTGTCGAACGTCGACGGCATCTCTCCAGGTGGGGACTCCTCCACTGCGGTGTGTATCCGTTTTGACGGAGGTAATGGTGCCGGCGAAAGAGAGCGTTTGGACATGATCGGTTTGTGCGAATAGCCCTACTTCCCCTATTTCCAATTGATTTGAGCACCAGGAAGACTAAAACTCGAAGATACTGGAACAACCAAAGACTAGGCAATGAAGACGCAGCGAAGGAGGGCCAAACACTGAACAGTCTGAAGGAGCCCATATCCGTGAAGCGCCCGTCGAGCCCTGTGTCCCGATTCGTCATGCGGCATGCTGCGAGTCGGCCCGGGGCCGTGTGCCGAGCCACGTGCCACCACCAAACGCCTACGAACAGGCCCAATTTGCAGTGGCTGCATCTCGGAACAAGTTCAACTCGAAGAAACCAGCAACTCGTTCGCCGACCCCACGATGACCTCTGATGACCTAGCCAGTCGGCACGGCGGAGGTTGATGGGAGCGTGACGTTTCTTATATCAACTGATTCAAAGAGCTCGTTGCGGTAATATGGTCTGTTAGATGATGCTGAGCATCTTCCCGGGTCACTCCGGGGCCGGGGGGTAGCATAATCCCCGTGTATACGGGCTGCAGATGAACAAGATTCTTGAGGTGCGCACACGACTTTCACGCTCGTTTTTCCTTAGCTGGCTTTGGTCGTCTATAATCGTTTACAGATTCGCAGAGTAGAGTGATGTGCGCATGCGCCTAGCCGGAAAGGATGGACACTTCCCTGTATCGCCGTTCCCGGAGCACTATCGCCTCTCCGGGGAAAAGAATGAAGGGTGTACGATACGTATTCGCCCGGCATTCCGTAACGCAGCAACTGTTGTGGTTGTTAAAGCGGCGCAACCGATGTCCACGGGAATGTACCGCAGGCACGCCGCCGTGCGACCTATCAATGCAGTCAAGTCACGGAACTAAGGCGTTCACTGGGCGCCCACGTAAACCAGGCGCCCGCTGCGGTGTCGATGGCGCACCAATAACATTGGAACTCAATCCTCACATACCCGACTGTGGCACACAACTTGAAGCGTTTCGCTGTGAGCAGTCTCCCTGCAGGTGTCGTGGAGTTTCATACCGCACAACTGCTCTCGGAACCATGATAGTACTTTGGCCCTCTGCGTCAATACCTGACAGAGTGCAATCCCAGGGCCTATTTCGGGCTCTATAGTGTCCAGCCGACCATATACGTACGCATACGCGTGGTATACTGTATGACCTTCTGTGGTGAGTTACCATTGTCTGGGACCAACTCGGAGGACTGATGCGAGAGCGCTCTAAGCAGCCGTGACACATCGGTACATCGTGCCGCGGAGCCACGCCGAGCGACACCGCCGGCTACCTGCTTGCCCTTCGAAGAAGATGCACTGGAAGCGTGGAAGCTCTAATTATGGACAACGATGCGGGACTATAAGAACCACACTTGGGCCATCCAGGTATCCAACTGCAAATCTCTGAACACCCCTGCACAAACCCCTACATCTCCGACCTTGCTTCAAACTTTCCTTCGCCTCTAACTTACCTCCGACCGCCGCCTTTGGGGATGGCTCTCTCCATCACGTCTCCAGACGTCCTCGCAGTGCTCTTCGCGGGCGTTGCGTACGGTCTGTGGCGTATCTATCGGTTTCTGTTCTTCGTGACCAGGACCCCTCTCCGTGTTCTTCCCGGTCCACCGGCCCAGAGCTGGATTCACGGTAATTTGAAGCAGCTCGTCTCCGAAGAGAACCACGTATTGCCAGATAGGTGGTTTGCGCGATATGGGAAACACTTCATAGACCGCGAATTCTTCATGGTGCGCGACCTTACTCTGTTTTGAGGTACACATCACTAAACATCGTTCATTGCTCAGATTCCGCGTCTGTGGACTCTCGATCCCCGTATAATTCACCACGTCTTGACCCACTCCGTCGATTACCCCAGGCCCGAAGAGAACCGCAAGAACTTGATAGAAATATTGGGCAGAGGTTTGTGCTTTCACTACACATAAAACAAAAACATTACTAGACACTGGCACGGGCTATGTTTGCAGGGCTTCTCTTCGTACAAGGTCAGCACGTGCGAAAAAAACAACTATATGTGCCTTACTGAACAAATTTCCGCCATAAGGCGAGGAACATAGGTTGCAGGTAGGCGGCTACAGCGTCTTTTGCCCTTGCTATTTGCTGATGTTCTGTTCAGAGACGAATTTTGGTGGGTTACGTATCTTGAACGACGTCCCGTGTCAACGCACTCACTAGCATGACTTGAACCAGAACCCAGCGTTTGGACCCGCTCAAGTGCGAGATCTAACCGAGATCTTCGTCCAGAAGGCGATTGAGGTTCGCCAATACTTTTCATGTCTCACCGTAACACGTCGCTGATTGGTGTCGGGTGTGCAGCTCCGCAACATTTGGGTCACAGCCACCCAGGATGGTCCCGCGCAAGTCAACGTGAGCAAAGATCTGAGCAGGATGACGCTTGACGTTATTGGGCTTGCAGGTACGGGATCCCAACTCGCAGCCGCATTTTGTTGGGTGGTCTTTTACGGTCCTTGATTTTCAGGGTTTGGTTACGACTTCAATGCATTGGATCCCTCCGGCAAGCCCAACGAGCTGAGTATGGCGTTCCAGAAACTTTTTTCCAATGCGGCCCCCATTTCATCTGTTTGGCCGTTCTTGAGGAGCTTGATTCCTTTCCTAAAGCTTGTCGTGAGCAAATCCCGCGTTGTGTCCTTCATCATACGCATAACCCGTCCTCCCCCTCGTAGCCCAGTAAGCGCCTTACAGCTGCGTTGGAATCGTCCGCAACGCTTCGGCGCGTGGGCTCGCAAATCGTGGCGGAAAGAAAGGCTGATATCTTACGCGAGATGTCGGAGAAGCACCAGGATGGCATTGAACGCAAGGACCTCAAGAGCCGTGACTTACTCACCCTGCTCATCAAGGCGAACATGGCGAAAGATGTCCCGGAAGATCAGAGGCTGTCCGATGCCGACGTCTTAGGCCGTACGTCATCCTTACATTTTACGGTATTCATGGAGATTAACACCAAGTTCACAAACTAGAGATCCCGACGTGAGCGACCTGATGGGTCTCCCCAACGCCTCCGCATATTGACACCCTGTCCCTCAGGTTCCTCATCGCAGGGCATGAGACCACAAGCACCGCAACTACTTGGGCCCTGTACGCCCTTAGCCAGAGACCGGCCATGCAACAGAAGCTTCGCGACGAACTGCTGTCTGTGCTGACCGACACTCCGACCATGGATGAGCTTATGGCACTCCCGTATCTCGACCACGTCGTGCACGAGACCCTTCGCTTGCATTCCCCGATTACGATGTTGGTGCGCGAGGCGCTGCATGACGACGTACTGCCATTGAGCGAGCCCTTCACCGATCGCTTTGGGAAGACGCACAACGAAATCCGGTGAGCAGACGCGCGCAGCAATGCCTCGGATGTCTTGCTGATCCGAAGTTTGTAGCATCGCCAAAGGGAATAGGGTCGTTCTTCCCGTCATGGCTTTACATCGCTCGAAGGAGATCTGGGGTGAAGACGCTCTGGAGTTCAAGTACGGAAGCTTCTCAACACCCATCCCCCCCTGTCCAATTGCTAACACGAAACGGGTCTAGACCTGAACGCTGGGAGCAACCCCCCGAAGCTATCTCTGTCATACCCGGTGTGTGGGGCCACTTACTCACGTTCATCGGTGGTCCGCGCGCGTGCATCGGGTACCGGTTCTCGCTCGTTGAGTGCGTATCAGTCCCCATTGGCATGAAGAGCCAGTGCTAACCCATACGCCAGAATCAAGGCACTCCTGTTCACTCTCATCCGCGCCTTCGAGTTTGAGCTTGGTGTCCCGTCCGAGGATATCCTCATCAAGACCGCGCCCCTGCAGCGCTTGTCTGTGAGGAGCGCGCCGGAGAAGGGCTTCCAGCTTCCTTTGTTGCTCAAGCCGTACAAGGCTGCGTAAGTTGGATCGGAAGCCTCCTGGGTTTTTTTGACAGGCTGGGGACCGGGAATCCGATATTTAACCCATGGACAACAGACCTTATACACGCTCCTTATCATCTCAACCAGATTTTATGCTAAAGAGAGTATTGGTGTGCGTCATGAACTCGAGTGGCTTCCTTGACTGGGTTGATAGACTTCAGCTTGAGAGTGCTATGGTGCTGGCTGTACATGTATGGACTACCGGCAATTTGCGAAAACCAGTCGAAACGATCACAATAAGGGCCTAGGCCCGGACGAATAGCGTTTGCAATATCGGTCTTATCTTGACGCCACCCCCACACTCTCAGGATAGCAAGTCTGGTCCATATCCGCTAGATTCTCAAGGACCCACATTTCTGTCGGGCAAGAAGTGTCAGCGCCTTCTTGGGGTCTCAAAATACAATAGTAACACGTCCTTTGTACCTCGATGGACGGTCGAACGCGACATGCGGTATAAAGGCCAATGAGCACGCCTAAAGGCACTTCGGACTGCGTCCCCTCTCCACTCACCCGGTCAACGTACAGTCCCGTCTTCTCTTAATATCGCCGCTGGTCTCGGCAACACTATTCATACAAGCTCGAGCTGGATCTCCTCGACCATAATTCCTTAGCTCACTGACGAGATCACCACGACCTTTTCAATCCCATAGATACACCCATTTGAAGACGCCCCCGCATCCACCACCCTGCACGCTTTGTCTGTGATAGCCATACATTCAGCCGTTCGTCCCCAAAGAGGAAGGTCGCTAAAGGGCCTCAAAACCGACCCACACACCGCATCCTAGATAAGCTCTCAAGCAGAGAGCATCGTCGCTGGCATCGCAGTCGTCCTGACCACAGTACACACCAACGCGTCATCGGCAATGCCTCACATTATCACCGTGGACCACCCCGACGTGCGCGCATACCTATCCATCGCCGCCGCCGACGTCTCCAGATTTGAGAGAGAAGCACGCATCGGCCCCCGGAAGGGCAAGCTAGCGAAGCCCGGCTGGTTCACCGTCTCGGATGGACCGACCTGGTGGCGCGCCGTACACGGCGGAATCGCGCACCCCCGGTACGTCGCGAGCGTCCTCGGGAAGGAGGGGCGTATGTCGAAGTACGAGGCGGAGCGCATCTTCACCGTCGCGGCGCTCGCGGTGTCCAACCGCCCCACGCACCCTGCACACTGGGCGTTCTGGGCGTGGGAGAAGAGGTGGGAGGTGGCGAACATCGTCCATGAGGTTGTGGGTGAGTGCTAGATGTCAGTATGTCCGCCGGGCCCTGCAGGGCTAACGTTGATTTGCTTTGTCAATGTGTTTGGCAGAGGAGAAGCCGATGCGGATAGCTATCCCGAAGGGTATCACGTGGATCAACCCGCACGACAGTCTGTATTTCATCCTATGCAATCAAGCTGCGTGGTGTCCGAACGACGTTCCGTTCCCGCTTGGTACATTGCGTACCTATTTCTCGAATCAACGCACAAAAGCACTAGAGAAACAGTCTGCAGACACGGAATGCGCTCAAGAGCAGGGACCTGCGAAGGGAAAGCGGAAGACGCCAAGCGATAATGGGGGGATGACCCATCGTGGAGCCTCAAGAAAACGCCCCAAACGGGAAACAATCGCGGCAGGGGATGCGACGGAGACGGGGGTCCAAAGGGCAGACTCGAGGAGCGTCACTAGGGCGAGGGCCAAACAGCCAGTCAGACAGTTGCTGATGCAGGAGACGCGTGCCACCGCGCGCGCCGCGGTGAAGGCGGCAGCAGGAGCAGAAGAGGTGGCGACGGCGGCGTCCTCTGGTCCGCTTGTCATCCAGATCATCCCCCCGTCGAAGCGTGCAGGCGAGGTCGCGGTGGCCACCGAGACAACCGGCGCTCCCTCGGAATGCCTTTCTCCACTACAGGCGGCTGTGAAGAAGCTGCCACTGGGCGGGTACCGCACCCCGCCCAGTACCCAGATCATCGACACCTGTTTCGGTTCTTCGCCGCTCACCGAGCCGCCCAGCAGCCCTGCGTGCAGCATGCTTTCAGATGTGTCCTACTCGAGCCCGGCTCCGGGACGGCCTTGGCAACGGGGCCACCGACGCGCATCCTCTGCTGCGGAGTCTGATTGTACCGAAATCTCTCTTGCGTGTTCCACTGCGACGCTCGTTCCTAGTGCGCTGGAGTCTGACGGGGGGTCTACGCGCCCTGGAACCCCTCGTGAGATGAATGCGAAGGCCAGCCACGTCTTGGGTGAAGCTGCGCCGGCGAAGGAGAGCTCGATTGCCTGCCGCATGCCGGTGAGGAGTTCTGCTAGGATCCAGGAGCGGAAAGAGGGTAGTAACACAGCTTCTTCGCTTTCTTCTATTTCCTTGTCTCCACCGGCGGTGAAGCGTGTAAAGAGGCGGAGATCTTGATAAGACATTTTCTGGAGGAATTCTGGTGTAGCATTAGTAGTTTATTGTAGCCTCATCTTCGCGTTGACGTTGTAAGAGTACCTTTGATACCTCGCTGAGGATTCCGGCGCCCGTCGTGCGAACCAGGAGGAGAAATATAGCATACAGATGTAGGCGATAAAGTACATGATACGAGCGTACCTCGGGCAAATGTGGTACTCGTGTGATGCAGATGAGTGACAAGAAGGACAACAACATGCTACCGCTTGTTCGTTACGGCGGACTCTGTTTTCGTTCTTGAGACTTGCTTGATGGTGTGAGGACATGCGTACTCACCTCGGCGTGTAGCATCCTCTAACAACTGGGTGTCGACATGCTCGGCGGGGAGTTGCACATACCGGACGACAGAGCCGCGGATGAAACAGTTCTTAACCGCCATCTACAAATAGCACGGATGTAACGCAGAAGGCAAGTGTATGTCGATGGCGCACGACGTACCATGTGTGGATGTCTAGCCTCATCTAATACTTTGATGTTGTCTAGCCTGATATTCAAGAACCTTGTAAAGCGGTGTGAGCCTTACGCCCGACAATAATACCGGAGGGAACGCACTGGTCAACGGATTTCAAGGTGCCCGTGATGGAGAGATCATTTTTGAGCTCGACGGTGACTCGCTGATCCGTAAGGGTTTTGAAAACCGAGAAGATAAGCTAGGGTGACAATAGCATAAGCACCATATCGCGAAAGGGAGCACCGAACGGGGAGACTGACCATGGCGGAGGAGGAGAGCGCGTCGCGTCTTTAGACGCCTGAGACGGATCGCTTAGCGCTCAGACTTGGGGAGCGTGGTCGCCACGTGGCGCTCTGCTCCCTACTCGACGCTTCCAGGTCCGATCCTTGGCTTGCGGCGTGACTACTTTTACTACTGTTCTCTGTCGACACCGCTATCTATAAACGCTGTTATATGCGTTTCACGCGCGATGTTACCGTAAATTGATGAAGTCTTCTACGGACCTTTCATAACCAGCCTTAGTAGCGCTGTTGTGTATAGAATCTTTTCCCAAGTACGACAGGCCACAGCATTAGCCAGCTCAGAGCATTACCTCCAGGCCAATACTCGCCATTCGACGAGATTGATAATGCCTTGGTAGGTATGGTATTCGCTGTACGTTGGGGCACTGAAACCCGCAGCCGTCGTCCTCGATGTCTCCTCTACGCGCGGCAAGCCCGGTCATGACACGGTGAGTGTGTTCACTGTCAAATATGCGATTGGTTGGCGATTCGGCTACCCCCGTTCGAACAGTCCGCGGATCGCGCCGGTTTGACCAGCTGTTTGACCTCCGTTCGTGTAGGTTCGTGTTGTGAAACTACAACGTTAACCATCATCGCCCATCTGCCAAAATCAGTCTAAACCGGTGCAAAGACCGTGCATCTCGGAAGCGGCAAGATCGTCAGCGCTTGAAATTGAACGCCACCATCTCGGTGCGTATGTCCTCCATGTCCTTTGAAGGTGCACTGACAGCAAAGATCAAGCCGCTGCGCGTACCATTGCGATTCCATATACTTAGTGCCCGCCGACACTCATGAGCGGCTCTTTGGGTTCCGTCGATATCGGTAAATAATTACACCGAGGCACAGGATGTTAGCATGGTGTTCTCCATAACGCCACGTCTCACATTACGCATGCCATGCACTGTACTTACACAGCACTGCAATGTGTGTCGATCCTGGGCGCTCGCTAAGTACCCCGCGCTTACAAATTCGGTCACTTCGCTCCTCCAGGCTCCTCCAGTCGGGAATAATATTTTCGGGCATCGTCAGGCGTTCAGAGCGGTGCACTTTGTACAACCGGGGTAGGCACATCCCCCTTTTGCGGGCGTTATCGTGATCCGCACTAGTTGGAGGCGCCTCATTGAGACGGCCTCCGTGGGAGGGCTTGTCGTAAGGCAGGATGTATAAAGGCGAAAGGGACCATCAGTCGAAGTCGGTACGTCTTTTTTCAACCCTCTTCTTCGTCTGTCGTCGTCTCTTTCTCGTCCTTCTTTGACGCATTCTTGACGCCCTTTGCCATGCGTTTTCTTTCTTTACTCGCGGCCGTAGGGCTTCTTCCGTCGCTGCTACCTTTGGCCACGGTGGTTCGCGCTTCAGGAGGTAGCTCCGGATTCAACATGACCACTCGCCATAGCACAAACATAGGTGTGGGAAATACAAACGACGCGCTAGTGGGTCCACTTCATCTATGTGTAATTGCATTGGGCTAACGACATGTATCCAGTATACCGTAGATATAACTCTTGGCGGGCAGAGTATGTCCCTCCCTATTTTTCCCATTCACCTCCAGGGTATGCATTGAACAGCATGAAAAGACTTCACCGTGCTATTGGACACCGGGTCCAGCGATTTGTGGATTAGCCCACAAGGGCGCCACATCACGCTGACGAACACCAGTGACTTGGTCGCAAGTGAAGTCTATGGGCAAGGGTCTGCCCAAGGAAACATCGCTTTCGCCGAGCTCAAAGTGGGGCCATACGTGGTTCCGTCACAAGGTGAGCGCTGGCCACTACACATAGACAACACGCATCTAAGTTCGTTCTATAGCCTTCGTGAACGCTACCGAGGTGTGTCCGTTGGCCTCACGCGAGAGCTACATACTAATACCGAGCAGCTTACGGGCCTTGATGCTCAAATCGCATCTGGTATCGACGGCTACCTGGGCATGTCTTTCGATGTCTCGAGCATCTTTGGCACGATACAGCAGTCGTGGGGGAATCAAAGCGCCAGCACTCTCGGCCGCTCCTTCATCACCAACCTCTTCGCCCAGAATGAGTCACTCCCCAACAGCTTTGACCTACAACTCGGCCGTATCGACACCATGGACGCGGCTGGCACAGGCACTTTCACTATCAGCGAGCATTCGTCAGAGTTTGGCGACGTGACCGATGCGCCAAAGCTGCCACGAGTGGCGGCCGGTCGCTGGAGCGTTGTCATGGACGAAATGAGAATCAACGGCGAGCGTTTCTGGTTCAACAAGTCGTCCGTACCCGGGGTGCCAGAGGGGAAGGTCGCTGCGCTTCTTGATTCAGGTTTCTCTTTACCTCCGCTTCCCCCAGCCGCGGTTGATGCTATTTACAACTCCATCCCCGGTTCCGTGTTCTACCAAACACAGGGCGCTTACCTCGTCCCTTGCAATTCGAGCACTATGCTCTCATTTGTCTTCGGGTGCGTCCGATATTGCGTTGATATCATCACTTTGTGCTGATAGGCTGTGTTGGGTTAGCGGACAAGAATTCGCTGTTCACCCTCTTGACCTCGCTTTGCCCATACCGGTCCCCATCTTGAAGAACGGTGTGGAGACCAACGTTACCGTCTGTCTCGCCACATACCAGTACCTCAACCTCGACCCTACTGGCTTCAACGGGTTCGACCTTATCCTCGGTGACGCATTCCTACGGAACGTCTACGCATCGTACGTCCCACGTACAGTGCCATCCTCCCCGCTTTGCCCGGTTGACATGATCCCCTCATAGTTTCGACTATGGGGACTTCAACCCCATGACGAAGACGGATGGAATTCCGTTCGTGCAACTGCTCACTACCGTCGATTACCACACCGCTATGGATGAGTTCTACGAAGATCGTACGGCTGTCCTCGCCACGCTCCCTCCGGTCATCGACCCTTCCCAATTCATCCAGTTCCCCCTCTCCCCTTCTGTGACCGGTGGAAACACCTCCACGACGGGATCTACAAACGGCGCTGACGAAGCAGCTGTCCGCGGCGCGCTATCCACCGACGGCTCCGGCGATGGCTCTTCTGACTCTGACTCCGACCGCAAGACGTTCAGGATCACCGCCATCGCGTTGCTCGGTGCGAACCTACTCGTCGGCCTCGTCCTACTCGCCTTCGTGGCGACGATGTGCGTGCGTGGAGTGAAGGGCTCGGCAGCGCGGAACGTGGGCTCGCGGTACGTGCCCGTCCGATTCAAGGAGGCCGAAGCGGAACACGATCCGGAGCACGGCGCGCCGAGGTACACTGACTGAGCTTGGGCGTGGGCTTTCCTTTTGCATATTGTATATCCCGGACGCTGTAGCACCTTGCGCTGTAATCTTATGTTCTGTCGTATTGCACCCTTGTATGTTAAGTTTGAACTTTAGTCTTCCCGGTCGCGTCAGGCCTCCTAGGGGAGATAGTCTTCCAAGGTGCGTCGTATAATAAAGCTCTTGCTTACACTGTGCTGATACCTATGCTACGTAGCTTCCGTGGGCCCTATCCTCAGTTAGCTAAGCTAGATCCTGGGCATAGTAGCTGCCGAGATGTGCGGGGTATGCGGGAGGACTTCTTCGTGATTCAAAGCGATACAGTCATTCAAAGGTTTAGGCGCCACACCCATGGGCTACGGATCTAGCAGCCATGACCAAGCCTCCTACGTCCATGCAGCGGCCGCACAAGCCGTTCGCTCTCACCTCCGTAACGTTGATTCGTCCAATCACGCCAGTATTCCACCTATTCTAACTCGGATGCTCAGCCTACTGTGAGTCTGCGAAGAAGCACAGCGTGTATACCCGGCCACAGCACCACCACGAGGTGGCGAATGAATGATTGAGTTTCTCACAAGGACGCCGTTCAGGTACGGAGCGACATTTAAACATGCCGGCGCGTTCCTGACATTGTGGTCAGCCTACCGTTACCGCACCCAACCATGCATACGTCCTGGTTGCACGCGTAGCATGCCTTGGTTTGCGTACATGAAGAACATCTATCAAATGTGAGACCCCAAACATCCCCGACAGCTGGCTACTAGACTGATTACGACGTCGAGGCTGCTTACAGGCGCGAGGAATCTTCTGCTTATGAGTGGTTTCCAGTGTCCATACACCACTCTCATGTCTCACCGCATCATCGGCCCGTCTTGAGGTCCGCATGCATGTGAAAAGCAACACGTTATGACTTTTTGAGCAGACATGTTCTCTCATATTGCTCCCGACTGAACTTTGACATTCGCACGTCCTCCAAAATAAAACCTAGCCAAGGCTTATGACGGTTCGCAGCATCCCGACAGCGCCGATACGCAGCTGATCATGCGGTTGGGCTTGATGAGAAAAGACGGGTCAGAATGCTCCTACACTCAGTAAGTTTCTCATCACTGATACTACGCGCGTCTTATACAGCGAACGAAGCGCTTACTCGTTGCATAGATGCTCGCGGGTGGCTTGTCATCCCATCTGTTCAGAACGTATATACGTCGAAAGAAAGTTGCCGTGGCTGCCGTGAAGCTACTAAGCTTCCAACCAACGGGGGCCGGCCCTCCGTACCATTTACGCACAAATGGCTGTGTGGGTGTGATATTGCCGCACGAGCCCTCTTTTAGCACCCCCGCTCCCTTTGGTGAGTGGCCGCCACACCATCGTGTCATCTCCGGTGACATGTTCCTGAACTGACAACCTCATGCTGAAGAGACTGCATGCAGCCTCGATCACGAGCATTTGTACCCGCGGAACCGCAGACGGACATTGGACCCTCAACGACGTGTATTGGGGGCCGGTGAGCAATCCCGGACGCATACCGCCACGCATGTTCTGCGTCAAACTGCTCTTCTCCACGGACAGGTCAAAATAAGCTTCCATATTCCATCGTTCTGGACGCACTTGGCCTTCGGTCACTTTAGTTTTCGGGCGCCGCAGCAGTACAATGCACTCTCAAGGATATAAAACGGACGCCAACGATGCCAGGCAGCCTCAAACGCACCGTATCACTCCTCATTGATCATGCAGCTCTCTTTAGTAGCCCTCATCGCTCTCCTGCCGGCTGTGCTCGCTATACCGGCGAGCCCCATCGCTGACGCGAACTTGCCCGTGGCGACGTCCAACGTTGCGGGCCTACATGCCGTTGCCCGTGCGGCGGGCAAGCTTTATGTTGGGACGGCGACGGACGTGAATGAGTTCAGCGACACGCAGCTTACTGCCATCCTCGAAGACACACAGCAGTTCGGCCAGGTTACTCCCGAGAATAGCATGAAATGGGTAAGACTTCCCAATAGTGCGTTATAGAGCAGACGTAAACAGTGATTGTGCTATTCCCTACAGGACGCCACCGAGCCTCAACAGGGTGTATTCACTTTCGCAAACGCAGATCGCGTCGCTCAGTTGGCCCGGTCGCGTGGACAACTGATCAGAGGTGTGCATCCAGAATAGTACTCGTAATTCGTCCATTCAAAAAGGGTTACTATACAGGGCACAATTGCGTCTGGCACCAGCAACTCCCGAGCTGGGTGACAGCCGGGAACTTCAATGCTCAACAGCTCACGTCAATTGTGCAAAACCATTGCAGCACGCTTGTGTCACACTTCAAGGGACAAATGTAAGTTTGTAGCAATTCGTGCGATAGAACCCTTTCGTTGATCAAGCATTTTTAGTTGTACGTTGTGTATACGATGGCGGGCGAGCGAGATTGACTGACTGTCTGGCATTCATAGTGAGCTGGGATGTCGTGAACGGTAAGGGTCTCCATTTTGAGATATCACTCAAAACTCATCTCAGGGTCTTCAAGAACCGCTAAACGATGACGGATCGTTCCGCCAAGATGTGTTCCTTAACACGCTTGGTACGAGCTACATCGCCACCGCCCTACGCGCGGCAAAGGCGGCAGACCCCAACGCCAAGGTTTACATCAACGATTTCAATATCGAAGGAACAGGTAGGTCTTTGTCCGGAGGCATCGCTACTATTAGTCGACCTGTTATCCGTTTCTACAGGTGCAAAGGCGACTGCTATGAAGAACCTCATCAGGACGCTGAAGTCTCAGGGCGTGCCCATTGATGGAGTCGGCCTTCAGTCGCACTTCATCGTGGGCGAGGTTCCCGGCACCCTCGTCCAAAACATGCAGGAGTTTGCCGCTCTCGGTGTCGAGGTTGCCATCACGGAGCTCGATATCCGTATGCGGCTTCCGGAAACCGCTGCACTTCTGGAGCAACAGAAGCGGGATTTCCAGACCGTTGTCTCTGCGTGCCAGGCTGTACCGGCGTGCGTCGGCATTACTCTCTGGGATTTCACCGACAAGGTGAGTCCAGTGTACGCCACTCTGAGGGCGATCTCAGCTCACCAATGGCCATCTCTGGAAGTTCTCCTTCGTTCCGAGCACATTCTCGGGCTTTGGTGCGGCTACTCCATGGGACTCAGTAAGTGCTAAATCCGGAGCTCTTGATGCTGCACCGAGATGCTAATCCGTCGCCGCGTAGAACTTCGTCAAAAAGCCCGCTTTCGACGGAATTGTGGCTGGATTCTAAATTTACTGTCAGTTATGGGGATATCTTTTCCAAATTTCCGGAGAAGATCGTTCTGTTGTGTATTATATCATATATGTGAAATGTATTCGAGCGAAGGGATAGTGACCGGTCAATTAAGGCAACGGCCGAGTCGGAGTAGTATGAGCGTCGGTAGTCAGACGCGTTCTTGAGAACTTCGTCGATGCTTCAGAAGAGTGGCAGTTGACGTTCACTGTCCCTGGATTCTTCGTTCCGCTGAGCTCGGTAATCCAACGCATAAAAAGTCTTCAACGATCCAAGGTGTGCATCATGATATCTGCTCAATTTCAACGGCGCAGTACCACGAGCAGAGACCCGCCGCGGGACCTGAGGCAGAACAAAAACGGAGTAAGTAGTAGGGGAAGCCGGCGTCGAACGCCGCTTGCGCTTGCGCCACGCGAACCTCAAATTTTAATCAATAAGACAAATACACAATTAATTGATAAAATAGCATAACTAATTCTGGCGCCCCCGAGGGACCGCGTCAACGCTCACCGCCACCGGCTTGTTCTACTTCGCAGAAAATTACCCCTTTAAGCCCGGGCGAGTCCCCCACTTCCGTTCCCCCAACATACATCGCTACTACCCACACCCGCACGCCTTCGCCAAAGTATTCTGTGATAGCGATTCAAGCTTACGCAGATTGGGTGTCGAGTTGGTCCAATTCTTCGTCTTCTCGAAGTGAAACAAAAACTCAATGACGATTCACTGTTCACAGCCGCACTATACGTCTATTGGTCGTGGACTTGAGCGACAACGGGAGGAATTCTTTGCCAGCCTGCTATCTTTCTGTAACGGCGACACTCGCACAGGAATCTTTCTATCTAATATAACCCGGCTTAGACACGCCAATATGGCTACCTTCTGGCAACCCGACGGTCCCGACCGCACGCAGAAACCTAAACCAGTACGCGCCTGCGATCTTTGTCGCAAGAAGAAGAGTAAGCCGGCACGGGATCCACGGTCATAGTCGTCGGGTTGACCATTGTATCCAGTCCGCTGTAGGTCTGAATGAACAACGAACTCCGTGACTCTGATTCTATATGGTTTGCGGCAGGCGACGGCACGACCATGCCTGACTACAAATGCACTAAATGCAAGTCTTACGGGTTGGAATGCACGTATGACATTGTCAGCGTGAGTGTATCAACTCTTACCATGCCATAAGTTCACTAGTAACGGTTATGTTAGAAACGCCCTCCGACGAAGAGGTGAGTAGCAGGAGTATCTTCGGTTTTTCAATGATCAAACATCATTTATACCTTACAGCTACGTCGAGTCACTCGAAGACCGTCTCCAGAAAATGGAAGAGCTCATCGGCCGTGTACGTACTTCAAGTATCACTGCCATAACATGGAGATACTCAAGGATAGTTCAGCTACAATCCCAAGTGCGCCTAGGATCATCATCAGACAGTAGCGCATTATCCTCCATATCGGGCACTCATATTCCGAACCTCGAACATTCGACATCCCCGCCCACGACACCCCTTGCACCCCCCGTATTCAGTCCCGTCACACCATCAGATGATCCCGATCCCGATGCTAGTGACGACGAGATGGAAGCGTCTCGTAAGTTGCTCAACCTAGACTTTCATAGGCTCAGTCTACGCGACAAGGCAACCGCTATGCCGTATCTAGGCAAGTCGAGCAGCCTCATGCTTGTGCACTCTGCGGTGGATATGAAACTCCAGTATACTGGGATCGACACGCCCCAAATCCCTCCCTTTGGATCTACTGGAGACGGGACCGAGCAGCGCGTAGTAAGCTCCCTCGATGCTCCCCGTATGACGACGGCCCTCACCACGCGAGCAGTACACGTTCATCTCCTTGGAGGATGACTTACCTCCGCAGACCAATTTTCCTCCACCCGACCTCATGGAGGCTCTTATCAACGCATACTTCACCACCTTTAGTGTTTACATTCCTCTCCTACACCGCCCGACGTTTGAACAGGGAATTGCCGATGGGCTGCATCTACGGGACCCCGGATTCGGCGCTGTCGTTCTGCTCGTATGCGCTAATGGTGCCCGCTGGATTGAGCCTTACGAGCCGCGACTCTCCGAGTACGGTTCGAAGGCTAAACCTGGGTGGGTGTGGTTCATGCAAGTAGAAAAAGCACGAAAGTCTCCTTTCGCGCCCCCGCGGCTATACGACTTACAGCGATATGTGGTATGTTCTTTCGGGGCGGGCTGTGACGAAATAGAGTATGTCGCTGACTCAATGATTTAGCTTATGGCCATCTATATCGGAGGATACAGCCACCCGCATAATACCTGGACGATTGTAGGCCTCGGGATTCGTGTTGCCCAAGATATCGGCATCCATCGAAAGAAGACGTACAGTTTACTGTCCAAGGTAGAGGGAGAGTTATGGAAACGGGCGTTTTGGTGAGTTATTCCCATATTGATGTATCGATCATTCCTTACACACTGGCAGGTGTCTCATCTCGTTCGACCGGAATACGAGTTTCCTTCTCGGGCGACCATGTTGCCTACAAGACGAAGAGTAAGGGTATTCCACTCCTTGGATGAACACATGCTCAAGTTCCTTCAGTTTTGACGTGGATCCCGTAGAAGAGTGTGATGACGAATACTGGGTTACCGACGACCCAGATGCGGCATTCAAACAGCCGCCTGGGAAGCCGTCCAAGATGTCTTTCATCAACTGCCTCAATCGTCTAACGCAGATCCTCGCATTTGCTTCACGCACAATCGTAAGCCTCGTCGTAACACGTGGCTTTCAGGGCGTGTCTTACCAGTTTTTGTATTCATAGTACTCTATCAACAAGTCCAAGACGCTTATGGGATTCGTAGGAGAAGAGTGGGAAGAACGCATTGTCGCCGAACTCGACTCCGCACTAAACAAGTGGATCGATACCGTTCCTGACCACCGTATGTCCATATCGTCTTTCTCCGCGACTCGCGGCCGCCTTATTCGGGGTTTCGGCGTGTGACAGTGCGTTGGGACCCACACCGCGAAGATACGACCCTTCTCAATCAGTCTGCGGCTCTATACTGCAAATATTACCAGACCCAAATTTTCGTCCATCGACCCTTCCTCCCGTCATTGCGCAAGTCCTCGCGCCTTTCCCTCACATCTCTCGCCATTTGCACCAATGCGGCGCGGTCGTGTGTGCACGTGAGTGACGTACAATGCAAGCGTACCGGCAAACCGAGTCCTTTCAATCGTGTGCGCGCATTCCATTACCGCCAACCGGCATTTCATGCTCACATTAGTCGCACAGCTGCCCATCTTCACGGCCGGTATCGTACTGCTCGTGAACCTCTGGGCTGGGAAGCGGTCTGGGTACTCTAACCAGTCTACTGTATCCGAAGTACAGAAGTGCATGAACATGCTCAAACTGCTTGAATCCGAGTAGGTATTTGATCGATTTCTCAACGAAACCATACCTAACACCAGGGTCGTCGCAGCTATCGAATCGTGCAAAGGTTATGGTGCGTCCCTTTGACGTTATGCGTGTCCTCCGTTTATAACGCCGCGTGTAGGGGTATCCTGAACGTATTATATTCCGCTGGGGACTTCAACGTCCCAGAACCTGAAATGGGCCGGAAACGAGGGCGTGACGTAGACGATCCCACGCAATCGCATGCCTTCCAGACCGCACAGGATACATCCGAAATTTCTCCCGGTGGAACCGGGACGACGCACAAGAAGCAGCATCTAATCGACCCACAAGCTGAACTTCCTACATCGAATCGAACGTCGCTCGCCCCTTGGCCGATGGACAGCACTGCTAGCTCTCCCGAGTCATTCGATTTACCGGTGCACACAGAAGACCTCGGACGCGTGCCCTTCCACCACGGGTTCAGCCCGTTCCTGAACCCCGCCCAAGGCTTCAACGCGCAGCAACAGGCTATACTCGGGGCGGCAACGGCGCCAGGCGGTCTTTCTACGCAGCAGGTACCCCAGGGTATGCCACATGTCGACATGTCACTCAACGGGATGGGCGAAGCGCCATACTTCGACCCGGCACTCTTCGGCAACCCGTATGTAGAAACGCAGACCGTCCAGCAGACCTCCAGCAATTCCCCGGGCTCGGCGATCCAGTTCAGCCAGCAAGCGCCGCAGGCTGAGGGGGTGCAGCCGGCACAGTTACCATCTGCTGCCGGGGACTCCGGTGACCTCGGGGCTAGCTTGCCGCCGCTTACGCAGGAAGATCTTGCGCTTGCGGACGATACACTCGAGCTTTGGTCGGCAGCTCCGATCTCCATGTCAGAGTGAGTGCATTTTCTCGCCATGGATTACACGGGGCACCGGCTGACCGTGACGATTGGCTCACCCTTTCATAGCTGGGGAGACTGGGGCGCCTTTATCAACAACGTGAGTGGTGTTCCTCCCTCCTCCACTTTTGAGGGTTTGGACGAGCTTGGACCTGGATTATGATCCTGCTCGGGAGGTACTAGTGCACATGCGCTCACGATACTTAATGATTATCGACTCTCTGCTCCTCTTCAGTGGACCGGGGTGTTTATCGGAGGACATATCTGTCCTTCAACTTTCCAGGGAAAAACTCGTTGCCGTGGCTCCACGTCCGTCGTCAACGCCGGGTGGTACATCCACATCTCTTCTTTATAGGACTTTGTACAGCCTCGGGAATTTGTATGGATGTCCTCCCACGCGGACAGTGTGACGTTATCGTGCACTTGGGACCTGTTAATGCCTCGTTCGCGACATACTACTATACAATGTCCATGCCTGGTACCCTTACCATCTCATCATTCGCCCTAGCGTCAAGTTATAGACCGACTCGGGGTGATGTCTCCAGATGGGAGACACAGTGCGATCACTGTCCCTAGTATACTGTTTGCATGAAGCGTGAATCCTTCGCGTGGCCGCATTGTGGCCTACTGCTGATTCCTGTGTCGATTGCTTGTTCTCGGAGTGCCGGACCGTATCTCCTCCAGACATCATTATAAAGAGACCATCGTGTACGTATTGCTTTCCTTTGGCCATTCACCCCTTGCCCGTGGCTGAGGTTACATTACTGGCCTCCTGGATTCTCGCTCTGCAATTTGAGAACTGCTGTACCTCTTGTCAATGGACAGATCCCGTCTTTACGGTGGTCAGCGTGCTTTTTATCGACCTTTATGTCAAGACATGATCCATAGACTCGAAACGACCCGCTATAATAGACGTTTAGGAATGAATTAGTATATTGGGGCTTCGAGTTAGGTTGCGAGTATATATTCACGTGATACAGCGACCTAGAGATGATAGGTGGAATCTCTCCTAACACCTCGCCGCACGGTCCATCGGTTCTGATATGTACTGTGAAATACTTTCCTTCTTGAGGTGACTGTAAGACTTACGATTTTCGGACGCATCCCATATATACTGTACTTGTCGGGACTTCGAAGTCCCCATAAACGGGGCTGTGACACAATGAATCGCACGCAGGCGGAGACCCACAACTTTCCCGACATTCTCGAAACCTTCTCCTGCCAAGGAACCCGGCGCGCCGCGCAAGAAGAAGCACTATAACAATCCGCCGGCGGCGTTCGGAGCGGACGCGAGAGCATCATAGACGCCAAATCCGTACCCCGACGTTTTGATTTTTAGCCTGTGGACGGTGCCGCACGTTTATATGTATTGGCATTCGACTCATCCGCGCATACGGAGGGTCCTGAACACCTCCCGTCTCACAATTGGTTAACCCGTTCCTTTATGTCGAGCGGGAGCAAGGACATCAGGTGGTGCAAGATGTTTCTTCTATGTATCAAGCATCACAAAATTGCTACAAAACTTCGCAAAGTTTGCCGGCGTACGTCGATATCCTGCCCTTCAGGGTTGATGGATCGCCGTACGCGTCATACCCCGACCCGAAAAGTTTTTGCAAATCCGCGGGACCATCTGGCGACCCACTGCTAGTCCCTTTCAAGACCACGTATCAGGGCTCAAACAATAGGACCTACAATTCCAGGCCCAACCAGCTTAGCCTTCCGGGGTATGCTTCGGTAGCCTTTGGGAGAACTTGTAGCTACGTAAAATGCGGTGTATCTGGTGTTCGCGGACAATGCGCTCGACAACGTTGGCGTCCATGGAACATCTTGAAGTGCTTCTTGTGCTGGCTTCAGGGTACCGGCTAACGGGCGGTGCATTACGCAGCCGGGGGACGAGGGCTTGACAATATCTACCAATAGTGTGAACGGTAATTCACTCTCTAGCTCCGCGGGGGGTGATCGCTGAACGCCAGGTTACGGTTGCCAGTGCTCAGATTCGCTCGGATTCTGGGCTGAGTGTAACTCCACACGTACAGTACATTCGAATCCAACAGATTGATAGGAGTCTACTGCACTTACATATTTTCAGCGAGCCAAGTGTGTTCTTATGTGCGAACAAGTCCTCGGTGTGGGAGATAGCAGAAGAGGCGGTGCTTGTAGTGCCACGGGGTCAAGAGCGTTACGTGGTTCACCCGGTATTTCCCGGCAGGCGTCTCCGCCGAGTGTGCGTCAACGACCACAGCCACACGGCATGGTGGCCCCATCCGCAGGCTTAGCCGCCCACTCTGACTTGTGTCGCATCGGTCCCGTTTAATTTGGAGCATACCCACTTTTCTTCCGACGCTCTCCCCCAACGAGTTCCCCTACCCTCTACTACTACTCGCCTGTACCCGCACACATTACGGTGGACACTCTGCCCTAATATCTACCAGTCAGGCTTTGTAACGAACCCAATCCGAACCTAGCCAACGTTTAGCGCCCCTTTCCGTTGAAACCTTGCTTTCTTCAAGTCTACCAGCGGCGCTCGCCAATCTTCGATTTTCGAGTTTATTTTCAGCCTCCCCCGCTCGTTGAATCCCATGTCTGCTGTACATCCCGAGAATCCGAAAAGACCTAAACTGCAACGCGCTTGTGACCTATGTCGCAGGAAGAAAAGTATGATAGCCCACACCCCACGTCACCGAAGTAACATCTCGAGACTGACGTTATGAACAGTTCGCTGTAGGTTGTATCAATATAGGAATCGAATCGATCTAACCAGGACGTGCTTTCAGGTGATGGCATGGAAATGCCCGATAAGAGATGCTCCAAATGCATATCCTACGATGTGGAATGCACCTACGACGTAGTAAATGTAGGTGCATTGAGCTGTGCCGCGTCAATATAACCATGCTAATTTATTTGGCAGAAACGACCCCCAACCAAGAGGTGGGTTACGTTTACATACACCCTCCCATTTCCGCCAACCTTCGTAACTAGCCTAAGCCACAGTGTAGGCAGGCTCTCAGCCACGCACTTAGACTTCACTGTTCGCCAATACTCTTTCAGTACTAACACAATTTTCTAGCTATGTGGAGATTCTCGAAAGTCGTCTTCAGAAAATGGAAGAACTTGTGGATAAGGTACAGCATCTTACTCATTTCGAGGGCGGTACTGCTCCAGTGTATAACCGGGTTGACTGTCATGGTGAATCAGTTACAGCCGCAAGAACCCTCACCGCCTGGAAACTCCGGATCGCCATCTTCTGGAGATAGCCCAGTCGGCTTATCCAACAACGAACCCTCGACTTCCCGCGCGCCCGTCGCACTCCCCGTATTTAGTCCTACTTCTCCAGACGCGAACGACCTAGAGCCCAGCGACGACGAAATGGAGGTATCGCAAAAGCTTATCAAGAGCTTCCGCAAGTTCACCCTGCGCGACAAACCGACCCCACGACGGTACCACGGCAAGTCTAGTAGCATGATGCTACTACAAGCCGCGGTGGACATGAAGCTCGAATATACGGGCATCGACACGATCGAGTTTCCCCCAGCCGGTGAACCCTCTGCCGTCAACCCCCAGGACGAGCGCACGGTGAGCCAACAATAAAGCCTAGTAGTCAGGCTGTGTACCTTCAGAGAATTTACCTCGCTCTCAGTTTGCCCTGATCTCGATAGAGGAAGATCTGCCGGTATACACCGACTTCCCACCCCCAGACCTCATGTCCGACCTCATCAACGCGTACTTCAGCACCCTCAACCTCTACTGTCCGTTTTTACACCGGCCGACGTTCGAGCAGGGCATCCAAGACGGCTTGCACCTTCGCGACGAAGGCTTTGGCGCGGTCGTCCTGCTTGTACTCGCGAATGGCGCGCGTTGGGTGGAATCCCCGAATGATCCACGCCTTGCCCCGTATGGAACTGTCCCGAGGCCTGGGTGGTTGTGGTTTCAGAAGGTGGAACAAGCGCGGAGATCTCTATTCGCGCCTCCGAGATTGCATGATTTGCAAAGATATGCTGTGGGTTTTCACGAAGATGCACGCGATTGCTATCCACGGTATATATTGATTATTGTTTCTTGTGAATAGTTGATGGCGGAGTATGTCGGGGGGTACAGCTCTCCACACAACTGCTGGACGCTCATTGGGTTAGGCCTTCGTGTTGCCCAAGACGTTGGCGTGCATAGGAAAAAGACATATAGCACGATGTCTAAGGCGGAAGGGGAACTCTGGAAGCGAGCTTTCTGGTCAGTTCGTTACTATGATAGCTAAAATCAACAATGCACTGACATCTGGACCCTAGGTGTCTCGTTGCGTTTGATCGCGTCACGAGTTTTACTATGGGGCGATCTTGCGCTCTACAGGACGAAGAGTAATGAAACTTATCCCGCCCAGCACGCCGTTACTGATCCGTTACACAGCTTTGACGTCGATCCTGTTGAAGAATGCGACGACGAGTATTGGTTCCCCGAAAACCCGGAAATGGCGTTCAAGCAGCCTCCTGGGAAACCGTGCAAGATTACTTTCATCAATTCCCTGAATAGTCTCTTGCAGATCCTGGCGTTTGCCTCGCGCACTATAGTAAGCTTTACGTGTATAAGGATGTGACTCTCCCCCCTCCGGTGTTAACGTCATGGCTAGTACACTATCAACAAGTCCAAGGCTTTGCTCGGGTTTGTAGGTGAAGAATGGGAAGAACGGATCGTGGCTGAGCTAGACTCTGCACTGAACAAGTGGATCGACACCGTGCCTGATCACTGTACGTGCATTGTATATTTTCTTCACATTTGTTCTCTCAGAGTGTCATTTCCTTGGTATAGTGCGCTGGGACCCTCACCGCGAAGACATAGACCTTCTCAGTCAATCCGGGGTCCTGTACTGCAAATACTACCAACTACAGATCTTTGTGCACCGGCCTTTCCTTCCCTCCGCGCGCCGATCGTCCCGCCTCTCCCTCCCATCGCTCGCTATTTGCACGAACGCTGCGCGCTCGTGCGTTCACATCGGCGACGTCCAGTGTCAGCGTACCGGAAAGCCGCTCATGTACAACCGAGTACGTTCTCCCCAACTCTTGGATGTGAGAGTATTCGTACTGACATCGGGGCGTGACAGATGCCGATCTTCACTGCAGGCATCGTCCTACTTCTCAACCTGTGGGCGGGGAAGCGCGCGGGATTCACGAACCACTCTGCTGCCGCGGATGTGCAGAAATGCATGAGCATGTTGAAATCCCTAGAATCCGAGTATGTCTACCCTTCCCATTTTATCTTCATTTCTAGAATGTTTCTTCTGACACTTGCCTTTCGCAGGTCGCGCGTGGCGGCGCGACTATGGTACGTTCAACTTACGCGTGTCATTCACTTTATACGCGAGCTTACACGGCGCCCTCCAGGGACGTACTGTACACCCTATACGCAGCAGGCGACTTCCAAGCCCCCGACCCCGGCGAAGCAAGCCGCAAGCGAGCCCGCGACGCCGACGAATCAGAACAAACCACAAACAATACCCACGCACAATATACCAAAGCCCCCGCGGAGTCACCCACCATACCCAACGTCGGCCCGACGACGTACGGCACCCCCTCCTCCTTGTCCCGTAGTCAAACTCAAGACCCGCCCGACTCGGGAACGACACCCAGCGCACCTGCGTTTGAGTCCCACACGTCGAACGCGCCGCAGGTCCGACTCCCATGGCCCGAACCTATCCCATCCAACTCGCCCGCGTCGTTTGACCTGCCCGTCCACACCGAGGAGCTCGGCCGCGTGCCCTTCCACCACGGGTTCAGCCCGTTCTTAGACTCCGCAGCATCCCAGTCCGGGGAGCCCGCCGCGCCCGCGCTGGCCTTCGATGCCCCAACTGCAGGCCCGCAGATGCAAGGCGCGAGAGGTATTATGCCCGCGGACGGGTTCGGAGCGCACAGTCCGCTGTTCGACCCGTACCTTGACTCGGCTGTGTCTGCGATGTTCGCTGCCTCTATGTCGTACGCGTCCGCGCCCGGGCTCGCGTCGGCTCAGTTCCAGCAGTCCAGCTCAAGCCACGGTAACGGTAACGGTGCCGGGCCCGGGCCAGGTCATGCGCACGCGCACGATATGGCGTTCCCGTTCTCCCAGCCTCTGCAGCTACCGCAATCCCAACCACAGCAGCACCAGCACCAACATATCCCGCCCTCGCCCTCGCCAGCGGGATCGAACGCCCTTGCGCGAGGACTCGGCACGCAGCCGCTCACGCAAGAAGGCCTCGCGCTCGCGGACGGCACGCTCGACCTGTGGTCGAACGCGCCGACGTCCATGGAGTGAGTGCCCTTCCCCGTCTCTTTCATCCTGCTTTGTTTTCGCGATATTATGTGATGATGCTGACGTGCGTTACGCCTGGGCTAAGCAGCTGGGCGGACTGGGGCGCGTTCATCAACAATGTGAGCGGGGCGCCGCCGCCGCCGCCTGGCGAGGAGAGGCAGTTTTGCGAGTTTTAGATGTGGTGTTCGGGCGCGCTGAGGTGGTTGTGGGTTTGGATGACGTTCTTTCAGGGCAAATTTTCATCAAGTTTGGATAGTGAATGTGTAGTGTTACTGTACCATTGTAATTGAGAATCATGGAGTTGTTGACGATGGCGGACGCCGGTACTTCGTGTAAGTTCGATTGTGAATGAGACGTCGCCAGGAGGCTTGGGTTGTCTTCTTGGGGTATGCGCATATATGAATGCGCGCTGGAGGCGGTATAATCCAGAGATCCGAGTTCTATGCGTGCAACTTCAAGGCTACGCGTATCGAATACATGTGTAACGAGAGCTGATCAAAACAGGTGCCCATATTGCCTGTCTGCTACCACCTTGGCGGTTATCGATAAAAACGACATCGCGCTTAACGCGAGGTTGAGCCCGCGGTATTACCATGAAAGACCGCCGGAAGACAAACGTTGCAGGCCCACAACGGCAGCCCTCGTACTTCCACATAAACGCCTCCACCGACGCTACGAAACCACCAGCCCTCACAATCGGCATCGCGTCACCCCTCGCGCTCCATCACGATCATTCGACATATGCTATCCAATACGTCGTTACCACGCGGCGGGCCCAACGCGATCCACCCATCGCCCTCCGCACCCGCGCCCGCGCCCTCGGCCGTGCGCAGGAGCGGCCGGCGCGTCGCCACGAGCATCCGCGCGATCTCCTGGAGCACGTCCATGTTGTTCTGACCCGCAGACGCCTGGAGAGGGCGCAGCGGCGACGGCGAATGGGAGGGTGGCGGCAAGGGCGCGAGCGGGTAAAACGGGGTAAAGGCGGTCGGGGATGGGGGCGTCGGGTGTGAAGACGCACGCGCGCGGCGGGCGTGCTCGCGTTCGCAGTCCCGCTCGCGGTGGCGGCGTCGAGCGTTGTAGTGGTGCCGGTGCGGGCGGCGCTCGAGCCGGTCGGGCTGCTCGTGCGAGTGTCCCGGGAAGACGTCCGAGTGGGAAGATTCGGAGCTGGACTTGGATGCTAGAGGGGGCCGGGAGGGGTGTCGGGCGGGGGAGTTGGGGTGGGGATGCACGTGTGCGTGGGGCGGAGAGCGATTCGGGGGGTGGTGAACGTACGCGTGCGCGCCATGAGAGTGCGGGTGGGGGTGCGGCGCGAGGGTCTCCCGGTCAGGCGTAGGTGCCGATTCATTTGGGGGTGACGGGGGCATGGTGAGAGCAGGTGGAGAAGAAGAGACGTGTTCACTCCCGGAACTCTCCCCATCGGCTACGTTTCCCGAGCTTCCTTCCTCTAATACGCTCTTGGTCCGCGGCGGGCCTACGTTCTCGTCCCCTGAGCTCGGAGCGCTGAAGCTGCCGGAAGGTACTGTCCTTGGGCGGCTGGCCGAGCGTGTGAGGCTTGGGCGTTCAGAGCTGTCGTCAGATTCGGACTGTGGTTGCGTGGATGACGGGGGCGAAGGGGTACTTCGGGGTGGGCCTGTGGGCGTTGCCTTCGCCCACGCACGGATGCTCGCGCGCGTAGGCCCTACATGCCCTTCGGAATCACTTGAAGGTGACGTGGAGGAAGCAGTGGGCTGGGGGTGCTCTTGGGGCTCCGGTAACAATTTGTCAGAACCTACAGAAATCGGGCCGGCAGCGACGGGATTCGGAGAGACATCCTGAATATCAGCCGTCTCGGGAGAAGTGATGGGTGACTCCCGTAGCTTCGAAAATGTGTCAAGAGGATCTGGCGATTGCGTCTTAGATAACGAGGGCGTCGTGCTCTCAGGAGAAAATAGGTGCGGGGACTTAGCGACGCATATGTCAGTGTAAGACTTATACCGGGAGGATGAGAACGATTCTCGCCTTGCTTGACGAGGATCCGTGGCCGGGTGGGCTAAAGGGCGGACTACCGGAACCCGACTGAAGGGGACTGGCAACACCAAGATAGGCCTTGTGGTGACCTGCAAGCTTCGCGGTTAGGTGAGAGGGCGGAGCCTCGTTTGGGGGATGTGGAGAGGAGAATGGGCTTTGGCGGCCATCCATGGCGGGCAAGCGAAACTGGGGATAGAAAGCCCCAGAGCCCTGGTAAGTACGTGTCTCGTGATAAGCCGTACTCCGGCAGACATCAACGACGGCTCAGTTGGCCTCAGCCACGAGCTGTGACTGGTGAACGCGAGCAACAGCGTGAGTGTGACCAGTGCACGCGCACGGACCACGACCACGCTGCTGCGCGATGCGTTGAAAGCAAAAGCACATGTATTACCTAACGGGAGAAATGGACCTGGGATTGGACGATGATGTGGCGAGAGAGAAAAACAAAACAAAGAGAGGAAAACGGCGAGAGGGAGAAAGTGAACGAGAGGGGGCCGAGCGAGCGCGGCGGTCGAGAACGAGACCGCCTCGGCTGCTTTTGTGGCCAGAGCCTGGGACCAAACAAACACAACACGCTGGGGCCTCGAAAGGCTTCCAAGGCGCTGCTCTGACAGCCAGCGAGTTTGGGCCGAGTGCGGGCCCGGCAGATTGGCGGGCTGCTGCAACGGCGAAACCCTCTCCACAAAGACCCGCAGTCGGCGTCGGTGTGCCAGTCGCGACTCACCAAGTGCAAGTTCAGACACGGCCAGTAGCCCCGCGAGGGCACCGCGATGGTGCAAATTCGCAGGTGTTGGGTGTCGCTCGGTAACGCTCGGTTGAGAGGCCTAGCTCCGGGAGGGAGGCTCCCGCGGCGGAGATCGATGCTGTTGAATGCTAACGAAGAAGATCAATACGCGACGGCTCGCGAGTCAGCACAGCGCACTCAACCAAACGAGAACGAAAGCGGCCGGCCCCACCTGAGAGTCAAAGGCAGACAGCCACAGTCAGACGACACAGGGGGCGGCAACAGTTCGACAGTCCTTCAGCCCGACACTTCTCCTGTGGCCTAGGCCCGCCAACGTCCGGCCAATGCAAAGTTGAGTGCCCTCGCCAACGCGTACGATAGGCCACGATGGGAAGTTGGATATAGGCGCCCATAGGCGACCAGTCCGGCGCTTCTGGGATCTCGCTTCAGGGCCGGCCGCCGTCCGAATCGGGACAGAGCGCCTAGCGAAAGTTGCTTCGTACACACACCGCCCGGCGAGCTCGACTTTCGACCAACCTCAAGACGTGAGTACCGTTCTCTATGCTAGCCCGACGTTCTCTAGGCATCCAAGAAGGCGTTACGATGGTCCTGGCTAAATTTTGAGCGGAGGGGAGGCCGGACTCACGCTGGATGGCTCGTTTCGTAGATGGATGCAGGGGGAACGCCACTCTTCGACGAATCCGATCCCGACCTTCCCCTCTGCTCGAAAGCTGCTTGCCAAACGCTCTTTGGAACCGCTCGTGCTCACGCTTTCACTTGTTTGCAGTAACTTTCCGTCAAGAATACAATGGCTGACGCTCCCCGCGGACGTGGTGGTTTCGGGCGTGGACGTGGTGATCGTGGACGGGGCCGTCGGGGTCCCCGCCGTGGTGGCCGCAAGGACGAGGAGAAGGAGTGGTGAGCCCCCAAATAACACCAGACTACCGTTTTCCGCGTTCCAATGCGCACCGCTTCCTAGGGTTCCTGTCACCAAGCTCGGCCGTCTCGTGAAGGATGGCAAGATCAAGTCCATGGAGGAGATCTACCTCTTCTCGCTCCCCGTCAAGGAGTACCAGATCATCGACTTCTTCCTCCCCAAGCTCAAGGACGAGGTCATGAAGATCATGCCCGTGCAGAAGCAGACGCGCGCCGGTCAGCGCACCCGCTTCAAGGCGTTCGTCGCCATCGGTGACTTCGACGGCCACGTCGGTCTCGGTGTCAAGTGCGCGAAGGAAGTCGCCACCGCCATCCGCGGCGCCATCATCCTCGCCAAGCTCTCCGTTGTTCCCGTCCGTAGGGGTTACTGGGGTGCCAACCTCGGTGAGCCCCACACTGTGCCCGCGAAGGTGTCCGGCAAGGTCGGCTCTGTCATGTGCCGTCTCATCCCTGCGCCCCGTGGTACCGGTCTCGTTGCTGCACCCGCGTCGAAGCGTCTGCTCCAGCTTGCCGGTGTCGAGGACTGCTACACGCAGTCGAAGGGTTCGACCGCGACGATGGGTAACTTCTTGAAGGCTACCTTCGCTGCGGTAGGTTTTATAAGGACATACCAACGTGTTGTTTTCGCTGACAATGATGTGTGTAGATCACGAAAACGTACGCGTTCCTCACGCCCGATCTCTGGCGCGAGATCCCCCTCTCCAAGTTCCCCTACGACGAGCACAGCGCACACCTGCAGCTTGCACAGGGCAAGAAGCCGTACTAGACGGCTCCTTGTCTGCGCCGGCCTGAGGAGGGAGGGTAGTGTCCGATTTGTATTGCATGTTTTCTATCTGCCGCTTTCCGCACCATCTCCAAAACGCTTAGGGATGTCATTACCACTATGATGCGCTATGATGATCACCGCCATCCCATGCATTCGCTTGCGCTGCTGCAACGCGGCTTGTTGTATAACACATTTTGTGTGAGAACATAAGTTTTATACGAGATTCAATGTGAGTAAACCGCAACATTTTGGGCAGTAAGTTGATATGCCAAGCCTTACAAAGAAGTTGACAAATTTTTTGAGGCAGACCTTCCTCTCGTCATACAGGTCCTATCCAAACCCCCGTCCAGCAATTTTCCTGCTCTGAAACGACGGCGAAGGGACTCTTTGAAGTCAAAGCCAACACCCGACCTGGACCCTGGAGACCTACGTCTCCAACGCAGAGACGTGGCTAGCGCTGCAGTGGCTGCAGGCATGGTCCACAGGCATGGCCGCGTACGGCGGAACCGGTGACCATCGCCTCATACAACCGTGCAGCATCTCAGTCTTCACGCTTCGCGCACGTAGCGATAGAAGCTCCCGTGCACGCTCCTTGCCCAGGGGCCGCCCGGCCGGGTTGGTCCCGTTTCTCCAGCGACACCGGGCGCGGGATTCCTAGATCTAGACATCGCCGTCGAGATATCGTGGCCGCGGGTGCGGGGACGACGACGTAGCGGCGCCGAGGCTGAGTCTTGGAGTGGATGTGTGAGGCTCAAGTCCGGGGACCGGCGCCATTTGCCAGTGGGGGGTCTAGATATAGTTCGTAAACAGCCCGCCGCGGCCGCATCACGAAAGTCGCCAGTGCGGTCGATGACGACCGCGCCTCCGTATGCGATTTGAAGCCCTCTCCTGCTGCCGTGGCCGGTGCACTTTGGGGGCGTAACGGATCTTCGACTGTGGGCGTATCGCGGATGTCGAGTAAGCGGTACCCCCGTGCAATCGGCTCTCGTGGGACGGGCGGCAGCCGGGGGGTGTGGTGTCGTCGGGGTGGTGGTGACAAACACGGCACCGGAGCGTGGGGGCGGCCGCAACGAGGGTATCGCCGTACTGCGACGGGAGCGTGTACAGCGCCGGCGGTACGTGGGGTAGGTGGGCTGTACATGTACGATTGAGCCCCCCCACCCAGCCCCCAGTGATCGGCTCGCGGAAGGCCTGGGGCCACTGCGTACGGGGAGACGGGAGGGTCGCCGAGGACGGGGGAGAGCAGGTGGCATAGGTGCGTCCTTGCCTTGGTCCGCACAGCGCGCGGGGGGCGGGTGACCTGTGGCTTCAGTCGCTATGTCGGCCGCGCGTGAGCAGCAGAGCCCAGATGACGGCGCGCGCCAGGATCGATAGGCCTGGAAAAGTCGGTGGTCCGGGGAGTCAGCGTTGGGTACTTGACAGTGAATAGGAGAAGAACCACGAGAGACCGTGGGGCATATAACTGGTGCTTACCGTCTGTTCGGTGTGGAGTGATAGGCTTGAGAGGTTTGTCTGTCAGACGGGTTGTCGAGACATCCGGCGGACGTGGAGGATGGTTGTTGCGATGGGACGCTCGGCGGGTGGCCATGTTCGTCTGAGGCTGGAGTTTTTTTTTTTTCCTTGGAAGGGTTGGACGACAGTGATCCGGAGGAGTGAGGGCGTGTAGCGGTGGTGGGAGGTAAGAAAGCACTGGGTTGGTGCCCCCTACAGCCTACTGGCCGGCCTTCTTATACCCTCCCGTCACCTGCCGAACCCATTGTGCTCTCAGGATGCATAGAACAATGGTAGTTGCGGCCGGGGCCGGGGCCGCACGCTTGACACTATAGCTTAGCTGTTACTTACGAAGTTGGGCAAAGCAGTCTGCCATGCTTTGGTGGTGCGCCATGCGTCCCGGCGGCTGCCATTGTTCCTGGCCATGTCGGATAGGATGACCGCGACCAAGCGGCATGCATTTTACAATTCGGTGGCGATGAATCTACGAAACATTGTTCTGTGCAAAGCACGGCCGCGGCCGACGTCGTGCAGTGCAGTGGATGTTGGTAGCACTAAGCTGTTGCTGTTGCGTCTCATTAATGCTGTCGCTCCACCGATAATTTCGATCCCGCGCATTAGAGCTCACCGTGTACTATCAATCTTAGCGAGTGACGTTGTCCATTATCCGGGCGCTGGTTCCCTCGAGTACCTTCAGTGGACTCGAGTTCTGCGAGTGACCACGTGGGCGCCAAATCCTACAAGCTTCCACCAGAAAACCTCGAGCGCCATATGAGAAAGTTGTGTAGTAGGTCTGCTCGCGTAGGAGCGGAAGCTTGTCTCCAGCATTCATCAATCAAAGTATCTTATCGCCGCGGTAGCCTACAAGAGCCCAACCAAGTCGCGGAGTTTTTGATATCGTTGATTACACTGGCCTACATTATACAGAATACATTGGAAATCGGGGACTCCTTAATCTTCCTACTCACTACGCCAAGTTCTCAGACCAAGACTCGTATGCGTCTACGTCCGCCGTCAAGGACTTGACCTTCTCACGGACGAGTCCGATCGAGTCTTTGCCGATCGCAAAGCGCAGAGGTGGGTTCGCGACCTTCGTCACTTCGATGATCTTCGCGACCGCCTTCGACGCGTCCGCAGGGTTCATCGACGCGGGCGTAGCATGGGCCTCGCCGGAGCCCTTGAGGAACGCCCCGCGGAAGTTCCACACGGGGAGCGCCGGGTTGTCGTATGCGGGGTGTTGGGGGACCACGACCATGCTGCCCTTGTCGAATACAGAAGTCTTGAACGCGCCTGGCTCGACGATGGTGACCTGCGACGTTGGGGTTGAGATGCATGTTGGCGAGGTGAGTCGAGAACAAATACTACCTTGATGTTCCAGGCGGGATCGACTTCCTTTGCAAGTGCCTCGCTCCAGCCTTCGAGAGCTGAGAAAGACCAACGTCAACGTTGTGCATCCGTGGCTGTTATGGGTGAGTTACTAACCATGCTTGGTCGCGGTATAGAAACTGGTCACGGGGATGCCTGCAATGCCGACCATCCCGCTGTTCTGCAGGAGGAGCCCGCCCTGCGGCGTATTTTCCTTGCGGAAGAACCGCACCGCCTCCTGCGAAACGTGCACCGCACCCCAGAAGTTGACCTCGAACAGCGGGCGCGCGACATCATCTGGGACAGCCTCGCTCTCGCCTATCGCGACGTAACCCGCGTTGTTGAAGACCACGTCAATGCGGCCGAAAGCCTTCTTTGCCTGCGCGAACGCAGCCTTGATGTCTTCGGGGTTTTTAACGTCGAGCTTGACGACAAGAAGGCGCGAAGCGGGGTACTTCTTAGTGAGGTCCGCGAGGACCTCGGGTTTGCGGAGCGTCGCGACGACCTTCTCGCCTGCGTTGAGGAGCTGAACGACGGCCTCGCGGCCGAAGCCGGAAGAAGAGCCAGTTACTGTCACCAGATCAGCGCCGTCGCATTCTGAGCGGGCCTCCGCACTCACCGAGCCAAACGCGAGGGGAAGACATGACTGAGTTCCTAGACTTATTGTTTTGAGGCGATCGGCACTAGCCCAGAGTTGCTGTGGATGTTGAGCCCGGGGTGGTGTGATAAAATAACGATGCTGGAGTTTCGGTGAGGCAAGCATGATGTCCTTTTTATACCCCCTACGAACGGGCAGCATTCTGCGTCGTCTGCGTTTCCCGTGCTTGATTTGCAAGCGTATAGGTCCAACTTACGCTTGCGTTTGTGTGCCGCGCGTCGCGCACGAGCACCACAACTACGGTGCTTGGGCATCGCGCGAGTGGAATTCGGATAAGAGTCTGACAAAGCCAGAAATGCTTGGTGATCGCTGTAATAGACGCTGGGGGGAATATTCATCAGCGCTTTCACGTTCCACCAACCATTCACGCATGCTTCGTCTATAATTCGGATTGCTTCCTAAACGGGGAAGGCACCAGACCACCAGGGTTCAAGATCAATCTCGGCGGACGTGCGCTGAGCGATCCACTAAACGAATGTCCTTCTCTGGGTCTGCGAGATTCGGATTGCGCTTGATCAGGTGCAAGCTATCGTGAGGATATTTAGAGCACGGCGAGCTACCTCACAATCCGACGATTCGGATGCCTGGCATGCTACCACACCGACCGCCAAATTGTGCACTGGAAGATAGGAAAAGAAAGCTACTGTAGCATTGGATACAGTGCGGCTGGAGGTCGAGAGTCGAAGGTGGATGGCTGTAGACAAGCCGATCCAAAGCTTGTGTGAGAGACCAAACCCAAACTGGGGTGCCCACTGCTAGAGAAAGGGTCACTGCCGACTCCTATGCCTACGCTCGCCTCCTTTGTGAAGGCGCTGCGCGTATCCTCTCCACGCTCATGGACTGTATTGTGCCCGGGACACTCGCACTCGGCGACGAGCTCATGTGACGGCCGGGCATGACGTATACGGCTCCTTGAGCTATGACAGAGATATACCAGGGCCAACGGCTGCTGAAAGAGCTGTTAGCTATTCTAATTAGGTAATGCGAAGAGCAACAGACATACTGAGACAAATTATTGACGACCCAACCCCTGTGAAAGAAAGTTGTTAGTTTACAATACGAGGAAGCAAAGGAGGGAATGCAAAAAGAATCAAGGCAGTAACTCACCAGTCAAGATGACCCATCGTCGTCGACAACCAGACGATTGAATAACACACGGGCAGAGAGAGAAAGAGCCGAGACCAACCTCAGGCTGAGAGTCGAAGGCCCGGGAGCAAGTACGGAAGGTGTGCAGGTTGACAAGACGACCTAAACACTGAAATGGTCACCCAAGCAGCACAGAAGAACCGAGGAAAATGGACAAACGTTTACAGCCAATCAACATTTCAGAACATGTGCCCGGACCAACGAAGACAATGACGACGGAGAGCTTTGGCATTTAAGCCTTGGGGTCAAACTCCTCACCCCAGAAGTTGGCGTTCGGGTATTGCTTGGAGGGCTGCTCGAGGTACCACCATCCAGGGGGCGTAGGTGACGTGATTGGAGAGGCCCTTGGGCATCCCGGAATGGAGGAAGCCGAGGATCTCACCGTTGACATTCCAGATGGGAGCACCCGAGTCTCCTTTGCCGGAGAAGTTGCTGCGATCGTTCTTGGAACCGATGTAAATGGCGAGCTCCTTCGACTTGTGGCCAAACTCGTCGCATAAGTATGCCTCGACGCCGACGAAGTTGCCCCAGGTGACCTCGGTGGTGCTGCCGTCTTTGCCGACAATAGTCCTGGCGTTGCCGAACTCGTCGACGCTGACGGGGTTGCCAAGGTCCTGGCGCTTGACAGTTCCTCGAAGGCGAAGCTTCATGTTGGAGGGGAACTCGCCACCGAACGTGGTGTTGAGTTTGTGGCGCGTGTACTTGACGCCTGCAGGATAAGGCCGACATGATTAGACTATGAGTATAGAGACGGATAGAGAAAGAATATGGAAAGGAACATACCTAAGTCGACCATGTTCCCGACGAAATTCTTGACGAACCTTTCCGCATCGAGGACGAAGGCACCCATATCGCGAGTGTAGGCGAAGTCAACGTCGATCGAGATAGATGGCGCCCAGTCGAGATAACCGATGTTGCGACGAGTCACGTCGGTCCAGTCGCGAGTGACAGTCTTGAAGAACTCGCGGAGTCGGTTGCCAGCCTTCATCAACTCGGTCAACTGCCCCTTCTTCCTATCCAACGCCTCCGCCTTGTCCAACGCCTCCTCGTCGTCCTCACTCTTAGGCTCCTTCTCGAGACGGTCGATATCCTCCGTGAGAGCAACGACGTCGGTGACGTTGGCGGCAACCTTGTACTTGATGGCTACGAGGGCGCGCTGGAACTTGCGCATGCCGTTGACTCGAACTTGCTGCTTACGGTCACCAGAACCGCTATGCTTGTAGTCGGTCTTGGTGTTGGCGTGGAAGACTTGCTTGCAGCTGGCGCCAAGAACTCTGTCGCTTCCACCGCCTTCGTAGAAGTAAATGGAAATGGTTCCCGTCGCATCGTCATTCTCTCTGTCCTCGGCCGCGATGGACACGCCGTGCAGAGCGGTAAAGGGATGCCTAATGTCGTGGGTGGGGTTGGTGTTCTCGACCATGGGCATGAGGGGAGGGCCCGTCATCGGCTCGACGCTGCCCTCGATCCACTCGATGACTGCACCCTCTATTCCGTGATCGACCAGAATGGAGAGAACACCAAGAGAGACGTCCCGAGCTTTGTCTAGTGAGGTGGGTGGCAACCCAGATGAGAGCGGACCCATGACCTTCTGCATGTCGTCGTTGAGGGTAGAGAAGAAAGCAGGGTGGAAGGCAGAGTACTTGACACCAGTAGACTTGAAGAGAGCGACAATCAGAGGGGCAACCTCATCCCGTACCCCGACGATGGGCGTATCGAGTACGCCTTCAGCAGTCTTGAAAGGGACTTCAAATAATTTCTGCCGCCCGGGGGTAGGGAGCTTGAACTCGACCGTGTCGATGTTGGAACGGTATTAGAGCTTAGGAGGGTCGACGGAGATGCCGTTGTAGTAA
Source organism: Trametes hirsuta (assembly GCA_001302255.2). NCBI lineage: Eukaryota > Fungi > Basidiomycota > Agaricomycetes > Polyporales > Polyporaceae > Trametes > Trametes hirsuta. Next base: position 2,772,309 of record CP019378.1, read on the forward strand.
TGGGTCCTCTCGAAGTCGCAGAGGAGGTGAGTATCGAAGTCAGTGACAGCTTTCGGCGGCAGGCCGGCGACGCTAACTTGCGAAAAGATGGTGGGAGAGTCGCTCAAAATGGGAGATGAGGGGATGTTGCCAGTGAGCGTCACGGTCAGCCCATGCCTTTTGGCAGTCCAACATCCAGAATGTGACAACTGAAAAGAAACAAAGGGAAGCAAGGGAGATCAGTGGGTATGAATTGGAACAGCGTCACAGGTTGCCAGTGTCGGGTTTGCCCTCGCGACCTCAATGGTGTGCTTGACGGTGTTGTTTAGTAGTAGGCGTCTATACCGAAGAGAAGAAAGCAAAGGTCAATGAGGGATAGACGTAAGTAAATAACGAAGTAAACTCGCCATCTCCACGGAATCCGGTACTGGTGAGCTGCTGGTCCGAGAGCTGGCTGATAGCTACAGAAAAACGAACGTGGCGTGAGCAGAGCGGTCAAAATTGAACACTAAGATCACGCACTACGATCTTCGATATCGGGGACTTCAGACATGACGTTCGCAAAGACGAAGAGTAGTAAGAGTTCAGAAAAGCTGGTAGATGTATGTGAGACGGAGAGTCACTGCAAAACTGCCAAAATCCGGTAGGCGTAAAGGTCACGATTCGGGCCTGTATTCAGAGTTTACGCCGGATTAGAGCGAATCTGCGTGGCCTTTTTTTAGAAAAAAAAACAGCTTTATATCCGCTACAGGGCACGGCCTATACCGAATGCTACCTACGAGGGTAGATGTATAGCTAAGGGAGTGCGTCAGGGTAGTAGACGGTGATTAGTTCAAATAGTCGGAGTGTGCAAATTTCACGTCGAGGCGCTTAATTCTGATCGTTTACTATGGCGCGCGTAAACAATCTCAACGAGTCCCGGTACGTCTCGCCCACTGTGGCCGATTTTACTGGCTGTACACTCTGAGCTCGGGCGCGATAGATTCAACGCCTAAATATGCTACGTGCGAGTAGGCACCTCCCGCCGTACCGCCGTCGTCTGAGGTCATTCGGCGTTCACTGGCAGATATCGGAATCCAGGCCCGGCCTCAGCAACAGGCAGTGAACATCTGTCGTTGAGCGTGATCAATTCGATCGTTACTTTGAAAGATAATATACATGTTTATTGGAAGCTTTGATGTCGATTAAAACACTGGCCCGTTCTGCCCCTCCGCGTCGTGTGAGGCAGGAGGGGGACCAAGAACGCTGCTGCTAACATTATTGATAAACGCTCCCCAATCCCCCCAGTTACTAGGAAGATGACCAGTCAGATTGTCTTCCCGAGCGGCAACACCCTGTGGGCACTCACTTCATTGACATGGGCGCGACCGACCATAGTTCTAGCGTATCGTCCGCAAGCGCAAGGTCCTCCTGGGTCAATGCTTGCAAGCCTACCCCGAGCATTCCGAAGCCACCGGTGGGATGTTGCTCCGAGGATCGCCTCGAAGCAGCGGACTCCCTCTGGGCGAACTGCGATGCGGTTTCTTGGCTCTGGGAGGCGGATGGTGGGACGACATGCGCTGCAGATACATACGGGTTTGCGAATGTCGCTGGGCCAGCCTGATATGGTCCAATCGTTGGCTGTGTGCCTGCGCTGTCTATGGTCATGGCGGTGCCCGATGAATTGCTCTGGACTCGTGAGTGAGAGATTCCCGAGAGCGCCGTTGCCAGGCCCGCTTCTGGTTGCTTCTGTATCTCCTGTGCGTACGTGGGGTCGTAGAACGGGCTGAAGCCTTGATGGAATGGAACACGCTCGAGCTCTTCTGTGTGCATGGGCAATTCGAGTGGCGAAGGTGAATCAGCGTTGCCCGCCCGCCACGACGTGGACGCGCCGTTGGGTTTGGACGGCCCGCTCGCACTTGCTTCGGATTTGATTAGCGGGTCGGCCAGGTGCTGCTTCTTACTCGTCGAGCTGGAAATATTTCCAGCGCGTTCGTAATAACGTCCAGACGGTTGAGAGTCGTGCGATGGAGCAGATTCATCCGGATCGCGTGCTCGCTTTCGACCCGCTTCGGACTCGGGGGCTTTGAAGTCTCCCGCAGAGTATAGCATATTCAGAAGGTCCCTGGAGTTCGTCTGGTAAGCATATGGGATGAAAATCAACTTTGGGACGCACCATAGCCGTCCGGGCACACGGTAACTGTGTGATATGTCAAACAAAGTTATGCTGCGAGACGAAATACTTACTCAGACTCGAGAATCTCAAGCATGTCCAGGCACTTCTGCACGTCCGCTACGGCTGACTGATTTGAGAATCCGGCCCGCTTTCCGGCCCAGAGGTTTAGGAGGAGCACGATGCCAGCAGTGAAGATAGGTAACTTCCAGTGCGCAAATTGACAGGTGAGCATTACAAGCATAACTACAGCGATGGGACGGGCGCACCCTGTTGAACACGTTTGGGAATCCTGTGCGTCTGTATTGGACATCATTGACATGTACGCACGAACGCGCGGCATTCGTGCAGATGGCGAGTGATGGGAGGGATAGGCGCGATGACTTGCTCAATGTGGGAAGGAAGGGTCGATGAACGAAAATTTGCAGTTGATAGTAGGTGCAATATAACGCCGCGGACTGTGTCATGAAAGTGGGATCATCGCGGTGCGGATCCCAACGCACTGTACCGTAATGTAGGTATCAGTGCGCAGCCCGCGGTGGGACACTAATAGGCACCTACAATGATCAGGGACGGTGTCGATCCACTTGTTCAACGCGGAATCGAGCTCGGCAACGATTTTTTCTTCCCATTCCTCGCCGACGAAACCCAATAGCGCCTTCGACTTATTAATGGAGTACTAAGGAGGGCGTGTAAGACAAGCATCATGGTATATAATCGACCACACGACGTGAAGGGCTTACAATGGTGCGCGAGGCGAATGCAAGGATCTGCATCAGACGATTGAGGCAATTGAGGAAGGATAGCGTAGACGGCTTTCCCGGAGGTTGCTTGAATGGCGTAATCGGATCATCGCCATCCCAATATTCGTCATCGCACTCCTCTACGAGATCCACGTCAAAGCTGCGGGAAAATTAGTGGAAGGCATGGGAACAAGGGCTACGTTCGTACTCTTCGTCTTGCAAAGCACATGGTCGTCCGAGGAGGAAGCTTGTACTGCGATCAAACGCGACCAAACACCTGCGTCAGAAACGTGAGAACGGACGAGAAACCTTCTCTCCCGCGGATATAGCTAACCAGAATGCCCGCTTCCACAACTCCCCGTCTACTCTCGACATTGAACTATATGTCTTCTTTCGATGGATGCCAAGGTCTAGAGCGACACGTATCCCAAGGCCCACGATCGTCCAAGTTGTATGCGGAGGGCTGTATCCCGCGATGTACTCGCCCATAAGCTGCCCGATCTGATATTAGCACATCGAGCTTAGGGTCCAGAAAACACGTACTATGTATTTCTGCAAGTCGTAGAGCTGTGGCGTTGCGAACGGTGATTTTCGCGCCTTCTCCACCTGGATGAACCACACCCAACCCGGCTTTGACTGGGACCCATACTCGGAAAGCCGCGGGTCGGAAGACTCTATCCAACGTGCGCCGTTGGCGCATACGAGGAGGACGACTGCCCCAAATCCAGGGTCTCGTAGATGCAGCCCCTCAGCAACGCCTTGGTCGAAAGTCTGACGGTGTAGCAACGGGACGTAGATATTCAAGGTCTTGAAGTACGTGGCAACGAGGGCGTCCAGGAGATCTGCGGGGGGGAAGCCTGAGGGGGTAGGTCGATCGTCCTCAAGGGCGACAAAAGTGTGCTAAGTAAGCCATCAGCACGGCACGTGCAGGAGGCTGCTATCGAGGGCCTTACCCCACACTCCCCGGATGCGTTAGTGGCGGGGCCGAATGGAGGAAATAAAGGCGTGTTGACCCCGGTGTACTGCAGTTTCATATCCACTGCGGAGTTCAAGAGCATAATGCTGCTTGACTTCCCGAAATAGGGTATCGCGTGCGGTCTATCGTGGACACCAAGTCTGCGAAAATTCATATCGATCAGCTTCAGCGACGCTTCCATCTCATTGTCACTGGCATCCAAATCGTCGGCATCGGACTCAGTAGTAGGACCAAATACGGGGGAGGTGATAGCGGTTGGCGGGCAACATATCGGTTGGGCGTTGTTCTCGTTATGTGGCCGTCCCATAGCCGGCAAAGGTTCATTACTCCGAGAAGGGGTTACGTGCTCCGAGTTCGGTGCTTGCAACTAGAACTTTGCGAATTAGAATAACCGTCTGTGCGACGGAATATTGGCGTACCTGAAGGAGGAGCTCTTCCATCTTTTTAAGGCGCGTTTCAAGTGATTCTACATATCTGTTTAAATAGTGAATATTCGGCCATCGCCATCGCAGAATTCTGCACGCGGAATGAAGACGAGAAGTCCCTGTCTCCAAGGATAAGCCGGTGGCGCCGGCCTGAAGACGTAACAAAAATCCGAGCATAGCCCCTGACTCACCTTTTCGTGGTAGGTCGTTTCTGCAATAATATTAGCCCGCTTTCGTGGAAGCTATGACACGCGCAAAGCACCCACACTAGCGGCATCGTATGTACACTCGGTGCCAAAAGTTATACAATTGGAGCATTTGTAATCGGGCATTTTAGTCCCATCACCTGGGAGTAGAGTGAGTCCAGCTAAAACCAAGTCCTAGAAATTCGTAGGACCCACAGCGGACTGTAAATATTCCGGTCAATTCACTAATATACACACATAGGGGCCCGACGCAAGCTTACCTTTCTTCTTGCGGCAGACATCGCAGGCCCGTTGTGGAGGGAGTTTCCTCGAACTTCTAGGTTGCGCGGAGGCCATAGTTGAAGCAATTTAGTACAGTGTTCGCAGTCTTTTGGGAGCCGGCGGGACCCTGACGGTGTCGACGAGTCGGAGATAGCGAGAAATTCGGTGACTAAGCGGCGTAGAGTAATGATTAGGTCTATCCGAATACGAAGATGTCGATGTGGGGGATGACGTTTCTATGTCGTCTAGGTAGGTGCAAGAAGATGTGAACCGGCCGTCTATATCCGTCCGTGGCTGGGATGATGTCGGGGTGGAAGTCGCAGTCGGAGGCGGGGCTCAGGAGTCGCTGCATAAAGTTCTTGAAGACATGCCGAGTGGCTGTGCATGTTGACGCGGACCCTCGGTAGCTCTCGGTAACTCCCGGGGCCCCCATTCCGGCATCCGACGTCAACAAGAGACGCCACAGCGCTCACCCTCGCTCAGCCCGGGCTTCGTTGTTTCTCGCGCGCGGACAAAGGCGGACAACCGCAAACTCAAGAAACACAATCATCATCTCAGCGCTGATCTCCGGACTACGAAATACATATAGGGTCACTGACTCCGACGAGCCGCCGGAACATCGTACATCGTAATCGTGATGACGCTAGCATGGTCTGTTCAATGTTCAAGCCTCGAGCTGGTGAACAGCCTGAGATAGTTAGAAACTTAAGCACAGTTTTGACTCAAAGACGTACTGTTTAGTATGATACTCTACAGGGTTGGGGCAAAACCAGCCGCGACGCAAGCAGTAGCGCACGTCCCGAGAGCGGCGTTGCACGCGAGGATGGCAGCGGGGGTGCCCACACCGGCGGTGACAGTCCCAAAGACGGCCCCGGCGGCAGCGTAACAGGCCACTGCAAGGGCATTACAGCCTACGAACATGCCCCAAGGTCGGTATTAGGAAGAGTAGGAATGGGTGTACATTTTATAGGAACATTACCGGATTGACAGATGCCGTACGCGAGCGGTCCGGCATGGGCGTTGGGGATGACAGCGAGGGTCGTCAGAATGACCACGCCAAGAGGGGCCTTAAACTGCATATCGGGACTGGTGGCAATAGAAAAGTGCAAGATGCGATTAGAATGTGAGGGCGGGCGGTGTGTTGACAATAGCAGTCGCCCGCCGACACTGGGCTTTTATAGAAGACGTAGAGAGTATGTCGCCAAATTCCACTGTCCACCGTGATACACGATGGATCCTGCATGCCAGTGTGGACGCGATAGTAAAGCGAACGGCACGTGGGGCATCCACTGGTTGCATAGAATCTGGTGATTGGCATGCCATATGAGCCAACGCGCGTCCAATATATAGGGAGATGGGCGGCCTACTAGAACTCCCAGGGTATGAAACTTTCCGCATACTTGGACCCTCACGCCGGCAGACAAGTGGTGCTGCGGTAGGTCCACATAGGCGCGCAAGCATTTACCCCCCAGAGCCCTTTGGCGGCTTGGGGCCCGTTCCTCCCGACTTTGGCTTCGACAACGACCATCGACCTTGGTCTGGAATATTGGGTTCGCGCATTGTGATATCTGTAGTATACGAAGTCGGATAGCACTCACTGCAGATGAAATACCATGTAACTCAGCTCGGCTTGCATTCATTTTCGTTCGTCAAGAAAGGATGTGCGCATGCAGGACCGCCCCCCTCCAGGTATCACTAGTGCAACAACCCTACAGCAACACGTTGTCACAATGACTGCACGTATTGCGTAAATATAACATCGAGTACCGCCACACACTTGTGACCCTGCAGCCTCGAAATACACGTGTTCCAAGGGAGGCAGGAGTGCCGCGTTGTCGATATCGATGCGTGATGGAACCGAAATAGGGCGTAATTTGGAGTCAGAATACGGTGGGGCTTAAGTTCAAGTAGGAGACTTGAACCGGCTTACAGGGATGAAAACTTGTCCTGTCAGGGGGTTACGATGGCTGGACCGCGGCGAACGCCCATGCATATATTCGAATCGTATCCACGGCCGTCGAGTCCTCATGATAAGTAGGCTCCGCATTGCGGAGGCTGAATGGGTACATGAAAGCGTGGGCGGAATTCAAGAAGTGGAATGTCGGTTCAAGGGCTTGACTCAGCGGAGAGAAGTAGAAGATACCGCACAACGCGCGGAGCGTGCGCTGCTCATAAGATCGATCATCGGAAAGAAATGAACTGCGCGCGTGACAATGTGAACCCTGTGGCCTTGGGCCGCAGCGCGCAGACGCACGTGTACATGTTAATCATGCAGGCCGGGTTGAGCGTTAATGTGCTGACGGCTGAAGGTGTAAATGGCAGCAGATGGAAGCGCGCCGAGATGTTCGTCCGTGTGTGGGCGGCGGTCGAAGTGTTGCCAGCACCCCGAACGTACACCATGCCAAATACGCGAGGAATTCTATAGTCACGGAGCATTATCCCGGAAAAATAGCAATTGACGAGGAAGTCTTCAATTACCTCTGCCCGGGGCTTGTCCTTCAACCCCTGGAATTTCCTGATAGCGCGGTGACCTAAAGTTGGCTCAGCTTTTGAGGTTTCCCCTGGAGGCTGCATCGGGAATAATATGAGTTACATTTGCTGCAAGGGCAAAGAATCCCGAGGAGAAAAGGCGTGGTGTAGTGACAATCACAGGCTGTAGGAATCATAGACGCTGAAGTAGTCCGCAAGATGCATAAAAAGGCCGCAGTATTATATAGTTCTCTGAGGAAAAATCAGGTAAATAAGGGTGGCGCAGACAGTAGCATGAAGGATATGACGCTCACCTTGGCCGCGGACCATTCGCTTGTCACTTCTTGAATGCGCTTATGGAGCGCCTCCAAACATTTTACGCAGCTGATTGTCGATCCCGCGTTAGCGAAAGCGGAGCTAAGAGCATACGTTGAAGTACCTGTCGTGCAACACATAAGGCGGCGTAGCTTTCAATGACATGCGAATAGCGAGACGGGAGACAAGCACTTACTTGGAAGGGCACTCCAAACGATCTCTGCGCTTGCGAACGCCCATGCACGTGTGAGCTCTTGCTGGCGGGTTTCGTCGCATTCCGGGGTCACAGCGTGGTTTACTGGTGGGCGAAGGACGATGTTGCGGAGCATCGAGAGCCGCGAGCGCTGCAGGTTATACAGCCGATTGAAGTAGAAGGGTCCCATTTTGACGGCAAGCGCGTCAGAGATCTTCGAAAGATCGTAGGCAAGCAGGTGTGATGAGATGGAGACTGCGAGGGCCTCGAGGGAATAGTAGCCTGCCAGTGCATACGTCTCGATCGGATGATGGGCCGCGTAAGAGAGAATCAGCAGGTACAGGGGAAGGGATGGGGAGGTATAGTGGGAGATGGACAGGCCGTACTTGTCCAGAGCCGCCAATGCCCCTTCGGTGTACTCCAACGCTGGTTGCTTGTGCACACAGGACATCCCGCAGATAGTATGGAAGACAATGTCGAGGACTACGGCAGGTTCTGGAAGGGCGAGGGTCGTGGTGGACTCGGAGAGAAGACCGCAGAACGCATTGCTTGACACGTAGAGCAGCTGCTGGCGGTGGACGTGGAACCGGACACGATCTAAAGAGACTATGACAAGATCGGGAAGGGTACCGTTGGATACGAAACTGTCGTTAAATGCAGATGTTGCGGAATTGGTGTCAAGAGTCGGCATCGGCTTATGGAGGTTCTTTATTGACACAGTCAGGATAACACTACATCGGGAGATGTGTTGGACAGGCTTACCGTCATATCTCGCAATGTCGAAATCTCTTCTAGTCGTGAGCGAGAGGCAGAAAATGGGCCCGGGAAAGTAAAAAAATTGGATCGCAGAGGAAGGGCTTGGGAGGAGGGGGAGGAGGGGGGGGGTAATCGTTGGCGTTCTCGCCGGCCTCGCCTCACGGCATCTGGCGCGCCAGGTAATGGGTCTGAGGACGCCTACGAAGAGAAAATATGTTCAGCTCAGTTCCGAGCCAACCTCTCGGTCCATCTCTGTATAGAAGAATAATACCATCCATGGTTAATGCATGACTTCTGCAAAGGTCCTCTTAGCAGTCATGCCGATCGGGAGGCCCTATACTGCGAGGAGTGTCCTGTACTCATGCAGTCGATAGGAGGATGTCGCATGCTGTTCACTTGGAGTTCACGGACGCGAACCGCTCTTGAAAAGAGGTTTGAGATACTCGTCTCTCGCGGTATGTTCCGGAGCAGGTTCAGCCCGTGGTGAGATGACACGGCACAGAGAACATGCGCGATGCCACGGCTATCTATATGATCACATGTAAGTCCTGCACACGTGATGGATCCTACCAAAACGATGACCCGGTGGTCAGAGCGGGGTGAAGAAATAAAGACGTGGAAGTACAAAACGTACCCGTCAGACGAGCGCCAGGGCCACGGTCTCCCTTGATTCATGTGTTGCTACCTTCAACGGGCTCACTAAAAGAGTCTTCGGAGGAAGGTTGGCTTCACTGGATTTGACTTTGATGTTCAATATGTATATTATGGTCTACAAACCTTAATAAAATGTACCTATTCGCAGGGACACCGCCTTCGGGGTGGGTCGCAGTGTGGCCAAAACATGAACTTGCGCCAGCAGTCACTCTACACCACAGTGGGCGCTTCATTCGTTCCGAATGCTCACGGAAGATGCCGGTATGCGCGCTTCCAGCTCTTCACTCATCCGTTGCAACGCAGCTATAAGGGCAGGGCCTAACTATTATGTACGGTGACGGTATGAATGGGCTACAGAGCGATGTTATTCCTCGGAATTGGTTGTGGCATGCCATAGTTTGTCCCAGGTCCAGCGAATCTTAGACTGCCGTGATAATCGACGCATGACGGATACTAGTAGACTACTAACACATGGGATATGTCAAGTTTCGCATTCATGTAGGAACACGCTACCGAAGAAGAATTTGTGTGACGAGCGATACAATATGAGATTACAGTATATCGATACATAATAAACCAGCAATGGATTAATCGTCGTCGATGACGATAACTGACTGTAAGGTATTTCGCGGCTCAGTCTCTTCGTCATCATACTGAGTCCGCGCGGGAGCCGGGACGTTGTCGTCGATGTGGAATGCCTCCCATATCGACTCCAGCTCTGGGCCGTCAACTGCAAGCTCCAGCGCGTCCCTCGCCAAGTCTAGCGAGATACCTGTCAGTCACTGCTAATAGCGCTCCTCGGAAGGTACCCACCGCAGATCTGGTCCAGTCTCAAGGCGTTCTCCGCACCGGTCCATTCCGGAGGGAACGCGTAGCTGATCCGTCCGAGAGACACGGTGAACGCGTGCCAAAGCGCGCTGGAGAAGCGTCTGGAGGGGTGCATGAGCTTCTGCCGCAGGTTGATCTTCGTGGTATCCGCGTTTGCCATGAGGTAGTGCAGGAGGAGTACCGTGCGAGTCATCGTTTGCACCGTCCTAGAGGAGTATAGCATAAGTCTCGAAATCCTACTGTGCTCCCAACAGCTATGCGTACCATTGAATGAGCTCCGCATCACGCATGAACTCTTCGTCTTCCTCCCACAACGGCGCAGTGAGATTGTGGAGGAACATCACAATGGACGGAAGCATTGCTTGAGAGTTCAGCATGAGGGACAGAGCGTCAGAGTGGGCAACGGCGAGAGTTGTGACGAAGTTGAGGATTATCTCGCGAAGCGGCCGGCCCTGCGTTCAGGGAATCAGTCAATTATAGACGCGTTATCAAAACGGATCCCTTACTTCACTACCATCTCTGGAAGGATCGATGAGCAGGGAGGCCAATTGCTCAATATGCGGAATCCGTGTAAAGTCTTTATCAGGTCCGGACTGCGGCGCCTTAGCCGCCTCGGGCGGCTCGGAGAGAGGGAACGATAAGAACTGCTTCCAAAGGGCATGATCTGCGTCCATAATGTGATTAGCACGCACACAATTTGGATGCACGGGTGCCTACAAGAAGCAGCGAGTGTTAACGCTCGAAGGCTTCGGCACAGAAACCACGATGGTTGAGCTGGATTGATGAGCACCGACAACACCCCGGGCTTGCGCACGAGGACAGATAACCTACCGAGAAAGGGTCAGTACATTTCCCCCTATCCGAGTGTCTAATGTTATACCGCATCGCTAGCTCCGGTGGAGTATACCAACAGACGACCTCGAGAAGGCCCATCACTTCTGTAGCCAATGCAGTGTGGTTTTCGTCAAGACCACCATCCACCGGCACCAGGTAGTCCCTGATTACTTCGCACAACAGCAACAGGATCACCGGAGGCTCGTCCATACCTCCAGGATCGTCGATGCGGGAAAATGCGAGGGGCACGAACGCCGGTACAAACAGCGCGAGGATCTTCATGAGATCGACTAGCGCGGAGAGCGTAGATACCTGTAATCCGGTCAGTAGCGTTGCTTGCTTTACGACAATCATACGAACCGATCCGACAGTAGCCAAGACGCGACCCATGGCGGATAGTGTTTGCTCCACGGTCTGAATCACGTCGTCTGTATGTGTGAACTTCAGCATGGCCGTGCCAAGACTGTCTAACAGCCTGGCGCTCTGCGTCGAGTACTCCGCGGTGCGCACTGAGGGTGCAGAGTCCGGGGGAGAATAATTAATGAGTAATTGTAGTGTCTGTTGCTTCGAGCCGTGATGTTTGTGAGTGAGAATAATCCGGTGTATCTGCACAGTGTCATCTGGGATTCTGAGACGAAGGAGACGCCGCTATACGTACCTCCCTGTTCCAGTCTGGAACTTGAAGCGGCTCAGCGGACTCGGGTGGCCCTGCTGGTTTGCTTTCATCCTTCATTTCAACATCTGCCGCTGGGGAAGACGTAGCCGGCTCTGCGCTACTAGTTGGTCCCGAAGAATCCTTCTGCGCATGAATTTCGTTAACAAACGTGTCTTCCCTCAGCTCCTCACTTGGCGAACTGAGGGGCGATGATCGTGCATGCGTGTCGTTCGGTGTTGGTCTCGGGTTGAAAAAGAGATCCTCCGCATGGGCGTCGGATATATCGAAGCTAGGGGCTGCTCTGTTCTTGCCCTTATCCTTGACCTGCGTCGACTGGCTCGCTTGTGAAAAACTCAGACTAGCCTTGAGCGGGGAGGGCTCAAAGGCGTTGTAGAAACCCAATAGCTTCGCGGGCTTCTTCGGAGGCGGACTGTCTGCGCTCTTTGTATGCTTCCGCTCTGGGCTACTCGGGAGAGACTTGTTGAATCTTGAATGAGACGGTGTCTGGAAAACGCTACTGGTACCGCCATTCTGACCCGTTGCGCCAACGTATCGACGTGGACTCCCCGGGGACCCCGGAGACATCAGACCCTGGTTCTCTATGCGCTTGATCCTAACTGCCCACGGAGTCTTACGAGAGGTTTCCAGCTCCTGTTGCTGTGGCAGCAGTGATAAGTAAGGCAGCTAAACAACGTCGGTGAACGTGTTACCTTGAATAGGTACTGCGTCTTCAGGCGCTCCTTCTCTTCAGCCATCTCCTTACGTAGTTGTGCTTGTGCAGCCTCAGCCTGTTCTCTGGCAGTCCTAGCACGTGCCAGTTCTGCTGCATACTCTTTCGCCGTCTACAACAATTAGTAAGACGGTCCGCACGGGAACGGTAACATACTACCTTCTCCATGTTTCTTCTGAGGATGCTCACTTCCCCTTCTTTCGCATATCGAGCGTGTTCCGCATCTTGCAGAGCCTTATTCGTCTCTTCTTGGGCTTTCAGAAGCTGAAAGGGTATGAGTGTATTATGGTTTACATATTGATACAAACACAAACATCTTCTAATTGCGCTTTCAGAGTGTGCAGCTCTAAGCGTATACTCCGGTCACTCTGTCCCTGTGAAGGCGGTGGCTGCGACGGAGGCGTCTGTCGTTGCTGTACAGGTGGGGTCACCACACGCGGCCGCGAAGGGCCAGCAAGACTTTGCCTCCGGTTTGTGGGAGAAGTCGTAGATGTAGCAGGTGCCATATTCCGTCCTACATATGCGGTCACATGTCTCTGAGAATTGACGGGGGGTCTGGGTTGGGGATGAGAAACAGAGGGAGATTGATTTCTTCGCACTAAGGCCGAATTTCTTGGAGGCCTTGACGGAGCAGAGGCAGACGATCGACGAGCGGTTCCAGCACTAGCCTGGGAGGTGTCAGGAAGACCGGGAACAAACCCCTCAAGCGCGGCTTGGATAGCATTCAGGGTGCTCGTCCGCTTCGGCCTGCTAGCATTAGGCTTGCTGCTCTGGGCGCCGGAAGAGGGCCCAGTACCCAGAGCAGCGCCGGTAGCAGTGGAACTAGAAGCGCTAGAGGTAGACCCGTTCCTCTCCACAGAAATATTTGGCGGAAGAGGTATTGCCGGTATAGCATTACGCACTACATTCTGTGGCACCTGGGATAGCCCTCCATTCGGATGGCTTGTAGATCCACGCAGCTGTGCAGCAAGCTCTTGAGCGCCAGGAAATAGGTACGAGCCGCCTCCGATGACCGAAATTTCGGGGAGCCCATCGTCGTCTTCGACGGTCGACAAACCTTGGCTCGGTTCGTGAGTCGTCTTCTGTCTCTTTGGCGGCGGAGGCAGACCGGGGGGTGGCGCGTCGGCTGGACGGCGCTCGCCTACGGTCTGCTGGTGGGCGGGAAGTTGTTGTTGTGCCTCCTTGTACTGCTTCTCCGCCTGATCGAGAATAGCGAGCGTCGTGTCATCGAGAATTAGGTCGTCGTCGTCGTCGAAGTATTCGTCCTGGTCCATGGGCCTTTAGCAGAGCATCGAAGAGAAAGTGCATGGGGGCGAGAGCCAACTTAAGCGCAGGAGCGCGACGCGCGGAACGCGACAGCAAGCGCCTGCGGGAGCACCGCGACGCGTCGTGTGTCTGGAAATGTGGCGGCACGAAGTCCGCGATTTGCACGAAAACAAGGCTCGATTGCATACAGAAAACATAACGACAGCGTATGAAGGCATATTCTATAGGTCCGGAACAAGGCTTGAGCCGACCCCACAGCCTACTACACAACCCGAAAGAGTTGTCCAACAGCCGTAGCACGAATGCGGCTTGCGGGCACGGACACGGCGCGGGCCGTGTAGAAGGATAGGCTGAAGCGGTACGACAAGGCATGCCTCCGTCGCGGCCTGCCAGACACTGAGTCATACCGAAAAGGAGCCGTTTCAGCTACCAGTCGTGACGTGAGGTTCTAACCCTCACTAATGCTGTGGTGACAGCGACGAGGATCCACCGGAAAGGGAGAGCACAAGCTAGAAGGATGGTCCTTCTTTCGGTGCGGAGTAGGGTTTGCTGCACGCGTCGGGCTAGCCTGCAAGGCGAATCTTGATAGGTCCCTGACGATTACGGGCTGCCAGCGCTGTACAATGATAAGTACCATGCAAGATGAGATGATCGTTGCGACTGACCTTTGAGCTCCTCGGCTTCTTCACGCTGCTCGTAGTCAAGTACCAGTTTCTTCAAGTGCTGTTGTTCTACTTTGTCTTGCATTTGAGCGGTGCGCGTTTGTACGGCCAGCGTGGACTCCGCCGGGATAGCGATTTGACGCGTCTGCCCCCAGGTTAACGTTGTCCTCTGTAGACCATAAACGCCGGTGGCTTACCTGCGGCTTGTTGCCCCTCTTCGTGAACAACGTGAATTTCATCACGCCTGCATCTTCGCTCGCCTCCCCAGCAACACCTTCACCGTCTTCGTCGAACTCTTCGTTCCTCTTTTTCCGTACTACTGGGGGTGGCAACGCGGTGTCCCAAAGAGCAAGTGCGGTCTTCTTGTCGATTTTTCTGGATTCTGCTGAAGTGTCGGTAACAAGTTTCGCCAGCTCCTTCGCAAAGTCCGCATCATCCTCTTCGGTAGGACCCACAAATTCTTGGTTGGACTTAAGCAGGACGGCCTCGGGAGACGGAGCCCGTTCATCGATCTGATCGCCTTTGAACAAATAAGACGTTGCCGTTGATCCGAGAGACATACCGGTGAATCAAGTTGGCCTTGTTCGTCTTCATCGTCTTCATCCCTTTCTCCCCTTCCCTTCTCGTCATCATCGTCATCGCCGCTTTCCTCTCCACTATCATCTCCGCCGTCTCCGGCAATGACTACCCACTTCATTAGCCACTAGACGCGCGCAACCACGCGAGCCCAACGTACCACTGGCGTTCTGATAAATTACAGAGAACATCTCGTCCACAGCTACCACGGCTTCGTCATAGCTCTTATACATCGACAACTTCGGCCGTACGGCCTATTTATGTACCGACAGTTAGCATCTCTTATGAATGTAAGATTAAATAAACATACCTCGAGGGAATCACTCAACATGAAATCTACGTCCATGGGCAGCGGCCCCTTGGATAGAATGTAGAGCTGGAAAAATGTGAGGAAGTTGTCGAGCTTCTTCTGCTGGGACCCGCGGTCGAAGCACATCCCGCATGTGTCCAAAAGGACGCACACCAGCCGGATGCGGAAAAAATCGTCGGGCATATCGATCGGCGACGGTTGGCCAGGCGTCGGCCTCCCCTCGGCTAACGTACCTTCAACTCAGTACGTATATTCTGCATAAAAGAGGAATGCGTACGATGGCCAAATGTCACAAGCGTCCAGAGCGTGTCGAAGATGATACTGCTACTGACGAGTCTGTATATATACAGCTCCCCGAGGAACTTGATGGATGCGATCCGGCGCTGGTTCATGCTGTACATGTTCGTCTCTAGCCCGCGTCGGATGTCCTCGAGGACCTGGTCGACAACCCCGATTGAGAATGCGGGGTGGTATCGTTGCAGATCGTACGTGAGCATCGCGAGCAGCGATATGTGCCCATATTTGATCTTCCATGGTTTCGTGAACACTTTGTGCAGCGTGCGTAGGACGAGTGTGTCGCCCCAATCGAGCTTTCGTAGGAGCCGGAGGACCTTGTCGATAGTCTTCTTGGTGAGAACGTCGTAAATCAGGTGGCGGATGAAGAGTTCCATTGGCGTGCGCTCCTTGACCTGACGGGCTGTACGCTCAGGAGGGTTACACTGGAGTCCGATCAGCCGATATTCCGAAGT
The DNA here is from genome assembly GCA_001302255.2 of Trametes hirsuta. Lineage (NCBI taxonomy): Eukaryota > Fungi > Basidiomycota > Agaricomycetes > Polyporales > Polyporaceae > Trametes > Trametes hirsuta. The sequence goes on from CP019378.1 coordinate 2,788,048, forward strand.
ACCCTGAGGGATGAAATACCTGATAGTATGCGTTCTCTAGCAGAAGCAGTTGCCGTTGATCGAGATGAACCATACTTTGCTTGCGACGCATGAGTTCGATCTAATCTGTGTTAGTTTGAGCGTACTGCTAAACTTTCAACACACTTACCATCTTGGCGAAGGGTACCCTAGTGTCGTCGCTACGTAACAAGAAGCGCCCACATCCCTCGAGCAATAGTGCAAGATTCTCTACGTTCGTCCCAGAAAAATCGTCGAGGCACACCTTGAACATGTGCAGGATGACATGGGCAGGAACGACGCGAAACTTCGTCAGATTCGATAAGAAAGTGGCGTTTCGCAGTCGGACTTCGGCGAGCTCTTTAACAACGTTCTTCTTGCGCTGCAGATAACGGAACTCCTCGTCCAGCTGCAAGGAACGTCAGCATACTCGACACACCAGTTTTAAACTTACGTACCATTGCGACTATATCACTCCCGACGTCGGGCATGTAGCGGTTCAGGATAGCGATCAACCGGGAGTAATGAGGCAGAAGGTCCGTGCGGCTCTTCGGCACTTGGCCCATGAACTACGCAAACATTTCTCAGACGTTCACCCTTGCCACTAGCAACCCTTTCTTCACTAACCTTCACGAGGCGCTTCCTCGCTGCCTTCGAGTTGAGGAAAGCGAAATCCACTGCTGCCTGATCAATCATTGAACGGTTGGTCGCATCTGGAAGGCGCGCCAAAAGTGCGGTAAGAAGCTGCGAAGGCCCCTGAGGAGCCAACTGGGGCGTATTGGAAGGAGACTCCTTGGGAGTCCCGGTAGTCGGCGTAGGTGCACTTGGACAGCCGTCAGCGACACCAGCGAGCCAGGAACTATGAAACCCAACTCGTCCGCATCCACGTCTGCACCCTCGTCCGCAGCGCCTTGTCGCTTCTTACCAGTCTCGTCTCCGGCGGCTTGGCCGTCTTCATCGATTTTCATTTCGGCGAGCTCCTCCTCTAATTTTCGGAACTCCTCCTCGACCATCTCCTTTTCCATACGCTCTTTCTCCTCACCATCAGACGTATGCAAGTCAGCATCGCTCTCAAGTCCGAGCACACTGCGAGGAACATAATCCTTAAGGTCCGGGATTTCTTCGAAGAAACGGCGTTCCTCTTCGTCTTCCCACTTCCCTCCGGCGGTCGTAACATCTTCCGAGTCAGCGCCTAAGAGGTTAGAGCCGGTGTTTAAACCGATCTGGATCGATTCGGTCTTCTGAGTGGCAGTCTTGAGGGTAGGCATAGGGAGGTACAGCAACTCCGAAAGGCTAGAGATGGGGCGTCAGTGCGATGCTATATATTAAAGAATAAGGAGATAGACCTTTGACAACTTGCGAGCAATTTCTCGTAACTTTTCGTCATCTTCTCGTATGCTTGCTGACGGTCCTCAAATATCTCCCCGGAGCGGATATATGCCTCATGGTTGCGTCTATCTTGCTCTTGTAGTCGCTGACACGCTCTTCAGGACAATATACGCACGAAATGTACTCAAAATACTCACATTATGCTCGATGACCAGCTTCTTGGAGACACTATCGAAGTAACCTTCACACATCTTCTTGAAGCGATCCCGGATCTCCTTCTCTACAAGCTCTTCGTCCTCGTTGATCAAGACAGGAAATGTCCCGTTCACATGCGAAGCCTCTTCACTGGTGGCGTCAGATAGAGTGCCAGGCTCCGAAGCCGCAGGAATCTGTTTGGATGAGGTTGGGGGGACAAGGCCTAGGTACGGCCGAGAGAACGACTTGAGGAAGACTAGGAGAAGCGGAAGAGAGGATAGGGACGGGTCGTTCGATAGCTGGCGGGTATACTAGTGTGAGTCGGTGGGCACGTATGGGCGAACGATGCGCATACCAAGTCGCGTACGGCCTTCATAATCCATTCTGCACCACTTCTATCCACTGCATCCCTGATGATCCCGACGAGTGCGAGCTCTGCCGATACACGGAGAACGGGGCGCTGGCGTGACACCCGGGTGGAGTCCTCTTTCTCCCTCTGTTCGGCTGACAATGCAGCCAGGGATGCCCGGGAGGGGGCAGCAAGCGCCGCGGATAGGGAAGACACTAATGCGGGGGTGAAAGTCTTGGGGAAGCGGCGGTGCAAAGCCGAAATAATCTACACATGGCCTGGTTCGGTAAGTCAATCAAGCAGGGCTGCAGGTTGCGCACCTCAACTGCGCTCCAGACATCCTTCTCCGTTTTGCACCTAGAGATTCCCTCAACCACAGAGCCGACGATTTCATCCACATACTTCTCGAGGGACAGGGAGTCGATATCCTTGAAAATCTGGTCGTGGTTCTCCGCCCCGAGGGACTGCCGCATGCGCTTGATGAGGGCTGTATGCCTCTTGAGAGAGGAGTCAAGCGCTTTCAAAGGCTCTGGGATGCTCGCAGTTCAACCCAATACGATACAGTAACACGAGGATCATAAAACTCGCGTACCTTTCCCCGCCTCCGTAATGTTCAGCTCCTTCAGGGTCGCCCTCTTAGCTCGGCGAGTCTGCTCTTCGTCGGCCTTAGTCTGTGCAGCACCATTTGTAGCCACATCCATTTCTGTATGATACTTAGCGGATATACGGTAGAGTGCAGAGGCAGTTACATGAGAGTTTGTGTCCAAGACGGGACCGCGCCCCAGGACTCAGTACTCAGGAGCGCCCTCGGGCCCGACGCGGCTTGCTTCGCACCACCACCATCTCTAGCTTCGAATATCAACCTGCTTGCACGGCATAACCTCAATTCTCAGGAAAACATATTTGCCAATAGTCTGGAATGCTTCGAATCATCATTGAAAGCGGCGTTTTTGGGTCGGAGTACGCGACCACTGCGAGCTATGGTGGTTCAGTACGCCTTAGACATACGCCACAAGCGCGAACCCGCACCTCCTATGTGCCAGACATGCGTTCGACGGGATTGCGGTGCGGAAATCGCCCGGAGACCCCGCTGTCGCCCATTTTTCTCCGCGTGTATAGGCCTAAACGTGACCTTTGCGATGTCTCTGGCTACACGCACAGGATGTCAAAATAGTCAAAGCCACACTCTCCCGACCCGCCCCTTCCACATTATCTGTAGCTCGTCAGGGAATACGCGTGTACGGTTCACTCTTGCCCTTACACACCCAATTATCGACCAGAACTACTCACCTCAAACGTATGCGACCCGCCAACCAGCAGATTCCCAGGATCCGCCGAACATCACTATCGCTCTGAAAGTGTCTACACGAGTTTGTCATTGTAACCTTCTGTCGGTCCAGTGTGTATTACGGGCCTTTAGCTCCAACGTCGGCCCATGCCAGACTAGCTTACTAGCCAATATGTCCACTAATATTCAACGTCGTCTTTATTAGAATCGACTGCGACTGTTACTTCAGACGTGATCCCTTGTCGGACTTTTCCTAAACGTCATCGGCAGGGCTGCCGACGCAAGTCAAATCTTCGCGAGAATTTTTTGCCCTCCTGATGCCTCGAGAGGGCCTCGCGAGGCCTCTCGAGGCCTCCCGATCAGCCCAAATTTGCCGCAAACTTGCCTCTAGAAGGCCTCCAGATGCCCTCTCGAGGGAAAAGGCCTCCCGAGGACCCTTAGATTTTTCCGACACTAGCCCCATCTACAGCGTGCCGGACATAGTCTCAGCGTGCACTGCACAGTGCATACTATCCCGACCGGCAATACGAGGATATCGCTTCAACTTGTGTGCGGAGGACGTAAGTACGCTTTGCGGTCGAATGGGGTTGCCAAATTGACAAGTGGCGTATGCAGGCACTAGAGCAATCGAGGTATACCTCCCAGTAACTTCTAAGCCTTCATACAGCACACCTCCCGGAAATTTCGCGGGAAGTAATGAAGAAACCTAGAACCAACATAGAACACCCATGGTTCTGAACCAATGCGAACTTAGCCCTCCCGTCAAAGCATCACAAAGGTACGTAAAAGTCGGTGCTTTGAAGTTCGTGAGTTGCGCGGCGGATTGATGCGGCCTCACACCGAACTCGTAAGCTCCTATGACATATCACTTGCTTTGAGGCACGGCCGTACGGACACTCGCCGAACTTCTGACGCCCCACACTCGGTCTTCGCTTTCACGTACACAGCCTGCTCCAGTGTAGCGAACGCTCCTGTGGGGTAGGATAAAAGGACACGGCAAGGATGGCGAAACCCTATACCGCCATTGGTTACACCTTTTTACGCCGAACACCACACTTACGAACTGTGTCTAGAGTGATCACACATTCCTTGCACTCGACTTCCTTGCCTTCTAAACAATGCTTCCTTTCGACGTCCTCGGGGTGCTCCTTGCAGGCGTAACCTATCTCGTCTGGCGCCTCTATCGTTTCTTGAACTTCGTGTATGGAACACCTCTCCGCGTACTTCCTGGCCCGCCGGTCCCGAGCTGGGTGTACGGCAATATGCAAGAATTTGCCGACGTAGAGAATACTGCCCTGCCCGACCAGTGGTTCGAGGAATTCGGAAGGCATTTCGTGGACCGTGATTTCTTCATGGTACGCGCTGCTTTTGTACCACGCAATTTCTTTTCCACTGACGACAGAGTTGGTTGCACAGGCTCCCCGGCTGTGGACACTCGACCCACGCGCCATACACCATGTTTTAACGCATTCCGTCGATTACCCTAGTCCACCCGAGCGCCGTGAAGCGCTCCTCGAAGTTGTGGGGAGAGGTTCGTGAGAACTCACCTCTCGATCTTCATCTCACGATAACATATGTCGTCCTTAGGCCTCCTATTTGTCCAAGGTAAGCAGTTTCCCAGTTCCCTTAAGAAATTCAATTCAAAGGTAGCACCGTACGCAATTGCAGGCGAGGAACATCGACTACAGGTAATTAGCAGCCGCCTTCGTGCGTGTCAAAATAGTTGACCCCTGTCTTGCCACGACCCAGAGAAGGATTTTGGTTGGTTTACTAGCATTCCTCTGTGGGATCTCACTCATACTTTCGGATAGAACCCGGCTTTTGGACCGTCACAAGTCCGTGACCTCACCGAGATTTTTGTTAGAAAGTCTATCGAGGTATGTCCATTTGTTCGACATGAAACCATGATCGCAACATGACACGTTGTGCAGCTCCGCAATGTTTGGCTCGCGGCTACCGGTCGGTCGGGCACTGCGCGATTGAACGTGAGCAAGGACCTAAGCAGAACGACGCTTGACATCATCGGCTTAGCAGGTACGATCCTGTATAACTGGAATCTTTTGAACTTATTGAAAATGATAACTCTGTTCTTAGGCTTTGGATACGACTTCAAAGCCCTATCCGCCTCTAACGAGCCCAACGAGTTGATTTCTGCCTTCCGGAAGCTCCACTCGTCTCAGCCGCCTATGTCTTCGATCAAGATGTTTTTGAGGTTCTCGTTCCCATTTCTCAAGTTCATGGTATGCGTAACAACTCCTTCGCCTTCCCGATGGCTCACACGATCTGCATCATGCCTGCCTCAATTTAGCCAGGACGGATGAGCAAAACTATCAAGGAGCCGTCAGCGGTAATGCAGCGCATCGGCTCGCAAATTGTAGCGGAGAAGAAGGCTGCTATCATGCGCGAGGCATCGGAAAAGAAACTCGCTGAAGTTGGACGCAAGGACCTTCAAGATCGCGACATCCTTACCCTGCTCATGAAGGCCAACGTGGCGAAGGACATTCCGGAGCATCAAAGACTCTCCGACGCCGCCGTCGTAAGCCGTACGTCCATTATTTTACCCCTCTTTGCCCCCACTTAATAAAAGGCCGTCTTATAGAGATTCCGACGTGAGTCTCTGGCATTCGCTCAAGATGATTCAACTCACACATCATACTTGTTCCAGACTTCTCACCGCGGGACACGAAACAACAAGCACCTCGACGACGTGGGCCTTGTATGCCCTGTGCAAGCAACCCGCCATCCAACAGAAGCTCCGCGAAGAACTGTTGTCTGTACCAACCGACACACCGACCATGGACGAACTTTCGGCGCTCCCGTATCTAGACAACGTCGTGCGTGAGACGCTTCGTTTATACTCCCCCGTTACGATGTTGGTGCGCGAGGCTCGGCATGATGATGCCTTGCCTCTAAGCCAGCCTTTCGTTGATCGTTTCGGCAATGTACACAACGAGATCCGGTGGGTGCGGTGCGTGTGCTCATTCAGCATCTGTCTGACTACTCTATAGTGTCGCGAAGGGGAACAAGGTCGTCTTACCCATACTAGCGTTGCATCGTTCGAAGGAAATATGGGGTGAAGATGCTTCGGAATTTAGGTATGACGCTATCGTTTGTATGATTCCGAGACTATGGATGCTGACTTTAACTACATGAAGGCCTGAACGTTGGGAGCGACCTCCCGAGGCAATCTCCGCGGTCCCGGGCGTATGGGGGCATCTACTCACCTTCATCGGCGGTCCGCGCGCGTGCATCGGTTACCGATTTGCCCTCATCGAGTGCGTTCAAACCTTATAAACTACGCTGTGTTACCCCTAGCTGACCGCTTCGTCCCAGGTTCAAGGCACTTCTGTTCACGCTGATCCGCACCTTCGAGTTTGAGCTTGCTGTCGCGGCGGACGATATCCTCATCGAGTCGTCCCGTTTGCAGCGCCCGAAGCTGCGTAGCGCACCCGAGCAGGGCTTCCAACTTCCACTACTGCTCAAGCCATATAAGGCTATATAGGGTCTTTGGTAGCGTGTTTTGTGGACTAGCTATCACGGCCTGAATTTTAGCTCTACGCTCCTTAACCGTTTGTTCTAATCCCACGAGGCTCTCAGTCGGGGTGCCGCATATATGATACACCACTCAGTCATCGAACTTCGCGAACACGCAACGGATTGTCTACATGTATGTACCAGTGTGCCGACGACATGGGTAAAATATGAGGTGTAGGGGCCGAAATTCACCTAATAATTGCTGATGCAGCCGTCTGGATACGAGGACCAACTTCGTTGATTGAGCCTACAACGTAGTATTAATAAATGAGCAACAGCTCAGCCAGCAATAACGGCAGCTAAAGTTATCTTGTGGGCCCGCCAACCAATGACTCAGTATCCCTGATTTCCGGGGATCATCGATCGTTCAAACATATTGAGTATATCATGGCATGGGCTAGGTTAATTGCAATCACGAAGCTTTACAGAAGAGCATACACGATCTCTGCACATAAAAGGGGCGAATAATGTCCTTCATGAACTGTAAACTCACGGAATCCTAATTAGCCCATTCGCACTGCCTTCTCGGTACTCTCCGTGGAGCCAGCCTGAGCCCGTCTTCAATTAGCATGTTCTTGGTCGGTAGGGAGACCCAGTCGTTCAGAGATCCACGTCTGCAACTCGGCGTTGACTTTCTCGGGTTCCTCGAGGTGAACCCAGTGCCCAGTGCCCAACTCCACGAAGTGCGAAAAGGGGGCGAATTCCGCTATGGTTGCTATTCCGTCGATCGGGGGGTTGACCACATCGTCCTGAGCAGCGACGAACAGAACTGGCTTATTGATCACCCAGTCCTCCGGTGGGATCTCTACGAACGTGGCGAAACAGCATTAGAAGTGATACGAGATGCTGGTGAGTAGCTGTGAGAACGCACTCCTGTCGTCTTCGACATTCAGATTGCGTACAGCAACTTTGAAGTAGTTGAAGTACGAGTTGAAGTCAGCGTTGTTCCGTAATTCTTCGTGCACCTGAGCAAATTCCTATAGAACGAAGGTGAATTTTTGGGGGCGCGATGTGTCGTGGATACTCACCCATTGGTTCATGTACGGGGGTTTCACGCTTTGGCTCCGTTGCAGCATCCAGCGCTGCGTCTTGCCGACGGGAGTGAGCCATGTGAGCCACAGCTGGGGAAACGCCGGGTACATGAGATTCACAAAGTTGAACGTCTACGCGGAAGAGGTTTTGGTAAGCAGCTTTGAACATTCGCGCAGCCGTCAAATGCGTAGCTCGGCAAGAGACTTACGCTGGCTTTGCACTGGCCAGGTGCAACCTCAGTATCGAAGTACTTCCAGAATCCGTACCGGCCATCGCCGGTGGTGGCGATAAGACGCTCAATGACTTCGTCAATATCTTGCGGCTCAACCTGGGGCGGGAAGTATGGTACGGCGAGGAAAGAGAATCCGAGGAAGCGATCTTCAAATGAATTCGCCAAGCGCGACAGCACAAGAGAACCCCTGCAGCACGCAGAGCAATTGGATCAGCCCCTGGCATGGCTGTCGAACTCGAAATTCACATACCAACCATGGGATATTCCAACAACCTTCGGGAGACCTTCGGCATCGAGCAACTCGATAAGATCTTGTGCAATCGAGGCAGTGCGGAACGCGTCCGGGTCTTCGGGCTTGGACGTGCCACCAGCACCAAGGAGGTCAGGTGCGAGGATTCCGTAGCCGAGGTCTCCAAAATATTCGATCTGCTTACGCCAATCGAAGGACGTCGAAGGAAATCCGTGCAGAAAGAATAGAGTAGGTTTGTCGCCCTGCGCACGGAAATACTGATAACAGTATTCAAAGCCGTGCGAGACCGTCAGGAGCTTGCTGTTGTCTGGGTTCATTGATACAGTGGTTTCTGGGTTGTGAGTGAGCTATGGGCACTGCCATCCAGACGGGCACCCACGTATTTATACGCCCCTCTGCCAAGACAGAACGAGTTGACTGTCATTCTATAAAAGGGGGAGGCAGGTGAAAAAACGAAAAACTAGTAGGTATGTTACCGAGCACTTGAAGCACACGTGCGATACATACGTTCAAGGGGTCAATTTACCAAACTCCATGTCCTAGGCCGCTCGATCCCCATCCTCGAGAAATTAACCGAGTGTTGCTCTGCGAAGCAAATCCTGTAAAGGAACTTTAGCCAACTTTTTCGTTCTTTACGTGTAACTGAATGCCTCACACGTACATTATAGAACAGATGTGGAAGACGTACGTTTACCCCGGGCCCACCGTGCTTGTACGTCTTCACAGACATTTCGACACACGGGGCCTGTCACATTGGAGACAATATTCGTTGGTATGCTTCACTAGAGGGATGGAACTGCGTACAACCGAGCGGAACGAGCTAGAGAAGCCAAACGGGGTCTTGGGAAGACAGTGTTAACACTGACGCTACTAGTACTCGCGATCGTATGTATGCATCCGGGTATTGCCGACATCGCCAGTGAGTCGTCACAGCGTCGAAGGATACGTAGACGCTCATCCCAAATCGAGGTCAAGTCCGGCAGACAACCACGACTGCTGCTCCCGCTAGCCAAGGAAAAGCGCACCTTTCTACTTGTTACCACTACCTGTCGCTCTGTGATCTTGTTCGTCTAACAGCTGCGGTTCGGTTCGTCCCACAGGTACAATCCTGATCGTCCTAAATTCAAGTTCCGCGATATTATCATCCATGCTACCAGCCGTTAAAACATAGGTTCTGACTGCACACGAAGCGGGATCAGCTTTCTTATGTAGCAGAGTCCTGCTTTGCTAACCTCCACTACGTTCAACGCAACCACCGGCCCTTCCTAGTCGTCCAGCACTCCCGCGCTTTTGAACCACGTCTCTGGCCGGGACCTAATTCAAACTACGGCCCGCATATGACCTGTGACGTGGTGAGGCCGTCTCCTGTGCGCTGCTACGGCGGACATCCTCCGTATATTGACCCCTTGCCTACTTAGTTGATGATCATCCGCCGCGGTCACCTGGCCTGCATTGTAATCCCCTCTCAATGATCTCATCGGCGAAATGCCCCTGCTGGCGATCAACGGGACATAAGGCATCGGAGCACACCGCATCCCCAAGCTGGTCAGAAGCGCGCACACCTCGCTGCTTCCCAACTTTATATGCGTCCCTCGGCGTCGAGCTAACAACTCGGCTGGAGCCAGAGCGTACCCGACGTTGGTCCGAAAATGCCTCTAGCAACCCGCGCCAAGCACATGCATAGACACCGGCGGTTCCGTTACATCTCCTTCACGGCGTCCGCCCATACATGGGCCCTATACGTTACGCTGACAGCACCGCTCAACTCTTCGCGCTAGTCACGCGGGGTGCTTCTGTGTGCCCGAACTCCAGATGTTGACTTTGACGGAGCGTCAGCCCCGCTTCCGCGCGGCCCGTCTCATCTCGAGCAATTCTTTCGCGGGGGCATTGTCGGACAGTGTTGCGCGCCGGGTGTACCATGCGTTGTGTGCCCAGTTCTATAAAACTGTAGAGGACGGCGGGCCTGCTCCTTGGAGGACCTCCATCTCATAGGATGCAGCTCTTCACTGCGGTCCAGCTAAGCATTGCCCTCGCCCTTGCGGGCATTGCCCACGCCCAATCTGCTGAGTGGGGTACGTTCAAAGCCCATGAGTATTAAATGTTGATCACTATGGCTAAGTATTGTGTGCATTAGGCCAGTGCGGAGGTATCGGTTGGAGGGGTGCCACCAGTAAGTCACCTCCATATGAACTATACCACACCCTTCGCTCACTTGAACCCGTTTATAGCCTGCGTTTCCGGAACAGTGTGCACCGTCATCAATGACTACTACTCGTACGTTCCATGTTTCATATGTTTCCCTATTTGTTAATAATCGTCTTCTAGGCAATGTCTGCCTGGTGCTGCCGTTCCGGCTCCCACTAGCGCTCCCGCTACCAGCGCCCCAGCTACGACCCCCAACCCTCCCGCCTCGTCTACCGGCGCCCCCGCCCCTACACCCTCTGGCCCGTCCGCGTCGTGCTCAACTCCCGCAACCATCCCCGGCTACAGCAACGCCAAACTCCCGAACCCCTTCCTCTTTGATGACGGCACGCCCGTGAAAACCGCCGCCGATTGGGAGTGTCGTAGTGCACAGATCAAGGCCCTCATCGAAGGCTACGAGGCCGGCGCTCTGCCTCCTAAGCCGTCATCCGTGTCCGCCCAGTTCACCCAGTCCGGCACGAAGGGCACGCTCTCGATCACCGTGAGCAACGGTGGCTCGTCCATCAACTTCGCGCCCACGATCACCTTCCCGTCTGGCACCCCACCTGAGGGCGGATGGCCGCTCGTCATCGCGTACGACTCGCTCAGCATCCCAGTCCCCGCCGGGGTAAGCACCACACCGACACAGCAGCCTCAGTTCCCATAGCTCATGCTCCATCACAGATCGCGACGATGATCTACTCCAACTCGGCGATGGCGCAGCAGAACGACGCGACGACGAGCCGCGGCGTCGGCCTCTTCTACAACCTCTACGGAAAGAGCGCCACCGCGAGCGCGATGACCGCCTGGGCATGGGGCGTAAGCCGCATCCTCGACGCGCTCGAGCAAACGCCCGGCGCACACATCAACCCACAGCGCGTCGCGGTCACCGGCTGCTCGCGCGACGGCAAGGGCGCCCTCACCGCGGGCGCGCTCGAGCCGCGCATCGCGCTCACGATCCCGCAGGAGTCCGGCTCGGGCGGCGACGCGTGCTGGCGGCTCTCCAAGTACGAGCAGGACCAGGGCTCGTCCGTGCAGACCGCGACGGAGATCGTGACCGAGAACGTGTGGTTCTCGCAGAACTTTGCGAGCTTCGTCAACGACCTCAGCGAGCTCCCGTTCGACCACCACCTCCTCGCTGCGCTCGTCGCGCCGCGCCCGATGATCTCGTTCGAGAACACGGACTACGTGTGGCTGAGCCCGCTCAGCTCGTTCGGGTGCATGACCGCGGCGCACACCGTGTGGGAGGCGTTGGGGGTGCCGGACTTGCACGGGTTCGAGCAGGTCGGCGGGCACGCGCACTGCGCGTGGCCGGCGCAGCTCACGCCCCAGCTCGACGCGTTCTTCAACCGGTTCCTCCTCGGGCAGAACGTCAGCACGAGCTTCTTCGATTCGAACAAGGTCTTCAACGGCGTCAGCTGGAACGCGGCGCAGTGGATCGACTGGACCACCCCCACGCTCAACTGAGTAAAGCGGTGAGCCTAATAATTGTGACCGCGTGGTATGACGATCGGCTCACCCATGGCTAGGCTAGCTTCGAACTGATGAGGTCGTTCGACATACGGAAGTTGTTGGGCTACACATGCGCGAGTGCGCATGTAACATACGTTTCAATGACGACCCTCCGACTAGCACCCGAAGTTTCCTCCGAAACACATGGAATTATCGTTGTCATTGACGCGTTGCACAAGCCCGTCCAAATGAGCCTCCAAACTAAAAATCCGTATAAATAAGTAGATCATATAACGCTCTAAGCTTCTCCCGCGTCTTTCTTGCATCATACACGCTCGAGCTCGAACCGAGGTTCGTTGCCGCTTTAGTATCACCACATACCTATAGCACACGTATCCGCGTCCGCCATCCAAGTCCCAACGGCGTCCAAAAACGCAGGACCGAAAAAAGCACGATAGCAGCGCAGAGACGCCTACGACGACTCAGACTCGCCGTAGACCTGCTTAGCGTTCTCCGCGAACACGGCGTCGATCGCGTCCTGCTCGACGCCGAGCTCCGCAAACGACTCCCGCGCGAGCTCGAACCAGTCGCCCGCCCTCGACACGGGCGACGCGGACGTGAGCGGTGCCGCAGGCGACGAGCCGAACAGGATGCGCTGGAAGCCGAACGCTTCTACCGCGGGCCCGACTGTGAACGCCTCAGTACGGCTGAACGTACGCGCGCGATACGAAGGGGGATGGGATACGCACTGTACATCTTGATGCGCCTCTTCCACTCCTTTGCCTCCTTCGACTCGAGCCGCGCCGCCTTCTCGCGCTCCTCCTCCGAGCGCGCGTCGCCCTCGCCCTCTGCCGGGGGCGCGGGCGGCGGCGTCGGGGGCGTCGGGGCGCCCCACGCGGGCGGGAGGAAGTTGACGAAGAGGTTGGCGAAGAGCGAGAGCGACGCGGTGCGGCCTTGGTAGCTGCGGTACACGGGGTGCGTGAGCAGCTTCACGATCGGCAGCGCGAGGCTGTCCGGGGGCGGGAGGATGTTCGCTGTGGGAAGGGAGAGAGAGGTGTTAGTACTGTTGGCGATGGGGGGCAGAGTGAAGAAGCGGTTCGCGAAAATGGAGGTGCGCGGTGTGGGGGGTAGGTCGAGCTGATGAGACGAGGAGACGCGCGCGGTAGGATATGCAAGTGCTCCACGATTGATAACGCTAGAACGCTGCAGCAAGGCGGGCGGTTTATGGAGCGCGCTATCCTTCCGGTGTTCTAAACCATCGCGCGCATTTCGCTTCGGCAATCGGCATCGAAGATACGATTGGCACCCTGCTCGTGTTTAAGGTGCACCAGCAGAGGCCGAGGACAAGCGGCCGGCGAACAATCGCATAATACAACGTTTCTGCCTTTAGACCGCCCCCCCGAATGCATTAAGAGGACTAGCGAATGCCGGAGGTGGACGATTCAGCACGTAAAGCGCTCCGAGCCGATACCTTCACGAGAGCTAGCGCCAGGTTCCCTGGAAGTGTCTTCGCTATGTATGGGGGTCACCACGCCGGAATGGCGCCCTGCTCGGGTACCAATGGCGCGGTGATTCCGACATCGGGCGGCACCTCTTACTGAACAAGTTGGCAGCTTCTGCCTGCGGAATGACAGCACCGGCAGGAACGGGATCGCCCCGGGATCTTACCCCGCCTCCGTAAGACGCGACGGTGCAAACCGGCCGCATATACACAGCAGAGGCGAGGACGGCTCAAATATAGAAGACACGCACAGAGAATAATCTTGCCCTTGGCGTCAGGGCTGGCAGTCGTCCTCGCGAGGAGCTCTTCCAGCGAATCCCAGCCGCTTTCTTGCTGCAGATCGCTCTGGACATCGATGTTGACGGTGAGCCCTTGTGTCGAGGCCCAGGTGAGTGCCTCGATCGCTGCTGGTGACGACTCCTTGAACGTGGTGGAGAGCACGATTGAGGGTTTTGACGAGCTCGCGTTGGCGAGGTACGACGGTGGCGAGCTAGGGGCACCATCCTCGAGCACGAACGGTACTGCAATCGCGAGCACGGGTGTGGACGAGCTGGATGCGCTGGACTGGACCCTGCAGGCTCGCGAGTCAGCAGGAGTGAATTGACGACGTGATCTGCGCAGCACCGCCGCCTCGGAGCGCGAGCAGGCGAGCAAGCTGATCTAAGCGAGCGAACGGACGCACTCTTGGACGACCTTCTCCACCTCCGCCTGCGGCACGCCGTGCAGCGAGAGCACGACGCCGCGGGTCTTGCCGCCGAAGCTCTGGCCGACTTGGGACTGCCAGTTCGCGAGGTCGCCGTTGGGGGCGATGACGTGCGCGTCGATGATCTCCTCCGGCTGGAGGGTGCTCGGGCTGGGCGCGAGGGGGAACCTGTCGGAGGTGCCGGTGTTGGGTGGGGAGAAGGCGGAGAGGGGGAGCTTGGGGAGCTCCTTGGGGCCCTTGCGGCGCGCGCCGACACTGATGCCGGGCGACTTGGGGGTGGGGGGCAGCGTCGCGGTGCTCATCGTGGTCGTCGTGGTCGGTGTGTACGGGTGAGTGGTGGTTTCTATGCGCCGGTGTGGGAGTAGCGTTGGCGACGGGTGGCGGGCGGCGGTGGAGGAAGAGGGGTGGAGAAGAGACTGGAGAGAGGAGGACCTTATGAACGGCGGTGCGATCCATCATGATCATCTCATCAGTCTCTACAGCGCTCGTCTCGTTCTCGACGCTGTTCCTTGCGCCTTCGCCCTGGCCAGCTCCGTCTCCGAGTCCTGCTCCGTCTCAGCCCGCGTCCGCCCCCATCCACACCGCCCGCACATCATGCACTGGTCTCTGGGGCCGCACACAAGTCTATCACCCGGCAGTGCGCGCAGGGGCAGACAGACGCGTCGGCGTTACACCAAATCTAGACATACGGCGAAACTCCACACACGCACACATAGCTTCAGCCTCCCCTGCTCCGACTGTTGGTAGGCCCGCCCCACTCGCCCCGAAAATGGTGCAACGACCGCAGCGCCGTCACGGACTCCATGGCGATCTCATCAGTTCCTGTGCGGCGTTCCCGGCTGGCCAGAATGCCCAACTGACGCAGTTTGCGAACTTAGAGGGCCTCACGTCCCCCGAGCGCGGGTCCTGCACCCGCTTCTCTTCTGTCGTTGCCGGAGACACACAGGTTCGCTTCTTCATTTTCTTCTTGCACTGTCGGCCTCGAGGGTTCCATTGCAGTCGTCGACGACGTCTGATATGGAGTGCTCCGCGGGTGCAACTTGCATGTTGTCCTCCGCGACCTCAACAAAATACGCACACGTGTCGTGATCACAGCGCCCTTCCTCCACTGCATACGCTAGTGTTGTTTGGGGCTATGTACCGTCGGCTATGCCCCCATATTGAACACAACATCCTCGGACCGTGGCACGCAGTCTGTCCCCATGATGCGCTGATTGACCATCGCAGCTCAGCTCAGCACATTGGCATCCTATGATTGGACTTCTGCGACGCCCTCTTTTAGGGTGACCCAGGCCATTTTTACCCATACGTTGGACGTTCGTGCGACTACCACTGGGCAACCGTTTCTTGTCGCATTGAGCTTTCAACAACTATCATGATGGTGGCTTACACTGTCCTACTCACACCGATGGTAGCAGACGCAAAGTGTCATAAGCCAGGCCCGTCTGCCTTTGACGTTCTACACCGCCTCGGCACCCCGACGTGTTCGTGCGTGCTCAAATTCCTCGATCCTGACCGAGAACGCCCCAAGACGAAAACGCTATCAATGATATGTCGAGGCTGTTCGCGCAGGTTGCGCCCGAGAATCGCTCTCCGTGCTTGTCATCTTCCGGGGCTTACCAAGTGTGCGCAATGGGCACTGCGATCTTGAGGCTCCGGTGACGACATTGCGGGAGGATGCCTACCTACCTCTAGTCCACAGCTCCGCCAGGTGGGACAACACCACCGAACCCCTGCATCGTTCATACACGTCAGCATCTCCAAGGCGCACCCCGCCAGCCACCAGCTAAGACGGAAGCGGTCAGAACCCGAACGACGACGCATTAATCGTGTCCTATGCCGACCACCTTGGAGAGTCCCTCGGCATCGAGCACGTCTGCAACGTCGCGCGCGATCAGCGCGAGGCGAAACGCATCGGCGTGACGTCCGTCGGCTTGCCAGTCTCTCCCGAGCCTATGATGTCCGGGACGAGGGGCCCATATTCCTGAGGGCGAAGGTGCGCGACTTAGCGCCTCCAGTCGTACGAGCACGACGGGAAGCCGTGTAGAAGTGGTACGGTGGGCTTTCCTGGGGCGGCGGGCGAGTGGTGGTAGTTGTATGTGAACCCGCGCGAGACTTCAACGTCTTTGTATAGGGAGGGATCCATGTTAGCCCAGGCGGATGTCTGAGCCTACTTCGTGGAGGATGTAGTGAGAGAATCTAGTACTCCGAGAATATGGTCTGTCTTCTCACGTCACTGGCGTCGGGTGGTAGCGGTTAGTAGACGCTGCCATGCAGATCTGACGGAAGCATCGTGGCGCACCTTTACTAGTCGCGCCACTGTGGCCAGTTCACAGTGCACACCGTCGGTATTTTTTGAACCCTTGTAATCGCCCTCGATTCTTGACAGCTAGAGCGACGTTGTGCCCATTCAATTCAGTGTCTTCGTCGGGCTTGAGGTAAGTCGAGTCGCCGGCATATGTGTCGATGTCCATGGAACATCACCGGGGACGTCTTGCTGCGCTGTAAGAAGCATTCCGTTTTCCCGGAGACGCCGCTATAGTACTGATACCCATCAGGCTTTTCTCCTCCTTTCCGCGCCTCGACGTCAATGTCTGAGGATGTGAAGACACTAGAATATACAGATTCTGTGTATGGAGTTAGTCGGCCTGATTCAAGAAAACGCATGGCCAGAACAATGGCTAAAGTTTACGGTCGAGGGGTCTCAAGGCTATAAATGTGGGATGCGCTTGTAGTTCTGTATTGAGACCTCGCGATTAGACAGGATGCTAAAGAAGCAGCGAACCAGAGCTCGGCCAGTTGCTAGAGTAGTAACAAAGCGAGTCGCGACTCACGTCCATGTCTGAGTAGGCCAACTTGGTCGTAGTACCAGTGCACTTGGCCCGTTTGCAGCCCTGACGACGCACAGTTAGAACGGAGAACTTTCACGGCAACGGGACTATAAAATTGCTGGAATGATTCAATGAAGCTCTCGACTAATCTGCTACTAGCCATCACGACCTATGCATATACCGGAAAGATTGCTGGTGTAGGCGCTCAAATTCGTGTGGATGGCGTTCGCGAGCTACGATAGAGCTCCGACTCCGACCGGGTAATACTCCGAGTAGTTGCTTGGCTCAAAGAGTTCAAGTGCCGCTAGGAATTCAATCTCCGGAAGTCGGGCAACACATAAAGAAAGCCCAACTTGTTTGACGAATTGTTAGTCTCCTTGGCGCACAATATGTCTTTAACATCTCCTTTCTGTCTTGGACCCGGCTCGTATTCCATAGTCTTGGCTGTATATGGGGCATGGAATTAGCCAGGGCAGCGTGCCAAATCAAGCAAGACTGATCGCAAGTCAACTAGTGTACAAGGAAAACTGCGCTGTGCAAAGATCACTTGAGGCCGCGGGGTCTAGCATTACTTGTATGGTCGGAGGATTCACGTCCACTGACGCCGCAGAGTGTCTGCCTTTCTGGTCCGTCGTTCTTCCCGCGACGATCTCGTTTGACGTCGTTCACAACGGGTCTTCTGCGACGGATCTAGAGTCGAATTGCTACTGAACACTTGCGTTTGATATATAGTGCCTACACGAGGCGGCGCGCAGATCCTTCAGCAGAGCTGCTCTAGATCCGCTACTCCAACCGCAGCCGTATCGACTTCATCGCGCCTCTCGGTCGGGCACTCTTTTCTCTCTGTATGGGCCTCCAAGCCGAACTTACCACGCTCGGCCGTCTCGTCCTGTGGAAAGCGTGTTCATTCTGGATCTGGGCAGCTGGGGCAGTTACCCACGCTGCAAGCGTTACCCCGGCTCGATGTCCGAACCTTCCCCAAGCGGAAACGTACAAAGGCTCTCCGTCTGGGCCTTGCCGTGTCTATCTGCCGGTTGCAATGTGTCGGCGGACGTTACTCAATCACTGCTGGCAGTAGTACTTTGCGAAAGCCATCTCGATACTTATCGTCCCGGCAGCTCGCCGTGGGCCTTGCGTCCGGGCGCTATACCTACTTACCGTAAACACCTTGCGGCCGGCAAGGGTAGCGAGCGCACATGTCGAACACGTTGTGCGCAGGGTGGCGGGGCGAGCCGCTCCGCCCGCGAGGCATGGCCACCGCTCGGGGATATTAATGCCCGCGAGGTCGACGTCGAGCCTGTCCCAGTGCCATACAAGCACCATTGCCCGTGCCTGTGCTTCGCGCAGCTCCCACAGGCCCACTCTCCGACGAGAGCCACCCACCGTCGTCCGCGTTCCGACTTGGACCTTCCCACTGCCTCCGCCGCTGCTGCCGTTCTCGCCCGTCCGGGAACGCTCTCTATATTGCCAAACTCAAATGCACGCTGACCTGCGGACGACGGACATACTTGATGAGCTGCCCCCCATCCCCATCCCGCCGCCTGACGGCCCCCACCTCCTCCCCCCGACCCCTCCCCCCCGCGACGCCCTCCGTCTCCCGACGCCCGATCCAAGCATGCGGGGCGCGTACAGCCCAGGACTGACCTCCCAGCCGGGCTTTCTCACCCCGCGGTCGTTCAACACGTTGTCGCCTCCCCTCGTGCACACGCCCGGCGGCGCCCACAGGTGAGCCGCGCAGCCCTCTCTCTCTCCTCCCCTTCCCCCAATCGCCCCAGCGCAACGCCACCGCGAATCGCGCTCTGCCGAGCCACACCACGACACCACGTACTGATGGCGATCGTGATATCTGCGCAGTCTGGACCTTCTGAGCGAGCTCCACGAAGCGAGCATCTCCCCCGACCCCATCCACGAGATCCTGCGCGACCCCGCCGTGCTCTCGAGCCTCCTCGCGCATCGCAAGAAGGCCCGCCGTGCGTCCTCAAGCTCGCACACCCCACGCGGGCGCGGGGCCCCCGGCGAAACCACCCCGATCCCCGAACATCCCCCGCGCGAGTCGAGCCGCACGCGCGAGCGGAGCCGCGACCGCGAGTCGACGCGCACAGGGGACAGTGTGTCGACCGCGTCGACGGTGAAGCCCCCGCGCAAGGAGAAGCGCGAGCGCGAGCGGGACCGCGAACGCGACCGCGGCGAGAGCGACAGCGCGTCGATCATCACTCACGTGCTCGCGGAGGAGGAGCGGCAGACGCGGCACCTCAAGGCGGTCCTGCGGCAGACGGGCGCGCGGCTCGAGGACGAGCTGCGCCGCGCGGACGTCGCGGAGTCGCGGGCGCGCAGTGCGGAGATTACCGCACAGGACCTCGCGGCGCGCGTAGCGGCGGCGGACGCGGCACGACACCAGGGCGAGCTCGATGCGGCGCGGGCACAAGAGGAGTGTCGGCGGTGGCAGATGCAGGCGGACGCGGCGGAGCGCGAGACGAGGAGGCTCCAGGCAGAGCTGGGGCGCGTGGAGCGGGAGCGGAGGGAGAGGGAGGAGAGCGAGCGGGAGGCCAAAGAGGCGGCAAGGAGGGCGGAGCAGACGTTGAGGGAGTGGAAGGCGCGCGAGGCGGGGAGGGAGGAGGTGAGGCGGATGGAGGTGAGGCGGCGGGCTACGGATCACCGCGACGAAGGGTACGAGGCGGGCCGTGCGGACGGGTATGAGGCGGGCCATGCAGATGGGTACGAGGAGGGCAGGGAGGAGGGCAAGGAGGAGTGGGTGCGGGAGGGCTACGAGCGCGGCCACGCGGACGGGTTCGCTGCTGGGCGGTTGCTGGGGTACGAGGAGGGCAAGCAACAAGGACAGGAGGAAGGCCGCCAGGCGGGATACTCGCAAGGCCGGAAGGAGGAGCGCGCGCGCGCTCTGGACGCCTTTGACCGCTTCATCGAGTCCGAGATGGACCACCGGAGCGTGTCGGATTACGAGGTGAGTAGGCCGCCGTAGAATCGTATACGCCGTTTGTACGTAGCCCGTGCTCATCGACACACCACGCTCTGTGCCCTGTGCAGGACGAGCGTACGCAGCGCTGGGTCGAAGCGACCCGCCAGATGCGCGAACGCGACCCCTCGCCCGTCCACCTCCCCGTCCCGCGCGCGGTCCAAGAGATGGTCTCCCCGCCGCCCGCGCACGCCCCAATGCACCCACACCCATACGCCCCACCGCCACACTCCCAACCGCAACCTCACCTACAACCGCAACCACAACCACACCCAAACCCGCCGCCGTTCCCGCGCGAGCAGAACCTCGTCGCGCCGCAGCCGGTGCGCGCCGTGCGCGACGCGTCGCCCGGGCCCCCGCCGAAGCTGGTGTGGCTGCACCGCCCGGTGAACCGCCACCAGGATGCCCCAGGTCCAGGCCCGGGCTCGGGGATGGGCGACGCAGCGCGGCCGCTGCCTATGATCCCGGAGCAGGCTGCGTAGATCCATGGGCAGTGGAAGCTGCAGGCTTAGCAGGCTCGCGGGTCGGATGACGACGGTGACGGGATGTCGCCGTGTCGTCTCGGTATCTCGGTTGCGTCGATTCGGTGGATGTGGGCGCGTCGTGGTTGACGGGCGTATTCCGTGTTCTCCGTGGAGTGTCGTGGCTGTGGCACGTCGAGGCTGGCTTAGACGATGTGTTGTTGGTCTCGCCCGTGTGCGCGGGCGTCGGGATAGAGATTGGACCGCGAGCCGAGACCGGTAGTGTATTCGCATCGCTTTGTTACTGTTGTTGTTATTATAGCCCGCTGCTCTCCGGCTTCGTTGTTTACATCTATCGCACGGACGCCAGGGGTGTGTCCGTTTCAGTATACAGTATAAACTCTCGATGGACTCGTTGGCAGCGTTGTACGTTCATGTATCTTTTGTTATATTAGTGTGGCGCCTTGTAGGTCACATATTGAGACACGTCAATGTAGTTACGAATGATTTAGTTCGCTCGGGCACCGGGTGCACAGCAAGACGTCGTACGAGCTGCACGACGACAGATTCTACGCGTGGGCTGCTTTGTCATATTGGTCCCCGCAGCGCGAACCCCTGGATACCGACGCGCTCATCGCATGCATGCGCAACGAGACCGGGAACGAGCACTTTAGGTATTAGAAGTTCTTTTTTTCGAGGCCAGACGCGCACCTCTTGTGCGAGAAGAACTAAGTTGAGCATAACAGCCCCAGTATCTACAGAATAGTCTTCGTGCAGAATTACCCTTGTCCACCACGTTTGTAGATCGACTCGTTGCTGAAATTCACGTACTCCATCCGTAATCCGCACGATTGGCTCGAGTGGTTGACACCAGTCGGTAAGACTGAGGAATGGCTGGAGGCTAACCGCCAGCCCGGCGTGCCCGATTGGCTGCCGCGGGAGGTATGTAGGCATATTCTATGCGTTTATAAAATATTAATGAGTTTCGATTGATCCATAGGAGTACAACATTACCCGGGAGAAACTAGTGAAAGCGGGCCTCAAGTCCTCCTCCAATTACTACACCGCCCAAGTGGAAAACAAGAATCTAGAAGACGACAGAAGTGCGTAACACTACATAATTGTGTACAGCAACGCCAGAGACTTACAGATGCTTGGAACTCCGTTTTATAGGCATACTCGAGAGGTCACCCGCGACCAAGAAGCCGGCCCTATTTATCGCCACGGCGAGGGATGCAGTATGTACGCCTGTGCTAGGGAAATCCCTGATGAAGGCGCACATCCCACACGCCAAGATTGTCGACCTGGACACCGGGCAGTGGCCGCAGCTGGAGACCACTGAGAGGTTCAACCAGGAGCTCGACGCTTGGATCCAGAGTTTGAACCTCTGATTGAGTACGAATACACCCAAGGCCGAAACGTGACGGTGAGGATGTCTCTGTATCCTCGTGTATCGAGTCAATATGTACTATACTCTTACGAGGTTACTGTGGTGCACTTGTATAATGCAGCAATCCGTATCTTCACAGCGCATCATCGTTCAGCGATCTAGAACGCGGAGGGATGTATGGTGCAGTACGGCATGGTGCCTGGGGAACAATGGAGCGTGATAAGAACGCCGACAAGCTCTGAGAGAACAACGTACCACAAACCAAAACGCCGTAGTCTGCAGGCATATCGCCTGACGACTACGGACACGAATTTAGAAGCCCTTGCTATTCGCGCACATCTGAACTTCTTCCCCGACCTCTATGCGTGGAACCCAAACCCTATCGTAGTTAAAGAGGAATTGAACTACTACATTGTTCATGTGAAAAATAGTAGCCTCGAGGACGATATACGTACGCACCGTCATTGGTTTCTGGCCCGGCCCTGCGGCCCTGATCACACCATGGGCAGAAACCTCGGAGGAGGCGGGCGGGATTAAGAAACCCGCGCTCTTCACCGCCACGACGAAGGACGCAGTGAGCACGCCTGCTGTGGGAAGGGACATAACGGCGAAGCAAGCTCCGCAGGTGAAAGCTGTTGAGCTGTACACCGGGCACTGGGTGTATTTAGAAGCAACTGATCGGTTCAACCAAGAGCTTGGGGCTTGGATCGGAAGTCTCGGCCTCTAACGGAGTTAATACCGTTCACCAGGTGGATGATGCCGGCGCCAAATTAGTGTGACATTACTCCCAACATTGTAACAATATAGGACTGAAATGGTAGGTTGGACGGGCGGAATGCGTGAGCCGCAAGTTTTGAAATGAACGGCGCCGTTCACTGCTGCTTTGCTTCACGCTCCAGCTTGCGCAAGGCCCGACGACGGATGCTCTTGTGGAGCGAGTGCGTGTACCGCACGAAGGCCATGTTCCAGCCGATGACATTCTAGGCAAATGAATAGTTGGTCGAATGGCGGACGGTGATTCCGGCGGACACAAGACGTACCATGACATAATCAAGAAGAGAGTGACTCCAGTAAGGAGTGACCACACCCGGGCGTTTCGTCCAGAGCGCACCACCAGGGAGACCCACCTTCGCGAGCACGCTGCGAACGAACGCCTTGGGCGTGGGGATGAGCGCGCCCGCTTTACGGATCTTGGACATGTTAGACACCTGCAGCGAGAATTACGTTTCTGCAGGGTGGAAGTGAGATCGTATAAGACATACGACGAAGTATGTGTTGGCGCATTCGACGTCAATTCCTTTGCTCCTGACCTCCTCGGCGAGGGAGCCGGAGAAGGAGGAAAGGAACGACTTCGAACCAGCGTATGTAGCAAGCATGGGTGACGCGACGCTGACACCGGAGAAAGAACCCATGTTGACAATCAACCCGCGCTTCCTAGTAATCACCGTCAGTGGTCTTCACCGAAGCGAGTAAAAGGATGACCCACCGCTCAACCATTCCGGGAAGGATGATTTTAGTGAGTCTGACAACGGAAGTGACGTTAATGTTTATGATTTCTTCCATGTCTTTCGAGTTCGTGGCATGATAATCTTCGGGGTAGCGGTAGGACTTTCCCGCGTTGTTCACTGATCATGGGACACCATCGGCATCTACCTCAAGGATTTGACGAAGAGAAGGCGTACCGAGGACACCGATGTCAAGGCCGGACAGTTCGCTCTCGAGCTTGTTCCACTGCGCAGCATCGTCCAGCCTGGAGAAATCCATTGTGACAGCCTTCGCCTGGACCTTTTTCTCGCCGGAGGACTTCGATTCTGGTGGGCTCAACGTAAACAAATAGACTCAATAGCAGGTGCAAAACTCACTTACCAATCTCGGAGACCAAGGTAGCTAATGCAGAGGCGTTCCTAGCCGATACGAGGACGTTGAAGCCCTTCTGCGCGAGCTGGAGAGCGAACTCGCGTCCAATACCCTCGGAAGCACCAGTAACGACTTAACATATCGTGGGTGAGAACAAGAGAGGCATGATACTAGAATCAATATGCACCTGCCCAAGCACCCTTGCCGGCACCATACTTCTTGAGCTAGATGCGCTGCAAGTTCATGGTACGTTACGAGAGCCAAAAAATACACTACGTACGCTCTTCCCTGGCACCACGAACGTCTGCAGGAGGACGAAGAGCGTTTTGAGCGCGAACCGGGCAAAGGAGAACGAGCCGACGGCGAGCAAGAACAGGGCGAGCTTCGGGTAGTCCGTAACTAAGGCATATGAGTCAGGTAAAAACCGCATATTAAGATGATTTGTGTGACACACCTAGCACATGCGAGGACGGAATCTGGACCACGGGGAGAATGTGAGGCATGGCGGGCGACGTCGAGGACGAGGGCAAGCCGTACGTGTGGGCGCTTCTGCGCGTCGCGCGACGCGTCTCGGCTAAATAATGGTGTGCCGCCGCCCGAGCATCCGGTACCATGCAATTCCCGCGTCCCCAACTCCCATGTACCTTCATCACGACTACCTAAGGGAGTTGTGATCGTATTCTCGCGGAGCGCCATGGTTCAACATTTTCATTCATAAAGAAGCGACGGGAGATACATCTCTGCCGCGCTTTCCAATTGACCAGCTAGAACGGTTACACTGGTTTAAACGGCCGTGGCTGGCCGTAAAAGCTGACCAGAGACGTGCCGACATGTCGACACAGCGGACTATAGTACATTACGATTCTTCTTACTCATTCAACGACAACCGGCATGAAAGCGACCCTCTTCCCGGTATCTCACAGGCTCGGCTGTACACCTGGCAGGCCGAGCCCCTCGATCCAGCTCTCCAACTCTGCGTTGAGCTGGTCTGCCCCCTCGAGCTGCACCCAGTGCCCTACGTCCAGCTCTACGATCTTCGCATGTGGCACGTACTTCTGCATGGGCAGTTTTCCGAGCGAAGAAGGTCCGACCGCGTCGTACTTCGCCCCCACAAACAGTGCAGGCTTGCGGATAGTCCACTCCTCCTCTGGGATTTCTGGACGTCGGTGTTAGTTGCAGATTTTGATCTCAGCTCGAGGCGCTGTACACGATGGCGACATACTCTTGTCATCCTCGAGGTTCAGCGATCGGACGGCACTCTTATAGTAGTTTAGATATGACTTGAGGCCACCCTTCAGGAGCGATGTGCGGTTGTGGTCGTATTCCTGTGTGAATGGCTCAGAGTCAATTGTGGTACGCGTAGCACTCGGATATTTGCTTACCTGTTGAGTCAACCAAGCAGGGCGGCCAGGAGTGCGGTTCTCTCCCACGAAGACCTTGGCCTTCCCAACGGGGGTAAGGTGGTCGCTCCAGATGTTATGTGACACCGGGTACACCAAGTGGAGGAACGAGTCGATCTATCGTGCCACCTTCAGCGAATAGCCTTGGTCACAATGGGAGAGAGGTACCAACATTCTCCTCACACTTGATGTGGGCATCTTCCTCATTGAAGAACTTCCAATATCCAAAGCGACCGTCGCCCGTGTGGGTCTGCAGATGCTTAATCATAGCATCGACGTCGACAGCCTCATGACGAGGCGGGTTGTACGACACCGCAACCCATGCGAACGCATAGAACCTCTCCTGGAATAGGTTCGCAAGGCGCGAGAGCACGACTGAACCCCTGTTAGAGAGAGCACAAGACCGCCAATCAGTGAACCACTATTAAGGCAGGAAGACTTGGATCGGAGTATCACCAATCGTGTGCGATCCCGACCACCTTGTCGAGCCCTTCGGCGTCGAGGATGTCAACGATATCCCGCGCGATCAGGGCGAAACGGAATGCGTCTGGGTCCTCCGGCTTCGACGTCTCGCCTGCCCCGATAAGGTCTGGCACGACGAGCCCGTACCCCTTGGGTCGGAGATACTCGACCTGTCTGTGCCAATCGAAAGAAGTGGATGGGAACCCATGCACAAGGAGAAGCGTAGGCTTTCCCGGAGCTGCAGGGGAATAAAAGTAGTGATAGGTCAGGCCCCGCGAGACCTTGAGATCCTTGTAGAGCGTTGCATCCATCGCGCCTTCGAACGGGAGTTGTGGTGGTCGATGGCGGTGGGGAAAGTCCTGGTTATTCTCAGGCGGCCGCGGACTATATCTATGGTTGGTCACCGTTCTCGGCGCGCTGGCCAGTGTTTAATCGATTGTGAAAGTTATCACGTTGCACATCTCTCTCCGGCCGTTTGTACGTAGCGCACACCGGAGTTTAGCGCCGTACCTTCTGATACTCTGAGTAAGTATTGGGAACAACGCATTCTAACTTAAGCGGTCGGGAAGCTCGTAGAATGTATGTCACAGAAGAACCACGGCTACTGAGTCCCGCATGGGAATACGACCCCTAGTCATATCTGTAGCCGAAGTAGAATCAGTTGTCCAGCTCACTACTACGACTCGCTGGCCATGGGACAACGTTAACTTGCGATTGGCGCGAGATTAGTCCTCGTTACTTATTTTCAAAGTCCGATTATTGAATCTGCTAGCAGTGTCACTGAGAGCCTCCGAGACTGCGAAATCTCTCGCGTTCGACATCCTCGCATGTTCGAGCAGCCCTATCTATCGTCAGCTTCAATCGTCAACCTGAGGCATACATCGAATCTCGTAGGGAAATTGAACCGATAAATCCTCTTATGTATGTCAGATACGCAAACTCTCAATCCACTTCTCGAGCTCCTGGTTGAACTTATTGGTTGTCTCCAACTGGGGCCAATGTCCAGCATCCAAGTCCACACTCTTCGCATGCGGTATGTGCTTCTCCATAATAGGTTTGCCCATCAAGGGTGTACATATCGTGTCCTTTGTGGTCGCGATGAACAACGCGGGCTTCTCGACGGCTATCGTTCGTTCTGGTATTTCTGTCGTCCTCGGATTTAGTCTATCGCCAAGGGAACCGCATGGACACAGGTACGCACTCTCGTCGTCCTGCATGTTCTTATTCTGAATTTGCGCCGTGTAATAGTTTGCTGCAGATTTGAGGCCTGATTTCGACAACTTCTCTCGGGTCACGAGATACTCCTGGGGCCAGTCAGCCTACGTGTTAACGTATTATCCACCTCACAGTACAAATCTGCGCACCTCTTGGGGCAGCCATTCCGGGATGCCGGGCTGGTGATTTCCCTCCAGCCACTCCTCAATCTTACCCACAGGCGTTACCCACTCCAACCATATCTGCGGATTAATCGCGTAACTCAGCTGAAGCATCGAGTCAATCTGTATGCGGCATTCTCGTGGTCTAGTCAAAGCACCTCTAGCAAGAGCGACGATCCCGCCCACGTTTTTCTCGCAGATCAAGTAGGCGTCGGGCTTCGAGTAGAACTTCCAGTATCCGAATCGTTCGTTTCCCGTCGTGGCGCGCATGTGCGCGATGAGCGCGTCAACGTCCATCGGCTCGCGCGATGGGGGCCAGTACGCCAGCGAGATCCACGCGAACGCGTGGAACCTGTCTTCGTGCAGGTCGGCCAGACGCGACATCACACCGGATCCCCTACGGCAGCCCATCCATATCAGCACCGGTGGGGTCCCCACGATATTGCAAGATGAACTCGTTCTTTGAGAAATGCGACGTACCAGTCATGGCCGATACCGACAACTTTGGTTAGGCCTTCGGCGTCCAGTACATCGACGAGGTCCTGTGCAATAAGCGCAAGGCGGAACGCGTTGGGGTCCTCTGGCTTCGCCGTCTCTCCGGCGCCCAGGAGGTCCGGGATGACGAGTCCGTAGCCCTGAGGGCGGAAGTGTGCTACCTGCCGCCGCCAGTGGTACGAACAAGACGGGAAGCCATGAACGAGCAGCAGAGTCGGCTTGCCCGCGGCGGCGGGCGAGTAATAGTAGTGGTACGTGAACCCGCGCGAGACCTTGATGTCTTTATACAGGGTGGACTCCATCGCAACAGTTGTGAGTGCTGTGACAGTTGGTCGGCGTATGTGGTGCGGACAACTGAGTGCTGCGCGGCGATTTCTGCGCCTCCGGCAAATACTGCTTCTTATAAGGAGTACATCTGTGCCCGGATGCTGTTAGTACTCAGCACGCGCCATGTGGTGGACCGCTGACAAGCCTTCCATTCAGTAAGGAGACATTGTTGATCTTGCGATAGCAACTTTGAGCGCACGATCTCGAGGGCGGCGATGCTAAATTGATAATGAAGCGAGAGCTTCTACGGTTACGCGTTACGGACAATGAAGGTGAGCTTTCGCACCGCGTCAGCTGGTCTATGTCCGGGCCCCGTTCGACTATTGACCAGTGTCCCTTTACGTACTATGAAATGAGTACATCCCTGCCGTAGGACCATGAGCTTTGTGTTTCCCAATTAAACTATGTCAGCCGTGGTCTTGTACTCCAAATGCTCCGCGTCAAATGTGCTGCCGCTGATGAGTCGAAGTTGACAGCAGGATGATCTTGTCGCACAGAGAATGATCCGTGTGCTGCACTGAATGTGAGCTTCAACATAATATACACCCGCACGCATCACAAGTGCCGTGAGTAATGCTATCCATTCATTCCGAGTCTTCTTAATCTATTACACTAAACATCTTGGTCGTCGGCCGTGCTAGTCAAAGACCGAGGCTTCCGAGCCAGGCATCGAGTTCCTGGTTGAACTGCTCAGTGGCCTCCAAGTACACCCAGTGTCCAGTATCGAGCTCTACGATCTTCGCGTGCGGAATGTATTTCTCCATGATGGCCTTGCCTATAGCAGGTCTGCACACCGCGTCCTTCGACGTAGCGATGAACAACGCGGGCTTCTTGATGTAGTCCAATTCCTCAGGGAGGTCTACAAACAAGGCCAAGGTAAGCCTCAAGGACTGATACGGGGATTGGGTGATGCTAAGCGTACTTCGGTCGTCTTCAAGATTAGTATTCTTGACCTGGGCGGTGTAGTAGTTCAAGAAAGACTTCAGCCCAGCCTTAGACAGCTTCTCGCGGGTGATGTTATACTCCTGTTTAGTGAGCCATTGTTATTCTCACCATCCCCTCATTGGCAAGGGAGGAGCTACGTACCCCCTGCGGCAACCAGTCTGGCACTCCAGGCTGGCGGTTCGTCTCCACCCATTCCTCGGTCTTTCCGGTAGGCGTAAACCATTCGTACCAGTCCAACGGGTTCACTGCGTAGAGCAATTGGAGGAAGGAGTCGATCTATAGAGACCACCTGCCTGTTAACCTCGACACACTGTGAGAGACATCTGACGTTAACCCACGTTCTTCTCGCACACTACGTGCGCATCTGGCTGGGAAAAGAACTTCCAGTATCCGCAGCGTTCGTTTCCCGTCTCAGCGAGAGATTGCGCGGTTAACGCGTCGATATCCATTGGCTGGCGTTTCGGTGGCCAGTATGACACCGCGACCCACGCAAACGCATGGAACCTATCTGCGTGTATATTGGCTACGCGAGACAGCACCGCACAACCCCTGAAGCGAGTCACGCGGCAACATATCTCGAGTCAGCACCCTGCTCACAACGCAACATGTGTCCGTGACAATAACACACCAATCATGTGCAATTCCGACGACCTTGTCGAGTCCTTCTGCGTCCAGTAAGTCGACGAGGTCCCGCGCGATCAGCGCGAGGCGGAAAGCATCTGTGTCCGTCGGCTTGGCCGTCTCACCGGCGCCCAGAATATCGGGGACGAGGAGTCCGTAACCCTGAGGGCGCAGATGCGCGACCTGTCGCCGCCAGTCGTACGAGCATGAAGGGAAACCGTGCACCAGCAATAAAGTAGGTTTGCCTGGGGCCGCGGGCGAGTAGTAGTAGTGATACGAGAACCCGCGCGAGACCTCGACGTCTTTGTAGAGAGAGGGATCCAAGGCGGCCATGGTTAGATGCGTGGGCTTGCTGTGTGTGCATGAAGCAGCAGCAGCGATGTATTTATACGAAAGCGGGTCCCACAACTGACATGCTGCCGAGAACGCGTCACGTACTTGGGTTCCGCTATCCTCCTTAGTAAGATTATAATTTATCGTACTATTTCGCTGCCTATAATGATCAGCATCAAAGGCGGCGATGGCGTACCGATAGTGCATCGGGAACGTTTGCATTCTGTTTGGAGATCAGTCTTTCCATCGGTGGCATCGAGTGCCAGCGGCGTGATTTTACGCTCCACGGCCCAGTCGTTCCGCCCAGTTTGAGTACAAGGGGAATGAATGCTTGCCATTCCGTGCCCCCTTTCCGTAGTACTGAGGGCTTACCTTGACTCCCAACACATGGGCGTGTTACATTTACCGAAGGGTCCGCCTTTCCCTTCAGACAAGCCCGTTTTCCTCCGAAACGCATGTTTAGAAAGTTACAGCCACAATGTAGACCATACGGCACGATGTTGTGTCAGATGAAACGAAGTCAGAGGCACCTACTACTACACTGTAAGAAAGGGTAAGTAGTATAATATCGGAGACACTACCACGCCTCTCGGCACTCGTCCGAACTTTACGACGCGACAACAACCTGGTAGGGCACGGGCCCGTTGATATGCATGCTGTCGACCGTCCCGCCCGTCTTCAACGCGTGTATCTTCATGCGCTCGACTTCCTCCATAATCATCGCGTCCTTTCCCGCCCGGGTCCGGGGCACGAAGCGCCTACGCGGCGCGGTGATCTTCCAATCCGGCAAACGATTAACACCGAGCTCGCGAAGGATCTTCTGCTCTACCAAAGACTAGGCGTGGAAGAAAGGACTTCAGCGAGAAGGCGTGGGGGCTGAATAATGTTAGACATACGTAGTCCTTCGGCTCGGGGCGGTTGAGGTTGAGCGGTTCTTTTAGTGTCACCGGCGGGTTTGTAATGAAGCGCGGGATACGCAGATGGTTCTTCGATGCCGAGTGGGGCTTCGTCATAGTGAGCCGATGGGTTCACCAGCCCATTGTCTGACGCACCATGAAAGGGTGGAGAAGAATCACGTCTCCAGCTTCGCCCGTAAGCTATGAAAAAGTGGCTAAAATTCACGGTACAGTCGGACGTCGGGAGTGGCACACACCTCAACGAATTCTTTGCATTTCTGTATGGAACAAACCGAGCGGCTCCCGTCTGGGTCTTGGGGCATTTCGCTCGCGCCCTCGGGGTGCTCGTACAACCTGCGTACGGCATCAGTAGTTCGGTAGGATTAAAGGGGCCGTTTAGTAGATACCATTGCACGACATTCTTGACCCCGTCTGGAGCGATATACGTCCCGCCACCACGGGGAACGATATCGTTGAATAGTACAATCACAGTCAACCCCTGCTCTCCAGAGTCGAGGAAATGAGTGAACCTGGGTGCACTGTAATTACGCGTTGTCTATCCTTTCCGGAGACTGTACTCACCAGTCGCCATCGCTGTTGGGCCGATGAAACATATAAGTTTCCTCTATCTGTAATGATGAGGTGCGTACATGTGCCAGTTACCAAGGTCCTTTGGCTGTATCTCCCTCTAGGTTTTCTTTAAGCAGCGCTTCCATCCCCAATTGAGCACACTTACATCCACCCACTGCTCGGCGCCCAAATTGACGATCAGACTGTCGCCGCAACTCTCGAACAGCGTGGGGTCAATCTTGTCTTCCCCGCCAAGCAGTTCAGCTGACAAAAGCCACCAGGTCAGGGGAACGCAGGAAGCGGTGGAGACGGGTCGCCTACCCATCGCGCCCCAAGCTTTGGGCATGAACTCCCAAGTCGGTATCTCGCGGTGCCTCGGCATGTGGATCTACGTTCGATCAGCCTGAAAGCCTATGTGCGGTGAAAAGCAAAACACACCTTCTCCTTGGTCCACGTCGACTTGTCGTTGGGGTCATACCCCAGGCGCACCCACACATTCTCTGTGAACTGCCTAAGGTACTCCTCCTTTACCGCCTTCTGGATCTTGACCCATCCATGCTGCAGGAAGTGTTCGCGCTGCTCGAGCGTGAGGTACTTGTAGTCAGTTATACCCATCGTCACTGTGAGATATGAGTGCGTCCTTAAGCAGGGCGGGTGGGAAGCCCACTCCAGTACTTTGCCCCGGATATGTACATGCATTTTGGGCGGACCGACAGTAAAAGGCATATGACCTGCCAAATATAAGACTGCGTCGGCAACGCCCCACGACAATATAAAAACAGCTTCTCGGAGAAACATCGATGAAATGTGACGCATGGATCGCTGAATACAGGATCATTGAATGTTACCACACCGGTAGAATACATAGATGCTCGTCCTGGCGATGCATCGACATAACCTGTCCAGCGAAACATAGATGAGTGATCGTCGGAGCCGCGACAGAAATGGTACAGACCTCAATATTAACCTACAACAGTTTGCGCCGCGCGCGACCGGCGCGCGCAAGTCCGAGTCGAGCCCACCCGAATTACAATAAAGTCCCTTTGCAAAGTCCCTTGGAGCATAACGGAGATGTTGACGCCTTCCCTTAAACATTATCCTTGTATTCCGTCGTTCTTCATTGCCTCACAACCCATCCGGATGCGCGATCGTCCACTGCCCATGCACCTCCCTCAACAGCGCCAGATACTTCTTTGCCTGTATGCCCGTCGAGATCGGCGGCTCCTCATCCAGCATTGCGCATACGCGCGTGTCCGCGCAGCGCGTTCCATCCGGCCCGTAGAGCGTCGTCATCACCAACGTCTCTGTGCAGTCCTCGCCCCACGCGAGAGAGAGATTGAACGCGCGCATCACTTGCGCCTGGATATCCGCATCAGCGCCCGCCCGCTTGCAGCCCGTGTGCGAGTCCACGAATGTGGCGACGTGGAGAAGGGGGGAAGAGGTAGAAAAGCCACGCACCTTCGTAATAGTAACTCCTCCTGCACCCTCGAGGTCGACCGGGGTCGTCGTGCCCACATACCGGTCCATGATACGCTGCACGTACTTGTACTGCTCGAGCTGCTGTGTCATTTTGAGCACACGCGCGCGGTTCTTCACGAACGCATCCCACTGCGACTCCTTGCTGATCACGCCTCGGATCCACAACCCGACAAGATTGTCCAGCGCAGATGTTGCCGCGCCCGAGAGTGTGGGCGCGAGTGAGGTCGCGGAAGGCGCCAGGGTGGTGGGTGGCGTAGGGTTGGACACCGTAGAGAGCGAGGGGATAGACGGTAGGGTGATCCCTGTGCTAGGTGAGGACGCAGTGTCGCGAGCGCTCGTCTGGCGGCTTGTGAGACCAAACCCGGATTCGTATCGCGAGAACGGGTTAGAGAACCTCGAGTTCGTGGGTGCCGAAGACGAAGACGATGTCGCCGACGACACCCTCGGTGATTTCCCCGACATTTGCGTTGCCGAAGAGTCGGCCAACGAAGGTGTGCGCGAGTTGCCCCAAGAGTGCCCGGCGGACCGATCGGGGCCGGGAGAGGCGGATCGTTCGCGTCGAGAAGTCGAGTGTGTCACGGTCAGCCTTATCTTCTTCGTTGGGGATGGGCTTCCCATGAAAGCCGAAGGGGTTGGCGTTGTGGCTGACGGAGCTGATTGTTTTTGAGAAAAAGTCGATGTCTCGGCGGTATTCGAGGACGCTCGCGGTCGGTAAGAGTGGGGAGGGGTGGGAGGGTCCGAAGGCGGCGAAACGGGGGACATCGGCGCAGGTTCTGAGGGTGGGGGAGGCGACGCATGTGAGGGCGTCTGTGAGACCGACGTCCTACCCGATGACGGCCGATAGGGCAGAGGGGACACCGAGTCGTGGTGCTGCGAGGGAATCGAGTAGTTCTCTGAGTACGTCGAGCGCATACTTTGCACGCTCTGCATACTCGACGAGCGCGGCCGCTTCCGCGACGTCTCCGAAGCTCTCGGTACCCTATAAGCGGCAGTATCATACTTGTCCCCGCGGGAGGACCGGGCGTCCTCCGTGCCGAACATGCTCGGACGCTTCGGCGACGAGTGGATTGGAGCCGGGGATGGAGTTGTTCTGCTATCCGTTACCGGAGTGAGCAACTCGCGTTGTAGGCGGGGAGGTGAGTTAGCTACGTGCGCTTCGACTGGTTTCCCCCCTGCCGGCAGGTTCTAGGAAGAGGGGTGTTCAACGACATGCTACAACCCAGGGTACTGCGTGACTTACATCCTCGATGACTATCTCGATCGTGCGATCGGATGCCACTTTCAGGTTCGCGGGTTGGCAGACGGGCTCGCCATCGACAGGGATTCGGAGAAAGTACTGTTTGTACTTCCCTCGTTGGGTGTATACCTTCGCGCTCCCTGGATCGGGGGTCAGTCAGCGGGGAAAGTGGCAGACGACAAGATCGTACCGTCAATCCTCGAAGGACCCTTTTGCAATTCCTCCGATACGTCCTGTGCATCCGCCCAGAAACCGCCGTCTCCCGCCTCCGACGGCTTCAGAGGTACCCTAACCTCCGCAAGCATGCTTTCGCCATTGGGATCGCGCTTGTCTTCAATGAGTAGCGTCAAGACACGGCGCACTCGTGCGGCTGAGGGAGGGACTTCGGGGATAGGTGGAACTGAGGGTGCGGGAGGCAGGGATGCAGGAGGCGCAGGCGCAGGGGGGAAATAGTGGGTCTGCTCGTGTCGATGAGGGCGCGATTTTGACTTGTGTCGCTTCTCGGAGTGAGATGGTGGTGGGAGTGGTGGTGGGTACGTAGGGGGATAGGATGTAGCATAGGTATGCGAGGGAGGGGGAGCAGGAGGAGGCCAGGAGTGTTGTGGGTGCATTGACTCGTAATTATCTCTCGGAGGAGAGGGTGGAGGGGAGGGTGAGGGTTGGTGGTAGTGATGTCCCGGCGGCGAATACTGATGTTGGTATCCAGTAGAATACATATGAATATCCTTGCGTTTACTCGAATGCGAGCTGTGGCCATAGTAGTCCTGGGTAGACGGCGGTGGAGGCGGTGCTGGGTTGGAGTAATGATGATGTTGGGCCTGAGGTTGAGGTGGAGGCGGGGCGGAAGGCTGAGGGGCAGGTGTCGCCGATGAATTCGGGCGAACACCAGGAGCACTCTGGCGGAGCTGGTCATAGTCATATCGATAGTACGAATTACGCGGCTCTGCGTCCTGTGCACCGTGGGCCAGCTGCGGTTGAGATAGATAAGGATGCGCAGAAGTCGGTGGTTGTGGCGGTGGATATTGATATTGCGAAGTGGGAGGTTGCACCTGTGGTGCAGCAGCCGGCGGTTCGGGTTGAGGCTGAGGTGCAGCAACGCGGCCCTTCTTCTTTGTGGTTTTCGCACCCCCAGCCTTTGGACGGTCACCCAGGTCTGCGCGGTATGCTGCCCCATAGGGTCCATCCTGGATAGTATACGGATTGCCAACAGCGGTAGGATCATTGGAGTAGCTTTTAACTCGAAACGCTGTCCTCTGCCCAGGATATCCTCCAGAAGCCTGAGAAGGTGCCGTCTGGCCAGTTGTTCCCTGATCGATCTCCTTGCCCTTTCGCGAAGTACCCTTAGGCTTCTCTTTCTGCGCGTCCTTCTCCTTTCCCTTACCTACCTTCTTACGCGCCTTAGAGGGATCTTCGGTAGGCGGGATCTGGCCGGGAAGATAGTGTTGCGCCGGCGCTGAGGATTCAGGTTGGGGGGCATGATAGGTAGGTACTGAAGGGGGGCTTGTACCGAACCCTACGGGTTGCCGGAGTACAGGAGTTGTGGAAGGCTGAGAGGCCTGGAGGGAAGCCGAAGGGTGCAGAGTAGTTGTCGTGGGCCGCGTTGCGCTGAAAGACGAGGAGGGGTGGAAAGCAGTTGAAGGCTGCCAGGAGCTAGATGCTGCACCACCCGTGTCCGAGCCTGGCGACTGTGGACGAAATCGCACCTGAGTGAAGAGAGGGTCAATGAACATTATGAGGTGCGAATGAAGCTGGGACGCACTGGCGATGACCCTCTACTGCTCCTTAAACCGTGAACGGGCGCGGGTTAGCCGATGATATGTCCAAAAACGTCGGTGAATAGGCAGATACGCGAACAAAGGAAAGCCTCACGAGGAATCGCTGCTCATGTCGATCCAGACGATACCCGTCCGAGTGATCCTCGACGGGCCAACGTTGCGAATGAGGGTGTCGCGATCGAGAATCTAGTAGAGCATGTAACGGCAGAGCATAAGTTACGGGCAGGCAGCGCCCTCAGGACGATGGGTGTGGCAGAGGACCAGTGGTCGATTAGATCAAACATGTATGGGGTTCGGAGAGGCGATTCTTTTCTCGGCTCGCTTTAGCCGTATCAGGATCACACAGACACCAGCCGCGACCCCGTGATATGCACGTGCATGCATGCACCGGGCGCTAGGTGGACATGCATGACGAGGAAAGGAGCGAGGGGAACGAAGACGGGGAGTGTTACAACACGGTAACACAGCGTGTACGGATTGCAATGAAGTTGCGGGAGGGGGACAGGAGGCAAGAAGTAGTATAACAACACGAAGACCTTATATTGGAAAAAGACTGGTGTGAAGGGAAGACGGGGGTAGATCGAGACGTCACGCTTCGGCACTTCAAAGCCCCAAGACCATACCAGTAAACGAACGTAGTAGGAACGACGCGCGATATACAGGAAGTCTCGGCAACCGGGAAAGCTTTATTACATAGCCTCTATCCCAAACAAATACCTAACCCGCTCAAATATTAGGAACGTCAATATGGTATGTGTGCCCAACTGCACATCATACTTGTCAGCGTCTTCCAAGCGCACATAACAGCGCACCGAACTTACCCTGGCCCAGCACATGCCGAATCCTTTGTAAAATCCGAACAACCCCTCCTTAACCATCACCTGTCTGACGCAGTCGAAAGCGCCCTTGAACTCGTGCTTCTTGTCGTTCATTAGACGTACTTTCACCACATCTGCGCCAATGCGTCACGAAATACGTTCCAGTCGTGATCAGAACGACTGCACTCGCCTACAGGATTAGACGTGATCGAACAAAACAGACTGCGATAACTTCGTCAGAACGAACATGACGGCCTGCCGCATATCGAGATGACGTACCCCGCGAACGTGCTCGCGACCAAGTGTAAGGGCACGCCCTCTTGCATGACACCTCGCCTCTTCAGTATCTGCTTGATCTGGTCATACGAGCAGATCTGGCTTGCCGAGAGGACGATACCGCGGATAGTGGTCGCCTCTACACCCCGGTACAATGCGCGCATACCACCATACACGGGCGACGCGCCTTTGGATACGGCAAGGCTGGCGCCGTCCCGGTATATTGACGCGAATGCATGCCTTGTGTTCCGGTACGGACTACCATCAGGGTAGTATGCCTGCATACGCACTCAAGCGGTACTTCAGTCAGGAGGCCGACAATTATATTCTAGGTGTAAATCTCACCTTTGACGAGGTCAGCAGGGTTAGCCAGCGCGCTACCAATCGTAGCAGCGATACTGGCAGCGCCGATCTTCAATGGTAGTCCCTCTCGCGTGAGCGCCCCGTTCGAAACCTCGTGTAGTCTGCGTTTGTCTCTAGATCAGCATGCTACTTGTGTTCCCGCTGGAAGTAGACGTAACTTGTCCTTGAAGTATTCATATGTACCCATGCGAATTCCAGAGTACACGAGCTCGCGCAGCATGCTCGCTGAGAGTCCGCCCATCAGGCTGAGCACACCCTCCGTCCGCGCCATCTCGACCCCGACGGACCAGAACGCATTCGCACGGGCACCAGGGGCTAAAGAGGAGTGAACCATTCAGCATCGGGGAACGCGGGGACCGAACCTCGAACGTACTTTGCCTTCGCAGTTGTTGGCGGACCTACATGTACTAGGTTAGCGATTCAACGCCACCAGCTTTGAAATGCCGGCACGGTGCACCTTAATGCTATTAAGAGGATAACAACATCAGCCAAGGTCACCCTGATCGATCTTCGCGAGCGCGAACGTCACTGACATGTCTGTCGGATTGCACATAGCAGAGGATAACATATCTAAGAAGAGATGCATTGTCAGTAGGAGTCCGAATATAGCATCATAGTTAACCTACTGCTGAATGCTGCGCCAACAAATTTGAGCGCATACTGTGACTCGCGTGGCACGTCCGCCTCGCGCTCGAGCACGACCACCTTCTCTTCTAACGGCGTCACCGAGACCGTCGTCGAAGCCGTGGCAACCATGACCCTACACTAAGTGAGCGAGTCGTGGATGTTTAGAATACAATGTCACAATTGGCGTTCACAGAGCGGTTCTCAGCGCTACCGGGAGTGGATTAAGACCGGGGAGTCGTCGAGCTCGAGGGTGATGGGAAAACGCAAGAACAAGGAGCACTTAAAACCGTATCGGCTCGCTGCGCGCCCCCCTGAGGCCCGTCCACGTCGGGCCATCCCCCAGCCTATCGCGCACAATGTGTCAGCGGGCAGGCGAGGCGAGTGAGACGGTGCGCGCGGGTCAAGTGACCGTGGCGGCGACCCCATGAGCTTCGCGCTCGGCGCCTGCGCCCCCCCCCTACGACGGCGCGTGGATTTGGCGGTGGATGACCAACGCTCGCGACATCGTTGGCAATCGCGTGTGCGGGAGAACACTTGGTGCACTGCGCCGGGGGCGCACATTCGGAATGGCCAGCGGGGCGGGCTGGCGTGAGGGAATTCGGAGCGATGATGCAAGGCTGAGGAATTCGGAATGTGTCCCAGAATATCCGAATTGCAGTGATGGAGTCGACGGTGCGTAGGCTTGGGATCATGCGAAGGAAGTTCCCCAAAGATACGAAACAACGAGGCTCTCCGAATTCACGAAACGACGACGAACAACACAAAGTCTGGCGGAAAGACTATGAGGCTGTTTACTGGACTTTATAAGCTTTATTTAGTGTTTTCCTTTGGATTGGCCCGAAATCGCGTGCAATCCCGCCCTGTCCCGCCGAATCCCGCCAGATCCTGTAGATCCCATAGCTCTCTCGGCATCTCTGGTACACTCCCTGCATTTCGGGCGACATCCTCATACCTGCGTGCATGCACTCTTCACCACTGCGATTTTATTTAGCTATTCTTTCGCACTATTTCCTTCCCTTTCTCAGTCTATCCCGCACCGTGTTCCCCAAATGTAATTCTATTCGAAAATGCGGCGCTCCGTTCGCAAGGGATTTCTCCTCGCATTTCCCGTCGAATCCCAGAAACACATCTTCTTGGTGCTCTAAACTGGTCGACATTGTCAACCGCATGCCCATCGAATCCCGTCGATTCCCGGGCGCCTGAATTGCGTGTGCTCGGCCCCACCGGCGCTTGTTACCGGCGCACAAGCGCCGGCGCTCCCAAGGCGGGCGCAGTGCATGGCGCTCCGACCAGGGTGTTCAAGTCCTAAATATCAGCGCGCGCCGCACTCCTCGTACCGCGTAGTCCTGGACGGTACCAGCGCGTGCCGCACTCTTCGCGCCGAGTACTATGGACAACCGACTGAACAATATCCGGGCTGCATATCAAGAGCTTCTCGGCCGAGTCAACACCGCCCTCAGGACACAAGTCGGTGATGTGCAGCGGCTCAATGAGGTCCGAGCTCAAGCACTCGCTTTGAGTGCTGCTGCCGACCAGGTAAGCATTCACCCGAGACCGGTTTCTTGCTATATGCTGGCATCTGTGGCTAACACGAAACGTGCTGCAGCACATCCGAGTTTTCTCCCCCGAG
The DNA here is from genome assembly GCA_001302255.2 of Trametes hirsuta. Lineage (NCBI taxonomy): Eukaryota > Fungi > Basidiomycota > Agaricomycetes > Polyporales > Polyporaceae > Trametes > Trametes hirsuta. Next base: position 2,827,231 of record CP019378.1, read on the forward strand.
GAGTACCAGACCCTCAAACAGAGTTTGGTGCGAATCGTAGACGATCTTACGGCTGCACACCACCAATCCCTCGACCCACCCGATGCACCAAGCCTCGTAGTTGCGCAGCCTGTACATACCGGTAGGCGGGGACGACCGCGGATAGAAATTAGCAAGCAGTTTCTTGAGTTCGCCCTCGATCTTCGAGGACCAACCCGCATCGCGGAGGTGCTCCACTGTAACCCACGGACTGTTCGCCGCCGCACGCTCGATCATGGCCTCGTTGAGCCTGCCCCCCCTGTGTTTTCAACCTCTATTGCACCTTCGGGGGAGACGATTCGCATCCACACAACGGCGACTACCCCTGTATCTTCCTTAACAGATGCCGAACTCGACGAGGCCGTCGCTGCAGCCCTTGAGGTGTTTCCAAACTTTGGCCGCCGGATGCTCGTCGGACATCTTCGTCGGTGTGGCCACCATGTACCTGAAGAACGGGTCGCTGCTTCATATGTCCGTGTCCGTGGTGCGCCAGCAGTCTTCGGACAGCGTATTATCGTGCGCAAGAAGTATCAGGTCCCTGGACCCAATTCACTGGTCCATCACGATGGACAGCATGGTAAGATACCACCTCTTGCGCTACTTTGTTCTCTTTCATATAAATGACGCTATGCACATAGGTTTGATCCGCTGGAAGCTTGTCAATCACTGCTTCGTCGATGGCCATTCGCGCTTCGTCACCGGCATAGGTATACATACCAACAATCGTGCAGTGACCGTGCTTGCACTCTTTCTGCAGTCTGTGGCCAAACACGGAACACCTAGCCGTGTGCGAGGCGACCATGGCACCGAGAATCTTCGTGTTGCCGAATGGATGGAGGCGACACGTGGACTTGGGCGAGGATCATACATTTGGGGAAGGTAAGCAGATGTAGGGCCCACCCTCTTTTATCCTCATGTACTGACAGTGTTTACCAGAAGTGTCCACAACACACGGATTGAGCGGCTATGGTACGATGTCACTCGTGGTTTCGGTGCGAAGTGGAAGTCGTTCCTCCTCGAACTCGAACGTGACCATGGCCTTGATCCCGAGCGGCCGTCGCACATCTGGCTTGTCCACCACCTCTATCTCGAAGCCATCAACCAAGATGCTCAGGATTGGGCCGAGAGCTGGAACGCCCATCGTCTGCATATCGTAGGTGAACGTGCAGCTTCACCACGGGAGCTGTTCATGTTTGGCATGGTGCGGCATGGGCCCCGTGGCATCGAACATATTTTGGAGCCAGTGGATGAGGCCCTCGATGGTAGTGAAGTTGGTGGCTATGGTATCGATTGGGATGTCATTGACGATCCGGTTCTCATGGCTCATCATACAGAACATAATCCTGCTCCTGTCAGTAGTGGGGCCACATTTGGGCCTGCTTCTGGTCCCTCACAGCTGTCAGAGGTGACTTGTGACCCTCCACTATGTCCCTTGACTGCTGATCAGGTGGTGATGCTGAATGCTCATCTTGGCCATCATTGTGATACTCGTTCCCGTAATATGCTCGCCCGCCGGCTTTTGTGGACTACTGCTTTAGAATTCTGTACCCATATTTTCCAGTAGCAACACATAGTTGAATCAACTTGAATAATACTCAAAGTGGCAGTCATTTGCAGGTGGCGAAGTCGCAAGATTTTGGCCGTGTTGACGTGGCTGTGCTTTTGTCGCTAGGTCTTCTGCTTACCACCATGCCCCATCGTAATTCGCAGCAGTCTGCAGCTGCTCAAACACCTGGAATTCTTTCTCATGATGAGGCTACTGTGAACCCTTTGGCATCGTCTCGGGCCATGCGGGCTGCACGGCGAGCATTATTACACGACACGGCCTCCCGATCCCACGCTGCCCCTGGAGTCCTGGCCCCAGCCATAGTAGCGACTGCAACTCCTGGGTCGATTCAGATGCCATCTGCACAACCACAGCCAGACGGCAGTAATGCGAACACGATACCAGAACCAGAAAACACGGACGATCACTCAGATGTCCGCTCAGATGTCTGCTCGTCTTTATCAAGCTTGAGCCTCACCGAAGATGTCGGAGATGTTCAAGTGGCAGGTAAGTTCGCAGTCAACATGGGCTAAATGAGTTACAACTTATTGTGGCGATAATCATTATGCAATTTTGCAGATGGGTTCCCTTCTCAGGAGCTACAGGCTGCAGCACTCGAGGTGTCGGATGCCGATCTACCCACCGGCATAGTAGAGATCGAAAGTCAGTTTGTGGATTATACTGGTGGAGAAGAGATTCAGACTCAAGGTGAGTGTACATTTAATGTCATCTCCTCCTCAAACACCCCAGAGCACCAATCAATGGCCATAGTTCAATTTGGCCCTCCCTTCCTGCCAGCTTTTCAGCCTCCACAAGTTAATTTGGCAGAGGTGCACCGCACTCAGCATAATGCGCAGGTATGCATTTTGAGCCCTAACGTGCTCAGCTGTTATTCAACTGTTAATCATTATCTGCAGCGTCTCACAATGATCATACAGGATGCCTTACGTCCTAACTTTGGGCACCCTTCAGACAGTAACAGCAGTGGGCCCTCTAACATTGGAGAAGCCTTGGAACAAAACCAGCCACATGTTGGTGCTATAGCTCCAGGTGAGTGAACACATTGGTGCAGTGCTGATGTAAATTTGCCAAGACTTACACACTGTTTACAACTAGTGACAGAAGGCCAGGTCTCACCTCTAGCTACTCAGGCACTTTACGTCCCCTCTGGGCCTTTGATGAATGCTGCCTATGCCACTTCTGCACTAAGGGCCAACCCTCCCATCCAGCCCCAAACTCCACCAGACACCAAGGCAGCAATTGGCCTGTATCTTGACACTGCCCTGCCCATTCAAGCTGCACTCTTGCAGGAGCTTTCGGCGATCCCCCGTCCATACGGATCAGCTTATACGGCTATACTACGGATCAAAAGCATTCGTGCAGCATTGGACCACCTCCACATCTCAACTCGCTCTCCCCAGCACTCGTCGGCTACTGTGCATAGCACTGATGGTTCTCAACTCACCATCGGCAAAGAGGATGTTGTGCAGTGGGGAGGGATTCTCACGATGAAGACATACTCCCACATCCGCCTCTTCGTCGTCAACATTCATGGGTTGGAACGAGCTCTACGCATGGAACCACGTCCTCTAGATGTCACAACTCATGATTTGGCAGCCCTTCTAGAGGTGCTCACCCGTGATGAACGTCTGCGCACAATTCAGGGTAAGGGTGGTGCTATAGGGGACTTTGGTGACATTGTTGTGGAAGCAGCTGCTCTGATGGATATGTCACCACTTCAGCAGCAAATCAGTGGACTTGCACGCACAATGAAGGCATCAGAGGGAAAGAAGGGGGTGTTTGGCCATTTCAATAACATGTTCTAGTTCTTTTGTATCATGCACAATGACTACCAATGACTATCTTTGACCCTCAGCCTTACTACGCCTGCCTTTCCATGACCCCTTCAACCACTTGGGTGATAAACTCCTGAGCTGCAACTGCTGCTGCCTCATCCTCTGCTGTCCACCGTTTGCCAAACTTTATCTGATGAGTGGGTGCTTTGCTGGATTTTGCTAGACTGCTCTTATACTTTGCGTAAACGCTTGCCTGGCGGTTGGATGTTGTGTAGCAGACACCATGCTGGGCATATGGAGGTGATGGATCTTCAGGGTCAAACTGAGCAAGACTGGTTCCATGGTGGTCATGTGGGCGCCAGACAATCATGGTGTCTGCACGGTTGATGATCCGGACGCCATATGAGGCATTGTAGAAATGGCCCCCATAGGATGCATCGTGAGTCCGGCTAGTGATCCACTGCAGTGCGTAGGTATGGGGCTGGTATTCAAAATGGACCGCTCTGTCCAGCCACACATCAGTATATTATTGATTCATGTTCAAACCAGTTATAATAAAAATCACAACCAGCATTGACAGGACACTCACCGTGAATAATTGAAATTCAGAAGGGCTGAGCCAGGTGCAAGCTCCGCATCATGGAACTGTACTGTCATGTCTCCATATACGACCGCATAGTCTCCACGGGTGCCTGTAATTCCCAGTGCGGCATCCATCGCTGGCAGTTGATGTTTCTTGAGAAATGTGATCCAGTCCTCAGTGACCTCCTCCGGAAAACGTGAGAGAAAGATATTCCAACCAGCCGCAAGCAGACAGCTAGATGCATATTCACTGGATGCCAAGAACTCAGGTGACATCGCCCCAGGATTGTTGAGATTTCGAACCCACGCAAATTTTGGGGTAGAGCGTGAGCCAGGTGTGTAACCTGTCTGGATCATCAATCCAGGGTCGTCCAGCTGGGGCAACATTATTATACTCTTTAGTGCCATATATGCCAGTTTAAAAGGGTGGTGAAACATACACGGATTGATTTGCGGCCTAATATCCCATCGTCAATTGTTGCTCTTGCCCATGCGAGGAAACCATCATCTTCGTCCTCTTCTGTGACTCCACGGAGTATAACAGCAATGATTGAGCCATCGTCTGCATCGTAGAGAACACAGTCTTCGTCGGCCTCAACTGTAAGGCTGAGTCGCTCTGGCTGAAGATAGTGCATAGGGCGACGTGGAATGCGGGGGTCCTTCAGTTTGCCGTCCTCGATTTTTGTCTGCCATAGATCATGAATCACCACACTTTCGACAATGTGTTCTCCGAGTGGTGGATACGATGTGGGGAGGCGATGTAGGTAGTGTTTCTGTGCATTGGCGAGCCAAGCCCGCCCAGTACCTGGACTGAGTCCAAGACGGTTTACAACGAACTTGTGCAGCTTCTTGTTACGCTTCTGAGCCATTTGCAACACCGAAAGAGCATGTTCAAGGGGAGGGGTGATTCGGTTTGACCTGGTCCAGTTGATGAAGTCACTGAAGATATCACACTGTTTAGTGCCATCAGGATTTTGAAGAAGGTATGCCTGTCCACGGCGCTCCGAAAGCTGCTGAAGTACTGTGACGAAGAGCTCGCGGGTTTGGGGGACTGATGACTGTGCAAGCAAGTCTAGGAGATGTGCATCGCCCGAGACATCGCTTGCCAGAGTGCGGAACAGATCGTTCCGGCCACGCAGGGTTGCTGCTGATCTTTTGGTCCGTGGGTGCATGTATGTGGGGTGATGTACCAGGAAAGCCTGCATCCGACAACCAGTTAGTAAGCTACATAGGTTGGCTTCATCCGAACAGTACCTTTGTCTGTCGGAACCAAGTCAGTGCAGCCAGCGAAAGACCACTGTACTCGGCAGTATATACTGCTTTGAGATTCAACTTCAGTTGCAGATTAGAATGTTTAGAGTCAAAGTCGTACCCAGCTATTGACTCTGGGTAGCTTTAACTTGGCAAACTCTTTAGCAAGAGAACTTCGGAGTCTAGGGTGAACAGTGGCCTGCAAGCCGGATACCGATGTTTACAGCCCACACCTTCCACACAGTGCATGGCAGCCATGAGGCACTGCGAGTTGAGCACTCAGGTTTCGGTTTTCGGATCGGGCAAAATTTAACTAGTATTTATGAGATTTTCCATCTTTCTGAAGCATCCACTGTGCTTCAAGTGGCCACAGAGGTATACAAGTGGCTGCATATACATACATCAGTACTGTCGGAGGGCATAGTGGCGAGGTCCGCGGCGGACGTGATGAGCGCGCGTCTCACGGACGTCTTCGATATTGATTTCGTCATCGCCCGCGCCTTGCCCTTCCCACCCGCACCCGCACTCCCACCCGCGGGGTGGTCGAGCCCAGCCGCAGTGTTGAGCGCCGCGCTGAGCACGACGTCCACAATGGTCCAGTCGCCCCAGTCCGCAACCCCAGGCTCGCATCTGACCGCGTCGCAAAACGTCGCGGCCTGCATCACGTACGGCTGCGCACGCTCGAGGGGGCCGTCTCTCCCCCAGTCGCAGCGGCGGCGGGCTGGAACGCGAACGAGACCAGGAACGACTCGATGCTTTCGACGAGCTTTCGCCGGGCGCCCGCGGGGGCGCTTGCGGCCGGGGTGGGCGGGAGGGGGTGGCGGCGGTGGGGGCTGCGGGGGGAGGTTGAGAGAGTCACCGCTGTCGCACGGGGGTGTCGGCGGGAGGTACACCGATGACGAGCTGCGGCTGAATGCGCCGAACATGGATGTGGGGCGGAGAAATCGCGATGACGAGGACGAGGATGCCGAGCGCGAGCGGACGGCCGGAGGCGCGGGTCCGTTGGACACGAGAAACGGCCGTGATATTGTCGTGACGAGAATCGAGTTCTTGAGGAGGGCCTTGTCCGAGACGTGATCCGGCAAGAAATTGATCAGGACGTCGAACGGTCTTTGTGATGGATCGGGCGGAGGCAGAGTTTGCGACGCTTGGCGGCTGCGGGGGAAGAAGGAGCCAGACGAGGAGGAGCGTGGGCGGAAGATGGAAGACGGGCGAGACGGTAGCGATTCGGACGAGAGCTGCATTGATGAGCTGCCTGGAGACGCGGGCGTGCTCGAACCGTTGAAGCGAAGAACGCTTGGCGGTGCGAGGCCACCATGGATGTCGAGCTCTTCGGAGAATTCGAGAACGCCTGTCCCGCCGTGTTTCCGCCACGAACGGGCGATGCGCTCCGCCCATTCGTGGACGTTCACGAACCGAACTGCACCGGCATCTTCGAGAGCAAGGGGGGCGGATAAATGGAGTACGCACACTGTGGGAAGGACAATGTGTGGGATGTCGGGCGGGTTGTGGGTTGCGAGGATTACGAGAGAATTTGCGAGGTGTCGGGACTGGAATAGCAGGGCGAGCTCCTTTAAGGAGGGGGCTGACTGGGGGTGAGCACGTCCACCGCGAGGGTTGGGAAAAGACGAAAGGCGCACCTCCGAGCACGAATATGGCGTTGCGACGCTGGTGGGCTGTGGCTGCCAGCAGCGCGTCAACCTTGAGGAACCAGAGCTCGCCGAGCACAGGTGCGGAGGCGCCTAGGAAGGGGTCGAGAGGGTGCATCTCACCATTCTGATAGCATGGGGCCAGCTGAAGCACATCCTTCCGCCACGACCAATGCCACGCGAAATTGGGGGGCCGTGCCGGTCATCGAGCGATTGTATCAGGCTGTGCTCGTAGATGTTGCGTGAACTGAGCCGTGAGCGTACGGTACGATGTGTGTGCTCTTCGCTGTTATTGTTGACCAGAGCCTCGAACAGGCCCGCGGGGACAGTGTTCGTCGACGCGGCGTGCATGAAGCCAACAGCTCCTCTGCTCCGATCCGCGGGATGGGCATTGACACGAGTGGCCAGTTCTCGCCGTTCACCTGCGCATCCTGGGTGAGCTCCGGTGAGCGCGGTGCAACGGGATTCTGTGGCAGCAAAAGGGAGAGTACTCAAGAAGCCCCAGAACGTGAATGGCTTTGCGGCAGCATTGAGCCCCGAATCCTTCGTAGTGGTCGGACTCGCGGGGGCGGAGTGTCGCATCGTGCATGTGTCGTCGGGACCGGGAGGGAACTTGAAGGATGTCATCGTGTTGTGCCCGTCCTCGTCGTCGCCTGTAATCGAGCCACTGATGCTCCGGCGCTGCCTCTTCTCCCGACCCTGACTCGCGCGTCGAGGCTCTGGCATGGCCATACGCAGCGTAGGCAGTGGCCGAGTGATTTGGGTCTGCGGCTAGGGGAGCAAAAGTTGAGGAAACCCAGGAGGCGGAGGGAACGTGGAACCGCCAGCCTTGAACTCTGGTGCTGCGACGTTGAGCGGCTTGCCCAAAGACGGCGCCTGTGTGTGCGTGTGCGTGTGCGGGGTGGCAGCGGGTGGGTTGCCGAACGCGCCAGCTGGAGCCCATCGTCCAGAGTGGCGTGGGGCACCGAAGACCAACGGTTTCGCCAGTGGAAAGAGCGACTCGGAGCGGGCAGTGGTCGACTGAGGTTGGCTGGTGTGAGATAGTGCTCTGGTGAAGGCCGTGAACGTGCGGGGGCAGGATCGTGGCCGGTCTGTGCAGAGTGCAACGAACTCGATCGCACCTCGAGCACCTGCCCAGGAGAGCGTGAGAATGTTCGGGCGCTAAACGCGCCGCCAGCACCGCCGTTCTTCGCTGGCTTGCGCGCCCTCATTGTCGAGTCCTACCTGTCCTGCCTGTCCGCCCTCTCCTGCTGCTGCCCATCTGCTCTCTCCTGCTATTGCTTGTCCTCGCTTTCCTTGTTCTCCTGCCACCCCCTTGTATCTCTAACTCTGTATTCAAGAAACCGGCAAGATCTGCCTCCCCCTCTTTTTACTCAAGACGGCCGGATGCCCTCAATTTCCGCCGCCAACCAAGGATCGTCTGGATATGGAGGGTCGCGCAGCTCGTATCTGCGTGAGTACCGTCCAGCTCTGGGTCGCAGAAGCGCTCACTGGCGTCCCCTGCTCTGCTCACACAGTGCGCGATCGTGGCAAAGGACGCCGTTACGGAGGCCAAGTCGACCGTCGAGGAGTCGCAGCGCGAGGTGTGCTGCTGGATGGATGAGCACGGCGAGAAGCATGTGCCCCGCTTCCTCCAGGAGCGCAGCGGCTGTTGGAGCCCAAGCTGCAGTACGTCCTGCACCCCCCTTTTCTTCCGTTCTCCGTTCTTTGCCATCGGCGCTGACGTGTGGGGGTGTTCTCGCCCTGCTAGATTGCCTGTGGACCCGCAAGAGGCAATACACATCATGGAGAAGTTCATCTAGCTGATGGCCCCACCGTCGTACACCTCGTCCGAAGCTCCGATTCATACCTGGCGCACCCACCATATTCGCATGGCGACGACGGTGGGCTTCTACGCAGAGCCCGTCCCGCAACTGAATAGCTCCCCCCACATCCAGCTTCCCTGCCCAGCTCGCCGTCCTCCTCACAAAGTGCCTCCAGGAGGCCGAGTCGCTCAAGGCCAAGCTCGCGTGGGTCACCCAATGCGCAGACAAGGCAGAATGCCCCGTCCTCCCAATCATCCTCCCACGCATCCCTGCTCGGCTCGTCCAGCGGCCCCGCGCCCAAGCCCCAGCTCCCCGACGCCGCCCATGACGCCATCATCGGCTCCGAAAACCGTGCAGACCGCGAAGAACAGGCCCGCAACGAGGCAGAGGCCCGCCTCCGCATGCTCTAGCAGTCCTGGCTCGAGCTCGACCGCTTCCTCGCCCAGATCGACTTCCGCAGTGCCGAAGCCCGCGCCCAGTGCTCCCGCATCGCCCACCATGCTGATGGCACCCGCGTCCCTACCACCGCTATCCCCGCTTATAACATTGTCTACCTCCCGGCCGTGCTCCAGCAGCACGCGTTCCAGCTGCCCCCCCTGCCGGCCTCCCGCGCGCACCTGTCCGCCCGCGGCTGGCTCCCAGCGCCATCCCAGCTGTTTCAATTGGTCTCGTTTCCTCGCCACCAAGTGCAAGCTCGAGCCGGGTCTGCCCCCACGTGGACAACATTGGCGGGGCGTACAACGGGGTGCTGAGCGGCCCCGGGGTGCCACCGCCTGCAAAGCATCTGTTCAGTGGTCGCTACTGCCTGCCGGTGAGTGGCACGGCCGTGCTGTGGGATCGCCCAACTGAGTCCTGCCACAGCCCTCGAACTTGCCGTACCTGGCAAACGGCCGTGCCGTTGGCTGCTCGCTGCCGCGCACCACGCCATTCCGCTCACGGCATTCCATCCACACGCTGTAGAACGGACTCAGTGGGAGTGTCGCAGCTCCCACTGAAGCATATGCACACCGGGGCCATGGTCCGAGACGGTCATTTGGATTTCCGGTGGCCAGCTCAACCGCCTGTGCCACGGTGGTGTCCTCCTGCCCTCGCCACCAAACACACCCACTCTACCACTCTCTGCCTGCCTACCGGAGCTTTCGCAAAGCTGCCTCCGCGTTCCACCGGTCCCACAACTCTGCTGCCGAGCTCAAGGACGAGTTCGAGGATCTCGGAGCCAAGGTCCTCGGCCGGTACTGATCTCGATGCCTGGCGGGACGAAGGAGGAGAACGAGAAGCGCGTGCCTCGCGCCAGCGTGCAGAAGGTGCTCATCCTCGGCTCGGGCGGTCTATCTATCGGTCAAGCGAGCGAGTTCGACTACTCGGGCCCACAGGCGACCAAGGTGCCCAAGGAGGAGGGGATCTATACTATCCTCGTCAACCCCAGCATCGCGACGATTGCGACGCCGCGCGGCCTGGCCGACAAGGTCTACTTCCTACCCGTGACGCCCGAGTTCGTGCGCAAGATCATCAAGTACGAGAAGCCCGGCGGCATCTACGTCACGTTCGGCAGGCAGACCGCGCTCAACGTCGGCATTAAGCTCAAGGACGAGTTCGACACACTCGGGGTCAAGGTCCTCGGCATGCCCATCGACACCACCATCATGACTGAGGACCGCCAGCTGTTCGCGAGCGCGATGGCCGAGATCGGCGAGCGGTGCGCACAGTCGAGCACCGCGGCGACGACAGAGGAGGCCGTCACCGCGGCGGGCACGGTCGGCTACCCGGTGATCGTACGCGCAGCGTATGCGCTGGGGGGCTTGGGCTCGGAGTTTGCGCAGAACGAGCAACAGCTGAAGGCGCTGTGCAGTAAGGCGTTCGCGACGAGCCCGCAGGTGCTTGTGGAGAGGAGCATGAAGGGGTGGAAGGAGATTGAGTATGAGGTCGTGCGGGACTGTCGGGATAATTGCATTACTGTGTGCAATATGGAGGTATGTGGCCTGGGAGTTGTGAGCGATGTTGGCCTGCGGAGCTGACGCGCTTTTTTTTTCCAGAACTTCGATCCCCTCGGTATTCATACTGGGGACTCGATCGTTGTCGCACCGTCGCAGACGCTTTCGGACGGCGACTATAACATGTTACGGACGACGGCTATCAACGTCATCCGCCACCTCGGTGTTATCGGCGAGTGCAACATCCAGTATGCATTGAACCCCACGTCGAAGGAGTATTGCATTATCGAGGTGGATTTTTCACATTCTATTATCCAAAGGGAACAGTCTGACAACCCGAGTTTAGGTCAACGCTCGACTGTCGCGTTCCTCCGCGCTCGCGTCCAAGGCCACCGGGTACCCGCTCGCGTTCATCGCCGCGAAGCTCGGCCTCGGCATCCCTTTGAACGAGATCAAGAACTCGGTGACGAAGGTCACGTCTGCGTGCTTCGAGCCGAGCTTGGACTACGTCGTCGTCAAGATTCCCTGCTGGGACCTCAAGAAGTTCAGCCGCGCCAGTCGCTTGCTGAGCAGCAGCATGAAGAGCGTTGGCGAGGTTATGAGCATCGGGCGCTCGTTCCAGGAGACGATTCAGAAGGCTATTCGGGCTATTGACGACCAGTTCTCTGGGTTTGCGAAGGTGGGTGAAGTGCTGTTCTCACGAACGTTATATATTGACGAGTTCGAATCTTGACAGAACGACTACGTCGAGGACATTGGCGAAGAACTCATGAACCCTACGGACAAGCGCATCTTCGCGATCAACACCGCGTTCCACCGCGGATACAGCGTCGAGAAGATCTGGCAGATGACGAACATCGACAAGTGGTTCCTGACGAAACTGGAGTCGATTTTCAAGATGGAGCAGCGCCTTACGTGAGTCCTCACTCACGCCTGGGCTGCGCTCATACAATACTGATATTGCATCTTAGCGAGTGCAACGTCGCGTCCCTGGACCCTGTGCTTCTCCGGCAAGCCAAGCAGCTCGGCTTCTCCGACAGACAAGTTGCCGGATGCATGAACTCGACCGAGCCCGCCGTTCGCCGGCTGCGCCAAGAGAACGGTGTGGCGCCTTTCGTCAAGCAGATCGACACGGTCGCCGCGGAGTTCCCCGCATTCACGAACTACCTGTACACGACGTACAACGCCGTCGAGCACGACGTCACGTTCGAAGACTGCGGCGCCACCGTCCTCGGTTCCGGCGTTTACCGCATCGGCTCGTCGGTCGAGTTCGACTGGTGCGCGGTCCGCGCGATTCGGACGCTCCGCGACAACGGTCTGCCCACGGTTATGATCAACTATAACCCCGAGACCGTCAGCACCGGCTACGACGAGGCCGACCGCTTGTACTTCGAGAACATCAGCTTGGGGACTGTCCTCGACATCTATGACACCGAGCGCTCCCGCGGCGTTATCCTCTCCATGGGCGGCCAGACTCCGAACAACATCGCGCTCCCGCTGTACCGCCAAAACGTCAAGATCTACGGGACATCGCCCGAGATGATCGACACTGCGGAGAATAGGTTCAAATTCTCGCGTCTGCTCGACGAGATCGGTGTGGACCAGCCGCTCTGGAAGGAGCTGTTGAGCTTCGACGAGGCGCACGCTTTCTGCGAGAAGGTCGGCTACCTGGTTCTCGTCCGTCCGTCTTACGTCCTCTCCGGCGCGGCTATGAACGTCGTCTTCAGCGAGAACGACCTCAACAGCTACCTCTCGCAGGCCACCACGGTCTCTCGCGAACATCCTGCCGTGATCACGAAGTACATCGAGGGCGCGAAGGAGATTGAGATGGACGCCGTCGCCAAGGGCGGAAAGATGATCATGCATTATATTTCGGAGCACGTCGAGAACGCAGGCGTACACTCGGGCGACGCGACGCTCGTTCACCCGCCGCAGGACCTCGACCCCGAGATGGTGCGCCGGATTGAGGACACGACCGCGAAGATCGGAAACGCGCTCAACGTCACCGGGCCGTACAACATCCAGTTCATCGTGAAGAACAACAAGATCAAGGTCATCGAGTGCAACCTCCGCGCCGCGCGCTTGTTCCCGTTCGTGTCGAAGGTGGCGGGCATCGACGCGATCGAGATGGCGACGAAGGTTATGCTGAACCTTCCCGTCGAGCTGTACCCCCACGTTCCGCTCCCCTCGGACTACGTCAGCGTCAAGGTCGCGCAGTTCAGCTTTAGTCAGGTGCGAACCCGGTGCTTGGCGTCGAGATGGCGTCGACGGGCGAGGTGACGTCTTTTGGGAGGGACAAGTATGAGGTGTACGTCAAGGTGCTCATCTCGACGGGCATCGTACTCCTGAAGAAGAACATCTTGTTCTCGATCGGTAGCTACAAGGAGAAGCTGGAGATTCTTCCCTCGGTTCAGTGTTTGTGCGCTGCTGGGTACAATATCTTTGGCACTTCAGGAACGGCGGATTTCTTCACGGAGCACGGTGTGCCTTGCAAGGTATGTCGCGTAATATGCAGTTAACTCACCCGCGCTCACGTTTACTTCGCAGTACTTGGAGATCCTTGGCGAAGGCAGCGACCAGAAGTCCGAGTACTCCCTGATGCAGCACCTAGCGAACAACCTCATCGACATGTACACCAACCTGCTGTCGAAGAACCACTACCGTCGCCCGGCTAGCTATGCCAGCAAGGGCTACCGCACCCATCGTATGGTGGTCGACTTCGCGGTCCCCCTGATCACGAATGTCAAGATCGTGAAGATCCTGTTCGAGGCGCCCGTTCGCAAGCTGCCTTTGGACGTGTCACCTGTGGACTTCAAGATGTCCCACGAGATGCACATCTTCCCGGGTCTCGCTTACATTGCGAGCTACGTCCCCGACCTTTCGCTTGTGGGTGAGGACATTGTGAATGCGATGAAGGCGGCCATTGGTGGCGGTTTCGTTACGTCGCCCATCCCTCCCGTTGGCATTCAAAGCAAGATCACGGACAGGGTGTCGCTCGACAAGGCGGCTGGCTGGGTGTACTGCAACTACACGCTGAGTGTTACTGCGCCCGCCTCGAACGTCAAGGAACTCGACGAAGAGCTCAAAGCGGATGTCAACTCGTTGTTTGTACCTTTCCGCTATGGGGACGCCGACAGCCAGATCCCTGCTGCGGCTGCGCACTTCGCACTGTGGCCTATGGACAAGCCTATTGTTACCGACGCTCACAGTGCGAATCTGGCACCCATCCGGTGCTAAGATGGCATCAATGGGTGTGTCTCACTCACCCTAGACTATGCCAGTGTGTAGTACTGTAGTAGCTAAAGCTGTTCAGTGCAATATAGTATGGGTGGTGACTTGAACTTAAATATATGATTGAGGACAATAAATGAGGAACCCCCAAAAAAACTATATGATGATCATTGGTGACTTGTGAGACATACAACAACAGTTCAGGTGCAGTCCCTCAGTACAACAAGTGAATGAATGTGAGCACCAGTGCACAAAAACGGCCAGGCTGCACTGTTGGGATGGTGCTCCAATGGCCCATTAAGCCATGTTAAACTCATCTGGACGGATGAGTGGCCCATGAATCCAGGCATCGAATGCAAGTGCAATCTCGCCATCTGTACCTGGCTGCTCCCGAAGAAGGTTGCGAAGCCCATCGTCGACACAGATAGTGGCATCGCAAAAGCATGTGTGGACACGCAGCTGTGTTTAGAGGTAAGTCTAAATGAGGTTGCCCAACGACTGCAATAGGTGACATACAGGAGCAGGAACAGGAGGATCACCCTCGTGTACCAAAGTGCGTGAGCCCCTGCTGTGCTCAAAGTACAGCTAAAATAATGGAGAGATATGGGGATAAGCAGGCATGAAGCAATGGCAATTGGTGGATGCCCCACCTTTAACTGGCGGTTGGGGTCAGAAGGCAGAATATCGGAGCCTGAGATCATACGAAGGAAGGCTTGAGCACGCCAGAGCTTGTTGTCCTTCGCTCCAGCGAATTCCAATGGCGAGACTATGGCATGCACATGTGGGTGGTTCGGATGCCCACTGCCACGCAAGTAGGCATAGAGCCGCTCCATAAAGACGGCCTCGTAATAGGTGTCCCACTGCGAGGGAGGCATGGGATCGCCATGGAGTTCATCAAGCGAACTCCTTCCATCCACTTCCGAGTTCTCAGTGTCGTCCTCAGGCTTGACTCCTGTGATGAAGGTAATGCGACGTATCAACGACTCGACATCGTCCAGACGACGGTTGTACATGAATGCAAGATAGTCGCGAGGGTGGTGGTGGAATGTCTGATATGGCGAGTGCCATAGTCAGCGACAGCTACAGGATGTAGACAGTGCAACGACTTTACCATTTGGAGCGAGCTGCCTGGTGCAAATACCTCATGTAAGCCAGCAGAGAATGCTTGAAGGTCAGGATGGTCGGTGAGGTTTTTGTCCCCCAGCAACAACTCTGACACAAGAGAGACCTCGATGCTCTCCAACTCAGAGAACGATGGCTGGGACGATAGGACCCTCGGCTGATAAACTTCTCAGAACACAATGAACCTGCTTAGAGTGGAGCATGCAACGTACATTGATGTTAGCAGAGCCAAGTAGCAGCCCAAGAGGGGTATTTGCAACATCCGAAGGTATACGTCCAGCACACTCGAGCCAAGGCTTGAGCGTGAGATATGTGTCAGGCGAGAGCTGCCGAAGAAAAGGACCATCGGCGATAAGTGCCATATGGCGTGTCTCCATTGCAGTGCGAAGCAGGAATGGAGAAAGCGGGTCTGGACCACTCTCCATAACGACCATATGAAGAAGTGCGAGAAATCCAGCTGCTCGAAATTGAGCTGTACGCACACCGATGGGTTCGCGAGTGGGGTGGAATGCAATCAAAATGTAATCGCCCCGTGATTCCCACAGAGTCGAGTCCTGCAGCAGCATTTTGATAGCGAGACGGAGGATCGTACGAACAGGACCTCTGCCGATGCCCTCGTGGCTGCAATAATCAGGTTGTTCAATTTTAGTGTGCGAAGAACCGTTTCATAGGCAAGGGTGTGCTACTTACATGTGGAAATCGAGATGCCGGCTGTCACGCACAAGGCTAACGTATGTCGCAAGACTGCACACAACATCTTTCGGAGCGAAGTGAGCATGTAGTGCATCTGTGAAACCCTGGGAACCAGCACTGGGGGATCCAGCTCCTGAACAAACTGAAGGATCGCCAGCTTGCCAGCGGATGAGAAAGAGTAAGACAGCAGCAGCTGTCTCGGCATCGGGCGCCCGGATGCGTGGTTTGATGGCATGTGGCTGGGGTGGGAGGCTACGACGAACACGTTCAGCCCATGCAGTAATTGCCCCTGAAGAGAATTCTTGCAGAGGCTTCTCCTGTGGGGAATGATGGAGGTTAGTGTAAAGCATGTGGGTTGACATGTATGAAGATCAGAACCTGACGTGGAAATAGCTCCACCCGGGGACAGTCAGCCCCAGCCAGCAGAGAAGGCTCATAACCTGGGGTATCATGATGCTTGCGTATAGCGACATGCTCGTTCTCGTGAGCGATCTGAAACAAAAGCATATTTGTACAATATGTGAGTTCAAAATTAAAATCGGTAAGGCGGCATGGGCAAACGCACCTCAATCAACAGTGGCCTCTGGCGTATATTAGATGGTCGGTCTGGGAGAACCCCTCCATTGGATTCTGATTGGCCCACTGGCAGCTCAGTGCTGGACATCGTCATCTGTGCACGGGCTTGTTGTTGAAATATCTCATGCATTGAAGGCATCTACCCGTCATTTGTGAGCACGAAGTATAAAGCCAAGTCGAACAGCACATAAATGCATTTACCTCAACATCGCTGTCGCTATCACCAGCCAAAAAGAGAGTATCTTCAGGTTCTAGGTGAGGATCGGGCACTGACGAACTCAGGGGTTCTGCAGTGTCTTCGTCCACACCAGGAGGTGTCGCAGAGGGCGATGGAAGTGGCTGAGATGCACCTACAGACTCTGGCCCAGTTGGAGGGCGAGAGTTGTGACCTGCAGGATCTTCAGCATCGACCATGTCGTGCGAAGCTGCCATGGGTTGAGGTTGCACACAACCAGTGGGTAGGCACTCCCAGTCGATCGAAGGGGCGACCGAAGACATCACACGGGCCGAAAAGCACATGTGCGGGCTCGTCGGGTCGTATGTGCGGTACGCTGAGTCCCATGCTTCGAGCCGAAGGTCCGACATATTGATCCTACCGATGTACGAGAGGAGGTTGTGCATACGTGGAGCTAAGAAGATACGATCAGATTCCAGCCACACAACATGCGATTCAATTCCACTCACCAATAGTTAGCAGAGGATAGGCACTGAGGTTGCTTACGATTGGAAGGCGGACCGTGCCGAACGGCTTAGCTCTGAGGCTGGAGGCAGTGTAAGTGTTGATGTCGAGGTCGTACGGGTTGAACTGGCGGGCGAATGTATTCTGGCGCTGGGTGGGGGCAGTGAGGAATAAAAATGGAAGGTCGGTAGGGCTGGCAGGAAGAGGGGTAGCCAGAGAAAACCCAGGTATCACGATGCTATGAACATCGCAGTGTGCCCTGATCTGTGTGGCGAGCTGTTGCCAAACAGGTCCATCGTTCATCAGCGAAACCTCGAAGACAAGGCTAAGCTTATCGAGAACTTCGACAAGCCTGGTCCAGTCGGCAATGGACCACCGGAACCGTGCGGAAGGATAGTTTCCCTGGTCAGCGAGGATAGTAGGCGGCTATCGGACAATACGATAAACTCAATTGAGCCAGTCAAGGAGGTCAAAAAAAGACGTACCACCTGCGGGACGAATACAACACAGAACTTAGTGAACGACAGATCCAGTGGAGGCATGTCGGCGAGCTCAGTGCTGCTGCTGGGTCCGCCCAAGCCCGCAACGGTAGCTGGCATAGCATGAGAACGAACACGGATATGGTTGCGACGACCGTTCGAGCGCATGCTCTCTTGAGCCCGTGCTTCGCGAGCACGATCGGCACTAGCCATACGACGAGCATTCGTTTGACCACTTTCAGCTGCTCTGAGACCTTCGTATGCCATAATCGGGGGTGCAGCTGCCACGAGAGGCTCGGCCGAAGGTAACATGGAGGTGAGACCAAAGGGTGTAGCTCCATGGATGCGAGCCTCTGCAACTGTTATACCACCAGCAAGGGCAGATACCACAGGAATCTGACGCCTATGGACCACTGGGATGAGCGAACACTGTACCGACCGAGAACTCAGACCATGCAGAGATACACACCTACTACCAGCCTGCGAAGACATCGCCATACCAGTGTCTTCGAGAAAGGCATGGCTGCGGAGTGCACGCCCGCATTCACATGCAGTGGCAAAGCCCCAGTCACCTGGAGGAGCGATGCTCTGGCAGTTCAATGTAAGGGCCAGAGCTTGTCGGCATATGCGATAATTGAGGGGTTGACATACCGATATAAAACCCCCACAGTTTGAATCCACTATGCCTGCACGCTGGAACGATGGGTTGGGATGCTCCGGAGGAATGTCACGAAGGACATGGCTGTAGTATGGATGGCTGCATGCCGAGCATGGCTCGGTGGGGCTGATCGCCGTCTATAAGGCTCTCTTAATCAGTTATCAAAAGAGATAAACTAGTGTTCGGAATACTTACGAGACGATTAATGCCATTGGCCGATACCACAAAGCTAGCACATCCATCCTGGCCACTACGACAAGCGACATGGAGACAGTTCCATCGTTGAGGGTGCATAGGATAAGCCATCGTTGAGGGAGGCAAGTAGCGACAGATGATAAGCAATGAGTGAGTATAAGCAGTAGTAGTGACAGATAATAAGCAGCGAGTGCGTGGTAAGCAGTAACGATACTGGTGGAGCGATGAGCAAGCCTGAAGGATGAGTCGCTCAATGCCAATCTTGTGCAGTCGGAAACTGCCAAGTCTGCGACTCAGAGAATGGCGAGCCCCAGCTGTTGAGCATTGTTTGGCCGACGAGCCGGTGCCACTGTTGGGAATCGGTAGGAATCTAGGCAGGTTGAATAAACTTGCATGCCCTGAATCGATCGCGATCACTCGGGACTTGGCAGGACGGAATGGGATTCGGCATGAATCCTTTGGAGAATAGGTCTTTGAAGCCAAGTTCAAACAATGTGCACTACGGGAAGTACAAGGAAACGAGGGGAAACGGCGGGTGTTAGGACGCCAGGGATGTACTAGGATCTATAAGGACCCATGCTGCTTCGGAGGGATTCTCGTAGCACGAGGCAGATTGCACGCGATTGATGGGGATGCTGTTGGATGGAAAGGGAAACGACGGGGAATTGAGAGCGTGGGAACGCCCGTCCGGGATTTGACGGGATTAGCCATGCTCGTCGATTTCGTATGATTTTTGTCCAATAACCACCGCGATAAAAGACACTCGCCACCGTCGCACTCCACGCCGGAGGCAAGTCCAGAATCATCGGGCGTCTATCTGCCACGAGGCTCGCAAGCGGCGCGCTGTTCAGCGTCTGATGAGAATCGTTTTCTCTGCTTCCCTCTGCGACAGCCAGGGCCGCAATTAGCCAGGCTACACCGCCAAACTAACTCGATGTAGCCACGAGGTAGCGGAAAAGAGACTTGGAAAGTATAGCCAATCACACCGCAGTCGATCTGGATTACGCCCACAACGGCTACTCGCGACCATTGTCAGTCAATTTTATCTTACCTCCGGGAGAGATCACATCTCATGCCTTTACGAAAGCTAACCGAATCGTCGATTGAGAGGATTGAACATTCTCCTACGAAGGTATCCATACAAATTGTGCATATCTAGATCGACGTACTGCGTCCTTTCCGCCCCTGCATAGTGCGCATACAGCATACAAATGCATAATGTCACGTCCCCGCCGTGGAGCTCGCTGAGCGTCCCAGTGTCTAATACGTCTGCACGACGGTCAATCTTTGTATCCCATGATCAGAAAAAGGGGTACGTGCCTGCTTTGAGAAACCTACTGACTTTCCCTTTCCAACAAGCCGTTCAGACATCGCACAACGATGCCTACCCCTTCCTCGACCGCCTCCCGATCCTCCTCTTTCACGCGTGCCAGCACTCGGCCGAACCGATCCGGATGCCACCTCCGCAAAGCAGCCCGGACCTTTTCCCTGAGCGTCTCGCCCGGGTGCAGCGGCGAGAGCACGAACCTCGTCACTTTCGCCGGCGCGAGCTCGTCCAGCGCCTGCGGCTGCGAGAACATGGGCCACGGGATGTCACGGAACTCGAGCGACCCCGAGGTGCTCGAGAGCTCCGCCCACCGCGCCTCGTACTCGACCTGCGCCTCCTGCTCAGCCTCCCGCCGCCGGCTCCTCAGGATCTCGCGCTCCCGCCGTGCGCGCTCCTTCTCCTCCTCCGCCCGCAAACGCTGCTCGAACGCCGCTCGATGCCGCTCGGTCTCCCGCCGGTACGCGTGCAGCCGGCGCATCTCCTCCTCCATCGTCGCCTCGACCTCCCGTTGCCACCCCCTGTACCGCCGTGCGGACTCCTCCATCGCAGAGTGGCGGTCGCTGTAGAAGAGATCTTCGGCCGCGGACCAGCCTTTTCGACCGGTCGCGACGATACGGAACGCAGCCTGCTCGCGGACACGGTCGCGCGCCTGCTGCTGTTGGATCCACCGAACAGTCTCGTCGTTCTGCTCCGACATTCGTGCGAACTCCTGCTCGAGCACCCAGGCGCACGTCTCCGCCATGTGCTTGAAGGAGCTTGCGTCACCGGAGCTAGGCGGGTGTGGGCTGCCCAGCGTTCGGGAGCGTCGCATATGTGGGACGCCATATCCCGCAGCCGAGCTGTGTGATGTCGAAGCTCGCCCGGAGAACGACGCACGGTCGTCGTGGTAGTGCTTGGGTGAAGGCGAGTAGAAGTGGTGGGGCTGGTAGTACTTGGTGTCGTGCATGGCGGCGAACATGGTCGCAAAGCAGCTGTGAAAGGTAGGACGACCGAAAGCGGTAGGGCTGATGGTACGCGAGCAAGGAGGAGATGTGTGTGCAGCGACCCTGCGCGGCGCACGCGTCATATGTACTCCCCCAGTGGCCCTCCCGCGTACCGGAAGCCCCCATTCTGTGGGTTCGCGTGCGATCGCGTTAGGGGTGCAGCAGCTGCGCGCCTGTGCGTGCAATGGGCCTTTGCCTCCCCGCCTCCTCGTGCCGGAATGGGAGGGCCTTCCGGGATGGGCTCCCTCGCGCCGAGTCCCATATCTCCCTGCCATCGGCCCATGTCGCCTCGTCCGCGCCGAGCTCTCCTTTATGAAGGCATTCTGGCTGGTCGCCGTTCAACCGGCCCAGTACATGTCCCGCTCCAGTCGCAGCGGCGCGGGCCCAATAACTTCTCTTCACGCTAATTCCTTTGTGGCAGCCAGCGCCTACGACGCCTTCGGCCGTATTCCCTCCGACCCAGTCCCCACCAGGGCCACCACCTTCAAGGTTCTAGTTCGTTCTTGAAGACTCCACCTTCCTTTCTCCAGATTCGACCCCTGCGCAGTTGTACGCTGTGGTACCAGGATCTCGAGTTCAAATAGCCACTTCGCCCCCCTGTCTGGTCGAAGCAATGCACACAGACGCGCGCCGCAGGGACGATGCGAGGCGTTTCGTAGTGTTTCGCAAGCGCGAATGGGAAAAGCGAGTACCACCGAGGCATCCCGTGTCGCGAGACAGCGGTACAGCCCACGCTCGATCGCACGCTGGTTATCACGCAGCGCGCGCACGGGGCACGAGGCTCGCGGGCAGGCAGCTGCGTGGTCGAAGGCCACGGTCTTGTGGCGCGCGTCTGCGTTCTCTCGCATTCTCCACCCGAGCATTCCCGACATCTTGGAGCAGATATGGGGAGGAACAGCGTGCGATACGGGTGTGCAACAGTCTACAAGCACAACAGTGTACGCAATTCACGTACACTTGGGAAGGAAGCGGTACAGCAGCGAGGACACAACAGGACGTAAGGGACTGAAACGGAGAAGATACTGCAATAGAATCGAGATGCTCGCACTTGGTCTCGCGCTCCGAATCGGAGATGAGGGGGCCCGTGTGCATCCAAAGCTCAAACACGAGAGGCAGGAAGGGCCTTCTGGTCAGTTAAGACGCTCTCCTGGTGGTCGTCCGTGGCATAGTCCATGTCGACGGTCTTGTCCACAGTGATCTGCACCTACAGACATGGGAAGTAGCATCAGCGGCACGCCCAGGCGTCCTTCCCGATGTCGTACGCACTCTCGTGCCAAGGTTCAGCTGGTCTGCGTTCTGTGGGTGGATGGCCGTCAGCTGACGGGCCAGAATGCAGGGAAGGCTGGGGCGTTTTACCGAATGGCGTGCGGCCCTGGTCGTGAATATCATGGGCAGGCGGTGCGCGCTCCCGGATTGCGACTGGGATTGTGCTCTGAGGATCTTACGTGCGTTCATCCTGTGCAACATTAAGCATCGCGGCGGGCACATCCCCCAGGCACTATCGCGCGCGGGGATGCATGGGTACGTACGATGCGAGGAACGAGTTCGCGTAGACTGCGTCGAAGGTGAGATAGTGGGCCGGATCTCAGCCAGAGAACTCGGACGGGGAGCGAAATGAGGAACGCACGCTTGCTGATGGCGAAATGTAGCCCGAGATAGATCAGGACATGAGGCTTGACAAGCCACTGCGAACACGAATAGGCGCAGTGAGCCAAGCGCAGCCATACAACATGCGGCAGGCATAGATGAGCGCGAGACTCACGAAGATGAGCGACACGAGCGTGGTTACTCTGGAGCGTCAATCTGATCAGTAGACTATCAGACGCGTGGGGAGCAGGAACAACACACGAGGTGAGCAGGCCGTTCTCGACGGTGTATAAAGTGACCGAATCCAGTATATGATCGAACCTAGAGGCGTGAAGAATATGAACGATGACGACGCTCACTGCGGTATGAACGGATGAGGGTCCGTACCTCCCGGTACCGGTACGATTTCTGCGCAGATAGTAACACAAACCCCCGGTGATCAAGAAGTCGACGACAGATGAAAGAACGAGTCCGAGAGTGAATACCCACTTCCGAGGAGGTCAAGGGTTAATGTACTGCGGGCGGAGACAGACTGCGTGAACACTGACTCGGAATCTCTGGCCGAACTCGTGGAAGCTCCCCAGGCGGATTCTGTGGCGAACTTATGAGGCTGTGGGGAGGAGCTGGGCCGAGGGTACAAAACATACAGCTCTATAGTTGTCACTGTCGGGACGAGAGCCGTGAGCACAAGTCATGCGTTCACACAGTGTTCCACAACTTACCAAAAGCTGCGACCACGCGTGCTATAGCCAGCACGGCCTGCAAGGTAGTAGCAAGGGTGAGATTTCATTTCGACAAATGGAACAAGAATCTCTTACGACCGGGATTGTGATCCAATAGTTACCCTTGCTCACTGTTCGAGTCAGTTTACATCATCTTGACAAACTGACGGAGTCATGGAGGTACTTACGCTTGAACAGGCGTACAGCGAAGAACCTAGCGTGTAGTGCTGTAAGAGGCCAAATTCAATCGATCAGTGCGATTGGGCGCACTCACAAGTGTACGATCACTGTGACAATAGCCTAGACGACTGAGTACGCCTAAGCAAGAAGACCTAGACGACATAGCTACTCACAGTGAGCGCTATGGAGAGCTAGTTAATACAAGGAATTAGATGTCGACAGGATACGTTGAAAGAGAGACAATACGAACTCCTACAGCCCTGATACCACCATGGTCTCGATCAATATGGAGACATGATCCGAGTGCAGTGACACTTACCAGAATACATGATCTGTGATATCTTCCTGGCCGAAGTTGCTGACACAGTACATGTAGTTCGACGTAGCAACCATCGCGGAATGGAGCAGGTCCAGGAGACTATAGCCTCTATGAGGGATACGTATCACTGAAAGGCGTAGTCACTCACAATACGCCTCCAACCTGCCAGCGTTTGAGTAGTTGGAGACAAGAAGTGTGAGCACACGCACCTTCAGTTTGGCGGAGAGTCCATCACGGCCGAAAAGTCTAAAGTACAACACAGTTTGCATAGCGACAATGCCTGTGAGTCTATCGGGCTGTCAGCGTAGTCCAACGCAAGCCCAGGCAGGAGTCCCCACCCCGTGCAGACCATCCCGCCCAAGATGAGCGCCCCCAGACTCGTCTTGAGATCTGACTCCGAGATTGCGACCATCTTCACCCGTTGTCACTCTGCGCGACGTCGAGCATGCACAGACGAAGTGGGAAAGTAAAAGAGCGAGAAAGAAGGGGGTGATAACTCGCACAAGTGCATACGTATTTGAAGGCTGGAGTTCTGGAGGCGCGTCGATGACCGCTAGGACGGGTCCGTGATCTGGCTACAATTTAGGACCATCTCCGCGCGCGCCCAAAGAGGTTTGAGGCGCACTCAGCCGAGCGATCATTCGAACAGCTGAGTGTCCTCCGTCTACTAGTATGTCAGATCGCGATCTGGACGAGGAGAAATATTCACTCACGGCTCCCACGACACCGCCGAATGGAAGATTCCCGTGCACACAATCGCCCCATGGTTGCGATGGGGAGCTGTTATGTGGGCCCGAAGACGATGGATAATTCGGTGACTAGTAGTCTACGAAGGAATGGGGCAACCGTTCAATCTTTGCAGGGAACGACCTGAAGGTGTTCGCCAGATGCGCTTTAACCTCCGGTGTTTACTTCCCCGCATCCGGGGCCTGCACAACAGGGGCGGAAGAGCCTTTTAAGAGGCGAGCTGACTCCACAGGACCAATCATGGGCTAGACCCTTGTAATTGGTTACCGAGGTGGCGTTGATTGCTCTGCCAGTAGGATGACTGCCGCTAGTGACCAGATGAACCGTAGATCGCAGCTCTTGCATGAGAACAGTGCTGTGGGCATTGGTCTTCCAGTCGATGATAATCGTGTGGCAAGCATAGACCTCAACGAAGGCCAGGCAGGGAATGCCACGCAGCTCATGGTAGACGAAGAAGGGTTTATGGCAATTCAAGTGGTACGCCCGGAGATGCCGGGTGGTGGTGGCAGTGACGAATCTACGATCTAATTTCCAGCGGCATTTCGACGAGACTTTCCCAAGTTATGTCGGACAAATTCGACACGGCGAAGTTCCCCTCTACTACGAAATCGGCCACGTACCACTAGCTTGCTTCCGGCGATACGCTGCTATGAATGTCGATGGAATGGATGCCGTTTAAAGCAGTTTTTCAGACGTCGAGAACATAATCATGGGTGATGATGTGGTTCAGGCGGGCTCGGACGCCGAAGCCAGCAGTGGTCATCTGCCACTGCTTGTCTGAGAATGGTTCCGCTCATCACTCGCGACTGTCGCCACCAGATACTCGCGGCCGCCTGCCGAGTGTGGCGCAACAAGGGGGTCGGGCCTGCCATTCGTCACCCTGAGTTATTAGTCCTCTCACTGGATCCTCATCTACTGCGCTGACCCAACGACGCAGTGGCGTTCAGGACGTCGGTCGTAGACGACCGCCGGTGCTAGAGGCGCGCCCCGCAACTCTAGAATGAGGTCAGCTGACAGAAGACTCGAAAAGAGACGACATAGACCCTTTGCCAATGGATCCGAGGATTAAGATGCTCCGAATAGTACAAGCAAGTATTTGATTTGGTAGCAAGTACCAGTGGCAGCCCAGCGTGAGTATACTGCAACGAGACCTATCCTCAAAACATCTTCCTCCGTTCGGCTCTTCGGAACGAACCAAGTACGTATACATGGTTGCTCACGCACCGGGCGCATATCTCAGGCTTCGGTCGGTGGCACCCACTGTTCAAGAAGAAATGGGTTCATCCGACTCTCCCATGCACACGACAAGACTGGGGCTGTGGACTGGCTTCCATGATCTGTGATTCTGTGGCAATGTGCGGGCCCAGCCACCGGATCGTCGGATGTGTCCCAAATCTGTGTCTCCTATGTCTGCCCCCGGCCAGCGGTGGTTGTTGATTCCGGAAAATGTCAAGTGGCATCTCTGCAAGGTGGCCGTGCTACCGCGCATGACTAGAAGGCCGGGAATCCGGGGATGGAAGTACCTCAAGTTACTCGGGTCGCGGCGTAGCCCATGCGTCAGGGCGTGCTCAAAGATCCGAGACCCGACCGACTGACAGGTTTACGCTTCACTTCAGACAGGTACTAGTAGTGTCCAGCCATAACACTTGAACTACTTCACACTTGCACGCTACTGATACACGTAGAATACCACAACAGGGGCGGTTGTTGAGAACCACCTGAGGTCCCTTGAATACAGTTATACCTTGTTCTTCACCGTGGAGCCTTAAATGGGCTTCGCCGACGTGTACGCCCACAACGAACCCGGCGCACGCCTGGTGCCGGTCACCTTCCATCCCGCGGCCTTCGCGAGCGCAGAGATCTCGCGCAAGGTACGCTCTTTCGCATTCAGCACCGCGATCATCTGCAGCGACAGTCTCTGTATCAGCGGCGCTCCGAGGATCACATAAGAAGGCACATACAGAAAGGTCCAGCAGGTACCCGTTCACGTTCGCCCTGCCCAGGTTCGCAAGGAGGGGCGACCCTTCAGGCGCGAGGGAGCGCACAGCGCCCGGGATGGGATCGTTGTCCTCGGCGTCGTCAGCGCAGGCCAGGGGGAGTATCATGTCGATGATGAGAAGCTGCGTCGTCGGCGCTGCAGCGTTGCGCAGGTGGCAGAGCATCCTGGAAATGGGCGTGCGGGTCAGTACATTCAGGTATCGCTAAGGAGAGGAAGATACCGCGCACGTAATTACGTCTTGGTCAGGCCAGTTGTGGGTGCAGCCACGGATCACGTAAATTGACGGCGAACTAATCGCACCCACGCCGGGAACGTCGATGGTCGCGGGCTGAGGGTCGAAGAAGCTGTGGGCCTTGAACGTGACACGGCCGGAGTCGATGAGCGCTTTCTGGGCAGGGCCCCATACCTACACAAATGTGTCAGAACGTCGGGATTTCTGGGAAAGTGTCACTCTAACCCCTGATGCGATATCAACTACGTGCTGTCTGTCTTCGACGACGAAACGGAGGTGCGGGTACGCCTCTGCAAGGGCGACAGATGTCGAGCCGACTCCGCCTCCAACGTCGATAATAACCGTATTTTTGGGGAGATCCTTCCAAGGAAAAGCTACGGTAATCATGTAAGTTGCGGCGCATGTCATAGTAGAGCGGAGACTCAACCATCAACGATGTTTTCACCGCCCTCCCACTCACGCACGCCAGTCATGGCGCGCCCGAACTCCCTGAGACGCAGCTTGTTCTCGGGAAGCTCGAGCCAATCAAAGTATCCGAGCTCGGTGCGGAACGCAAGGTTGAACGGTGTCTTGTACGTGGGCGGCAGGGGAGTCTTGCGGTCCTCGTCCAGCAGCTTGCGGAGGGTCACGGAGCGCTCGCGAGTGGGCAAGAGCTGGTCGGTGAGATGTGCGACCGATTTGAGGAACTCATCTCCCCTACAAACGGGCCACACGGAGTCAGCGCCGGTCGCCGAGAGGAGTAACAGGCACGGCGTGAATCGTGGGACGTACACGAAGGAAATCATAGCGGCCACGCCGTCGGTGCCATCGTGTTTACTCTCTGGCCTAGTGCAATCGAGCCGTCATCAGTCGAACGCCTTTCGTCAAATTTACTTAGTAAATCGACCTACGACGCGCGGAGCTGATCCAAGGTCTTGCCAGTATCTATCATCGACGACAGGCGGTTGTTCGCAAACACGTCAGGCTTGACTTCCCTGACCCAGTGGTAGGTCGCCAGCAGGCGCAGTATATGACCTGACGCGACCAAGAAAGGAAAGGTAAGTTCGGAATGCGCACGACAGAACTATAACTCCGTAGTACTCAGGGTGCCCCTGTTGAGGGGCTCCGCGCCAGCAGCCTTCGCCCCACGCAGGTCGTCTATGGAGCGGGCGATATCGTCGACGTGCAGACCGTCGCTACCCGCCGCGCGCAGAATCTCGACCGTATGCGACGCCTCCAGGAAGTGGAGACAAGAAGCGAGGTTATCCTAGCAAACGCCACGATCAATATGCGAAACGCGAAGTCCCAGCTCGGGCGGTAGCCATGTCCTAAGCCGCACTCACGCTCATGCCCGCCTCGGCGTACAGGAAGAACGGCTTGTGCACCGACGCGATGAGCTGCCCGCACGCCGCGACAAGCGTGTTCGCCGCCCCAACGACTTTCGGGTCCGCCGTGAGCTTCTCCGCCACCTCTTGCTCACGCGAGTGCGCTGCGGTAGCGTAGTACGGGACGTCCAGGGCCGGGAAGTCGAGCGTGCCCCCGGGCTGGCCGTTATAGACGCGCTCGATCTCGCCGAGCGCGTCGCCGACGAGGGCGTGTAGCTTGCGCAGGGTCGCGAAGGTGGCCATGTCCAAGAAGCAGAGGGGCTCGAGCTGGAGAAGGCCTGCGCTTCACGTCCTGTGGTCGTACTTCGGGAACCTTATAACAGTGCGTCTGGTGGGGCGTCTGCTACTTTGAGCGCTGCCATTCCTTGGACTGGGTCGAGGCCAAGAAACCCGTCGTTGCCCGCCCGCTTGGTTATACGCACGATCTGAGCGGGGGTTTTGCGTCCCTCGGCGGATTTTAGCAGCTTTGAGTGCGTTTCCGTCGCAGAATTTGTCGATCCCGCTAAGTGGTGTGGATGCGTATGCCCAAACTGAGGAGCGCACCATGGTCCAGAAGAGGCGGACTGTAAAATGATCTTCGACAACAAACTTGCTAAGGCTTCTGTGCGCGGCCACGCTATCGCATGACGCAGGCTCGGTCAGCTTTCCGAGGGACACGGCATCATGTGCTTCCTGTGTGTCCCTCCAGAACACTGCAGATCTAACCATCTTGCGGGAGTATGGCTGTCGGTAGTTGGGCCGCACTCTAGAAGCCTGGGACGTGTAATATCGATCCGATGTGTGCATCTCGCAACGAGCGGATCAGCGCCTCCAGGCAGACGGCCTCCACGCTAAAACACGGCTCCGTCAATACAGCGACATGTTGCAACACCGAAGGGCGCACCTTTACCTCAAAGAATCGACTCCAGCGACATAACGTCGTGCGATGATAAGGCGCGAGCCTTCGCTTTCTTAGAGATCACACCTATCACCTGAAAGCAATGAGGCCGACAAGCACTCATCTCGTTGCCTCACCATCCAAACAACTGACATTTACTGATACAGTGATACATCCATGATCATAACGACATCACAACCCGCAACGGATACCGGGCCAGCCAAGGACACTCTGCCCTCAAAGACCGCCACGAAGACGAAGCACAAGGTGCAGGGTGCTCTCCTTCTGGATGTTGTAATCCGAGAGCGTGCGACCATCCTCGAGCTGCTTGCCGGCGAAAATGAGGCGCTGCTGGTCGGGCGGAATCCCCTCCTTGTCCTGGATCTTGGCCTTCACGTTGTCGATCGTGTCCGACGACTCAACCTCCAGGGTGATGGTCTTCCCGGTCAGGGTCTTGACAAAGATCTGCATTCCACCACGCAGACGGAGGACAAGGTGCAGAGTCGACTCCTTCTGGATGTTGTAGTCCGAGAGAGTACGACCGTCTTCGAGCTGCTTGCCGGCAAAGATCAGGCGCTGCTGGTCGGGAGGAATACCTTCCTTGTCCTGAATCTTCGCCTTGACATTGTCGATCGTGTCCGATGATTCGACCTCCAGAGTAATCGTCTTACCCGTGAGGGTCTTGACGAAGATCTGCATGCCACCGCGGAGACGGAGGACTAAATTAACCAATTAGTCTATGTGGGTATATGCGGACGATACATATACTGACCAAGGTGGAGGGTGCTCTCCTTCTGGATGTTGTAGTCGGAGAGGGTGCGACCGTCCTCCAACTGCTTGCCAGCAAAGATAAGACGCTGTTGATCCGGGGGAATGCCCTCCTTGTCCTGAATCTTGGCCTTGACATTGTCGATGGTGTCGGAAGACTCGACCTCGAGCGTGATGGTCTTGCCGGTCAAGGTCTTCACAAAGATCTGCATACCTCCGCGAAGACGGAGGACTAGAAGAAGACGATCAGAACAAATGCAAGAATCGGAACGATTAAAGTCAACATACCGAGGTGCAAGGTGGACTCCTTCTGGATGTTGTAGTCCGAAAGGGTGCGCCCGTCCTCAAGCTGCTTCCCGGCAAAGATGAGACGTTGCTGGTCAGGGGGAATGCTGCGACAATGTCAGACAACAGACAGACGTAGGCTAAGAAGGTTATCGCACCCCTCCTTGTCCTGGATCTTGGCCTTGACGTTGTCAATGGTATCCGAGGACTCGACCTCAAGCGTGATGGTCTTGCCGGTAAGGGTCTTCACGAAGATCTGCATGCTATACGAACAGATGTCAACAACGCGCCAGATGTATGCGGGGCCGGAGAACATACATGAATGTGGTAGGAAGCGATGTGAGGGGGAATGGAGATGGTGGTTGAGGAGAGAGAGGCGAACGACGCTGCAGCAGCTTATCAAGGCGGGGTCGCCGGGGAACGCCGGCGTCAGTGGCGCGCTGCGGGCGAGGTCGAGACCGTCCGCGCCTCCTGATTGGTCCGCCAACGTCATCCTCTCGCCCCGCCCCGCCATGGTTGTCGTTGCTCGCCTCGACACGCCCCCAGCTTTATTCACCTCCGTCACTCAGATGCATTGGCTTTTGTGCTTGATCATTCTAGTACTCTTGGTCTACAACGATCTACAACGCGAAGTAAAAAGGCCGTCTAGTCAAGGCAACGGACACAACCATCGTTGCACACCCAGTGCGCATGCATCACCGGACGATTCGCCAAGCTACCGAAACCTTGCGTACACGCCTTCGAACATGTCCGATGAGTGTTCTCTCCGTATCTATTGTCCCCAAAAGGCATATCGATGCAATGTATACCTCGTATCGCCGCACCGGAAGCCTTCCAAACGAAGACACGCTATTCTAGACCTCATAAACGGGTGCCGTCCGTCACGAGCATATGAGGCCATAAGACACCACCATCCTCTCTTCACCTTGGGCTACCGCGGCCCCCGTGCGTGTACTAGCAATTGTTCTTGTCTTTGTTCATCTAGCCGCAGGTTGACGAGACGGTCAAGCCATTGAGTCGGTCTGATATACACAATCCGTGATACACAGGAGACTCCGTGCCCATACAAACTCATTCGTTTCGTATCTGAAGACTAACGCCGTACACTTTGGAAAGAGTGGCAGCGACGGTTTCTATTGTTTTGCGGCGATAGTCCTATCCTATCCATGTCTGCAAGGCAGGTAGTTGCACAAGTATATATTGCGTCCCAGGAACAGTGCAAGATATAGGAGTGTACATACTGAGATAGCAGATTTTATGCCGAAAGAAACTTAAGCTGACGAGTGCAGACAAATACCTTCGCAAGTCTGGTCCAGGTAAGGTGAGCGCTACCACCTTTCGAGGACGGTCCCGCAGTGGTCCCGCGCACGGCTCACCTGGACATCACAACATGTATGGCTAATTAGCCTGCGCTACCCCCCCACTTGGCTAGGCTAGTTAGCCTCGATCTCCCTATAACCACCACCTTTCTATAAACCGCCAACAAACCCCCGGTAAGGAAACCGCCAACTACCGGAAACGCTAGCGCCCCATGGCCTACCACGCGCCCCAAGTCCCCCCAGCGCCTCCCGCCCCACGCGCCCACGCGCCGCTCCCGCCTCGGCGCTAACACCCCGACGCGCCGCGCCGACGCGAGCTCGCTGTGCCCCACAGCGAGCTCGCTGTCTCGCTCAGTTCTGGCTCGTTTTGCCCCGATTTTTTTGTATTAGCCTTCTATTGCTTAATAAAATACATTGTATGCCCTATACAGTGAGTATGTATGCCGCCTAGTAGCCCCACGTGCACCTGGAGGCCCGAGGGGAGGGCGCGGGGGTCCCGGCCTCGCCGAGCGCCTGGGTCATCAGGCACTCCCAGCACACCCTTGCGTCATCGCCCCACGCACGAGGCACACGGCCGGCATTCCCCGGCAAGCCCTGCCGCCGAGGTCTTGTAAACATCCCCACGTGACGAGACCTCCTCAGTATTCAAGCACTAAGTCAACAAGCGCGCTCGCCGCCGACGGCGAGCTCTCCCTATTTGCAAGGGAGTGTAGGCATTATCTATAATGCTCACATCACGGCCGTTCAAGTGTGCATAATGACATGTATTTGAACTTATTTCCTAGCATGAGATACATTAAAGAAGGCAACAAAGGATCTTTACAGGTTCACGGCTCAAGAGCATTAGATTCCCCATGTTCACGAGCACGACCGCGTCCGGGGCGGCCACGGCCGCGACCGCGCCCAGCGCCACGCTTGCCACGCCCCCCACGAGAGCTATTAGTCTCATGGTTGTACTGGACGAAGGTCCTCGTATCGGCAGTGGGCACGGGGGCAGCATTAACGTGGGGAGTAATGTCGTCAAGCCCCGCCGGGGGCATGTCACGAAGAGCGGGGTCGATCAAACAGTCGGGCGTGAGGTGCCATTGGTGGGGAACAACACCGAGTGAGGGGTGCACAGCCGGGTCATATCCCCAGGGTCCAGGCGACGGCAAGGGCTCGGGAGCGAAGGAGAAGGTCGGTAGGTTGAACACCGACTGGCGGGGGGCCTGAGGCATGCACGCGGCAGACATGGAGGCAGTCGTGCTGGTCGCGACAGTGGCGGGAGCGGAGACCAGGGTGGGGGTTGAGACAGCCGCGCTGGGTTGAGTACACGCGAAGCTGGTAGCCCCGACAGCGGGTAGAGCAGAGACCGATGTACTGGAGATGGTGGACACGTCGTCGTCGACCGTCGCGAGTGCTGCTCCAACGGACGGGGGCGTAGGCTCACGCGCCGTGGTCGAGGGGAGCGTAGACGTGGCTGCGTGCGATGCCGCGCGCGCAACGGTAGTTGGGCGCGACGTCGCGAGAGCCTCCGTGCCAGTCTCGGTGGCGTCCGCCGCAGCGCCTGCGATAACTGCCCGTTCAGTGAGTTCGGTAGGGTATCAACAGTTGTGCTTACCTTTGCGCTTCTTTCGCGAGGTCCCGAAGTCCGACCGCCGCTTGCGAGGCTTTGAGACGGGCAAGATCAATGTCTTCTCGGGCGCCGCGGACGGCCCGGGAGCAGTCTGAGCTACAAGAAAATACATAAGATTATACTTCAGGAGTGTCCAGCTCGGAGGGGCTCAGCATACCTGCATTGGTGTTTGTCCCATCAACATCAGTACCAGCGGAAGCATCTTGAGGCACTGCAGGCGTGATATGAGACGCGAGCGACACCGCGCGAATGAAATCCGGGCCCTCCGGAGCGCCGTCCGGGGCATTCCTTTGCACTTGCCAGCGATCCCATTCGCGTCTGGTCAGCTTGCGGAACCGGGTCACTCCAGTCTCCCAAGAGTTGATCAGCGTGGTGAGCTCGATGCGGGTGCGTAGGTTACTGGGGGAACTAAAGCGCGGGAGGGGCCAGTTATCGATCACGACGCCGTACTTAGCCGTAATATGATCAGCGAAGCCCACATAGAACATCTTGTGTGCCGCGCGCTCTGTGATGTCGCCTAGTTGTATGAATAGGTTAGAAGTATACTTATGTCTGGGTTAGATCCCTTACCGAGCTTCTGAACGATCAAACCGGAAGCATGGCTTTGCAAGCCCTGGATGACGTCGATGGTGCGGCCAACCAGACCTAGCGGCACAGAGAAGGATCCAAGTCTTAGCACGCCAGGGGTATCACGCGACGAGAGGAAAGCACGTACCTGGAACTCCGCTCAGCGAGTATGCCTCGAACGATGACACTAAATCGTCTAAGGTCGTCCCGAGCGTCATGGGAAAGAAATCTAAGGCCGCCTGGGAAGTTGCGAATGTCATCGGGGGTGAGATCTGATCCCGCGAGGTCTTGCAGCCGATGATGATGAGATTGTATCCGGTACGCGCGTATTGCTGGCGGGCCTGTCAACCACCGTAGTCAGTACCACCACAGTGGCAGTCATTGAAGGACGTGAATGCGTACGTCCTCAAACATTTTGCTCATCCCACCACGAACATCATGAAAGCTGCTGATGGGGACCGTTTGTAGGGAGAGCGACTTCATTTCGCGGAATTCTTCGAGTTCTTGGACAAGCGTCTCCGCCGTGCGCTCCTTCTCCTCGGTTCCCATTGACTGCCACTGAGCGGCAATCTCGCTAACAACGTCCTTGTTCGAGGAAGAAATTCGCGGAGCACCCACGGGCAGTGCTACCACATGCGTGTACATGAGGTTTACGTCAAGTTTTGATGCCCTATAATACTCACCTTTATTTCTCTTCTCGAGCTCACGGCGTAGGTACGCGTTCCATGGATTTGCTTTGCGCTTCGAGCCCTTCAGGCGGGCGAGTTGAAGTATTTGCTGTTCGTAGTACTTCTGGTTGTGACCACCGAACTCCTCTTGCATTTGACGAGCCGCGTCTGAGAGAGTTTCGTGCGCGGAGTTCAGTGCATCCACGATTTTCTCACGTTTCTTGGTGCGTATGTCAGCCAGAACCTTCCGTTCTGCTGGGGTCTTCGGTATCGAGATCACCTTGCGGCGTTCTCTGTAAGGCTTCCGTTGGAGGCGGGTCACGTACTTCCGTTGAGCCTGGGCCGCTTCCTGACGCGCCGCAAGGCGTCTTCCCTTCCCGAAGAGAGCCATGCAGAGCAGAGGACGAGAAGAAAACAACAGCAGCTATGGTCCTCGAATGCAGGCAGCCAGCGAGAGAAAAGCAAGCTCGGACGAGGTCGGAATGCATATTTTGCTCCATCTCTCACGTGAGAGCACGTGGTTGTTTGAAGGCAAGAACTCGCGGGATTGGTCAGTACATACTCTAGTCTACATTACATGATTATCAGCCCAGGCCTGCGTGGGAGGATCGGCTTCATAGAGCAGCCACATGTACTTCGCGTCAAGTACTGAAAGTCCATGAGTCATGAGGGACCGTACAAAACTGTCCATGGTATCCGAAGTACTACAGGCATACGCGATAGTGAGTTTGGAGGGGACGTCGTACCCTTGCGCTTGAAGAAACATGTCGAGTGATTTGCCGCAAGACAATACATTCGTCAAATCAACCTGAGGGTATGCATGGGTGCCCTTGATACCACGCAAGTTCCGCGTGTGCTGATACAGGACGTCCACATCCACCCGGGCTTCCGCCAGCGAAAGGTCAAAGACGGGCTCGGCAAGGAGAGGCGTGAGCGAGCGATAAGGAGAGGTCGACGGCGGAGCAGGCGAATGAGCGGGGCCAGAAGGAGAATGCACCCGGGGCGAAGGTGAGTTCGCGCGCGGGACGCCAACGGTTGGGTGCGTGCGCAAGGATGTCGACGGGGTGAGGACCGCGGGTTGCGTCTGAGCGCGGCGAGGGGACGGCGAGACTGGCAGCGTGCGCGTGAAACAAGAGCGGGGGGGTGTGGCCAATCCTACCTCGGGCGATCCGTAGGACACTGGGCTTGCTGGCCTCCTTGTGTTAGTAGAGATCTAGGTGGCTAAGTATCATGGGACTCACAGCGTGAAGCAATATATTGAGTGAGAAGCTTGTTGAGCTCGTCCTTGACGTTGGAGTCGACGGGCTTCTCTGACTGCCCTCCGGACACCATATAAGCGATCGCCCTCCTGAAATCGGGGACTTTCTTCCAGATCGCAGTGGGCACGCCCTTTGCCGCGCTCACTGCATCCACGCTACCCGCGCGCCGCAGATGATCAGTACCTGCACTCGAAACCCGAATGTCAGAAGCTTACTGGTCGTAGAAAACACCGCTCTGGTTTCCATACGCGACTACATAGAGCCCCTGGTTCTCCAGAATCGCGTCGCCAACCGGGAGGGTGTACGCGAGACGAACACGGTCAACCATCTTGTCGGCCCGTTCGATGAGCTTGATCGTGTCGCGATACGTTAGGACTTCATCGGCGAGATCTTCAGACGGCAGCTTGAAGATAATCGGGAATGGATCTGCGTATCTCCCACCCTGCGAGAAAGTCCTACATCGAGATGAGTTCTCGCTATACCCGTGCGAGTAGAAGCCCCGGGCATGAGGACTTACATATTTCGTAGCTTCCTCGCATTCTTTTTCCCCAGGGTGACATACCAAGGGCCGTCCCAAGACCGCGCGGGAGTATCGTGTGTCATGCACAAGCTGAAGAGACTGGAGAGGGGGAGCGGAAGGCTGGTTTGCTTGAGCCTGCGAAGACGATGGCAGTTCGAGCAAGAGCTACGGAGCGCCCGTTGCACACCGCGGGCGCTCTGTGCTATTAGCATTTGAACGAGGCCTCAGATTAACGTAGTGACCCATGTAACAAGAGTACGAGCATAAAATGTACGTTGTAAGTTTTAAAACGCTCTATCGCAATGTTTTCGAATTTTTGGAGGCCTCAAAAGCCCTGCAAAGGTTGCGACAAGGCGAATGCACGGGTGTGTGCGAGTCTGCGCAGGACTCGCGGCAAGCGTTCCTACAATATGGTGCACACCGGTTCTGCATGCATGCAGCCAAACCCCTGGATGGTGCGTCTGGCCTTGCGCATGGATCCCGCAGCTCCCAAAAAATTCAATAGAATTGCATACAGCTGTATGATTTGCCTGGAGGCATTACTATGTCCGAGAAGTCCCTACGAGGAGTGAATTTAGTGTGAAAAGCATTTGTTTCGCCGCGCGCGACACCCCAAGCCAGAGCGCGCGCGAAGTGCACATGCACGACCACGCCGAGCTTCCAGTTATTCGTTCACTCATGTCATAGAGGTGATTGAAATGATCGAGGGCTAGAATTCGAAAAATGATACACCAAAGAATTCGAAAAATGCGTACTGGTACACGTTAAGAAATACTATGCGCGATTTAGAATCGAGACCCTACGAGATATTTGCTGCAAATTCTACTACCCTGCCTATCTCTGCCAGCTCCGAGTCATCAATAGCTCCCTCTTCATACTCATCCACATCCAGCGAGAGTCCTTCCAGTGCGTCTTGTAGTGGATTCTCGCCCGCTGAGCTTGATTGCACTGAAGCGCCTTCCGGCGGGCCCGAGGGGGCGAGAGGTTTGCATGCGCGCCATGGACCCTTACGGCCAGAGAACCCGTCGAGTGCGTAAAGTTGAGAAATTACGGCAAGGAGGCGTGCGTTCGTTTGCTTCCGCCGTACTCTGTATAGGTCCAGGGGCCCCGCGATATGATCGCGGCGTGAATGCGCTTCGCGTACAGCACAGTCTAGTGCTGTTTGCTCGTCGATTATCCAGGTATGCAACCGACATACCTCAATGTCGCATCTGACCAGCTCTTCGCGCGCGCGTAGAATGCGGCGGTACTTCTTCATGGTCTCGCGCGCGAGAGGCTGCGCCCAAGGCTTCGTGCGAATGTCGTTCCGAGTGTCGCGGAGGAGTTCAAATTCGTCCAGAAATGTGTAGTGAGTGACTTTCGCCCAATCGAGTGCCGGTCGCGGTGGTACGAGGGCTTGAGCTGCAGTGTTATATTGTTTGACTGCTGTGCGAATGGCCTCGGAGCGCCGTTGTAGGTTCTTGGCGATGTACGTTCGTACCTTGTATGCTACATGATAATAATAGTCAGTTTTAAACACTGGAAGTGTACAAGTAGAGCATGCTGACGTACCTGTCTGTGAGATGTTCATGTTATGCAGCTCAAATAGGCGCTGGACAACGAGCCCATGAAGCTTCTCGAGCGCAACGTGATAGTCCCGTTCGGCGATGTACTGTAGAGTCGCCATGTACTCTGTCGTACCGGGGCCCCACCGGATTGTGATGCCCATCTTCAGCTCTAGTGCAACCACTTCACGATGGATTTTATCCCACTTTTCACGGAGGTGCACCCGCTCGCTCTCCTGAATGCGCGTGCGTGAGGTCGCAGCGTAGTAAACGGAGTCGGCCTTGCGTGACGACCCGGCTGCTTCGGGGAGCACGAAGCTGTAGTCCTCGGGTATTGACGTCACGAAGGCTGCCATCGAGGATGCTAGTTGGGACCTGAGATCGGATCGTCAGATAAGGGACAATGATCGGAGCGACGGTCACTTACTCGATTCCCCGCAGTTCCCGGAGTAGCGTCACATACTCCACAGCAGCTATATCACCTGGACGCTCGTGTCCGACGCTGGCAAAATATGCCGCCTCCTCCTCTTGCCATTGGACGAGGTCATCCCGAGAAGAGTCCAGTCGGATCAGTGTGGCATCGACCTCTACTGAATAGTCCTCGATGATCTTGAGAGCTTGCTTGTAGTTATTGAGGAGCATGGTCGCGAGGTTTACATACTTGTCGTCGTCCCATTGTTTGAAAAACATGTCGATGATCACGCGGCGATGGTACCGACTTGCGTACCGCGTGACACTCGCGAGCTGATTTGAGGCACTGAAAATACGCTCCATGCCGCCCAGATCCTCGATCCCAGCACCCTCGATCACGGACGGATGGTGCTGGGTCTGGCACCGGTGGTTGTGGGAGTAGCCATGGAATGCGTCGACGCAGCACCGACAGTCGAGTTTCCGAAATTCCAGGCCGAGCGAACTCCGCGAGATGGTGCCCCCGAAGACGCACCCAATATCATATCCGATCAGTTGGCGCGGGCCGAGAACCTCGAGGACTTTAGCGACGACGGCCAGGGGGTACTTTGCGCTGAGGGATGATAAGCAAGCTGTAGCGACCATGCCAACGTGTTAAGCAAAACAACTTACAGCTCTCCACTCTTTATCATATCAGTGACCCAGAGAATGAATCCATGACGGCATGCACTGGCGAAGATGCCGCTCTCGTGAAAAATACCCCACATTGTCTTGTCTTGTTCGCGCCCGGCGGCCTTCCAATTGCGCGTGCAGTCGCGTGGGTCGTCTCTCGATTGCGGAGCTTGATCGCCCTGATCAGCCCCATGGGGCTGATCATGATCGGACGGCTCCGTATCTTGAACTTCATTCTTGAACTTATCAACAAAATCATTGGGCAGGAAGTAGTTGCTCGCCGTGAATTCTCGCATGTCCGAGACCTCTCTGTCACCGAACTTAGCGACACGCTTTAGGGAGTTGTTGCCGTCCATGCACAGGAGGCGATCAAACTTGAGGGGGAGCTCATCTTCCACCTACATCAAAATGTCAGCACACAATCACAACAGTGATTGAGATCTAAGACGTGGTCGAGATACCTTGTAGCAGCACGCTGGGCAAGAATGCATCACACGCCAGTCAGGGGAGTCACGCTTGAGCGCAGCGTCGACGCGCTTCTCGATACCGAGGAGAATGGAAAGATACATATCAAAACAGTCACTGAGGGCCGTGCGATATCGGCGTTGGTATGGCAACTACTCAAGTGGTTAATATTGTAAGAGTCTAACAGTACACATGATTCCGTGTACACATACGAAGTACGAGTCACATAGAACCTTCGCGAAGGCTTCCAAGCTAAAGGAGGGCTTACGCAGACGGAGGAGGCGGAAGTGTTCGAGGGTGTTGAAAGTGATGGCAAGGGTGGGCGAGATGGGGGTGGTAGCTAGATAGCCTTGTCGCGCCATGGCTATGACAGCGGTTTCCGCTGCGTCGCGTTGGATATTCGCTGTACGCGCCAAGCTGTACATGTCGACGATGGCGATCTTGAAATTGTACGTACCGTCTTGTATACGCGCTGTGGTGTGCGCGCCAGTCTGCCGTGTATCAGGCGTGGTGGTCGCTGCGCCGGACAGGCCGTGGGGTGGGGGAGATGCCTGAGAGGCTTGAATCACCGGCGCCACAGCAGATGCTGCCATTGAAGGGGTCGTCGTTGGGGAGGCCGCTGTGGGAGAGGGGATCACAGGGGAAGACGTGCTAGGCGCCGTAATCACTCCGGACAGGGTGCCACTCACCGCAGCTGTCCCGCAAGGAGGCGGCACGAACATGGGGGTCGCGTCTGCGCGTCCTGCGCCCGTCGCGCCTTCATGATCCGTGGAGCGTGGCGGGGACATGGCAGAGGCGCGTGAGATGGAAGCAGGCGCGGGGGACGAAACCGTGGGCGACTGTGAGGACGAAGGAGGTCCAGTAGATCCTGGAGAGCACACGGAAATGGGGCATTTGGGCCCATTCTCAGTGTTACGGGATCCATCGGCGGTGGGGTAACGCCAGACCAGATAGGCATCGATAAGTTCCTCGAGCTGCCCCGACCAGTTCGCGTCAGCGCGCTCCAGTCGCTGTCGCCACGTCCTTTTGCCTTGGCGGTTCATGGAGTTCCAACTAGAAGTAATTTGAGAGGTTAGTCCTGACGAGAGTGGACGTAGAACTGACCGATCACCCAAGAAATCCCGCATAGCATGCAGGACGTCTTCCCCAACAGTCCCTTCGTCATCGTCTATCCACCCATCCACATCCATCACGTCCTCGAAACCTTGAATCGTGTCTACACCATCTTCTACAGGTGTAGTATCCATCGCGTCATTTGAAGACTCGCCGCGTCCGTGTAATTCCCTGATTTGCGCGACCGTGCTGCTGCTTAGACCTAAACGAATGTAAGCTGGCTCCACTGGGCTTAGAGGAGTGCATACTCACCAGAAAAAGCGAGTTCAATTTTACGCTTGTGGTCCTCTCTCTCCTGGATTATGTCTTGCTGCTTAACGAGCCGGCTTACGACTGAACTAGATGCCGTACTGCCAGGTCGCCTTTCGATGACCTGAAAGCGTCGAACTCCCTTCGAGAGAGCGCTCTTAGACTTGCTGGACTTCGCCATGTCGCCAGATCAGCCCCGAGGACAACGTGCGTAGTAGGGAAGCTCCAGCAGACAGTCAGGTAGACGTAGGGCGAGGGGAGAAGCAGAGTGCGCTACAACGCCTTGAGCGCCGAGACCAGTGGTCCGTCCGTCACGTGGGGATGTTTACAAGACCTCGGCGGCAGGGCTTGCCGGGGAATGCCGGCCGTGTGCCTCGTGCGTGGGGCGATGACGCAAGGGTGTGCTGGGAGTGCCTGATGACCCAGGCGCTCGGCGAGGCCGGGACCCCCGCGCCCTCCCCTCGGGCCTCCAGGTGCACGTGGGGCTACTAGGCGGCATACATACTCACTGTATAGGGCATACAATGTATTTTATTAAGCAATAGAAGGCTAATACAAAAAAATCGGGGCAAAACGAGCCAGAACTGAGCGAGACAGCGAGCTCGCTGTGGGGCACAGCGAGCTCGCGTCGGCGCGGCGCGTCGGGGTGTTAGCGCCGAGGCGGGAGCGGCGCGTGGGCGCGTGGGGCGGGAGGCGCTGGGGGGACTTGGGGCGCGTGGTAGGCCATGGGGCGCTAGCGTTTCCGGTAGTTGGCGGTTTCCTTACCGGGGGTTTGTTGGCGGTTTATAGAAAGGTGGTGGTTATAGGGAGATCGAGGCTAACTAGCCTAGCCAAGTGGGGGGGTAGCGCAGGCTAATTAGCCATACATGTTGTGATGTCCAGGTGGCACGGCTTACCTCGTCATAGTGCTATTTCTATCTCTAGAACTATGTTCCTCTTTCGGAGTGAGGCATGATTGCACCTCAGTCTAGACTTTGGCTGTCAGTGCAGTGGCCTAGGTATGCCGTTACATCTCCCCTATGAAATAGCCTCTAGGCTACAAATTTCTTGCGCGCAGAGTCAAGCCGCAGCATACATGGCTACAAAGTGACAGCCAGCGGTGTGCGGCGGCGTCACC
Source organism: Trametes hirsuta (assembly GCA_001302255.2). NCBI lineage: Eukaryota > Fungi > Basidiomycota > Agaricomycetes > Polyporales > Polyporaceae > Trametes > Trametes hirsuta. The sequence continues at coordinate 2,868,348 of CP019378.1, forward strand.
CCGACGCGCCCCTTCAGTCCCGCTGATACTCTTGTTCACGCAGCGGTGCATCGCTGCGCAGAGAGCGCATGGGCTTGCGGGGACCAAGGCCGTCGAGGATTATTGTCGCGGATGAGGTCACCCGGGTTCTCGTAATGAGCGCAGCGTCACGCGCGGAAAAATACCGCTGTCTCCGCGGTGTGTTCCCGCAGCAGGGTCCGCAGATCGAGTAATTTGGAAAAAAAGCATTGCGGGTGAGTTGATCTATTAAACATAAGAAAAAGGAACAGGACGGACCAAGGTAGACGGAGATACCCGTAACGTTCTTCTCCTACTTAGCCTTATTGAGCTGTGTGGTGTCTTGGTCGCAAGTATAGCGGCGCTCGTCGACGTCGTTGCGGACCTTGGGGCTCCGTCGGGCCAATGGTAGGAGGTGTTGCAAATAAGTCATCAAGGAGGCCGGCGGCAATTTTATTTTCTCTCCGGCTCCTGCTGCTTGAGCTTCTTGGCCCCCGTGTTGGCCGGCATCTCCTTGGTCTCGAATCCCACCACTCAGCTCTTAAGCTACTGAACCAAGAGCGCGATCGCCACAAGCTTCTTCACAATGGAGAAGCGCGTCTCATCGTCTCCCAAAACGATGACGGCTACATTTGTGGATGGACTGCTTGAGTGCATTGGGGCATCGAAGCTCGTAGTCGGAACTTCGTAACTTTGCACGAGCAATCGCCCTTCCACACACCGACCATATGCGAATCGATGAAGTGGTTCGTTCAATTGGGAACATTTTGGGGCACGGGCTGTCCTTTTTGATGCTCTCCTCTCAAGATGACCGAAATGAAGAGGAAACATCGAAAATGAGCGGGAGTCGCAGCGAACTAACTAGCCTAGTAGCATAGGATGGGTAGACGGATTAGGAAGGCGTAGTCGTGAAGCAAACGTTGAACGTCGAAGGTCGAGTGTTTGACACTCATGATCGAGGAAGCACGCTAGGATCTCGATACGACATCGGGCTAGTACAACATCGCTGATGGTCGGAAAAACTTAGGTTATAGCGTCGGCGTATGTAGACAAACTCTGCTACAGACTTTCAGGCGCGGAATAGGCACCGAACTTGAACACGCTTCGATTTGTATACGAGAGATATAACATACCGTATAGACCCAACGATAGAGTATTGTTCTTGCTCGACAACGAGCCTCCAACCCAAACTGCGCTTGTCAGGCGTGGCGGCTCCGCACGACCTGCGGCCAGAGCCTCTGCCTTGGAACACTGACTTCTGCAGGTACACGGCGTTCGGAAAAGGCCATGGATCTACCACACGACAACGATCAGCAGCCAAAGGCAGTCCGACTGTGCTCACTCGTAGGTCGTAACATCTTCACCGAGCTAGCGAGTTCGATACGAGACAATGGCTCGCATAGCCCTTTGACTTGCATATCTCGCTGGCTATACCGCTCTGCATTCTCATTCTCGTGGATCATCATCATAGACTCTGTAGACTGTACGGTGAAGACGTCAGGCAGGGCGAAGGGGGGATTCCACCCTGTCCTACCATCTGCTCGATCAAGGGGGTCTCTGCAAGACACCGTTATTCGCCCCCCTGGCTAGTGATAAGCCGGGTTGGATTGGAAAGAGCGGCGGAGCACGGAGAAGACGAGCGTCGGAAACCAGGCGGGCACGCACAAGTGGAAGCTTTCGAACGGATGCCTGGTAACGCGTACACCAACATCATGCACGTTGCGTCCCATTCGGAGCGAATAGAGGTCTGGGGACGAAGGGCATGCCGGGCATACGCTCCCGTACTGTTCGAACACCTGTACGTCACTCGTACGAGAAGGGCGTAAGATCACTTGTATTGTGCTTACCTTAATTCGGACCGATTCCTACAATGCATGCCCAGCGGAGCGGCGAGTTCCAGCACCCTGCGAAGAGACAAGTGATGCGTACACGCTCGCTCAACTTCGTACAGTCCCTGGGAGCACAGAAGGCGGATATCCTTATGGAGACCCGTGGAGACGCATCCCTAGACGCACCTTCGACCTGGCCTAGGTAGGTTGTGGCCGCTTCTAACCTGCAGCTCAGGCACACGTCTACCGACGCACATGGGCGGGCAGCCTGGCATCCTGGACACACCTCCGGGGACCACGCACTGGGGGAGCCGGAGGCCTTACGCCGCTGAAGGTGATGCTGGCGAAGCCAATTGAAGCCTGCGGGGTATGAATCGAGTGTGCCTGTTTTGCCAAAGGACCGTCACCGCAGCGCGCCCGGGTCGGAGGGAACCTCTGGGCGATTCGCGTGCGGTCAGTATAATGGGGCAGCGGGACTACCCGTAATAGATGGTCATGGGAGTGTCTTGAGAGATTGGCCCACAGAAGCCGCCCTATCCACCATGGAAGAAGAGCGGTTAATCATGTAGCTAATATTGACTGGCTGAGGGCCGCAGCGACTCAAAAGATGAACGCCTTCGAGTCAAGTTCTTGCATTCAAAGCACTCACTACTAACATATTCACCTCTGCGTGACGGGTTCCAAGATGCGTCGTCGGTGGCCTTCGGACCTCTTGGGTATTAGGCACTGGTAGCCTGTGAGAAGTTCGGGCTTCAATATACACGGTAGAAACAGGACCCTGGAAAATCTCACCTAATCCCGTCCGTAAGCGCCCGTCAATTCGGACAAGAAAAGGCCCTCTAGAGGCCGGATGATGTCCGCTGGTCCGGACAAAAGGTCCCAAAATCGGCCGTCAGGCCGTGTAAACGTCCGGACAAGCGCCCTTCAATTGGCCTAAGGTCGGTCAGTAGTCCGGACAGGGCCGGCGGGTGGGACGGTCCGGGCAGAGGCAAGGTCTTGATGGGTGGGGTTGGCGGGAATACATATCAGTACATCCTTACTAAGTTGTATTCAAGGGTCTCAAGTGTATCTCGGAAAATAATGTGTTTACTTCGATAGAAATACCTCTTTAAGCAATGGTAGGTCCCCCGTATTTGGATACCCACGGGTGACGCTGCAAAATTTCCGGAACATTGGCTGCTCATTCCCCCTCCCTTTCAGACTAACTGGTTCCGCCATCTCCCACCTAGCTCCTTCCTCTGCAAGGTGTTCTCTTCGCCGACTATTCAAGCTAGCAATGTTGTACTAGGCAGGAAAGATATCGAGCTATTCCTTTCCCTTAGGAAGCTCGAGGAGATGTTTCTCGCCGCTGATAGTCTCTTTCGCAAGCGTCAGACGCTATCTTAGGGAACCTTACTATTAGCACGGCGACTCCGCAAAGTACCGGTAGACTTCGATAGCTGTTTATGCAATAATACTACAGTAATTGGGCGACCCTCCCGCAAAAAATGCCGGTCGTATAGGGTCGTCCGACGTTATCCGGACAAAAACTGAGCGAAATTTAGGCCGTCTGGTAGCATCCGGACAGAATGCCGGCCCCGAAGGGGCCGGAAGAAAAATCCGGACATTTTCGAACCGGGAACTGAGGATGGGCCCTAGTCCGGACATTTTTTCGAAAATCCGTCCGGACAACAGACCGGACATGAGCGAGCGCTTATCGGACGGGATTAGGAGACACTTTCCAGGGTCCTGTAGAAACGCATGCGCAAGTGGCTTGGGGCCCAGTCTGGGCGCTGAGCAGGGAGCTCTATGCTGATTCGGAGTTCGGGCCGATCAACCGACGCTGGGAAAGTTGGTGAGCGCCATGGGCGCCAACTCGCACTTCGACCTAAATTACCACCATCGCTCACTCCTGCTCAAGCACTCAGCTCAGTTACCTCCGCCGACCGCGTGGTGCTTCTGTGGGCAAGCTGGCGTTCTCATGCCCGTACACTGTCAGCGAGGGCCAAGCCATCCGCGTGCAGAGTCAAAGGCGCCAAATGCAAGCAGAGCCGGCGCAGACCGGTGCTCCGTGAGAGGCGTCTTTTGGTGGCATGGGGAAGATGGAAGGTGTCTTCGGTGCTGATATCGCCTGTGGCTCCGCAAGCCTTACCTGGCGTATAGAAGTCGCATGTACGACGGTCGCGCGAGTCAAGGTTGGTGCTGTTGGAGCGGTTCCTAGAAGTCGAGAATAACGAGGTACGATACCCGCTTGGGGAGTGCGGCGCGTTTGCTAATGTTAGCATCCCAGGATGTCCGGCCGGGTGTGAGAGTGCGTGAGAGCACTCGTACTCTCCCATGGCCGGCACAAGGATGCCTCCTCTGATTGCGGGTACGGGGAAGCAGATGCTTTCTCACAGTGCGTTGGTTTGGATGCCGCTCTCTGTCCAGGGTCGGTCCTCACTCTATCTCAACGCCGAGGCTTCTGAGAACTCTCCGCGCATCGGAGTCGTTCAGCGCTTCACGTTGATGGTACGTTGACAGCGGGTGCGCTCTGTCTGCGGCGGCTCTCTCGACCGTGACGATCAACTCGTCGGGCGGGATCGAATGGCGGGCAACGACTTGCGACGCCGCCCATTGTTCCCGACTGCGATCTTTGTTGCCGCCCTTTTGAAACGGCTCGTCGGCTTTCTTTCTTGGGGAGAAACCAATATACACTTCCGACACTGCTGCACATCGCCATCGTGATGTTCGACTCGGCTGTCGCACAGCGTAAACCGTATGTGAAGCGCAAGCCGCACTATCCACGAGGTGCATGGGCGGCGGTCATCGGTAGAGGATAGCGATTAAGCATTGCCCTGAGTATGTGGGGCTCTTTCGTGTCTGAAGAGCGCTGATCTCTCACAATGTTTGTAAGGTTCACATGAAAGCTTGACTTGGAAGTTTCTGTCAACTGTCCGTGTAAGTGGCATGGTGGGCGTGCCGCCTATGCCGATGCCCACTTGAACGTCCGGCGAGCTTTGCTCTATGCCCCACCGATTGGTACCTCTCACGGACGACTTTGGCGCGTTCCTGGGGGAGGGCACAAGGAAAGCCTGTGCCTACCATTGCTGGAGACAAGCGCGGCGGGGAAGTGACCGCCGCGAGAGAGCCGAACTGTCAGTCCCACACATCCTCGCCTGTTATGCCCGGGTGCCTAGCACATCCCACCACGCCTGTCGCCGGTCGGTACCGCCATGCACAGCTGGGCCGGTGTGCTACACAACCCGCAAAGCTGGTACAACAAATGCTTCAATCAGCGGGTCACCATTGGGTCCTTCCGGCGCGCCGGGTTGCGAGTCAACGGGGCTGCCGCCGCGTCGGATGTGGTAGCGCTCTCACCGACGGGGTCTCTACCGCTTACATCGTCGGCGCGTACCCCAGAGGGTACGCGTCTCTGCATCCGGCGGTGTGGTATGCAACTCACGCTCTGTTTCCTGGGTCCGGCTACGGGCATCGTCCGCCTTACATGCATCGGGCCAACTGTCCATCATGGGGTGGCAAGATGGATATAAAAGCTCTGTGGAAGGAGGGCGAGACGCACCAAGCTCATCGACGCTCGTCGACAACCCCAGACCAGCACGTAGGACTAGGACGACCTCTTACATCTAGTTTCACGACTTCATCATGTTCGCAAAGGCTCTCCTCCCCTTCGCCGTGCTAGCTGCCTCTGTCACTGCGGCTATCCCCTCCGTTAAGCGGGCCACCTGCAGCGGCGGACAGACCACCGCTAACGATGCGGTAAGGACTCGTTTTGTCTGGGATATGTGCTTCGAGTGGCTGATCTCTTCATTAGTGCTGCGTCTGGTTCGACGTCCTCGATGACATCCAAGCCAACCTGTATGCACATCTTTTCTTTGGGACTTTCGTGCTCATAGGCTGACATCCTCTTGCTAGCTTCCATGGCGGACAGTGCGGCGAAGATGCTCACGAGTCGCTTCGGGTAACCATTTATTCTGTACCTCTCCTTAGAACCGGCCGCTGATCAGAAGTGCCCATCAAGCTCATCTTCCACGATGCGATCGCCTTCTCCCCGGCTCTGACTGCCTCGGGCCAGTTTGGCGGCGGAGGTGCTGGTAAGTGCCCGGCTTCCATTCCGCCGAGGACGCCATTGTTAATAATCATCCATCGTAGACGGCTCCATCATGGCTCACACCGATGTGGAGCTCCAGAACCACGCCAACGATGGCCTCGACGACATCATCGAGGCCCAGCGTCCCTTCGCGCTCAAGCACAACGTGTCCTTCGGCGACTTGTACGTTCTCACCCAGCGCGCTTTCTTATTCACGACCTAACAGCACTCCCACAGTATCCAGTTCGCGGGTGCTGTCGGTGTGGCCAACTGCAACGGTGGTCCTCAGATTGGCTTCTTCGCGGGTCGCTCCAACGACTCGCAGCCCGCGCCCTCTGGTCTCGTCCCTCAGCCGACCGACTCCGTGACCGACATCCTCAACCGTGTCGGGGACGCCGGCTTCGCCGCAGTCGAGCTCGTCTGGATGCTCATCTCGCACACGGTCGCGGCCCAGGACAAGGTCGACGATGTAAGTCCGATCAGCTGTTCCCATCTGTCCTCCCCGGCGGGGAACATGGCTGGAACATGGTGACACCGATGCTGACGCCCGCTTGACGCTGCACGACAGTCCATCCCCGGCACGCCGTTCGACTCGACGCCCCACGACTTCGACGCGCAGTTCTTCGTCGAGACCCTCCTCAACGGCACGCTCACGCCTGGTGCCGGTCTGCAGGCTGGCGAGGCCCAATCCCCTTACCCCGGAGAGTTCCGTCTCCAGTCAGACTTCCTCATTGCTCGGTATGTCCATAGATCATTCTACCGTGACTCCAGCGATGCTCACAGCGCCCTGCGCCCTAGGGACTCGCGCACGTCTTGCGAGTGGCAAAAGATGATCAGTACGTAACCCACATACGTGATATGCCACGCACCACCTATCTGACGCCGACGCCTTCCCCTCGCAGTCGACCGCGCGAACATGCTCCAGAAGTTCGAGCAGACCGTGCTCAAGCTCTCGCTCCTCGGCTTCGACAAGTCGACGCTCACTGACTGCTCCGACGTCATCCCCCGCGCGACCGGCACGGTCCCTGACCCCTTCTTCCCCGCCGGCAAGAGCATCGCCGACATCGAGGCCGCGTGTGCTGCGACGCCGTTCCCCACCACCCTCTCGGCCATTCCTGGTAAGTATTACATAGATGTTATCTCACGTGATATCTGACTTTATATTCTAGGCCCCGAGACGAGCATCCCGGCCATGTAAGTCGACTCTTATTCCTTCCCACATCTTGATATTCATCTTGTGATTTTAGCCCCCTCAACTCTTAAGTCAAACAAGGATTTTACCTGGGTTGGTCTTGGGAGAACGATCTGCGAAGTTGGCAAATGCCGAATCATGGACTTTCAGTGTAGGCAAAAGTTTTTGGATAGAGTAACGATACGTCCTCGGGTATTATTGTGATTGAGGGCGACGATCTGGTGTACTACGTGTTGGAGTGTAGTCCTGTGTGGTTAATATGCAGTTCAGCTTTCAACGGTCTTCGTCATGAGAGATAACGATAGTAGTTGTCTGACTACAGGTAGCCTGAGAGCAGGAGTCAAAATCGCGAGTCGAGGTTGATTTGTCATCCTAAGGGTTTCGACGATGTTTGATATCGCCCCTGTTCTGATACTGACATCTTTGCCAGTGGAGGGGGGTTCCAACTATTTGCTACTGTCTAAGTACCACGCATAGTCTTAAGTTGTCGCCCCAATTCTTCTGCAATCCTCCTACACAATAGCCCTTTTTCGAGTCCCCGGCTCGTTCCGTTAAGTTGCATGAACTTGATCGCCATGAGGCGACGAGGAGCACCGTCAGGGCCGCCGCTGGGTTTCTCGGGAGAAATGTATGAGATGGGTATCCCGTCATATAGAGGGGGATTTATGTGAACAAAGGTGATTCGCTTGTACAGTCAGACTCGTACATCTGCTTCTCATGAGAAATTGAGATTTATTGGTGAGACTGTACCATGCCATGTGTCGCAAGAAAGGCAGATATATCGAGACTATATTGGGCTGCAAACACACGTTCATCTAGAGATCATGCCCTGGCTACGATTGAGATCCGCATCCGGCCTGGGCGTACAAAGCGATCTTGTCCCCACTCCCATCTACGAGGCTGCGGAAGTATCCATCCTGTTTTTCTAACAGATTCCGCGGAGCGTCATATTCGACCTAAACCGATTGCTTCGAGTCAGTATAAATAATGAGTAAAGGGGATGTGGGCTTACGATGTTGCCAGCGTCAAGCACCATCTGAAAGTGACACAGGTGAGTCGCATACGGATCCCTGGAGCCAGCATACGCACGCACAATCTTATCCGCATCCATGATGCTTTGCAGGCGGTGAGCAACGGTGAGTACCGTTACATCCCGGCCTAGCTCTTCTCGCAAAGACTTTTGAATGACAGCGTCGGTTTCGTAGTCTGCATGTCGCACCGGTTAGTGAATGACACTGAAGAAATATCGCTTACTCACCGATGGCGGATGTAGCTGCATGTCGCTCATATTAGTACCCTATATTACACCAGGCGGGTTATGGACGCACCTTCGTCTAGTATCAGAAGTTTGCTCCTGCGTACAATCGCCCTGGCGAGAGCTAGGATTTGCCTTTGTCCGACGGACAGGTTGCCTCCACCACCGGCGATCTCTGAGTCTAGCGTCAGCCGCACAGCATCACTATCCTCTTCCGAGAGGGAGAACAGCCCTGCCGAACGGAGAGCGTCGTTGAGCGTCGCATCGTCGTGCTGTTCGAGGGGGTCAAGGTTCTTCCGAAGTGTTCCGCTTAATAACTCGGGCTATATAGATGAGTACTGGTCAATATTGTACTAAAGATCTGAGCTATGAACATACCGTCTGAGGAATGATGGTGATGTTCGAACGCAATACGTCGAGATTGACCGAATCGGTGGCTATTCCGTCATAATATACCTTCCCCTCCGTCAAGATACACCTCAGCAAAGCGAGCGTCAGCGAACTCTGTGGTTACGGAGGCGGTCAGCTCCGCAAGCATTCGTAACAAGGGAGCTTCGCACCTTGCCACTTCCGGTACGCCCCACTGAAATCGGATCAGAATAGCTCGTAAGAGGGAGGCGGGCGACTCACCGACACCGATGCGTTCGCCGGACTTCACCTCGAACGAGATTTCGTGGAGGACACGAGGGCCGTCCTGCAGCAGATGAGAGGCTACGTTCACGAAAGAAAGAAATCCACGCTTACGGGAGAGTAGCGAGCGGACAGTTTCTCGACGCGGAGCTCTCCACTTGCTGGCCAGTATGCGGGGGGCCGGCCGGAGATGGACGGTTTCGGCTCTTGTTCTATGGATAGATATTGCTGGACGCGTTCCAGGCTTGACAAAAAGGTCAGCGAAAGTCACCACGATATGTTAAGGCTCACCTATTCGCTAATATCGATGGTTTCATATCAAGTGAATAGACGGAGATTCAGGGGAGGACGTACCAGAGATTTGAAGGTAGTTTATCGACCTAACCCATTGCAGGATCATGCTACTAAAACCCACTAATGATGGACGTGTGAGTGACATTTCCCATGTCATGCGGTTCAAAAACTTCACATACCCGCCATAGTCATGGCAAAACCTGAGTTGGAGGCATTGAGACGCGCGACGTACACCAGGTATGCGGCGAGGAACACGGTCAAGAACGATCCCATAACGTCCAATCGCACCGTTACCCATCTAGAAAGATTCGTGTACTTATTAGATCCGACCGTGTAGTACGAGGAACAAGACAACAAACCGGTTGAGCGCATTGTAGATAAGGGCCGCACGGCTGTACCTATCTACACGGATGTACGATTCATTCTTGAACGTCTCTTGCGCGCCGTACGCGCGAATAGACACTGTTCCAATGTCAGTCACTTTCAAATCAAAAGCGCTTTAGGACAACCCACTAAGTCCGGCAATAGCAGAACTAAAGTGCCCTAGAACTGGAGCGCGAGTATTGCTCATCTCACGTTTCACGCAGATTTGCGCTTTCAGGTACACCCAGCCCAAGGAAGCGCCGACCACCCCCACGACGGCGGATGGAACGATGAATATCGGGACCATGATGAATGTCGCAGCGATCCTGAGGAGCATAAAGACAGCGCCTTCTACCACCCCCAGGATGTGTCTGGGGATGCTAGTATCGACTGTAGACGGGTTCGAAGATGCTCTCGTTCGGCTAGAGGATGTATGACGTACTAGCTTGTATATCGGCTGTACAGCGAGCAATGATGCGAGAAGTGGGTGTTTTGTCTAGCCATCTGTGTGTCGTAGTCAGGGGTGTACTCGAAACTCATCCCATAGGCAAGACTTACCTTAAGGTGGTCCCGAGAATCGTAGTCACGAGCTTAGTATGTATAGTGCTAGATGCTCGAACACCGCCAAGGACGTATAAGAACCAAACCATCGAGTATGCGGCGACTGTGATGAAGACGAGTAGCCCGTATAAAGAGAGGTAACTACCAGACAATTCTTTTCAGCCCTTCGTGGACGCAGGTGCTCATTATAGCAACGTACTAGGCCACAGACACTTCGGAGGCTGGTCGGGCTTCGTATTGAGCGGCCCAAAAGCCCAGCGCGTAGCTCTGTGGTGAATTGAGATTCGTCCGACATGTCTGGCACCCGAGTACTACGCACCTGGCCGCTCATGAAAGCATGTGTGATGCCAAGCATCAACGTGTACACAAACCAGTACAAAACCGGAGCGTTGGACGCATTCATGAAGTACAGGCGCACTTACAGCACGCCCGCTTAGCACGTCACAAAAGTGGTGATCCTGAACACTCACTCGTGTTCCATCCTACCTGGCCCTCACCGACTTCCTCCGCGATGACGAGCTTGCCTTTCTTCTGTGTGTTCTCGCCTTCCGACGGAGTGGGCTTCTCCTCGAGCTGACCCTCAGCTTCTAGCTGCTTCTCCTCTGTAACGAGCTCAGCTAATAAGTCCTCGTCTTCCTGTACTGTTTTATCCCAGCTGCCCTGGCTGGAAATACGTCCATCTATGCCAAGCGCGACGACAAACTCCGCGATGGGGCGTATGAGCGCTACGTTGTGGCTCTGCGTGGATCGCATTCGTGAGAACAAAAGCAGCGCTGAATGAGGTTTTCCTGGGTCATACCACAAGCAAGAGCGTTCGTCCCCGAACGAGATCGCCCTTGAAACACTCGTCCACGATCCAACGTCCGGTGTGCACATCGAGAGCGGCGAGTACCTTTTTGGCCCGGCGCGTAGGTCAGCGGTGGAACAATCGGACTTTGAGTATATACGACGAACGTCATCGAGCAACAAAATTTCAGCAGACGAGTAGACCGCTCTGGCGAGGGTTATGCGAGCCTGTGCTTTTGTTAGTAGAAGTCATGAGCGAAGTAATACAGTGGAGTTGACCACCTTCTGTCCGCCGCTAATCATACACGGAACAGTGTCAGTGGATGGCCCGGTCCAAAGGTTCGGGAAGAAATGCCTTAGCGTGATCCCCTTCTCGCCAACCTCCGTCTTGTCTCCAGCGTCGAAGAGACTCAGGTCACGCTCCAGGGCGCATTGTTTGATCACTGGAAGCTCGCATCAGCCACACCCTCGTTCTCTCGATCGCACGCGTGACGAAGCCCTACCTTTAGTGTACCTCGCCTCGTCGTAGGGAGCGCCAAAGAGGATATTGTTCTGGCTAACATTTAGAAACCAAAATACGTATGTCACGCTTAAGACTTACCCGAATCGTATCGCTCAGAACCCAGGACTCTTGCGCCGCATACGCGACCCCGCCATCCCGAGGGAGGCTGACAAACGATTCCGGGCCCGACGGTTTTGCGTGCATCTCGCCTGTTCCGTGCCGTCGGTGACATTCTCGTGCGCGAGTGAGATGGAGAAGACCTCACCTAGCAGAGCCATCAGCAAGGATGTCTTGCCTGACCCGGTGGGTCCAAGAATGAGGTTCGTGCGTCCGCGCTTGAAAAGCAGCTCCCCGTCGATGTTCAGCGTGAACTTGCGCGTGGTGGAACCGGGCGTCTGGGCGTCCGTGTCATTCGCCCATGTGAAGGAGGTCTGCTTGATGCCAATGGCGTCTTGGGGGTAGTCCGGAGACAGCTGGACCGCGGGCGCACCGGCTTCGGCGTGCTTTGAGGGGTCGAACTCATCCAGGAGCTCAGTCTGTAGGCGTTGTTAGCGCGCACATACCAAGAGAATCTCATGGCAACAAACCTCGTGAAGGAACTCGTTGATGCGATCGAGGGAGACGCGCGCTGAAGCGTTGTATGTTAAAGACACCCGTACGCGCCAGGGTAACACCACCCATACCTTGCGTGAGCACTGGAATAATGAAGAAGATCGCGTGCATTTCCATCTGGATCATTATAAACGCTAGGGAGCGCCGTCAGCAGCCCCATCCCATTCCTAAATAACTGGGACACAAACCTGCATTGGATGAGAATAACTTGGACGCTGGCGGTGAAGCGATCGGTAAGCACTAAACCACATGATGTGTGGATGTAAAGTGCGCACCCGTTAGTTCGCCCTTCATGAATACTGTCTATAATAACGGGTTCAGCATCACTTCCGAGCACAACGGCATGGCGCGGAGCGGGGCTAGCGCTTACGTATACACCAAACGTCACCGCCATCGTGACGAGGGGGATGCTATAGCTGGAGCAGGCGTCAGCAAGAGAAATTCAGCACCGGACTCGGGCTCATGTGAAAGCACATACTTGATTATGTTGTTCACGAACTCCAAATACTTCGTCTTTCGGAGGAAACCAAGCTCCGCCTCGCGCCGCTCGTCGATCTGTGCCGCGACGCGGGGCTCCCAGCCAAAGAGCTTGACCATGCGAATGACATTTAGCACTGTGCGGGGGCGTGAGTAGTGAATGCTGAGAATGTCTGACGGGCACTGGCTCGGGTCTGACCTTCGTTGATGATTTGCACCCGAGCGTCGGTCTGGGCGGCGTCGGTTAGAAGAGGGAATGCTCGAACGACACGCGTACAAGACATATACCTTGCTCATCATGCCCTTCTGGTAGCTTTGGATCCAACTGCTGAGGTACCCCGGAAGGGGTAGCATCGCGACGAGTGTCCCCAAGCCGACCAGCGCGCTTTTATAGAAATTCAGTCCCGCTCGGGTACGACAGCCGGAGAAATGCAGTTCTCACCTCCACCCGAGGATGTTGTACATGAACACGATCGAGACGCCGATCCGCATGGGAGTCTTGACAACTGCGTTGGAGACCCGTTAACACGGACGAGTGAAAAAGTAGGGGGCCGCGCTCACGAATGACGAGCCACTGCTTGTTGCCCTCGGTGATATTCGCGAGATCGCTGGTGATGAGATTGTTGAGCTTTCCGACCAGGAAGTTGTTCTTTGGCTTCTCAGATGCCGACGACCCCTCAGAAGCCGCGGCGGAGGGACTGCGGCCCACGCTATCATCCCCATCGGATGTCTCGGCTTTGACGCGGATGCGCAAGGCGTGCAAGAACAGGAGCTCGGTGACGATGGCTTCCGTGTGGAGGCTGAGACGGTTCTACGGACAAGATTGGGATAGCGGTCAGTGCAGAAAGTGCTGTAGAGCAAGGCGGCGCACCATAGTCCAGAGATACCATTCCTCAAAAACCGTAGTGGTGGCGGGTCCCACGAAGAGTAGAAGAACCCATGCCCAGGGACGAACGACTACTGGTGTATGTCCCGCTTCGAGATATCTGCAGGACAACGTTTGAAAAGGGGTTACTCTGAGGCGAGAATGGCAAATACCCGAGTAGACCCTTCGTAGCGACGGGCCAGGAGAGGCCAATCACAGACTGAAGAGAAGTCAGCAGGAGCAGCCAGAGTTATAATATTGCAGACCTACAGATATGGCAGCGAGGACAGCACCGAGCGCGTACTCTCGGCCTTGTAAATCATTAGTACGAACGAGTAGTTGTAGAAGACCACTAGACTCACGATAGAGCTTCAGGAAGCCCCAGAAAATGTGGGTGTCCTTCTTCGTCTCCAGCGGGTCAAGGTACTACACGATACAACGCTTAGTTCATCTTTGGCCACGATGAACGCGCACCACTTACCTTGATACTGTCTTCTAATAACGTTCTGGTACGGTCGGGATGTGCAAGGGGTGGGAGCTCTTCGAGCGGAAGGTGATCTACCCTGTATGCCCTCGCTACGATCTCGTTGACCCAGCTGAACATCCGTCGCGAGTACCACCCAGCGATTTGCTCTTTGTTGGGCACCTCATGAGACTCCTAGAGGCCGTATGTAAGTGGGAGTTTGCAGGATACATTCGAGCACGGTACCTTGCGGTTGTGTGGATAGGTGTGAGGTATGAAGAACGGGATGACGACAGCAGCACATGTCAGAAGCAAGAGCTTGACCCAGAGCAACGGACCCTCTTCTGCATCGGCTGGCCGAAGAGTTGTGGTTGCCAGAGGGAGAACGTCGCGGTATACATATACGACCCAAGTGAAGAACAACACGATTGTCGCGTGAGTGGAGAACGCTGAGCCATAGGCCGCCCCCAATACGGCCGCAAGCGATAGGGTAGTAGCGTAGACCTGAATCAATTGTGTCAGTATTGGTTGTGTTAAAAGGTGAACAACCAGCTGTGCGTACGTATGTTGCGCATTGAAATAGGCGAAGCCATTGCCCTGCCTTGCCCGCGTCATTGACTCCCTGTGAGCCGCTGACGAGGGGGGGCAAGGATAAAAGCAGTAGTGCGACACAGAAGACTAGGCGTGCGACGTTATAAACGAAGACGGCGTGGTCACTTCGTTGTCGGCTTAGTTGAGTGATCAGATTGGAGTTTGTTGGGGCAGACCTATTCGTAACGCCGCTCTCGGGCAGATGCGTCGGTGAATGTTTCGTTTGACGAGTAACACGTCTCTTCAGGACAGTCTGCGTTAACAACACGGTAGCCGACAATGCAGCCCCATATGTAGGGATGACTCGCGTGTCAGCCCACACAGGTCTACGTGAAGGGAGATGAGTACTTGGTCATGGCGAGAAAAGCAAGGGACATACTGCTGGACGAGTAGATCCATGAGCAAATAGTCGCCCATGAACATTGTATTGTAAGAGGGAGAAGGAAGGAGAGATAAGGTGACGCGTCTAGGTCAACGCAAAGTATATGTATACGCGTCCCAGGGGACGCTGACGCGTTGCGATTGCGGGAAGCGCTTGATGATGTTGTCGACGTCAAAACAGTCGCCGGTCAAGCTTTCAAGCCACCACAGCTACTTATCGCAGCGAACTGTGCCGGCTGCGCGGTAGCGCAAGGACAGAAGACGAGTCCGAGACACTCGGCGGATGGTAGGGCAGGCGGCCATCACGTCAGTGATCCTAACAACTAGCCAGGGCAGAACGAGCCGTGGGGACCTGGACCATATATGTATGCATGTAGTGCATCCGCGGCTACATGGAACCAAATGGTCTGAAAGTACTTGACCTCGCATTCTATCATTGCAGGGCGCCGAAAGCGCAGCACCGCGCCTGGAGGACGGGCCGTGTCGAGGAGTACGTCCTGGCAGATAATGTTCAATAAACACCTGAAGTCGTCGTGAGGCCCGCCGTCGCTACCAGGGATCGCAATTGGAGTCGATGATAACCTTTACAGGATGGTCTCGTATGCAAGTACGTTGAATGAGTAAGAAGAGAAGTAGTACTTGCAGCCGGGGTTGTCACGGAACCAAACATCAGCAAAAATCCGAACGGCTCGTCAAGAACGCGAGCGCCTAAAGTCTCGCCCACGCGCGCGCGCTCCCGCGAGACGCCTCTGGCTCTTCGTGGCTCGGGAAGCCTCACGCCTTGGATCGGGATCCAGTGAAAGTCTCGCGCACGATGGCAGCCGCCCGCGAGCTTACCTAGGCCCAGTAATTCCAATGTCATAGTGCTCCCGTCATATAGTCGATTGTTAACAATATATCTTAAAAATTGTTGCTTTGATACTACCACCAGTAGTACAAACTCGGGGCGAAGTCCAGGTCTGCGAAATTGCCCACTTCTTCGTCACCCTCGCCATTTTCTAATCCTAGCCTCGGAGCCCTGCCTTCAAGTTCTGACGTGCAGCCTACGCGTCGAGATCGTCGCCATGATCTTGGGGTGACAGAGGGTGAGAGAGACCACGATTCAACAAGACAAAGTTACGGTCATGTGACAGACGCGCAGACACGCAAGTGGCTGAGCCCACGCGCCCTCCTTCCTGACCTGGTCACTATGTAGCCTAGATAGGCATGTGGCACTCGATCCTTGCCCTGGGCCTCCCTGCTGGTATAAGACAGCCCCACGTCCTGTTTGCCTCCCCAGACCCCTTCTTCTACCATGCCCCGTGGTCGCGCCCGAATGCTGTGAGTCCTTTTTGAACGTGATTGCACACTGACAATATGTAACCCACAGTAGCTGCTCGACTTCGCGCCCGCACGAATTCGGACGCGACGAACGCGAAGACCACGACAGCACGCGACAAAGTGCTGACCGCGACAGTCGTAGACATAGTTCACAAGATGACGATCAGCACGATTCTCGAGGACATACTAACTCGTCTGACGATGCATATAGTCGTGACTGCAGCCGTAGTGGCTTCATGCGCCAACCAAGGCATTCAGACGACTCTGACCGCGGGCGCGAACAACGTCAGACCCGAAGTCCCGTTCCCCGATCTCCTCACCGAAGCCGGTGCCGCTCACGCCAGCAACGCCGCTCCCGTTCTCCGCGCCGAAGGGACGAGAGTCAGGATCGGCCCCGTAATGACTATCCTCCACCGCGCAACGCTCAACACACTTCGCGCAGCCATGAGGACAGCAACGGCAGCTTCTATGAAGCCAGCGGACCCGGAAAACCTGACGAAAATTTTTACAACGCACTGTTTAAGACTCTAGAGGCCACAAAAAGCTCTAAGTGGTCCATCAAGTGAGCGGTACACGCATATATGCACCTGATTTGCAGATAAACTGATCCTGATTTGTGCAGCAACCCCTCCTCTCCTGCCGGGCAGCTTTCAAAGCTTGGCCGGCTTATACCTCGCCAGTGGGGACCGTTCCTTAACATGGGGACAGTCGTCACTGTAGGTATGTCCTGGTATGATGGCCCACCTGCGCGCTGGGCAGATAAGGACGAAGCAATGTAAGTCATGCAATGAAACCTCAGTGACAGCTAACGCGACACACGATAGGCTCTCCGAGAGGCAGCGCGAGCGCCTCCGAAGGGACAAGCACTACGTCAAAGTATTTGAATGGCTCCAGGAACAATTGCCGTTCCTTCAAGATATTGTGCCGATGATGGTCGGACGTTCGCACGACACCTTTCTCCTCGGCGGGTTTGTAAGTAACCCATTCTTGTCTCGAGCATGAAATTCATATAATCCCTTGCAGCTTGATGCACACAGCCGACAAGCACGGGCTACCGACCTCGGTAGCCTCAAAACGTATCTCGCAGACTACGTCGAACCAACAAAAATCATCAACGCTTTAGGTGAGGAGCAAGAGATCACCCCTCCGAATAACAGCCAGCGCAAGGATAAGCACTGGTACGGGTTTCATTCTCTTTGGACTGCAAGACTACTCGTTCCGCGCGCGATGCGGGATGAGTTCGATGAGGACCCTCAAGCGTAGGTGTAGATAATTATATTTATATTGTGACTAACACATGAAGCCTAAACAGTTTCTGCGACTCTGTAATCGACGGCCGGCGGAGTATAGACCACAATGATTGGCCAAGCATGATGTACACCAACGGGCCGTTTGATCCTGACGCCGTAGACATGGGCCTCTGTCGGGGTTCGTTACTTCTCAAGGTAAGCTCATAGTTATCTTTCATACTCATACTAAATCATTTTAGGCACTCCGGCATATCTTTACCAGCCCGAGCTCCGTCAACAAGCCTCCTGGAAAGAAGTCACAAGGGCGCGGCTGCATCGCGCAGATGTACAAGCTCGACACGGTCGAACCAGAAAATATCGCGTACATTGCGGCGCTTGTGAGTACACACCGTGCGCAAGCCGCTGACGGTTTCTAACACCGCGCAAACACCGCAGACACGTAGCCTCCTGTCCGCATCAACTTGCTGGGAGGATGAGGATGGCACATTCGAAGCCGAGACGTTCTACAGCAATGTAGTTCGTCTCTTCAAGGACGACATCAATGTTGACGACGATTGGGTGGCGGAAACCTTGTCCTGGTGGAATTCGTAAGGCCCCCCAACTTGAATGTAACTCACGAGCGACGTGCACCCGGCCCTGCTGACTTTCTCTTCGAAACAGTGGTGTATACGGCCATTCCGCGACCGGGCGACATGCTGCGGGGGCCGTCATGAGGCAATCAGGCCTCTCGCAAGTGGACTTACTTCGTCAACAGCGTGCAGCGCGGGCTGCTGCACGGCATGCTAGTACTCAACCCCAGCAGCCACCCCAGGATTCCTTCGAATACGTGCGGCCTCCTGAGATGTCTGAGCCACCATCCAGCCCTTCTGGAAGCTCTCTCTCTTTTGGTGCGGCTCCCTCGATTGCAGACACCTGATTCATTTTCGACTGCTTTCCCCAATGTTCTGGCTCTCTGGCCCTAGCTCCTTGTCCGATGTATCCGGCTACTAATCTACTTGATTCCCCTAATCTCCTGGTCCCATCTGTATCACTAATTTGTAACTCATCGAACACTGAACAATGAAACATTTTCTCGCATATCATTGTCCGAGTCCAGGGCGACATAGCACAATTGTATGAAATGTAATGCGGCTCCGCCGTCGTGCTCCCCGTCGCCCCAACCCCTCGCGATCCCGAGAATCCTTTGCCAGCCCGAGGATCCCTCGCCGAGCTCGCGCACGCTCCTCAAGCCGAGGCGTGGAGATTGCGCCGCTCGGGAACCGGTGT
Source organism: Trametes hirsuta (assembly GCA_001302255.2). NCBI lineage: Eukaryota > Fungi > Basidiomycota > Agaricomycetes > Polyporales > Polyporaceae > Trametes > Trametes hirsuta. The sequence goes on from CP019378.1 coordinate 2,887,051, forward strand.
CGTTCCATTGCGCGCGCTTGCGTTCCGGCTCGGGCTCGCGGTCGCTCGTGAGGCGCGTAGTGGCTCGCGGCCGGTCGCGAGCATTTTGGGTTTTTGCAGATGAAGCATGCAAGCCACCGCTCAGATGTCCGATTCGGGGTCCGACAATCCCGGAATGATCCGGAGCTAAATTGGGCAGCGCTGTTGCCTTATGTAGACCAACCGGTTGGACCCTAGCCACCCCTACGCATCAACTGCTCCGAGAACGTCGTTTGCTTCCTGTACCAGTGTTACTAGGTATAACTTCTCCCTGAGGGATTTTAGGAGACGAGTTGTTCTGATCACCCAAAGTTCAGTGTAGCGCCCTCCCCAAGTAAAGTGGCATGCAGCGCGTACCGTAGCCGCCCACTGCATCTAGTACTGCGGCCGAGGCGTGGGCGATGGAGCGCATACTCTATCTTGAAAACCTCTCTCATGCTACGCTCTGAAAAAAGCTTAGGGTGGCTTGAGCTTTGGTTGGCCGAATGCTGCGGCTGGCGCAGTTTTCTTGGCTGTTGGCCATTATCATAGACCTCGATAGGCATGTTCACGGGTCGGTAAGATGACAAGCAATGTCCCTTATAACTGGGAAGAGAAGGTCGCTAAAAGTCATAGCACTGTTCGTTTGACTACTGTTTCCCAGGCTGAATTTGTTTAAGTTATGGCTACTAACCGTAGCCCGAAAACAACCTAGCTAATGCGGCGGGCCCTCACGACGTACACTACCCGAGTGGGTTAACTCCTTAGTAGCGGACGACCGCCACGGAAACTCGGACGGCTACATAGACCTAACCGCCATTGTGCCCAACCATTGTGCCCAACCACGAGTAATGCTGGGACATATTTATCCTGCATAGTAGACCGATATGATGCAATCCTGTTCAGCACACCTTTCTCTCCACCCCGGTTTCCGACGGCCACCACTGGAGCGCCCCGCTCTATGAAAACTAGTATATGCCGCTATGTCAACCCGACATGTCCATACTGAGACGTTCAACCACTATTTCCCACCACAAGTATTCCAAAACGACTATGGCCTACTTCGCTGCAAGTCTGACCTGCATAATCATTGAGGGTTTCTTGCCCTCGGCATCCATGGAGGGGTAAATGATGCCCGCCAGGTTCCAGTAAATCGGCTTGTCCTTGGGCAGGGCGAAGGTGAACTTGGAGATCAGCACGGCGAGCACCACCTCTGCACAGGGGGTTAGTATCAATAATCGCGACGCGAAGGCGAGGAAAAGCAGGAACGCACTCATCTCGAGCTGCGAGAACTTGAAGCCACTGCGCGGATCAAATGAGCACCTCCAAAGAGCCGTGTAAAGACAAAATTCACTCACATGCAAGCGCGTCCTCCGCCCCAAAACGTCATCCTAAAACAGCAGCGTAAGTCCTCATTCTTGCTCGGATTCCATCCGGCCCACTCACAGGTTGGCGTACACTCCAGGGATCTTCGCGTCGAGCACGGTCTCGGGGAGCGGCTTCAGCCAACGCTCGGGCTTCCACTCGTACGCGTCCTCGCCCCAGAGCGCCTTGTTAGTGTTCGCAGCCTCGATACCGACGAAAATGGTGGTGTCCTTGGGCACCAGGATCTCGCTGAGGAGCTTCCCATCGATCCCACGCACGGGCTCAGAGAGCGGGAGCATAATGTCCTTGCGCGTCCTGGAATTAGTATACCGCGGTTAGCATCACAATCTAAGAGCGTCGAGACGCGAGGTATCTTACTCGCGGAACCGCAGAGGTGCCGGGACGTGCCTGCAGAGCCGGTTAATCGAAATCTAGGTCCGCAACGCGCACGAGCACGTACAGCCTCAGAGTCTCCCGACAGATGGCGTCGAGGTAAGGGAGCGATACGAGGTCGTCGTATGAGATGTCGCCTCCGGATGCGTTCTGAGCGCCCAGGATCTCCTGGCGCAACTTGTTCTGCACATCGGTGTTCTGGGCGAGGCGCCAGAGTGTGAGGGAGAGCGCGTTCGACGTCGTGTCCATGGCCGCGCTGATCAACGTCCTGCAAAACCCGCGCTAAGAATACACTTATGATGGGAATGCGAGCGGCGGAGGAAGACGTACGAGACTTGCCCAATGAGCTCCTCCTCCGGCATCTTCTCCTCATCGGAGGCTTCCATGTTCGCCTTCACTGGTAATGTCCCATAACCATCAGGGAAAATGGGCGACCGCACAGGCACGTGTAGCACTCACGCAGAAGGCTCATCAGATCCTTGCCCTCCCCAACCCGTTGCTTCATCGCTTCATCCCCGCGCATCAATGCCTCCTTCTTCTCCAAGTAGATGTCCCTAGACCTCCGCCAAATAATATCCACCATGGTGATAATCCTCTTCAGCGGCGGGAAGGGGATGAGCTCCGCAACCGTGCGGCGCCACCGCTGCGGCACAATCGCGTCGAACAACGGGAGGTACTGCATCGCACCCGACGTCTGGGCCGTCACAGGTCTGCCCCGCGAGTAAGTTGAATCAGCGTGCATGCACGCGAAGCGCGACGCGCAGTGAGGGAGGTGAGTCGATGAAAACGCACGTACACAAGCTCCTTCATGACGATACCAAACTCGTCCGACGCGTCTTCCGTCAGCGGATCAAACGAATAGCCCAACCCGGACTGACCAATGAGTTCGAGCGCCGTACGGCCCATCCAAATCGCCATGTCGATTTCTGCGGGCTTTGATACTTGTTCGTCCGACGCGGCGGCGCCGACGGCAGCCTGAGCGCGCACGACGCGGTCCCCAACCGCAACCGCCAACTATTTCAGTATAACGCACGATTGGCGCGGCAGTACACCGAGTTCGCAGTCCGAGCTCAGATTAGCTAGCCGATATGGTACGCCGAACGACGAAATACGCACCTTGTGGCACACCTGGTAAAATATGGGCGTCATATGGCGCATGTGGTTGATGGAGAAGACCGGGTTGAGCATCTTGCGCTGCCGACGGTGATGGTCGCCTGACATTGTCATTCAGCACATCCCCAGAATCGACGTAAATGATCTCGGAGAAAATGAACCGCTGGGTCGTGAGCTAGGACTCACCCAAAGTAGCGAGAAGGCCTCGGCCGAACAGATTGTACATGACACTGAATGGCTCTTTAGAAGTACGCTACTGCTGACGGGTTGAATCACACTTACCTGATAAACCACGTCGCTTCCTCGAAGATGTCCTGGTCTTTGACGGCGATGTGATGCATCGCTTTCGGGTCGTACGTGTACAGAATGTCTTGCTTCACCGGAGGTCAGCACGCCACAGCAGCCGTATAGCGAACCCTCGCGCACGCACCCCGAACTTGCCACGCAGCCTGACGACGGGCCCAAACTTCTCGCCGAGGCCGCGGTGGAAGGCCCAGCCCTGTAGATCGTACAGCTGATCAAGGTGGCCTATACGGGGTTGTTAGTAACATGGACACGCGGGTAATAGAAAGTGAAGACGCATACCGTAGAGGAACGAAGGCGACTCTGGGCCGGGGATGTTGTCGATGTCAGTCTTCACGACAAACCTGCGGATGGCCTTCCACAGGAGCCACGTCGTGGTGCATACAGCGAGGGCTTGAAGCAGAGGAGATACCATATTCGGCTGCTGTTGGCGATGCAATTCAGTTGGACGTCCCTGCAAGTGAAGCTGAGACTGAGAAATGCGATGGAGGTTCCGGATGCCCTGCGCTTCGTGCTTATATCACTCCTCGCGCTGTCTGTGCCAGCCGACGGCGAGTCCGTTGACTCAAGGGCATGACTGACCGTGCGTGCACGCCGGACTGTGCTACAATGTGCTTCCCCAGGGTAGTCATCAAAGACGTCCAGGAATACGCAGAAGCGATATCACGGGAACTGCTTACCGCTGGTACCGTCGGGCAGGGGCAAAACAAAGAATGGAGCGTCTGGGCTTAGCAGTACCGGGTGTAGTGCTTGGTATGAGGCTGTTGTATACTCCGAGTAATGCCAGGCTATGATAGGAGTGAGTGAAGGGCGGGCACCTCAAGTCCATGTTGCGACATCACACCCGGTAGGACGGCGTTTTTCTCTCGGCAGGCTGAGATAGACGGCCTATGAGTTACAGTCTTCATACCATCAAAGCGACGTTAGGAAATGGCAAACTGTGCGAACCGCTGACATCGGGAAGCTAGGACGCGGCGGCGAGGCGGGGAGTGAGAAGGCCTTGGCGTACACGAGATGAGTAGATAGGAACAGCCGTGGGACTCGACAGTATTCACTGGGCGGAGTGAGCGGGTTGGTGGAGGCCGTAGTGGTGGAGGTTAATGCGGAGGAAGGTGTGCAGGATTACAAGCATGGTCACAGCCGCACGCGTTTGTAGGCGGAAGAACTGTTGGGGAAGCGGGGGAGTGCTTGGACCCATGAGAGTACCGAACGCCCTTATCGGGATGCAAGAAGGGTGTCGCTTCAATGAAGATCAGTAAATTAGCTTACACATCTGCGGAGCGGCGTCGCCGTCGAAGTTGCTGAGCATCCCAGGCTGACACGGTTGAAATCGGGGCGGTGAAGTTGTTGGGTTGTCCCGCGTAGAAGCTGTCACTCGAATCACCTTCACCGGTTCTATGTCAGTGCTAAGGCGCACGAGGCCTACTAATGTCGCGCCGAGCAAGACTTGCAACTTACAGATAGTATAAACAGAATGATCGGATACCCAATGAAGAGCGTAAAACAAAGAAGACATCACACACGAGGTAAACGGCACGGCAACACCGCTGCCACAATGGATTTACTCGAACGCGACCTAAATCATAATGGAATTTGAGCAGGACCGTAGCCGCATGGCATATTGCAACTCGCACTCACTCGGTTTTTAACCTCGTCTAACGCCTATTCACACGTAGGCCCTGGCGCGTATCAAATATGTCTCCGTGTGCCTCAAACGGCTCCCCGCTCTCCCCTTCGTATGATCTGTTGCGCGGTAGCGTACCGTCACGTCCTAGCACTACCGTCGTGTACCGGGCTTGGGTGCTAGGGGCGACGCGCCGAGTGTCCGGCAGTCATGGAATTGTAGCCTGTCATGTCAGTATCGGATTCAAACTCGAGGATTTACTGCGTGCATTCAAGGCGACATCCGACGAGACCGTGACGGACACAAATGACGGTCGAGATTCGATCCACTACAACCGTCGTCCAGCGTGACGCTCTCGGCCACGTGCGACGGGCTCCAAACCAGTCACAGGTGACAAGATTCCCGTCACACAATCTCTACCGCCGCCAGCAAGTCCGGCCCCACCGAGTCAGACGTGGATGGCAACTCTCTGGCAGCACCCTCTAAGTTCATTTATAAACCAGCTTCTCGCGCATCGCCCATAAATGTTCAAGCCAACAGCCTACTATCTCGTCCATCTAACAACATAGTATGCGGTACAGCGTTAAACCACTCTGGCCTGCCGCGTGTCAGCACACACGAGTGTGACCCCGGATGGCACCTACCATCGAGTGACCAATGCCACCAACAGAAAGGCCGAGGGTCTATTTATTGGATAGTGCGTTCCTCACCAAAGTATCACGTTCGCATCTTTGGGCGCTGGATCACAAGGAGTTTTGCGTTCGAAATACCTAATAGATTTCGACGTCCTCTCATATGCCCCACCAGATGCTTGATGGTTTCCCGGTCTATACTGTTCTTTCGTCTCACATCGGTCACTTCCCCACTCAAATTTTCACTGTGCCTCTACAATGGCTCTCGTGGACTCACAACTTTGTATGCCTTCTGGGGAGAACAGCGGCTAGCCCGAGGTGAACTGCTGTAACTCCCTCACGGATGATTCTTCGTGAAAAAATCTACGTGGATCCGGCTTTCCTGCCAAGATGCACGCGTGCACAGCGGCGCGCGGGTGTGTGGCGGGTGGTTACCTCGAACTCCGTTCCAAGCCAGTACTGTATGAGCCCGCGCGGGTCTGGGAAGGCTCCTCTTAGGCTGCAGGCCCTCTTTGAATTGCTTATCTTAAACACCCAAGCGCGCTTCATTGTCTCGCAGCTCAGAGCCAGGAGCGATTAAGTGCGGAATGGTTGCTGAAATCCTAGAGGCGGGCCGAGTGGCGTGCTAGCATTTCACGGAAAACCGTAGTTCAACATGGTCCCTAACATACAGCGGCCTCAGGGCCAACTACTGCTCCTGTCCTTTGCAACAGGGAAAAGGCCACGACTAGGCGGGTACAGGTTTACTATTGTTCAAAGGGGGCAAGACTCAAAGCAGTTCGGGCTGGCCCACGCACTGGCACCGTGCCATAGACCGGGCTCGCTTGAAGTCCAAGCGCCGCCTCAGTAACAATAGCAGCTCGCTCGCGACACAAAGCGACCGACCTCCGCAACAGTATAAATAAACACCCAATGCTCCCCGTTTCCCCCATCACCACAACCCAACTTGAACATCGACGATGACCTCCCCAGGCCGGCCGCCCCCTCGAAGACACCATCGCATCCCTGCGTCTAACAGACAAACCTCTCATCCTTCTCCCCTCCTACTACAAAGCCGTAACGGGTACAGCTCCGTCGCCTGCTCCCCCTCCCCACCGCTCGGGGCCCCCCGCCACCGCGCCTAGTCGGCGCGCTCAGCCCGAACGCGTCAAACGTCTCAACGGCGGGGCCCGGGATCCGTTCCACACCGCATCCTCCATGGCCATCCAGTGCGTCAGCGCTTGGACTTACTCCCGCGCCAACGTCGAGCACGGCCGCGCGTTTGCAAGGTATCATAGAAATACGAACGGGCGCTGGGCGCTGGTCGTGGTCGGCCTGGTAGGTGTGTTACCAGTGGCCCTGTTGTGTAAAATTGCTGGGGACGGCGGTCTCTAGTTTCCCGGCGGAGCGTGGTGAGTATACTCAGTGCCCATTGAGATATCGTATTGCATCCCGTTAACTTGTTTTCTCCGACAGCTCGGCCAACAGATCGTCACGGCAGCCAACAGAGGCTCTGTTGATACTTGCCAACGTTACGGAGCGTGGACACCAGTAGGACGGTATTGCATAGTGTTTTTGTGACTGCTGTAAAATTGCATCCACTCGAAACTTTCTCGCCACTTGAAGGGCATGTTTACATCTCGGTCATCTCGGTGATACCCACCGTTGTGTGCATCGTTGCATTGTTCTCTGAGTAAGATTCGCGCGCCGTTGAGAGGTACTAGAAAGTAGCTATTGCCATCGTCGGTTCTACTTTTCTGGGGCCGGGGGACATCACTATGGCAGCGCGAAAGGCCTGGGAAGACACTTATATTCAGTTTCGTGAACCTACGCATAGGTACGGTCTTCGCACAGGTCATATCTTCACGCGAACAAACGAACGGGAGAACAGTAGAAGTGTGGTATTATACACGGACATACGGATACAGCATCTTGTTCCTATCATACACCAGCCCATTCCATTCCGAGACAAATCGGTCCGCGAAAGCTCCAACTATGCCAACTCACGCGATGTTGTACGCCTCGCTGCGCCACTCCTCGCCCTTGCTAGCCGCCTCGACACGCTCCTGCGTGCGGTTCACCCACCCCGCAGGGTGCCCCGCCCCCGGGAGAAGCTCGTCCCCCGGCGACGTCACCACCTTAAACTGCGCGCCGCGCTCCTCCTTCTTCGCCTTCGCGCGGTCCGCCTCCGCCCTTCGCGCCTGCAGCTGCTCGCGGAGCACGTCGCGGCGGCCCTTGTCCTCGCTCGCGCGGGCCTGCGCCATCTGGTCGCGCACGGCGACGAGCTGGCCGTCGACGTACTCGAGCGCGGTGCGCACGGCCTGCCCGAGCGCCTTCTGGAGCTGCTTCTTGACGAGCCCGGTCGCGAGCGGGCCGAACAGCTTGTAGAGCGTGTCGTGCTTCGAGTCGCGCACGGAGAACTTGAGGGTGTGGATGGAGGTCTGCACGTCTTTCACTTTGAACACGGACGAGCGGTCTTTGTCGGCTGAGACGAGGTGCACGGTTACGGTCAGGCCGGAGCCGCCGAGGAGTACGTCTGCGAGTCCCGAGTCGGTGAGCTTGGGCGTGCCGGTCTTCTTGCGGAAGTAGAACGCGACGTCGCGCATGTCGGCCTGAATCTGGCCGAGCGTGAGCGTGAACTCGTGGTGGAACTCGTCCCTGGGTGCGCGCGTCAGCGTTTACTGGGCGTACCGTCGCGCGAATGGTAGCTTACTGGATGTTCTTGTACGCGCTGAGTTTGGCAAAGTTGCGCGCCTCCATGGTGACGAGGTTCGGGAAGAGATTCTTGCCCGAAAGCGCGAGGTTCTCGATGACGAGATCGACGGATTCGTCGGTGTACTCGATGCGCGGGATGGGGACGTAGCCGAGTTGGTCGATGAACCCCGGAATGATCTGTTGGCGCACGTCCGCCCATAGCTCTGGCTTGAACTTGAGGTTCCCGTCGCCGTCGAAGAACAGATCCTTCGCGAGCTGCGCAAAGTTGTTGCCAATCCTGCAAAGTTTGTGTCAGCGCGCAATTACAACGACCCAGAAAGTAAGAGCAAACGCACTGTTTGTTGAGTGGGTCCTCAGCGATAGCGCCGAACCACGCCTGGACATTGTTGAACAGGTTGTCAAAGTGGCTCTTATACTTGTCGTCATAGAACTGCCGCCCGCTTTCGCGCAGCGCGTTCGCACGCTCGTTCGCCTGGTCGTCGAGGATATACCCGGGCTGGAGGAGCGCCTCGCGCACGAATTCGTCCACGTCGCGGAACCAGTGGCGCAGCCGCTCGTCCCGCTGCGCGTCGTCGTACAGCGCGCGGATCGCATCGCCGATTGTGTCGAGGCTGCGCCCGTTCGCGAAGCGCTCGAGGAGCGTGCGGATCTCGCGGAGAGACGTCTGGAGGTTCGGGTCGGACGAGAGTTGCTGGTGCGAGTCCTTGCCGTGCGAGGCGATGGTGCGTCCGTGCGTTGCGTATTCCTCAAGGAAGTTGAGGAGCCATTGCATGGAGCCCTGATAGTCTTCGTGGCTTTGGCATTCGTAAATCACCTAATGAGTCCACGTTAGCATATAGTCGCATGAACAAATTGCCAGCGCGTATACCTTCTTCAAGCGGAAGATGAACTGGTCGCGACGTTCCTCAGGGAAATACTCGTCGCTAAGGAAGTCCTTAACACGGTCCTTATGCTCGTTGACGCGGTCTTTATGCTCGTCGGGAACGCGACCGCGCAGCGTGTCCTTGACATCACTCCACTTCATGCTCAGCCCTTGCTTGCGCGCTTGAACGTCAGCCTCATCTTGAGGGGGTTGGTCAACTGCAGCGCGTTGCTTCCCATCTTCCTTCTGACGCTGAGCTTCAGCCTGCGAGGAAAGGCGTGAGTGGCCGGTACATCGAGTTCAAGGCATGTCTCCGCGCACCTGAACCTGCGCTTGGAACTGGTCCTTCTGATACTGGGCCTCTTGAAACGCCTCGTCTGCGCGCTTGACCTCTCCGCCACGCTGGATGGTAGTGCCGGCAGCGGGATCATCAGCACGCGGATGGTGAGCTACGTTGATGTCGGTTCCCGGAACTTGAACTTCGGGGACCTGCAGAATCATGAATTCTGGTCCAATCGAGAGTGATGAGTTGCTGCGTGCACTAACCGGAGTCTCGTTGGGGCCGACCTCGCGGCCGCCCTTAGTGTAAAACTTGTGCTCGGGTGCAGGCTCGTCGATCTTACGGAACTCCTCTTCGTCAGGGCGCGCGCGCTCCGCGACCTTCTCAGCGCCGCGTGCGAGGAGGTCGCGACCGATGAGACCGAAGTCGGCGAAGAGCTTACGGACCTCCGCGTTGGTGAAGACGAGAGAGAGGAGAGTGCGAAGGTGCTGGACGGCGACCTGGCCGTCGGACTTGGCCTTCTCGTTGTCGACGGGGAGCACGTCGTTCGGGTCCTTCTTGGCGCGGTCGACGTTGACATCGCGCGTGTGCCAATAGAAGTTCTGGAGGAGCTCGTCCGCGTTCTTCTCTGCGACGAGGCGGCGGAGCGTCTCGACGATGTCGTGAGTGTCCTGCACGACCCTCTGGCCGTCGGAGGAGAGGTTGTCGGATTCTGCGAGACTGCCGTGGGAGAGGCGGGCGAGGATAGCGTCGATCTGGTCGTTGGTGGGGAGTCGGGACTGCTTGATGGCGGTGAAGACGCCGTAGAGGCGGAGTTTGCGGTCGACGTCGGTCTGGACCTTCTGGCGGTCGATGGGCTCGGTGACGGCACCCGCAGCGGGGCGGTCGCTGATGTCCTTCTGAGCCTGAGGGAGAGACATTATGGATGAATACTCGTAAATGTGGGATGAGGTGGATTGGTTAGCGGGTGGTGTTCGTGGGTCGTGAAGTGGGTCGTAACGTTGGGTGAGGGAAGACGATGGACCCGCGAGAGGTTATATAGCGCAGAGGGGCGGCATGGATGGTGCGGCGTCATAGGTGTCCGAGGGGTGGATCGGCCTGCAATTGCGCTCCCTTTCCCGTCCCGCGCCATGCCCACGTCAGTCCTGGCCGCCCGCTCCACAACACCTACTCTTTGTGGGAGGCGTCTCGACACTTCCCGCAGCCACCGTGTAATTGCCTGCTACACACGCCGTGCACGCCCATTGGATCCCGTTCCGCCCATCGTTCAAACCTGGGAGGCGTCACGGATGATGTCACTTTGCGGGTCCGGCTTTTGGGGGCAAACCGCGCGCCTCCTGTCTAGGTTTCTATGTTTAAGGCGGCGCCCCTTGTAATCAAAGAAGTCTTGCGAGCGGTTAGGTAGATCCCATCGCTATGTCAAGGCAGACGTACCTAGAGGTGGCCACAAGGCTGATGAGGCAAGGTGCAATGGGATGATATCCGGAGGAGTGACTTAGTCAGTGAAGGCGCCATCCTGCGCAGTCTCTCGGTGCTGAGTGTGGTTTATCGGCGTTCTAGCTAGTACTGATACATCGCCGTGCGCACATGTATCACTTAGATATACTGCCAGGCGATGCACAGCTGTTTGCAAGAGGTCCATGTCCGCCGCGCGAGTCCTCGTCGCAACATTTCGCATGACAGCGGTAGGCGCCGACGATGCCACGGCGTGACGTCACTTACAAGCGACACCAAACAAACGCGTCGCGTCTGTGGCAACATCACGTAGTATCTGAGCTAGGGGTTACTACCCCTGTGCAAGACAAGGCCTGCTCCTGCCACAAAAATTCGACAGGATCTGGGGAGATAGTTCAACCAGAAAAAAATGACAGCTGATATATTCAACGAGAGTAAGAGTATACAAACGAGCGAGGTCTACATCGGTGAGTACAGGTATGAGGGCCACAACCATACAAACTCAGTAGCTACCACAACAGAGTCCCAAAATCTAACTATGCCAAAAACGAGTGTCCTAACCGCCACAGAAAGGCGATCGAAACCGGGAGTCGCGGCCTCGCGGCTCGTCGCAGGCTCAGTTGTTCTCGGTGTGCTTCGAGTTGAACGGGAACTGGACGACCGCGTACCCGCTCACGAGGTTCTTCGCGCTCGGCGGGTCCTGGCTCGACACGACCGCGACGTACAGGGTGCCGTCGAGGCCCTCGGGGACCGTCGCCTGCCCGTTCTCGATCGGCGAGTACTGCACGTCGAGCCCGTCGAGCCACGCGAGGTAGAACGTCTTGGACGGCGCCTTGAGCGCCTTGAGCAGGAGCGACACGTACACGATGTCGCCCGCGGTCGGGTCCCCGGGATACACGTCCAGGGCCGGGTACGAGTGGATGGGGATCTCCGGGTTCGAGTCGGGGCAGTTGCCGATGTATGTCGCTGTGACGGCGTGGCGTGTTAGCGTCGTGCATAAGAGCGCGGGATGCATGCGGGATGGACGTACAAAGGAGGGAGTAGGCGGCGTCGGGCGAAAGGGCCGCCTCGTACGCGCCGTCCCAAGGCTGACGCTTCTGGATGGAGGCGGTGATCCACGCCGCGTGGCGGGACTCGGCGGCGGTGAGCGCGGCGGTGGACACCTTGACGTCGGTGTCGCTCAGGAGGCCGACCGCGCCGATGCCCGCAGAGGCCTCGACCGTGGTGATGCGCTGCGCGATGTCGATGAAGGTCCCGACGTCGGTGATGTCGCTGCGAGGCGCGATTAGACACAGTGAGACGGCTGGCGCAGGGCGGAAGACTCACAAGGTGTAGTCGCAGGCCGCGGGGGCGTCCGAGCCGAGCGCGTCGGTGAGCCGGTTGACTTGCGTGCTCTCGTGGGCCGCGATCTGGGTGAGGCGGTTGCGGACCCAAGCGTCGTAGCCCCAGTTGGCGAAGTCGTCGGCGGAGAACTGGTCGAGACCCTGGGTGAAGAACGCGTTCTCGACGTTCTTCAGCGTCAGCAGGTACTGCTGGAGGCTCGTGTCTGCAAGGAGAACGTGGGTCAGTGCTGCGATACCAAGGGTGGGTGATGGGCGGGGACTGACCATCCCAGGTGGATTGACCGAGAGTCGCGGCGGCGCCGGCGAGGGCGAGGAGGACAGCCTTACGGAACATGTGGGCGGAGGAAGGGGAAGGAGTGTCGCACAAGAGAGTGGGAGGCGCGTGTGGGCGGAGGAGTACCGTTCGAGGAACTAGAACGATGAGGGCTGAGGTTCCGCATCGCCCACCATTTATACGCTGGCGCGGTAGGCACCACACATCGAGCACTCGCGTTCACGGCGCAAAGTGCGCTGAGACTTGCATGCCCCGCCCGAACGTGCATTGCAGCACAAGCACGTCACGAAGGGCGATGGCGGTGAGCTCGGCCGTACGAGGATGCATATCGAGCGACGAATGTCGAGAGTGAGACAGCTCCGAGCTGGCTGAATTCGCCAAGCCACAGCCGTCTACACCTGAAACCGAGTACACATGCTTGGTTAGAGGTGGCCGTAGAATTCTGGAGGTGCCGTAGCTATGTTTCACGCTTGAACCGAGTATCGTCGCCCTTAGGATGAGCGGGGTAGGCACCACGGTGGCTGTAGTATGAACAGCTATGAACAGCGACATCAGTCACCAAGATCGAGCCCTCCTCGTCGTAAGAGAGCTCAGTAGCTAGCCCGTAGAGTCTAGGCTCACGGAATACCTATGTGTAGGAATGCCCAGGCTCCATTGTTACTCTCAATGGCTGTGGTCAGCGTCTGCGTGTAGTTGTATGTTGTACTGTAGTATGCAGTTCAGCCACGGAGAACAGAGACGCGACATCCGCTGTAGCGGCGGCCATTACGGCCTTCGTTGAACCCTGACCCGTGCGTTGTTAGAAGATTTACTTATCTGTTAAACCAAGGGTCATGACCTATTAACGTACATCAACAGATGTATAACACCTGAAAGGTCTTACCTTGATTTGGAAAGCGACGTGCATGCGAGTTCCGAAGGGTGCATTGCATCTGCGTCACGAAATATCGTGAGATGCGATCTTCATACCTACTACAGCCCACACATGGCTGGGCGTGCAAAGGAGCATTACGACGCCAACGGATCGCCGCGCGCCATCACATGTACGCACGTACATACTAGGCACAAGAGCCGAGTCCCAACGCGTCCTCGTTCCCAAACAAACTAAACAACCCAGTGCCGACATAGAGCACGCACGTTATAGATAGCTTGCGTAGACCCAAAGTTCAAAACATCCTCATTAGGGCTCGACGAACTCACAGATTGTACGGGCCAAGCCTTCTGACAAAACGTACTCGGTTCAAGTCGTTTACATGTCTACCATGTCCGCCTCCGCGTGCGTTCTGGACAGTCCATTCTCTAGGTCTTCGGCCAGATCGCAGAGCAGAGCACGTTATGTGTTTCGTCCTCCAGGCACCCATTATTTACGCAAAGTAGTCGTGTGCCTGAGACCACAGGGGGAGGGTAGAGCGAAGAGAGTATGGAGGCTGGCTCGGCGGCGCACTGAGTCGCGAAAGTTGACGGTAAGGAGTTAGGCGCCGAGATGGGGGCAGCAGTAACGTTAATTAGCGGCGGCGGCCTGTCCTGTTCAATCCTGGCGTGATAGCCTGTTGTTGTCAATATTAAACTACCGATGCTTCTCCCATTAGCCTGTATTGCCCTCCCCATGCCCAGTAGCATAAGAGAATGATAAAGATGGCATTAGTGCAATAGATTAAATTTACATAGTGCGTTGTGGTATGCGGCATGCTGAGGCTACAAAAAATCCGAACTTAAGTCCATGAGTATGCAATAGCGAACGTAACGACAGAAAACGACGGTGCGGGTGGCTCTACACCTGGTCGGTGCCCGGTGACATAGCTTAGTCGCTGTACCTTGTGCCGCTCTCGGCGTCATCCAACACCCCCGGCGCCGACTTGGGCAGGCGTAGAGGTTGGTAACGGGCCTCCCTCTTTGCCTTCCCGCCGCGAACGCACATAACCACCGTCACGCCAAGCACGGCAAGGGCTACTGCGAGGTTCGCGCCCAGTAGGCCGATCGCAATCGCCTTGTAGTTGGTGCCCGACCCAGAGTCCGAGGTGTTGTCGGATGCTGCGCCGCTCACAGAGAGGTTACCCGCTGCAGCGTCTACCTGGCCGGTGGGGAGGGCAGTGGCGCTAGTACTCGGGGAGGCATCGCTGGAACTTGACCCTGTGCTTGCATCCGAGGCGGAGCTAGAGCTGGAGCTGGGGTCACTCTGTGTCTGGTTCGCATTGTACGCGGTGAGGAATTTGACGAGGGTCGGGGGGTCGAGTGCGGGCGGAGCGGTGGCGAGAGTATGCGCGGCGAAAGCCTCGAACTCGGCCCACGCGGTGTCGGGGTCGATGACGGAGAGCATCTGCACGTAGGGCAGTTGTCCGGTGGAGTTGACACCGGGAGGGGTGTAGTCACCGTACTGGAATCTGCATAAAACGTGAAAGGCTCGTTAGAATAGGACGAATGAAGGAAGAAGTAAGCTTACGAGGCGTAGACGTTGCGAAGGAAGACCATTCCGAGCAGCATGTCATAGTCGGGCGAGATGGGCGGGGCAGCGAAGTACCGGTTGGTGCAGATAGTAGTGTTTGCGAGGACGCTGACGCCTTCAGACTTCTGGAGTTCAAATCCCGTCCAGTGGCGAATAATATCGCGCGGATGCACAGGATAATCCTGGCCACTGCAAGTATCATGAAAATCAGTGAAAGTCTAGAAATTGAACGCGGGAATGAATCGTACCCGAAGGCGAACGAGATGTTCGCGCTAGCGTTGCAAGGGACGATCCAAGTGGTATTGGTGGCCTGGTTATCGATCCCAGGGACAGTGCCGTCATATAGGATGGCGCCCGGGATAGAGCTGTAGATCGCGTCGACGACGGGAACAGGTAGCTGCGAGTACGTGAACCCCGTGTCCAGAACCGTGGCCACCTTCCCTTCGGGGACGCTCTTCTGAACAGACTTGCTGAAGCCTGTGTACGGTCGCCCGTTGATCTTCATCCCGTCCATGAGGAGCGTCCAATGGTTATAGTCCACACGCGGAATCTTCGGCGCTTTTGTGACTGCGGTCGCGCCCGTAAGGTGCTGTCCTATGAAGAGGTGACCGTCTTCCTCGGTGCCGTTGATGCTCTGGCGTCCGAGTCGAAGGTCAAAGAATCCAGGAGTGGAAGGGTCTTGCGCGAGGAGGTTCGTCATGGGCGCGCGACCGAGTGTTCCGGCGGTGTCCCTGCCCCAGCTCTCCAAAAGCTTGACGTATATGGACGTGGTGTCGAACGCCATACCGATGATCCCATTCACGCCTGGTGGCATGTCGCTAACCTGCACATATGTGAGCAGGTCGCGCTACCCATGGAGGGCTCGTGCGTACCTTAGAGGCATTGACATAGACTTCGTGGTTGATATCAGAGACCCAATACGACGCATAATAGTACGGAAAGGTGGGCATTACCTTGGTTGGGGATGAAATACGGCCCGATCTGTAGGTCGGCGAACGCGATGTTCCCTTGCACTTCTCCGATGGCGTAGGAGAAGTCGACGTCAAGGTCCGTGACATTGGTCGTATGCATCTCGAGCCCCGAAGCATCGACCCAGAGGTCGGTGGAGCCGGTATCAAGGATGACGGTAAAGTCTGAATTCAAGTATCAGTTCAAACGTCTCAGCTTACTGCAATGCGAACACACTTACTCTGCCCGCCCAAGGTGATATCAATCGTGTACTGTGGATGACGGACAGTTAGAGGAATATAGCATGGGCCGTCAACGGTCGAAGCGACTCACTCCTTCGTCCGCACCGAAGACATTCAACCCCACATCCACAGGAGAAGATGGGCTCAAACTCCCATACTTCACGCCGGGGCTAGTGCCACTGGTGCCCACATTCTGAGTGTTCGCCAAAAGAGAGGAAGAGAAGAAAGTGAATGCAAGGGCCAAGAAGATAGAAGATGAAAAGGCCATCCCGCGAGAAAGTGAACGTTAGTGTCCCCCAACGCACCCTGCGTTCTTATAGTCTACCTGCCGAGGACCCGGAGTTCACGGGGGTATCGATCCTGCGTCACCCGTCCAAGACTATTGGAAAATGGCACGGAGAAACCGCCAAAAAGCTGTGACGACGTACAATTTGAATACCTTTGATAGCGGCTAATGTGTGTCAGTGAGAAGATGACGCAGTTAACCCCGGGCAAGCCGGTCCACACAGTGCGCGAACTGTGCCACATACTGTTGGCTCGCCCTGAAAGCTTCGAAGGGAGGCACGCACGACCTACCTATCGAACATGTATATCTGGCCTGCTGGTTTTCGGCCTCTCCCCCCCAAATTGGCGAAACGTTGACGAACATAGTAGAACAGCAAAAATCTGGACGAAGAAGCTTTATCCAAATCCAAAGTGAGCCGCTATTCGCCGGGGTTAGTTTTGATGGTATGTTTCAGATCCCCCTCGACGACCACCAATATCTATACGTACCTGAATATGAAAGGAGGCTTCGCACTGCCAAGGTGCCTATGCGGAATGCAATTTCCTCGCTATAGGTTGAGGAACGAGGAAGCATTAGCAACGCGTACGATCCATAAGTACCCCAACTTCAAGATACACGCGATACACTGTGAAAACATAATGTTAACCTAGTATGAAGCTAAAGCTGCCTAAAACGACAAACCGAAGAATCCGACCAGGCCGGATCAACAAGAAACGTTAGCGCTTCTAGGCAACAGCCGGCAACGCAAGCTGTTGCGATCCCTAGACCGTACAGCAAAGCGTCTGCAGCTGGCTGTGCTTGTATTCTTGCCAACATATGCAACCCGGTCGTATGCAAATGACATTGCTGCGCACCTCGCTTTCCATACCCGAAAGAAGCCGTCCGAGATTCCGAGTGCTACAGGAAGCGGAGGGGTAATCGGGGCAGAATGTACTGAGACTTGTCCCTCGTCCCGACACTAAGTTTCGCCTAAAAGCTTGCAACTGCGGTACGCTAGTGACGGCCAGAGAGTTTCATACTGGTACCGAGTATTGCATGCCGACGATCCGGCGCGCAGTTTGCAAGGAGTCTAGAATCCAGTAATGACAGCTGAAAATGTCGCGCAGCTGGCCTTCCCGATGCCGAGATACTCAACCAATGAACTACAACACTCACCCCCGAAATATGTCCCAGTCCTCAGTGCGTGGATGATAGACCTGTCTCTACTGCCCACCTTTCTATCAAGCCTCTCACCCCGATTATCAAAAGCCCACACCCATAATACCTCGACGCTGAGATATCGGGATGCGAACGCAAAGCATCCATACAGTTACAGCCAATTTTGATGATGGTGAAAACCCTCAGAAAGTACTCCATCGCGCGCTAGAGATGTGATTCCATTTCAGTTGTCCCCTGACGCCATCGGTAGGTAGGAGAAGCCCGGGTGGGAGGTATACAGTCGCAGGTATGATGGTAGAACACGAGCGAAAGTTTGAGCTTGTGCCACAAGCGCCTGCGCGGGGCGGAGGTTGGCGTGGCGCGGGCGCCAGTGAATGCGCAATGTATGATGATGGCCCTTCGAACTTTCATGATCAACTAGTACCATTGCTGAAGTTGGAGTCGATGGCAACCTTCAGGGTGGGAATTACTAGTTGGTTGAATAGTATTGATTTTTCCCGATTTACTTCCCATTCTCGCTATTCCAAACCCTACGATTAAAAGAAAACGCATTACTTCAAGTTGCACGTCTTTGATAATCTACAGTATGTAACAACTGGAATTGAGTGTCTCGAAATACACAAGGGGCACGATTGCCGCCAATGGATATCGGGCCGCGGGTTGGCCTGGTGATGCAGTTCCGACCCGGACATCCATTCGGACACCATGGACAGTGATGTAGGAAGGGGAGGGATACGGACGGCAGATTGGTTCACACCAGCATACCTGCAATACCGGCAGCCTGCAAGGTACTGTGGCACATATAGCGTCAGTACACGGCCGCATGGAAGCCAATATTGTACTGCTCACGAAATGAAGCCACATATCATCGCCGACATTCCGACTCTCGAGATGACGCGCGCGCGGGACGGCGCAAGGGCGGACAGGACACCTATCTGAATCCCGAGGGAACCCAAGTTCGCAAATCCACACAGCGCGTACGAGGCAATTGTGTATGCGCGCTCTGACAAGGGGTTGTCGCCCTTCATGATATTTTGCAGGTCTGTAAGGTGTTCGATCAGCGTACGCTCTATGCGTACGCGGCGTGGAAGGGAGGTCAGAGACATACCAGTATAACCGACAAACTCGTTCGCGACGAGCTTCGTGGCCAGGAGCTCCGAAACGCGGAGGATCTCGTTTCTCGGAACGCCGGCAAGGAAAGTGAGTGGATACAAGACATAGCGGAGCACAAGTTGCATGGTGAGCGCGTGGATGCCGAAGCCCTTGCCGATCCACGTTAACGATCCGTTTATCGCGGCGACGAGGGACACAATCGTTATGACATTTGCGCTGCCAAAACTCGTCAATACCCCAGCATTGTAACGGGGGACAGGATGAACGTACGCGATGTGGCCTGCAACTATAAGGCCGAAAAGCGCGCCCCTGCTAAACGCGTGCAGAGCGCTCGCTGATTTATTCCCCTTGTCGCCGCCGTTCACCGTAACATGCCCGCGGGTGACGGGTTCGTCCAGCTCCGGGATGCGCATCTTGCTGATCGCGATAGATGCAGGGATGCTCATGACCGACGCAGTGATCAGATTCTGTGGCGGGACCCCCAGGCCGATGTAGACAAGAAAGACGGAGCCCGCTATGGTGGAGAAGCCGGAGGTCATGATCAGGTGGATTTCCGACTCGGTCGTGTAATCCATGTAGGGTCGGACGAGGCAGGCCGATTCACCTTGACCTAGGAAAGGCGAGGCGGTTGCGACGATGGCCTCAGCGCCGGACACATTCATTGTTTTGTAGAAGAACCAGGCGCTGCAGAGGGTCAATTTAACTCGCTGTTGGAGGGAGGGGACTCACAAGCCTCTGACGAGCCACTGCATGGCCCCTAGATAATACATCATTTGCACGAACGCGAGGAAGAACGCGGCAGCAAGCTGTACGAATGGAACGCGCCGAAAATCGGTCGGACTTCTTCATCAACAGGAGAAAGGGGCGTACAATGGATAGGGCGAACATGTGCTTGCCCACGATTTCCGCGTCGAAAAAGAACGTGGTTCCCGCGCGGGATTGTGAAAGGAAATCGGACGCGAGTTGAGAGATCCACTTGAATAGGGAGTAGCCGGCGCCCGATTTGAGCACAAATATAGCAATAGCCTGCTGGACAAAAAGCCCAACGATGATCGTTGGCCTTCATGATAATGAGTTGTCGTCGTATACAACCTTCAGGCGTAACATGCGTGGACGCACCATGATATGCGGCTACGGTGCCTTGAGGTCACCCAAAAACCAAACTGGAAGACGAACAGCCCAAGAACTGAGATCGCACGATCGGCATAGGTGGTATTCTTCACGGATTTGGTTGCATAGAATTAACAACCGTTAGACGGGGAAGATGTTGAACCACACTCACCCCAGTGAGCCGGAAACCGAAGGCGGAGCCGAAGACGATACCGAGGAGAGCCAGCCATCCTAGACAGAGGCGGACGTTGCGTGCGAGCCTGAAAAACGGCGTCTGCACGCATGGTATCCAAAATGCAGAGACGGGGCGGGTGACGACCGAATTTGGGACGAAGCGGAATGCGATCACCCTACGTTCACGCAAACCATCAGCCAACGAACATCGCGCCGTAGATGGATAGGGGGCTTACGCCAGGAAAAACCACGCAAAAATTGTCTGTACGATCCTGCGGATAACGGATAATGCTTTAGTTGAGAACACGGGTAGTCTATAAAAAACGTCGAGTCGGTGCTCACCATCGATTCCGGGTTGCCTTTAGGATCGTCGCGCTCAACCACCAACCGAAGATAAGAGCCGCGAGGGCTACAAGTGCAAGGGTGCGAAACCTACTGCGAGCCCGCGAGTTGACATGCCCCTCGCTGTCCCCGCCCGTTTGAACTTCTGCGGCATCGTCGACCTTGTCAGCCGGGGAACATGTACCGTTCCGAAACGGGCGAGGCGACTCCTCCACCACCAATCCAAGCCGTCCGTCTCTTCTCTGAGGTGCCATCTCGCACGTCGGTTTGATGATGCTGCCAGGAGGAGGGGGCTCGCGGAAACAGGGGTAGCAATCCCGGACCTATTAAAGCTAATCGTCAATGTAAACGGTCCACGGACGCCAGCACAGCCTCAGCCTTGGGGACGGGGGCTATAGGTGATAGACCTCCGAGCTTCGAGTGTAGTGGGGGGCATAGCAGCTGCGCCTACGCCATGCATTGCTTGACAAGCCGCTGGAGTCCGTCCAAACCCAAAGAGCTCGGCGAGGCGCGCTCGTTCCTCGGGAGCCTATCCTCGCCCTCATATGCAACTCTCTCCATGCTGAGTTCAGCAGCCGAAAGGTCACCTTGAGCGAGGTATGTGAGGTCATCCGGTCATCCGACCTACGGATCTCAACCCGAAGTTACTCGTTCAGGCCTAGGGAAACGACGTTGGGTCTACCACTCCGCCGTGCCCAGTGTTGATAGAAGACGCCGAGGGTGACTTCCGGGTGCGTCAGAAAGTTCTCAAAGGCATGCCGGCGCAGTTTCTGCGGGAAAATGACAGTGAGAACGAGCTTATCGACTCCTAGCTAGAAAGCGCGAAATCATCCACAGACAGGCGATTCACGGCACTCACCTTAACTTCGTTGACGCGTAGACGCGTGTAAGCCCGCTGGCGTACGACCGCCCTATCGTGGCGGCACGTAAAACCGTTAAGGAGGACGCATGCGTGGCAGCGTATCCAATACATCTATAGCTATAGCTACACAGATGTGGCAGCTGTGCGTGCGTGTACGTGCATCGTCATGGAAGATGTGGTCGAAAGTATCGCGGGCGCTAACTCGAGACTTGTCCGCGTTCCGCTTGCGATCGAAATTGTGAACACCAACACGAGTCACCAACACGCTCACAAGCATCACGCCGCCTCTCTCAAGCCGCATGTGCATGGCGGGCAACACCGGCCCCGAGAGAAAGCTAGCACTAGAATTAACATCGAGACGTGACCGTCATCTACATAATGACACAGCCCGACCGGGCTCTAGCAGGAGCCCGCGACGTGACCGCGCGTACTACACTACTTACTTCGACGTTCCCACCCACCCACGCGTTCCCAAGATATACCAATAAACAGCGGAGAGAGGTGGAGGTAGGGGGGCGCGCGCACCGGCACACTACAGCAGCTACAACGATGCCACACGGGGCATCCCATTACAACAGCACGGCGCGACACGACGCAAACTTACAAAAAAAAAGCTCGAGGGCTGGGGCGAAGTCTCATACAAGCATGCCCGCGATGCCCGCGGCCTGTAATGTTCTACGCACCCACGCGTCAGCATACATTCCTCCTCACTCGGGCAGGAGAGGGCGGGAGAGAGCGGGAGGGTGGAGCGGGGCGAGCACTCACGAGATGAAGCCGCAGACCATGGCGGAGCCAGCGATGCGCGCGATGATGCGCGCGCGGGAGGGCGCGAGCGCGGAGAGCACGCCGATCTGGATGCCGAGCGAGCCGAGGTTGGCGAACCCGCACAGGCCGTACGACGCGATCGTGTACGCGCGCTCCGAGAGCGGGTTGTCGCTCTTCATGATCGTCTGCAGGTCTGTGGGGCGGGTCGTCAACGGCTGCTCCGCGCACGAACAAGGAAGGGAAGGGAAGGGGAGGGAGAAGGGGATGGAGAAGGAGAACCGAGCGAGGAGCGGGAGACGCACCGGTGTAGCCGACGAACTCGTTCGCGACGAGCTTGGTCGCGAACAGCTCCGCGACGCGCAGGATCTCGCTGCGGGGCACGCCGATGAAGAACGTGACGGGGTAGAAGACGTAGCGGAGGATGAGCTGCAGCGTGAGCGCGTGGATGCCGAAGCCCTTCCCGATCCACGTCAGCAGGCCGTTGATCATCGCGACGAGCGACACGACCGTCAGCACGTTCGTCCTGTGTGTGTGCGGGGGCGTGTGAGCACCAGCACGGATAGGGAGGAGACGGGCGAAGGGAGACGGGAGACGTACAGAATCTGGCCGGCGACGATGAGGCCGAAGAGCGCGCCCTGGCTGAAGGCGTGGAGCGCGTTCGCGGGCTTGGCCTTGTCGGTATCGCCGCGGTCGACGACGACGCGGCCGCGGGTGACGGGCTCGTCCATCTCGGGGATGCGCATCTTGCTGATCGAGATCGAGGCGGGGATGCTCATCACGGACGCGGTGACGAGGTTCTGCGGGGGCACGCCGAGGCCGATGTACGCGCTGAGCACGGAGCCGGCGATGGTGGAGAAGCCGGAGGTCATCATGAGGTGCAGCTCGGACTCGGTCATGAAGTCGACGTAGGGCTTCACGAGGCACGCGGACTCGCCCTGCCCGATGAAGGGCGAGCCGGCGGCGACGATGGCTTCCGCGCCGGAGATGTTCATGATCTTGAAGAAGACCCACGCGCTGGGGCGGGCAGTTAGGACATGGCATTGAAGCCATGATAGGGAGAGACGACGCACAAGCCCTTGATGAGCCACTGCATGACGCCGAGGTAGTACATCATCTGCACGAAGGCGATGAAGAAGATAATGGAAGAGAGCTACAAACGCGAAACGGTTCAATAGTCCGCCTTACGCTCTTATCGTGAGGTGAACAGACCGTGTTGACGAAGAACCAGTGCTTCCCGACGGTCTCAGCGTCGAAGAAGAACGCGGCGCCCGAGAGCGCCTGTGCCAGGAAATCGGACGCAAGGTAGGCAATCCACTTGAAAATGGAAAAGCCGGCGCCGGACTTGAGCACGAACATCGCGATCGCCTGCTGCATGAAGAGACCGACGATAACGGTGGGCCTGCAAACCCATTAGGGCCTATCGCCGGGACACGCCAAGCAGGCACGCACCAAGGAATGTGGCTCCGGTGCTTAGACGAGGCCCAGAAGCAGAACTGGAACACGAACAGGCCGAGGACGGAGATGGCACGGTCGCCATAGCCTGTGTTCTGCAAAGACGTATATCAACGTTCTTCGCGCGCGGCGAGCATAGCAGGGGCACCCACGCCGGTGAGGGGGAAGCCAAACGCAGAGCCGAACACGATGCCGAGCAGGGCGAGCCAGCCGAGGGTGAGACGGACGTTGCGGGGGAGCTTGAAGAAGGGCGTCTGGACGCAGGGCTCCCAGACCGCAGTGACCGGGCGGGTGATGATGGAGTTGGGGATGAAGCGGAAGGCGATCACACTGCGGGGGAGGCCCAAAAGTTAGCGGATGAACGGTGGCGGATCATCGTAACGGAGGGGGGCCGATCCTGTCACGACTCGTCCGAGCTCCGAGCGCCGAGGTTCGGTGCGCGCGTGCACGCCCCTCAATTATCGTCGTAAATGGGATTTTTTGGCTCGCGATTCGTTCGAGGGGGCGTTGCACGGCCGTCGCGATGCAAAATGGGGACTCACCCGAGGAAAAACCAGGCCCAAACCGTCTGGACGATCCTGTGTGCGTGACGGGCGGGTGGGGTAAGTCACGCGTGACGATCGAGAAAAAAGCGGGCGATCGGGCGCACCATCGATGCCGGGTGGCCTGCAGGACGGTCGCGCTGACCCACCAGCCGAGGATGAGGGCGGCGAGGGCGAGGAGGACGAGGGGGCGGTAGCGGCGGACGAGCTTGGTGAGGAGGGAGACGTCCTCCTGCTCGTCGTGCTCGTGCGCGGTCTCCTGGGTGGCCTTCTCGGGGTCGTTGACGAGGACGTCGGCGCCGACGTTGGTGGGGTCGACCTTTGCGATCGAGTCGCTGCCGCTCGAGTGGGAGGGCCTGCGCTCGATTTCCATGCTGCGTACCGCTGCAGAGGCCATGGCCGGTAGGGAGGTGGTCGGGTATGCACGCGGGCGGGGGCTTCCAGGGAGAGTGGGGGGAAGCAGGCCTCGAGCTCGGGCTCAGCGAGGGGACGGCGGGGCCGGGAGGGCGGGGGCGGGGCAGACGAGTGCAGCAGAGAAAAAGCTGGGCCGGCGGGAGGAGGCTCATATACCGTGACAGGGGGCGCGATCCGCTCTGGCGCTGGGGCCGCTCCTGCAGCGTCCACGCGGGCCCATCAATCTGCCTTTTTCCCCTCCGGATTGGCTCGTGCCTGGACCCATATCCTTATCGCCCCCGCTGTGACACCCCCGTTCGATAAGAATCGACCAGCAAAGCGAGAGAGCGCTCGACCAGCAGGGAGAACAATCCCCGGAGCAGCAGGGAGCAGCCCACCCGGGGCCTGCGAAGCGGCGACGACGCCCGGCGGAGACTGCAAGGCGACGTCTTCGACGCCCACACATGGCCCCGTGCTCCGTCGACACGCATGGCCAGCCTATGCTCCGGCGACAGGTACCACGCCCCGGACCAGCCAAGGGCCCCCCATCGCCACCGTCGCCCGTCGTCGTATCTGCGCCAACAAAAAATCTGCTATATCATGCCCCGCCAGCCCGACCGTGCCCTCCGTATCAAAAACCCACCACCGCCTATCCACCCCCCATGGCACACGCAGCAACAGCAGCCCAGTATCAGTCTCACACTCGCCCGCGCCCAGCGTCCGCCACGGCACGCTACATGATACGCCCCTCGCCATGCGTGCATGTCATCCGCGGCAGCCTCCTTTCCAGGCTGGTACGAGCCCGCGTCCTCGTCCTCGTCGCTGCCTCTGGTGCCCACCGATAATACCCGCTCGTCGCACGCACGCACGACGCTAGTCTGCCCCGCCCCGCGCCACTAACCTGCGACGCGTCGGGAACCCGTGCATCTGTGGCTGACCATACCGCTCCGCCATCCCATGGCCATGCAACCAGAGTGACAACGACCAACGCGCCTCGCGAGATAGATAAGCATAAGCACACTAGCATCTTCGCGACCAGGGGGATCGCGGTCTCCGAACAGCACAGCACAGCCGGCACACGACCAGTCTCGCTCGCTCGCACTGATCCCAAGAAAATCGTCGTCCGCCCGACGATAACTGCTCCAGATTGCTTCTTCCCCCTCCCCTTCCCCGCCTCCGTGCCTGCATCAGTCGAATTGCGGCCGGTCCCATTCGCCCCGTCAGAAGCTTGCGGCTGACGGTGGACGTACTTCCACCGCATAATGCGCACGCGACCACCTACGACCACCTCCGCATACAACTGCATGCTGGCGGCATGTACATGCCTAAGCAAGCAACACCCTCCGCCGACCGGCTACGTACCCTTCCCGCCCAACAGCTACACCTTGAGCGCCTTGATCGACTTGCCCATCGCGACCGCGATCCACTCGCCCGCGGCGGTGGTGTGGCCCGTGTTCATCGCCATGCTCGCGATCTGCGGCGACCACGCCAGGTTCGCGATCTCGCCCGCGCCCGTGTACGCCATCACCGGGTCCGTCAGCACGCGCTTCTTCACGTCCGGCCGCGGCGAGCTCAGCCCCGTGCTCGCGTTCCGCGGCGACGCCGCAGGCGCCTGCGTGTGCGGCGCGAGGTCCCACAGGAGGAGCTGGCAGTCGTCGCCTGGAGTGGGCCGTGATTTGAGTTTCGGGGTATGGGGTGGGTGTGAGCGAGCGCGGGGGAGAAAGGCGCGTCGGTTAGCAAGGGCGGCTGAGTGCGAAGAGAAAAAAGGTCACCTGCTGTGGCGAGCAGCTGGGAGTCGGTCGAGCTCCAGCCGAGCGCGTTCACTTGCGCGCGGTGCGCCTTGAGCTCCATCACGGGCTGCCCCGGGCTGCGCATGTCGAGGATCTGGATGTCCGTCCCGTCCATGTGGAACGTGGACATGTAGTTCGAGTCGGCGGGGTTGAACGCGATCCGCAGGAGCGGCGACGTCGGCGGGCGCGCCGAGGACGAGGGCGAGGCGGTGGGCGGCGGCATGTTCTTCGGGGCGGGCGTTTCGTAGAGGATGGTGGAGTGTTCGAGGCTCCGGAGGTCGAAGGCGCGCAGCGAGCCATCGGCACCCACGGAGACGAAGATGTCGGTCGACCCGGGCAGCCATGCGACGTCGTACACTTCGCGGTCGTGCGCGATGAGTTGTGTGATTGCCGTGGAGGTGTCGATGTTCCAGACGGTACATGTTGTGTCGATTGAGGATGTCACGATCAGGCTTGGGGACTTCTCGTTCCACGAGAAACTCGTTAGCGGTGCCCCGGTGTTGTTATTTTGGACTTTGCTTTGCTATGTCAGGGAATTCGTCAGCCCCTAGGATCGTCGGTACGATATAAGCTGCCAAGATCACGCCAGACTAGCATCGGAAACAGTAACAAAAACCGAAGATTCGTCGTCTCCTCAATGTGGGGCCGAGGGGAATGGTACGTTCCCCAGTGCGTGGAGAGCGGATACAGCACGTCCCTGATAGACCATGGCAAACGAGGACCAGCCGCAATGTTATACGAAATTACGCCGAAGACGCTTCACGAAGTGTAACTTTCATGCGTACTTCTTCTGCCCTTCCTTGTGTATAACGATCGTGCTCGGAAAGAAGTTCCCAATGACCTTGTAAAACGACCCCCAAACATTGACGACGAAATGGCCTCCACTCATACGACGCGAACGTTCGACTGAACACGAAAGTCACTCACCCCTGATAACGCCGTCTTCAGAGTCAGTTTATGTCCTCCCCCACTAGCTTGCCTCCCCACATACGCGCTGACCGCGGCCGCGCCATCGCTCGAGTACTCCCACACTCTCAGCGCATCGCCCGTAGTCGCAAGCAGCTCCGCATTGATGGCTTTCTGGCTCCACGCAAAGCTATTCGAGGTGGATGGTTGCCACTGCAGGCGCGTCGCAGGGTACCCGTGCTGCGCCTCGACGAGCGTGACGAAATCCGGGTATTCAGTGTAGTCGTCCTCGACGAGCACGCGCTCGTCTTGTAGGCCAACGATGGCGATCCGATTCCGGTAGTCCTCGGTGAGCGAGGCAATCCCGAGGCGGAATGCGGAGCGGGGCCGCATTGACTGGCCGGGCGCGGCGGATTTGCACCAGTCAAGCGCATATACGGGCCCTGAGAGGCGTAGGGGTGTGAACATATAGGCGCAAAGCACGCGGGAAGGGGAGGTGAGGTGAGGCAGAGGCGCAAGTGGACGATCTGTACTCACAGGGAGCCTCGTACTGGAGAGAAGTCGTCTGGGTCATGATCGGCGGTGATTCGTAGCGTCTGCGCGCGCGCACGGACGTAGCTGAATATTTCATGCGCATGGGGGAACGCGAGAGTCAGCACGGGCGGCATGTTCGCTTGTAGTGGGGTCGATGATGTTCATATAACTTGCCTCAAGGTTTGCTCGTGTACGGTATAATCTCCGTAAGCCCACGCTGGCGAAAGTTCCAAATGTTCTAGTGGTACAGATGCGTTCCAGGCCTCGACAAGAGCAAGAATTCAGGCAGACAGCATAGGAGGAGAACGCGCAGCAGATGGAGGATGATGTAGAGAGACAATCCGCGTCTTAGAGCTGTTAAACACTGTTATGTCCCTGCCACTCACATCGAGCGTCTATTATTGGCGTCCCAAACCTTCAGCGCTAGCGCTATGATACCGTATCATTTCCCTTTAGCCACCGTCAACCACACATGACCCTCTCGAACTCTAGTCCTGCACCCCTGATATGCCTGGGGAATATTATTTCAGGCGACCGCAAACGGAGTACACCAGCCACTGTAACTTTAAGCTGTCGCCCACATACTCGTCATGAGCGCTTCACTAACTTCTCAACAGGCCATTGTCACGATTGCACAAGAAGGATATATAAATTTTTGGGAAGTACGCCCGTTACATTAAATTTAACCGCAATTTTATGGCGGCCAAAAGGAAAAAAAAAACCACCATATGTGGCTGGAATGAGAGAGTAAATGTTGGGAGCTAGTCGATAAACAGACAGGAGAAGAACCCATGCCTGAAAAGTCGACATTGGATGGCACGTCTCCGCTGGCGTGTTGATGTAATGTCAAATGGGTGTGTATGGAGTAGCTTCCCGCCTTCAGTGCGACCACGTCCTCTAACAATCGCCGTGGTGAGCATCCCAGTTACGTCTCACGTTCAACATCTTGGGACATATGCACTCACCTCTCAGCCTTGGGCTTTCTAGGTACCGCACGGCCCTACAGGCCCATCCTCAGCCTTGGGCTTTCTACCTAACCTACCGCCGCGCTCCCTGCTGAAGAAGGCATACGATTAGAACACCGTCGCCGGACTTGAAGCACCCGACGACGCACCTTATAGCAAGCGCGGGGGTAGCTTCTGCATCTCACGCATGATCTCCGGGAACTCCGGTTTCATTATCTGCGCGCGAGTGACCCTCCGTGAGGGAGCTGCCCGGCATCAGCGACCACGGCGTCCGCGTTCTGCGGCACATCCTGCGTGGTCGCGAGGGCTGAAGACGGGTGAGCATACCAGGTAATTGAATGTGAGGATATGGGATGCTCACTGTGAGATAGTTAGTACGAAGAGTATTGAGAGGTTCGTCTGTCAGATGGTGCGCGTGTATGCGCGGACCCGGGGGGTGTTCACGATGGTTGCCCATCGTCGTGCGGTAGGAACGCGGTGTTGGTGTGCGTGGCGAGTGGTGAGTGTGTGTGGGAGTGGGTGCAGATGTGTTGCTGAAGAGATTCGCTCTGACATGGGTCCTTAAATACGGTCAGTTTCATTACGCTTGGCCCGCATGAGCCACCAGCCGCCGCCGCATTGGCGGGAGAGGCGAGTGGCGTCCGCTTTGCCTACCACCCCTTCACCCGCACCGCCCGAGTTGCCATTGGAGACGTTTTTTCTTCCGCGCATGGACCCCTGAATGAGTGCACTGCCGACAATACGATCCCTTTGTTCAACATGGTCGCGTAATGATACTCTCGCTCTAACTCGGAACTCCCCCGCCGACGCTTGGACCCGGCGGACGAGTGGCTACTCGCAGCAGGACGCAGTCACGGTCCGCCGCTCACCGTCGGACGCCGGCTAGTACAGTTCCGATGCGCCTAGTATCTGCCTCTGGGAAGCTTCATGTATATGTATCGTCGTTACGCGCGTGCAACCCGAAGTACCGTCAACGTTGATGTTTGAAATGTCAGGACCGCAGCTAATGGATTGTAAGATAGTACCAGGCCTAAGGGGTAGCACACGCTGCATTGTTCGAACAATGGGCCACACAACACACGAAGAAAGAATGTAGTGAACGGGCGGAAGGAGGACCACCTGTGAGGGCGTCCGCGCTACATGCTCTGCGAATCAAACGGGAACTGCACAATAGCAAAACCGCTGAGCATATTTGCATCATTCGGCGCCGCGTTCTTGTCGTTCACTACCGTAGCAAACGTTGTGCCCTTCAGGCCAGACGGTACGGTCGTTTTCCAGTTCGCGTCGAGATCCGAGTACACGACGCCAAGGCCTTGAAGCCACGCGACGTACGCAGTGGAGACTCGCGTGGAGCCATCGAATCTGAAGGATACGGACGCGCCGACGGAGGGGGTCGGGTTAGAGAGGGTGAGCGCGGGGAAGCTCTTTACCGGGAGGGCGGGGTTAGACGAGGGGCAGTTCTTCACGAAGAGCGCTGCAAATATTTTCTATCAATTGCGGCGACGCATGGAGGCTACTCGAACGTGGAGCCCACTCACATGCGAGCGAGAATGCGCCACTGGAAGTGAGTGGGGCGTCGAAGGCACCATTCCACGGTTGGTACTTCAAGCCGGCCGAGGAAATCCAAGCAGAGTGACGTGCTTCGACGGAGAGAATAGACTGGTGTCATCACAGTACTAAATGAGCGAAATCGATGCGAACGAACTTCGAGAAAGTATTTACAGCAGCCGCAGTCAATATGCCCTTGTCGGAGACCAACTGGGCGGCACCGGTGTAAGCGGCGTCGCCAACGCTCTCCAATGCTAAGGACAGCGTAACAAACTCTTGAGGGTTGTTGTGGGGGCTACAGATAGTCTGAGTGGCTGAGCATACACCCGCGGCGTGAGGAATAGCTCACAAGCTATACTCGCATGGCTTCGTGGCCTGAGCTCCGAGCGCACCGTTAAGGAACTTAACATGCTCCGCCTCATGCTCCCCAACCTGCGCGAAGCGGCGGCGGACCCACTCCGGGAAGCCTGCATCCTGGAAGGCTTTCGCGTCGTACTGGAAGAGGCCACTGGAGTAGAATGCGTCTTCGAGATGCTCTAGGGTAAGTGCGAACTGTAAGACGTCCGTGTCTATCAGTGGACACCTCGGTTAGCATGACGTACAAATCAGGACGAGGAACAGGAACAAAATCTACTCACCAGTGACCTGAGTGGACGTCGGCGCGCAGAAAACGGTGGACGCCGCAACGAAGACGAGAAAGAGGAGTTGGCGGAGCATCTCTGACGGTTGAGAGGGACTGGAGGGGGGGGGTTAAAAAGATAAAGAGCGAAAACGTTCGAGTGGGTCGAACGGTAGGGTATGCAGAGTTTCTCTACTGGACTTTATATCCGTGGAGCAAGTAGGCCTTGGGAGAATCCGATGGGTGCCTGCGGGATCGAACCACAACTACTGCCGGATCGGGACGGTGGTCTGCTCCTTCGAGAGGGAGGGTGGCGGGGACGCGCATGCGTCATGGCCGACGTCTCCGAAGCGAGTGGGAGCCTCGCGCGAGTCGGCGATGGAAGAGCACCCGTCAGCATTGCACGGCTCGGCGGCCTCGGGCATAATAGATAGGTCAAAGAGTGCTTACCATTCGATATCATTTTCTGGTATCCTAAAGGACCACCCCATTAGCTGGGTGCTTGTCACCTACGGTCTGCTGACTGGCTGTGTAATGCGACCTGGTTGGCCAGCCAGAGCAACGTGCCTTGCGTCATAGTCGATGATCCACCTTGGCCGAAGGTTTCATATGAGATTCTGGCAGGGAGGTGAACCGATAGCTATATCACCACTTTCGAAGGGGGAGAACAGCGGCGCAAGCATTTCGAGTCATGCGCTCGCATCGTACTCGGGTCTCAATTGAGGACACGTTTAGCCGGCCTAGGATCACTCGGGGTGACCGGAATAGAGTGTACGGGTGCGTGTTGGCCCGACCACACATAGAGGGAAGGGTGTCCAATCGACCTTTCGATTGATTCTGAGGCGGACGAGGCGTGCAATTAACCTAATCAAAACGCTCAGCGACAATTCAGTGACCCTGAGCGTAGCTTGTTTGGACGAGTCATGATCTTCCGGGAAGTCCCATCATAACTGAGCATGCATGGGCCGCATGGTTTATTTATCCGTAGATGATAGACAGGCCAGAGCCCCAAACCTTTCGTTTCCGATCAGTAGCTAGCTAGTAGCGGTAGCAGAGACTCGGACTCGGAGCGCTTGTGCATAGTGCCTGTGCCTGAGAAGGATTGTCGACGGTCATCGAGCATGAAAGAACCATTGCTATTTATCCAGACCGTGAATTTTTCTGAAAGCTTGCTAGCAGACTCTGCATGCCGAGTAGAAACACTGGCACTGGTGTGTTCCGGACGCTCGAAGAAAATTCGAGTTGCCCATGTTAGCGTATCATGACATGGACAACGACGTAGCATACCGTCTCTCACGACTCACATGCGCAGTATAGAATACGAAACATTTTTTGCTTTTGTGGCGGTAGATCTCTGTATGCCATTAGACGCACTACATACGGTGTAGTAAACGATTGAGTGTGGGAGGAACTTAGCTGGCGGAGGCTGGTGGTTCGTGGACAGAGACTTTCCAAAAGAGAGGTGCACAGCATGACAAATTTGGCGCCCTCTGACAGTCGCTC
This sequence comes from Trametes hirsuta, assembly GCA_001302255.2. NCBI lineage: Eukaryota > Fungi > Basidiomycota > Agaricomycetes > Polyporales > Polyporaceae > Trametes > Trametes hirsuta. The sequence goes on from CP019378.1 coordinate 2,919,081, forward strand.
ACGGCATCAGCCAATCGCATTTCTTCCTCTCACACACACACACTCTTTCCAGGTGCTTTAGCACCACTCCTTCGACTCCCCTGATTTCCCTGACCTTGGACTAGCAGGACGACGTTGCCTCCGACCCCCGATACTGAATGCTAGTTGCCACTGCGGTTTTGTGAATCGGGGCAATCCAGGTATAGATGATTAGTTTCCACAGCTTCCGTATAAGCACCGAAACATTGACATTCAAAAATTCATCGGCACCCGCAGTGCGACACCTTTCGAATCTTCGCTCTTGGCGAGCGCATCCCACACCCAGGTGTTTGTCCCGACTCCGAAAACAGCTGTTGCTGTGACGACGACACCCACCCGGCAACATTCCACAAGGGTAAGATATCCTGGGAGACTCAAACGTCGGTGCTAATTACGGAAATGCAATAGTAACATGTAGTGCAAATCTGCAAGTACTCCTAAAGCTATCGAAAGTACTCTCTATAATCACTAACGTCCTTGGACGCGTACCACAAAAATGTCTCGACATAGACCTCCTACTCGTTGAACACGGCATGCGAGTCGAACGGGAACTCGGCGATCGTGAACCCGCTCAGCGTGTTGTTGTCGTTCGGCGGCTCCGCCTGGCTGGACACGACTGCCGCGAACACGGTGCCCACGAGCGCGGGTGGCACGACCGTCGACCCGTCCGAGTTGAGGTCCGAGTACACGACGGTGAGTCCGTCGAGCCACGCAACGGACGCGCTCGCAAGGTCCGCGCCCTTCGGCGCGTCGAACTTGACGTTGATAGTCGTCCCCGGCGCCGGTGCGGCGTTGGAGAGCGTGAGCGGGGGCAGGCTCTTCACGGGCAGCTGCGGGTTGGACGAGGGGCAGTCCTTGATGAACAGCGCTAGACGGCTTTCAGTGAACGTGCACGGACGGAGCCTGCAGAAAGGATGTGCGTACACGCAAGCGAGAAAGCGCCACTCGGTGTCAGTGGCGCCTCGAAGGCGGTGTTCCACGGCTGGTTCTTCAGCGTCGCGGAGGAGATCCATGCCGAGTGGCGCGCCTCGACAGACAAGATGGACTGTCGATGTGTCTTGTGAGATGGCACTCGACAGACACATTGATGAACATAGTACGTACGGCGGCAGCGGTCAGGATGGACTTGTCCGACACCAACTGGGCGGCGCCCGTGTACGCCGAGTCGCCGACGTTCTCCAGAGCCACCGAGAGCTCCGCGAACTCCCGGGGGTTGTTGTGGGGGCTGTCACGTATGTTGGTGAGACTCGCTCTCTTATTGCGCTGCTGCGCAGTCCGACTCACAAGATGAAGTTACAGGGCTTCGTTGCCTGCGCGCCAAGCGCAGTGCTCAGGAACTTGACGTGCGCGGCCTCCTGTTCACCAATTTGCCTGTAACGGCCGCGGACCCACTCCGGGAAGCCGACGTCTGCGAATGCCTGTGCATCGTACTTGGCAAGCGCATCGGCGTAGAAAGCGCTCTCCAGATGCTCAAGCGTTAGCGCGAACTGGAGGACATCGGTGTCTGCAACCCGTATGATAAGGATCCGAGGACGAGTGATCCCAGATATGAGAAGATGCCCACCAGTGACTGCGGGTGCCACAGGAGCGCCGAGTACGACCGACCCGGCAACGAACGCAACAAGGGGAAGCGCTTTACGAAGCATGTCCAGCTCAGTTGGGGAGGGGACTATGCGGAAGACCAAGGGGGGTTAGAGGCGTTCAAAGGTTGGAACCGGAGGTAATGCTCATCCACACCTCAGCCTCGGGGTTTTATGCACGGAGGACGACAAGACGTGAGAGGAGCGCCCACGCGAATCTGCTCGACTGAACTACAGCGCCTGCCAGATGTGGGGGCGCCGCTGCCACATCGAGACAGGAGTTCTAAGGCATAGAGGACCAATCCCCGGGCAGGCCGAGACCCCTGCGACTGGACTCCCCCCACTCGGCGAACGTCTGTCAGCGTTGCGTAGGTGTAGCGTTCGGCCACGCCGGCCATCCCGGACGCACATGCAAGTGTTGAAGGATATGTGTGTATGGGGTCTGCTCTGATGACGCCACCCGCGATTTCGACGGGCGGGATCGCAGGCGAGGTGATTCGCCGCTCAGCGTGCGCCCTGGCGTAGCTGTCAGCATAGTCGTGGAATCACAGGTGTATGGTAGGTGGCGCAAAACAACTGAAAGAGATCCTCGCGAACATAGATCTTGAGAAAGCTGACACACCGCATTCAACTAGAACGCCCGAACTTATGGGCTTGAAGTATAGCCCCGCTATTAGACGAAGGATGGGAGGCACCGTGTGAACGCAAGAGACATGGGAAACAAGCTTGGCAGGGCGTGCACGGTTGGGATGTTCGGACTGTGCTGGGTGTTCGTAAGTGGGACAGCGGCAGTATCCAAGCGACGAGCGGGTACGGGTCCGGACAAGAAAATGGTGAGGATTTCTTAAACGGACTCCGCACATACTCAGGTTCAAACGGCGGGTCATTAAACATCTTTAATATTCGACTTGTTATTTAGATTGGAAAAGACTACAATTTACGTCTCATGCCATAGTCGTACATAGATCAGAGCTTCTACAAGTGGCGGGTACAGAGCGAGTCAGCTAGATGAACACCCGAATACGATCACAGAACGTACCCGTGGTAGCCCCGTACGTATAGGGGGCCTTGTTGAATGAATGGGTTGGCCGTATTGCGCTGAAGGGCGGGAATCAACATGGGAGCAGAATCGGCGATAGTACGTAGAACGCCACGGTTGGCACTCACGCTTGCCTCGAGGCGGCCCGCAGCCGGCCGGGTGAGAGACAGGTGGTGGAAACGGCTACAAGAAGGAAAGAATCAGCATTAGAGTGCATTGAAGCATGGAAGTGAGCGTACACCTCTTGTACCCACCTTTTCTAGAGCCCCGATGCAACCGAGTGCTGGTCAACACAGTGGGGAGGAGGCCTGCGTATTCCTCGCTATGAAGGCAAGGGACCGCTTGCCTGGAGCGCAGAGGCGGTGCGGTAAGCAGGGAGCGAAAGTTTTATCTTTCAAACACAACATCTGGAGAGAGCGAAGGCTGCGAGAAAATGGACCACGTCGTAGCTTGGGATGAATGCGGTCGCCTTCTGGAAAAAATCGCAACCGGGCGGGGCTGAGAGGGTGTATTACCTGGCCCGAGGCCTCGGTATATCCCACCAAACATACCTGCGAATGGTATCGATGAGCCAAAAGCAACACCCGCTAGGGTGCCACAAATCATGCTACTCACCATAAGTAGGGCACAGAGTCCTACGGGTGCAACTGCGCGAACTACAGCCCAACTACACAGCGTGGAGCGATATCATATCTACTTCCGTAATAGCGGGTCAGCATCGAGCGGTACATGAGATCGCCGAGCACACTCACCCACGCCAGATGGTTTGGTACTATGCAGTCGTCAGCGATGATAAGGATCTCACGACAGCCGGACGCACCGGATCTCCTTGGTAGGAGGACCTTGGCCTTCCGCTGAGGGAGAGCCGAAAGATGAGAGGTTCTTCTGTCAGACGAGGGACGACATAGCGCTGTGCGAAGGAGGGGCGGTGAGGTGCCCATGAGGTGAGGTAGAATGAGCAGGAGTGAGGAGATAATGTTGCCCGATGTCCTGGCTGGAGGCCTTTATATACCCCTCAGGATCGCTCGCTTTGAGGCGGGAGGCTGGGGCGTCGCGCTTGGGCCGTTGTACGTCGGGGTGACACCACCGTTGCAAAGATTGTGCATGAAAGAAGGCGAAGGCCCGTCAATTTCCTCCGAAGGGTCGTTGGTGCGCCACTCGGGCCATTCGAGCGCTTCGTGCGTACACCCGAGGGCACATGCTACTACAACGTAGCGCACAGCCCGGCAACGCATTTGTCCTCGGCGTGCTCGTATTCTTTCAGATTCGCAGCCACCGTTACCATTGGTATATCTGAGTTCGGGCCAGGCTGGTCCAGGCGCAGCTACAGGGTCGATTGTGTCGTCCGAGTCGCGGCCTCATCCCTCTCCCAATAATGTTCGCCTCCACACTCTTGGTCTGATACGGTGATGTTTTGGCCGGAGTCACACAAACTCTATTCGCGAATTCGGCGTAGTCGAATCCGCTGGCAAGCATAATTTCAGTTGGGGGGGCTAGTAATGCTTTATCAACGGACCACATACCTTAGTAACAATTGCGATTCGGGCGGCGAACAAAGGTCGTGAAACCCGATGGATGCGACTCACCTACTACTATAAACGAGGGATGTAGGCCGTTCTCGGGTCTCGCAGAAGCAAGTTACCCGATCCATTGGACTCAAATACGTCATCGTTGAACCTGTTAGCACCGGCGTGCACCTGAAAGGCGAGCATCTTGAACTCTGATGATCTAGCGTCCTCAAGATTTGACAATAGTGACATTGTTGCGGCTACACATCGAATGCTGGCCCTAACTCGCAGGAACAGGAGTGGAACGGACGCATAAGCCCAAGGAGCAAGACGACGTCGTCACCTTACTCCCAGTCCAAAAGCTTTTACCATGCTAAGCGCCGATGGCAGCAACCGTTTGGCCTGGGGAAGCCGCTCGCAGTAATATGCTCACGACGCCACCGACGAGCACTCCGACATCCATGCGCCACGTCAAACATTCGGCTCATCGCCGTGGCCCGAAGATTATGTTGTGCGCCAACATCATTCCACAACAACGGGGCCGCCAAGGCATAGGAAACGAGGTCGACAATGCGAGACTCGGAGGGCGTACCTTCGATTTATGCCTCAGCTAGGTTCCAGCCGTCTTCGCACAATGAACACGCACCAAGCTTATGTGCACCACCAGCCTATATGAGGGGGCACAACCTGCGGCCCAAGTCCCGTCAGTAGCATCCTCCCTCCTTCCACCGAGATGGACCCGGCCGATCCCCGTTCCCACCTTCGACCGCGGCGATACCGTGACTCCATGTCTGGCAGACAAACCTCTCACCTTCGTCCCCACCCGCGTCTTGTCGCGCCATTACCTGCGCCACTGCTCCGGACGAGGATGCTCATACTCCGGAATGGCCTGCCTCAGAGGCCTCCAAGCCCGCGGACTCGGACACATGCACGTCAAAGAGGCTCAATGAAGCCATGTGACTACCTTCAACGAGCTTGCGCCCCGAGCTGCTAGACGAAGCGTGGTCGGAGCGGGTCGCCGCTGCTCAAACCAATCTTGGACTAAGTGACCGCCAAGCTCGATGATATCCCGGGATGCCCCAGGAGCAAGCCAGAACTTGGAGGTGCGTCGTGGCTGCCCAGTTCGCCGTGGGCCGTCGATGGGTGCTGATATCTCTTCGTCGTGTCAAGGATGCGAAGGATATCTTGCAGCGATGTTCCTCTTGTGAGGAATAGCGGGAGGAGACCCTGTTAGAGCTGAGAAGAAAGTGGTAAAGGGCCCAATTTGATGAGCACTTCATGCCAGTGCGCGGCCGTTGGGTTCTGTTCATGCGGGGACTGCGCAGAGCATCGTGCTGCCGGGGGCCGTTTCCTTACCCACCCAAACCACCCTGCCAGGGAATCACGCCTGCGGGTGCAGAGGAGTAGATAGCAGCGGAAATAACCTGCAATAAAAATTTATGGTCGTTTTCAGCTCTAGTCATAGTCACCGTATCCCGCCCCCAAATGCAAAACCACGTCGCAGATATAACTTCTGGCGGCACACCTGGCGCCATACATATGGGCGTCGTCGACCGGCGGGAACTTGCATTCTGCCTGGCTTCAAGTTCGCTGGGCGACAGTTGGCGCATCAGCCGTTCGCCGGTCTAACGATATGCGTGCACGTCGCCCGGAATGTACAAAAATTCTACCCCAGTATATGAAGTGAATGGTACACAACCGGGGGAGGGGGTGCCGATATCGAGTAGAAGGTATCGATGATGAACCTTCTAGGGCAAGCCATGGCGCGATATGATCTAGCCACTCGTTCTGGTGTGGGCGTCAAGCTAGGACGCCAAGCGAATTCACTGCCGAGCGTATAACCCGGCACGCACGTGGCGCAGAGACATACGAAGCAGGCCAGTCGGACTTCAGAAACCATTTTATAGGTAGGATAAAGCAACAGAGACTATGAATACAATGATACAGATCGAGCGTAACGGTCGTGGTATTGATCATTAGCGTAAAGAAGCATGAGGAAGGAAACCTTCCTCCAAGGTCAACGTACCCCGTCCCACCCTCCATAGATCGTACAAAAACAAGCGGCAACGCGTCAAGCAGCAGAGGGGCAAGCCCGTACCCACGTACAGACTATGCGTGGCCGGCGCCGCCGGGGGCGTAGTGTTTCTCGCCAACCTCCTCGTGCTCGTACAGCGGCGGGAGGGGCTCGACGTCCATGCGGAAGACATACTTGCGGATGTTGTGCGGGAGCGCCTTGAGCTGGTACGCGGCGTGGATGTGCGTCGGCACGCTGAACACCTGGTCGAGCTCCTCGAGCGAGAGCGCCTTCGTCTCGGGCAGGAACAGCAGCACGAGCACGAACCCGACCACGTTCCAGCCCGCGTACCAGCCGAACGCGCCCTGCGGGCGGAACGCGCCGAGCAGGCGCGGGAACGTGAACGCGACGACGAAGTTGAAGAACCAGAGCACGGACGTCGCCCAGGACATGCCGACGTCGCGCACGTACAGCGGGAAGGCCTCGGCGGAGTAGGTGAACGGCACGGGGCCCTCGCCGGGCGAGTAGGCCATGGCGAAGAGGTAGATGCCGAGCGCGACGACGGCGATGCGCGCGTGGCCCTCCTCGGGGATGTAGAACGAGAAGCCGGTGAGGAGGAGGAAGACGGCCATGAGCGGGAAGGTGACGAGCAGCAGGTTGCGGCGGCCGAAGGTGTCGATCGTCCACACGGCGGGGAACGCGAAGACCCAGTTGATCATGCCGAAGCCCCACGAGGCGATGAGCGCCTGCGTGTCGTTGAAGTTGGCCTGCGAGAAGATGTTGGACGAGTAGTACGCGATGACGTTGATCCCGCAGAACTGCTGCATGAACATGACGATGGTCGACGCGAGCGTCGCGCGGCGGTTGCGGGGCACGGTGAAGAGCTCGACGAAGAGGTTGCGGTCGCCCTGGATCTCCTTCTCGGCCTCGAGGAGGACGTGGATGTAGTACAGGTCGCGCGCGGCCTGAAGGGGGCTCTTGCGCAGGCGCATGAGAGATTCGAACGCCTTGTCGTACCGTCCCTTGCCGATCAACCACCGCGGGGACTCTGGGCAGAGGTACACCTGGCTCATGATGATGAGAGCGGGCACACCGGCGCTGCCGAGCATGAGGCGCCAGTTGAGACCGTGGACGTTGTGGGTGTCGTGCACGTTGAAGAACGCGAGACTCATGACCGTTCCGATCATGATACCGAAGGCCGTCCACATTTGCCTGGGACCGTGTCAGTGAGACCACGTACGTCCGGAACGAGGAATTTGCACGTACCACATCATCACGAGCGCCCCACGGATGGCCGGGGGTGCGCATTCCGCCGCGTACACGGGCACGGTGGACGACTTGGGGCCGATACCAAATCCGAGGACGAAGCGCGCGATGAAGAGGTGCCACCACGTGTTCGTGAGGCCTTGCCAGATGCAGGTGATAAAGGACACGAATGCTGAGATGAAGATCGTTCCGCGACGTCCAAGATACTTGTTCATGGGAGCGGAAAGCCAGCATCCGATGATACCGCAACAAAGCTATCGGAGATAAAGGTTAGCGCTCGCTAACCGAAGCGGGAAAAAAAAAACAGGACGCACGTAAGGAGCACCGTTGACCAGACCGAGCAACCACTGGTTTTTGCTCGCGTCGTCACCGGTCTGCGGGATGCCAAGCTGTTGGGGGAAGAACAGGTTGGCACCGTTGATGACCGACTCGTCCATCTAGATGGTGGCGGGTCAGTGCCGAAAGAGGAAGGAGATACTAAGAACGCGACTTACGCCCTGGACGGCAGCGGAGAGGGAGCAGAGAACGACGAGGTAGTAGAGCTGCGCGGGTTGCGCCCAGCGGTGAGTGAGCTCCCTGCGGAGCACGCTCTTGTCCTGCTCGTCGAGCTGGGTGAGGGACTCGAACGCGGTGGGGTCCTGTGCGACTAGGGCGCCCTTGCGGAACTCCTGCTCGAGGTGGCCGAGTCCATGGGACTTGGCGAACGCGGACGCGTCCTCCATGACCTGGTCATGGGGGATGCCGGTGAGGGGGTTGGCGAGCTTGACGGAGGAGGGGACATTGTCGATGTGCTTGACCTCCTTGGAGTAGATGGACTCGTCCCGTTTGATGGACGCTTTCTCGTTCTCGATAGACATGGTGGGTAGAGGCGTCGTGAGTGTCGTGGAGGGGCGGGAGGAGGAAGGGGAGGGCGAGTGTCGGCTCCGGATCCTGGGTGTGTGGCCGCGGTGTGTCCACGAGCGGGTCGGTGAACTGCGGGAGGAGGAGGGGACGAGGGGCCAAGAGCGGCGGGGGGTGGGCTTATATAACTGGAGGTAGGATGGATCAGGGCTGATCAGAAGGCTAACGGGGCAAGGCGCCGGGGGACTCCACCTCCATCCTCACCGCGGCAGACCAACGACACGCCCTGCCGCTTTCGGAGCAGCCAACCACGCCGGATGATCCTTCATGCCCCCGCCCGATCAAACAGGCGCCCGCCGCCCCACCGGCTATCCTCCCGCGCAGCCACACTCCCCCAGACTTCCCCGCCCCCGCCCCCGCCCTCCCCGCCGTGCGCCGCGAAGCCTCCCGAGCGTCGTGCCTTGGCCCTCCTCGACCGCGTCGGGCAGCGCGCACACCACACACGCCGCTCTCTCGCCCCCGCCACCGACGCGACGCATCCGGGAAACGAGCTCACTTGACGGCATCCACTCGACAGGGCTCTGATCTGGGGTGGTCTTCATGCTCCGGCGGCTGTACTCCCATCCCGACCCTCCGGGCTCGGTCTGACGCAGCGCTCCGCGCTCGTCCTCGCGCTCGCGCCTCCGTTGTCCCCTCCGCCATCCGGGGTGACGCCACCGCCTCTCCCTCCCCCATGCACCGCGCGAGCACCGTCTACCACCCGCAATCGCTCAGCGAAGATCCCGCGCCCGTCCGTCCAAACCTTGCCTGGCAGTGTGAACGAGCCCCCCGTTTTCCCATCGCGGCCGCGCTGCGCGGCGAGCACGCGCAGGCCTGATTCCGCCGCATGCAGGCCCCCCGTCCGCCCAGCCATTGTCCCGCTTCCGATCCTCCTTCCACAATCACCTCGCGCGGCGCTGCCATCGCCAACAGACGCTGCCGACGCCTTTTTTTGTGATCGTCCCGCCCTGCTAGTGCCCGCCCCGTAGCCGACGCAGAGATCGTGCCTGACGGGACGGGTCACCTGAGCCACCGTCTGTCCGTCGCTACCCACCGACGTTGCCCACCCCCGATCTGCGTTTGTGAGCCTCGAGGCGGCGCCTTGCCGATCGAGGAGGCGCCCACGAGTCCAGATCAAACAACACCTCCCCGCCATGGTCGACCCTATACCGGCTCTTTTGTGCTCAACATCGTCTGACACGCACAATGCATCGCCCGCGGTGTGCCTGCGACGCGCTCCGGGAGCCTGTGCGCCCGAGCGCGGCAACCCGCTGTTCATCTCCGTCGGAGGAACGCTTTGAAGGGAAGCTGCACCGGACGATCGGCCCGCGTCCGCGCCTTCTCGCCAAGCTCAGGCGCGAAGCAAGCGACGCCGTCCCTTGGGGGAGGAGGAATAGGAATAGGAGCGCCCGACGGCGGGCCCGAAAACCATTCTCCCGCCCCACCCCCGCGAGGAGTGTGCACGCCAATTTGTAGTCGCCAAAATTGCGCCGTGCATTCCGACGCTGCCGTTGTCTCACTCGACTCCGCTCGGACTCCGCCTCCACCTCAGGGGGCCGCGGCGCGCGAACGCACAAGAACGAACGTCTCCCCTCGACCGACGCGCCCGGCGATCCAACAAGAATGAAGCTCCCGTCCGAAGGCCCGGCCGTGTCGCGGGTGTTTCGAGTCGCCCGCGTCGACCTGAAGGCTGAGCAGGACCCCCGATTATGGTAGGGGAACCTACATCAGGACGACCAAGATTTTGCTCAAAATGTCCGCTAAATTTTGGCCATTTTGGGAGCAAAATGTCCGGAAAAAATTTGGCTTCGGCCCCCTTCGGGGGCCGTTTGTCCGGACACCCAAACAAGGTCCGAGCCTAAGCACATATGTCCGGAATGCACGAACAGGGTTCATATTTTCGTTAATTTGTCCGGAAAATCGCTAAAAAAACGGCTTGCAGAGCAGAGACTGAGATATATATATGAGCAACAATACTAAGGGATCAACACATGTGCAAGGAGGTCGGTGTCGTCAACTGACACAATCGGATCTATGGAGCTAAGTGGGACGGACGACAGAACAAGAGCTGAGAGGTGAGGTTGACTTGCAAGCAACACAACGGGCTAGACTTAAATCTTATTAGATAGCCCATTAGTTCACGGAATAGTGCGATCATGATCGCCTATTTATTGTGCTATTAATCTGGTAAACAGGAGTAAGTCATCTATTAGCCCAAAATTTGATGTCAATAGCCCCGTGAGTTGGAGTTATAACGGGTAAGTAGTACGGGCGCTAAAGTATTTGTCCGCGCGTCTGATGTAGCTTGGCCGGCCTGGCTGTCCGATTTGTCCGCCCATCCAAACAGGGTTGGGCACCGATTTGAGGACATTTTGTCCGGAAAAAATGTACCTTGGGGGGTCTCCGAGAGGCCAAATTTGTCCGGAAACGCATCGGGGTCCCCCTACTATAATCGGGGGTCCTGGCTGAGCTCGGCACTGCTGCCACGCCCACCGAGCGGGTGCGGAGAATGCAGACGAGTTTGTTCGCCGAGGGGGCCGGATCAGCGGCACGCGTCCGGCACCACCGTGTGGGCGGCGCAGGGACGGGGAAGCCGCGGGGTGCCGGCGTATTATGATGTCACCATAGGCGCTTGTTTTAGGCTCAGCTGCAGGCACGGCGTCGGGCTTGCCAGTTCCGGACGCTTGCCGACGCCTCTCGCTCGCCAGCCTGTGCGGGGGCCTCGGACCGGCCGCGCCTGCGCTCCTTGGCGACGCGGCGGTATCGGTGACGTATGGCGCAGGCGGCCTCTTGGTATGTTTTTTGTCATGCAAGCCCTACGTCACCGCATCGCCCGCGGCTCGCGTTCGTAAGTGCATGCAATACGGAACGTACCTGACGCTCATGATCACTTCCCGTGAAGACGTGTGCGCACCACGAGATGAATTTAGTAGTAGCTTGAATAGAGCGCAGCTGCTCGTCGTCGGCACAGAAGAACGTCGCCATTTCACCGCCATGGCGAACAGATGCCACGCACGGAAGGCTTCACGTAACAAGGCCAACGCGGACGTCCGGGGCCTTCCGAGCCACTCTCTCAGCGACGCACGGTGCTCAGCAGACTGTGTGGCCCGCCGCTAGCTCGCTGATAGAGTTCGGGGGCACCCTGCTGCGAAGAGTGCCTGCAGTCGATCATCCGACAAACGTACGCTCCCCGAGGACGTAACGACGCCCCGTCCTCTATCACAGGATCCCCACACGAGCACACACGCCCGAAAATAACATAAAGGAAAGAAGACGCATATGCATGCAGCCGTCGCCGATCCTGCTCGTGTACGTACCGCCGCCAGCCACACTCGTCTTCCCCCCCCTCCCCGCGGACGCCCTACCTCTTCGGCGACCGCGCATCCCGTTCTTGGACCCTGGCGCACTGAACGGCGAACCCCTGCGACGTCGACATCCCGAGTCGATCGTGAGTCGCGCCCCGACGACGCATGAGCGGGCTCTTCGACCGACTACTTCGGAGATGGGCCTCGAGCGCCATCGACACCGTCGCGCAGGAGCCCTGGAGTCCACCTGCGCCGCTAACTAGCTACTACTTCCCGCGAGGCCTTCTATTGCGAGACGTCATCGAGGACTGCCGCCCGCCGTGAACCACGCTCGATCGCATTGCATTGCATTGTATTGTCCATCGTCGCGACTAGCAGCGTGCGCATGTACGTACGAACGAAGGTCGCCGCCGCGCTACTGCTCTACTGCATCCGCCCGCTACAGAGATGCTGACGGTCGAGCCCCGATAACAGCTCGAGGACGCGGGACTCCGAGTCCGAGTCCGAGTCCGAGTCTCTCCTCAGGAGGCTGCCAGTGGGTCGCAGTGGAGCACGAAGTACGTCCACTGGTCGGTGCCTGTGCTCGCCGCCCGCTCGAAAGGGGACGCAGCGCACTCTATCTCGCATCGGGATGCAGGCCTCAGGGGCGGCACGACGTCGATGCTCCACTCTTCGAGGTGCGGCCTCGAGCCTCGACGCTTCGCTTCGCTGGAAGCAGGAGAAGCCTTCTTCGGGTCGCGGGAGCCCGGGTATGTCCATCGATCGAGGCGGCGTGGTTTCCTTTCACGGCGGCTCGTGGTGCACTTTGTTTGAGTGGCTTCAAGTTGCAGTCGGAGGGACCGCCGCCGCCGCCGCCGCGGCTCTCTGCGACTCGGGACGCTGGTTGTGAAGTATGTTAGCCGTTGTAGGCTGGATGGCCACCTGCGGTAAGTACGACAGTCGTTGTATCGCATGCACATCGCTGGGCGGCCGCCTATGCTGCACGCACCATGAGTGTGCCGTGATCCATACGCCCCAACCAAGGCCGCGCCGCACAACAGCACGCCCTAAGCAGTCGTCAAACAACTTCTCGCCCCGTCTTGGCACCGTCTCGACCCAAAGTCTCCCTCAAACCCTCCACACCCTTCGAACCTTAGCGGGCTTGCATCGCGCCACCCAGCAATTGCAATCCCAAGCCGCAGGCGGACCCAAGCTAACACCCCCGCGTACGGCCGCAAAGTCAGCCCTAGCGGCGCACACGATGCGCCCGTGCCGGCACACGTACAGTCGCAGTGCTCAAGAGTCAATATTTCAATACCGCTGCGGCCCTTCGACCATCCACGCACGGACAGGCCGCGCGCGAGCGGAGCGGCACGGCTACGGCTACACGGCAGCACACATCCGATGCCGCGGGACGGCCTGTCGAACACGCACCACCTGTCGACCCGTCAGTCGTGATTCGAGTGTCCCAGGGTACCGAAGGCTACTCGCCGCAACGCCCTCGAGTCTCGACAGCACAGCAGCAGCAGCAGCAAAAACAGCGTGCCCGATCGCGATACGCCCGCCGCCAGCATGCCCCCATCCCCCCCCACTGGACTGCCACAAACCCGCCGGCACTGGCAGCCTGCGTCGTCCGTCACGGGAGTCGGGACGAACGCGCGAAGTCTAAACCGCGTCGTTTGGGGACACCAGGTCATCGCAGCATCCGGCATCGGGGCGTCACACGACGATGGTGCCGCGGGGACGGGCACCGCCGACTGCCCCGGTGCCCGACTGGTCGTGATGTGTTGACGTCTGCGGCACGGGTGAGTCTCTTAGTCTAGGGCGATCACAGAGCATTCGCGTGGATCTGCCAACTCGCCTCGGGCCCCGTCGTGCGCACTGGCACGGCGTGCTCAGGGAGGTCGCACGGCCGTTGGCGGCCTCCTCGAGCACTCCCCGCCACGTAGATGCTGCGGCGTGCCTGCATACGTCTCTATTTCTTAACGCGAAGGGGTCACGGTGTTGGGGACCAACAGGTCGCGTGTGCCCAAATGCGTACAGCGCCCTAAATAGTGCTTGCGGTGGATGGTACCTCGGGAGTCGGCGGCTCGGCCTCTTGCACGCGAGCATAACTTACGAACTTGTAGCATCAGTGTTGATATACATCAGACCACGTACGCGTCAGGTGCGCGATGGATTCGGATTCGGACTCACAATCACCCTGCGAGCCCTGGACATCGAACGTTGAGCAACAGATCTACCTTCTAGGCGACAACGTACGGCCCTAAGTAGTGCACGTTGTGTATCCTGAACGATCCTCCGTAAAGTCCGGGTCCTGACGAGGACCTCCGGACGCCATGCTGAGCGCGTTGTGCGAACTTGGCGCCAGCGCCGGTCTCTAGCGCCGCACAGCTCTCTCACTGAGAGCTCTGAGTGCGGTCGGTCGACGACTGCGGTGTACAGTCGACACCCTCTTAACCCATACCTCGGCTAAGGGCTTCTTTCTCTTCTCCCCCTCCCCCGCAAACCCCGAGGCCCTCCGGATGCCTCGGGCTACGTGCGGCAATTCGTAGCGCACTTGGTAGTGTAGCTTATAGCACAAACTCTGGGGAAGTCGAGGTTCGCGGGCCTTGCCGAAAAGTATGGGTTAAGAGGGTGTCGACTGTAGTACCATGACGCCAGGCGCGCGCGCATCTGGACGAGCGCAAATGAATGCGAGTATCCTAGGCCTAGGCTAGGCTAGCTGCAGACCGGCGCTCGTCTAATTTTTGGAATTTCCGGCAGCGCTAGCGTATTTCGTGGAACGCGCAAACGGCAGACTTGTAGTCACTTCGTTTCGTGTCTATACTTGTAAGCTTACGGGGGATCGGGTTCAAGCGCGTTGCTTGGCGCAGCTGCGTTTGTGCACGGAATATGGTATGTAAGGTCTTGGGCGCGTAGTACTGATTGTTGTAAACGAGATGGTCTGAGGGGGACCGTGTTAAAATGTCAGTGCTGGCAGCATCAATGTCGACGTGTCGATGGGGGAGCAAACTGGATGAAGGCGCATAATTTTGGCCCACATCAACAATGGAAAACTCGACCGCAGCGCGTACAGCGAACATAATGAGTGGGCATTCCCACCGATACCAACCCTTACCATCGTCGTATCAGACGCAGAAGGACGAACATCATTGACGATACTGTCCACGGCGGCCAACCTCAACGTCATTAACTGATAAACCGCTTGCCTTCAGAGCAATGAATCGATACCGACGAGCTCACGCAAACGGGATCAGAAGAGCTCATGCTCGAGCAATGATATACATGACAAAGACATCTAGTAGAGTACTGAGGACGATGAGGATGTGGTTTTCGTAGAGCAACGTCCGACCAGTGGCAACAACAAGCATAAATACATACGGGAGCAAAAGCAGAAATGATGCAGAGAACGCGAATACGAATGAATAAAGACAGCAAAGGCGAGACGACGACGGCAAAGACCAGTCAAGATGCGAAGGAGTTGTCGGATGTCGAGTAGGAAGGGGATGGTCGAGGATGTGACTGGTTGATGCCGTCGTTTTTACCGATGACGAGCAGGGCATTGTCGGAAAAAAGCAAGTGTCGAAAGGGCGAAGGTCGATGCAAAGGCGAGGGTGTTGCCAGATGTTACAAGTAGAGGAGGCCAGGACGGAATGGGACGGGGATAGGTAGCGCAGAGTAAAACAACCTCACTTTCGAGACGAGTTGATGTCCGGGCTGAGAGCGGACGGCCTAATGTCGGGCCGCATTGCTGAAAGATACCGAGTTAATCACTGTCGACAATTTCGATGGCGCCACATTCTTCGCAGAGGGCCCACATCGACCGCCGACCGTTGGGACCAGCTGAACAGGCAATACGAAGTTTCGGAATCTGACTACAGGTTTGGCTGCAGAATAGAAAGAACTGAGGTCAGCTATCGTTCTAAGAGGAATGAGCAGTTATGCCATCGGCAGGCGACACCCGGAGCGATTCCGGAGACAGAACTATACCTACCCATGGTGAGTAAAGCCGTTTCCCTTGGGCTGTATAAGGCCGACAGGCTTTTCAGGAGTGTTTAACGATGGGTCAGGGAAGCCATGAGACGAGACAGCCATATAGCTCTCGGGTTCGTTAGGGTAGAGTTCGAACGCTAGATTAGAAGCTAAGTAAACAAGGATATATACTGATGAGATGAGGGCTCTGGAATACTCCACGCCGAGACTTACGGGAGTTGCGAGGGGAGTCTGACGTTGCCGACGACGCGTAGCTGGTGGTCGATGATAGACGGGAGTGGAAGGCGTGAGTGGGGATGCAGATAGGGTCGAGGTCAGACATGGAGCCGTCAGACATAGCTACGTCCGAGTCCAGGTCGTGGGAGTGAGGGAAGGGGACGAGCTTGGGCTGCTTGCCGTTCTAAAACGGGGCCATTAGAGATACGACGCTACTATACGTAGCGCGTCTACTCACCACGGGAGCAGCATCGTCGTACTCAGCGTCGAACTTCCTCTTGACAGCCATAGTAAATAAGGGTGAAGGGGGGAGAGTTGGTCTGCGTGAGGGGATAATACGTGGGAGGGCCTGACGGCGATAGAGGAGGTGAGGGGGATAGGGAGAGGAGGAGGATGGGGTACATCGAACGCATTTAACACCTCTGTATTTGCGCGTATTTGTTCCCGGAACGCAGGAAAAATCCGCTGCCATATATAGCGCTCAATTTACCGGCGCACGTCGGCCTGTCGAACGGGGACCGTTGATTGGCTAGCGACGGTCGCTACCCCATTTTATGTTGAGCGGAGTTCCAAAGAAGGGGAATTGATCGCGGGCGCTCTGTGGGAACGACACTCGACGTCACAAGAAGGTCACGTAGATTGGGCGGGGAAGCGTGACACTGGGAGCTTCGGTGGCGGATGGTGGCGGGTCGAGAGCGTCGAATGCGTCGTGATGCTTCCCAAGTCAGCAGCATGACCGCCGACCAGCAGACGCCAGCACAGCGGCCACGCCCAGATGCTGCGTGCCACCGCTTGGGAACCTCTCGGCTTGCAGGGCGACCATTTCGCCGACGGCCTTCCCGCCCTCATGACCTCGACCGCCCACAACATATTTGGAGCGTCGGTTCCAGTCATGCTCAACCTAGCTGAGACGCCCGCTCACGGTGCAAACTCCGAAACACAGCGCGCCCAGCACCATATATTCGTCACCGCCATGTGCCATGACAGTTAGCCACAGCTGGCAACGTGGTGGAAGCGTCCGCACCAGTGACCTCCGTCGGACGGAGTCCGCTGGCCCGATTACATATGTAATGGTGCATGAACGACCGCACGCACCTCAAAGTGCCTTCTCACGAGCTCTCGCCGTCATAGCGGCGCGGGTGCGCATTTCGAGACGTCTCCTTGGTGTTGCTAGCCTCTGACATTGTCGCTGAGGCCAACGTACGAGTCCGCCAAGCGCTGAGCGCAGTCGGAGTAAAATCCGCGACATGATACAAATACAAGCAATATACTATGCACAGGATACATGTCAGCTAATCGAAACGTGAATGCGGAGCGACTTACAATAACATCTATAGGCATCAGGAACACTATAAACCCCAGGTATCCAGTGAAGGGATCATGATCGTGTAGCTGTTCATCGCGAGTTTCCTTGGGATTTCGCGTCTCGTTTCGATTGTCGTTGGGACTCGGCGCCCTTGCTCCCCTTGTCATCATTCGCCCCGACAAGCCCGCTCCCCTCTACGGCACTCTTGAAGGACTCCCACCATCCCGTGCCGAGCGCCTTGTTGAGAGCACCCGTCACCATCTGCATGGCCTCCTGCATTCCTTCGTTCGCCCTCGCAGCATCGTCCCGCCCCGAGGCGTCCGCCCTGTACTGCCACTCGGTGTGCTTGTCCCAGCTCTCCCAAGCCTTCGGCCTCGGCTGCTCTTTCTGTTTCTTCGTCTGCGCGCGACCTTTTGCGTTGGTCTCTCCCGTGCGCGCCCTCGAGTTTCGCGTCGATCGCGAGCCGCGCGACGTACCGGGAGGGGTCTGACCGTTTTCGTTGTTGAGGAAGCCCAACAGTGCGTTCCCGAGCATGGGCAGCAGGCCGCCATTGAACCCGCCCACGCCGTTTCCGCCGTTCCCGTTTGCGTTGCCCATGAAGTACCCCGCCCCCGCTGCGAGCGTGCCGATGATTCCGCCCCACTTCACGAACCAGAAGACGGTGCGGATCATCCAGCCAGTCGTCCGGTAGAAGCTGACGAGGGCGAGGTACGCTGCAAACAGCGTGATGAGGGGTGGGAGAATTTTTTGTGCGTCCCATGAGTCCGCGTTGACAAGAGTGAGCCCGAATCGGAGGAAGGCGGCGAGGAGGGTAAGAGAGTAGGTGATGAGCGATTCGACGATACCATAGATGGGCGGAGGTAGGACGGACGCCAAGAATACGAGCGCTGAGTCTAGGACATTTTGTATCCAGGACTGGTCATAGTCTGCCATTGTAAAAGCAGTCGGTGGGGGAAGGGAGAGGAGCGTTGAGCTCGTAGGCCAACAGGGCTGTGGCGGCTTCAAGGAGGCTTCAAGGTGCACACTGCAGCAGCCGTTTGGCGCGCGAACGTGTCAGGCGTGCTCAGCCACGTGGTGGGAATACAGGTGGGCGGGCCGGTCCACACCTCGGCGCTTACTTCCATCGACTCGCACATCACCTCCGAGTCGACGACCGACGCTCCCTCAGGCCGAAGGCCATGGTTAGAACGTAGGGATTTGCCATGCAAACGGCCCTTGAAAGTTTACTAATATCAAAGTCGCTACTCACAAAAGCCGCTGTATGCAGGTTATTCTTTCACCAGCCCTCCAGATAGCTAGGGTGGCTTACTACTATTGCCATTGCGTAGCCATGAGAGCTTTCAGGAACAATATCTCCCCCTCCTTGCGTGCACAGTCAACCAAGCGCACAGTGCAGTACGTTTCTCTGTTCCCCTTTCTGTGGCAAGCACTCCCCGTCGTCGCTGAAAGTCGCGTAGATTGACACGATTACACCGGCAACGACGCCTGCAGTATCATAAGAAGCTCAGCCTAGTATCCCTCCGCGTATCCTGAAGTCTGTCATGCATGCGTGCTGGATGGACGCCCGATTTGGGGCATGATTCATACATATTGAAAAGGTAGGCATAGCTGAACAAATCGGACAGCCGCCGTATTAGGCTACTCAAGCTCCGAGTCCGAGATACTCCGCCCTGAGCTATCCGGGCCTTACTGGCCACGCATCGACCTACTACGTTCAAACTCGGGGGAGTATTCTATGTGGGAGCTTGAACGTCTATGGCACGCTCCGTAGCGGTGGTATCTGGATACGCATAGTGCTAGACCAGCCGTAGATCGCTGCGGCCTCCATTTTGTAAGACCCCCACCCGCTCGTTTGTGGTCCGCGGCCTATGCACATGGGTACCGAAATCGTGAGTTCGATTAAGCCAGGTATGGCCTTTACTAACGCCGATTCTAGATGTGGTCGACATCTCTAGGGTTCGCGTTGTCTCCACTGATGATCAAATTTCCACTCACACTCTTTTGTGTCTTCTAGACCTAATCTTCCTCCTGCTCGAGGCTATACTCCATCCATTGTGCCGCGCCGACAGACGTTCCGCAGGTACACGGTATGCAGCACAACGCACAGTATACCCCGCAATTTTTGTGAATTGTGTAGCCCACTGCCATTAGGCCTGAACCCGCCATTCAATGCGTAAGCTGGGCAGGTAACCAGTGGTGACGTTCCGGCTAACCCACCTACTGATGCGTAATAAAACCCTGCCACGATCGTTATAGGTACGAAGCAGATAACTCGCGTAGCTTTGTGTCCGATTTTGAGCATCTGGTTCAGTCTATTAGCAGGTAGCTAGCGCTTCACGTATGATCGGGCATACTTCAGTAACGCCGCATCCGTTGAGTTACAAGCGATGAGCCGCAGGGGTAGGCCCCGATGGCCCCTCCCTTATACACTACCTGCTCCGAGCTGAAGTCATCTCTAGGAGCATGGATGCGCCGGAGACACTTCTTGAATGCACCTCCAACCCGGTGCATCGGAGGTATGACGCACCACTAGATTTGGTGTAGGTATGGCTACAAGGATCCAAATCTACGCTTGCTTGAGCTCATGTGTTCTGTCCGGATCCACTCATGGCGGCCGCATGCAATCGCGACGGAGATTAACACCCCTGTATATGCCAAGCGATGATAGCATCCGACTATCGCAGAACTAGCAGTCGGGGAATTTATGCTGCACAACGGCTCCGGTAGGTTGCGGTTCGTACGCAGCGCACGGCTTCTCCGCGGGTTCTCGTGTTCTTGCCCAGACCGTATTTGACGTCTATCCGGCTCAATGCGCTATCTTGAGCGTGCAATCTCTCTCACGGACCGGCCCAGAGGATAAGCAGCCACGAGCACCGTGAACTAGCGGTTAGGCACGGTGCCTCGAAGAAAAAAGGAAGTTTGATTCTCGCCTCCGCTCTCAGCATTAGGCAACTGCATCAGCATTACCACGCTGGTCTCCGTCTCGTTGCCACATTTGCAGCCGGCCGGTGATATATCTACGAACGCCTCTGCTAGATCGCCGGTTGAATCAAAGTCTAGGATTCACATGTACGTATAGTGGAATACGTCCTCGCTGGCAAATCTCGCTCAGCCGAAAGCCTGTTCCAAGCGTGAGTTCCCCGGGATAGCTTAAGGAACTATATGTCCGGACCTTTACCGTCGTACGCGTACTGTCCGTGTGCCGCCGACGCACACTGGGCCGCGCAGGCACCCTCTGAATGCAAGATAGAACGTTTCGTCAACTCGCGAGTACTAGTGGGAACTCGGAATGCTTCCACCTATTCGATAGCTGCTTCGACAAGGCACAATCGATTCGGAGGCCTCCCCGAAGGTGGTTCGGAAAACGTGCCCGCTTGCACCATAACGTCATTTGCTCTGTTTAGAGGGTAGCGATCCGCATGTACTACTTCTTTTGTGCATTAGCAGGGGAACGAACCAGCGAACCGTGGAGGGCGTGAGACCTTGCTACTCTACTAGTACTACGACCGAGTACTTGGGAACCGTCCGGGCTCCGTATGTAAGAGTAGCGACCGACGAGCCCGTAGGGTACCGGGAGCCGCACCCTACGGTGTTTAGGAGATAATTACCGGAGGGAGAATAGAACCCACCGAGGAAAGTTAACGGCACTCTTCCGCGTGGTGAGCGGCGTAGCGCGGCCGCCGTCAGGCACTCCAACGTTCGATCCTCAGGCGGCCAGGGGTGGTAACATTGCAACAGAGCAGGTATTAGTAAAGAAAATAACACGGGGGGACGGCTCCCGCGAAGGTGTACTGTTGTCGAGGACGGGTAGGCCTGCAGGCTGATGTGGAAGCGACATCGCGTCAATCCTTGCGGCCGCCACAATTCGAGTGCGACACCGGTGCAAAAATGCAAGGGTTGTGCGCAGACCGAATGGTGGAGCGCTAGGACTGCCGGGATGTCGCTTCTACAGCAGAACATGTGCAGGTGAGTTGGCTGGACGGAGAGCGGGGCGAGGAGGAGAGCGCTGCTGACCGTCTAGCCCCAAACATGCTGGGCTTTTATATCCGCACGCGGCGCATCTTCGAGCTCCGCCACGACCTGTGGCTGGTTGTGTGCCTCCTGATGCATCCGAACGGGCGCGAGCACGCCGCTGCGCGTGAGGCGCCCTGACGAACAAGCTCGTGCTCCCGCGGCCGTGCGCGAGCAGCGCAGTGGGAAGATTGTCGAGCCGCACGGGGCGTAGTGCCGTAGCCAAACTGGCACGCACCAGAAGCTTCGCGGATGGCGTGGGCCAATAATCACCCCTGGGGCTGCGTCCGGCAGCGCTGCATTGCTAAGGTGCGCGCGGATTGGCGGGGAGCGGGCGATGACGTCTGTGCAGGCCGCAGCGCGGGTGCGGGGCACTTGCGTCGAGCTCGTCCGATTGGGTGCGCGCCGCTGGCGCACTTCGATTCGATGGCGGCTGCTGGGAACCGTGTGCCGTTCCAGGGCGTTGTGGGAGACTCGAGGCGTAACGGGCCACCGAGCCATGCGCGGAGGCGTAAATTGACATATGCGGAACAGCATGGGAGGTGCCAGGGTCAGCGGAGTGACGCTTGGAAGGGCGCGAAGCTCAGCGGAGACGATTTGGCAGCGCGCGCGGGGCCGACCTTCCTGGAAGACTGATCAGAGACCCGCGCATCAGGGGCACTGATGGGCCGGCCTGGAAACTGCCTGTCAGTTTACAGCGACGTTTGCTTGCCTCGGGGGATAGCACCCGATCATGCAGGGTGCAGCCACAATTAGGGACCGCAAGTTCTTCGTGTGTTCCGTAGGGTGAGCAAGTTCAGCACTTTGCCACTCGATGTCTGAAGGGATAGCACAGTACCTGAGCAGAGATGCCATGTGACGCATACAGACGGGGACATGGGAAAGCAACAAGGGCACGTAACGGTGACCATGGAACGGCTCCGAGTGTTTGGCGACGTTCGTTCGGCAGCACATACAAGCGGTAGGTAGTTTGACATCAGAATTGCTCGCTCAGCCACGAAAAAAGTGCAGAAGATCAGCGAGCGGTGGCAGAACAAAAACATACGATGGTAAGCGGATGCCTCTGCATGCAGTTGATGCGTGGTGGGTGGGGAGGACGCACCTAATTGTCGATCAACGGAAGCGACCTGAGGCGAGCAAGAAGCCGTTGGTGGGTTCTTAGTGCCATTCCCCGCCCGAACATCGACCTTCTCCACAGTCATTGTCACTCTGTTTGAGCCCGTCAAGCCACCTCTGAAATACAGTGTGGTGCAGGGCGATACGTCGCATCTTCGCGGTTCGTCGCTTGAAGCCGACAGCGGCTACCCCGTTCCGGCCAGCTCGGAGGGGCGATCGAGCCAGCTATTGGGCGGATAAGCGGACAAGGCGTACAGCGTGCTGGCAGTATTATTGACTTGCTCAAGCCCAAGCCACATCGGGATTCGTCCTACTCCCATGGGTCGCTACGATTGGACAATCTTCGTGTCGGGACGTATGTCGGTGGGAGCCATGTGAAGAGAAGTGAGCACGCGCACATCCGCCACGCCCGTCTGTAAGCCTAACTGAGTGGAACGGACCGTTGGAAGAGCTCGGGCACGGCACCTGTGCTAGTAGATGACGAAGGTGGCGGGCACAAGAACGAGGCGGGGCATACAGATATGCGCCCGGCTGGCAGCAGGCAGATTGGCAGGTAGAGGCTGCTGGAATGGTACTTTAACCAACTCGAGCGGGAAGTCCCAAGCGCGCATTAACAGATGCCGATATACGTCCCGAGGGGTAGTTTCGGCTTGAAGGTAGTGGGAAGAGAGAATCGGCGTCTGTGGCTTGATTTTTCCGCGTCGCATCGGTCGGTTGAACAAAGCAGATTTGGCTGCATATTCCATGACAGTGCAGCAGGATAAGGACCACGAGCCCATTCCAATGATACAAGCACCTGGTCACACTGGTTTGAGTTGTCCGGCTACGATGGAACACTGAGGTTTTCGAACGCTCGTGCATACTAAGCGAACATTACTCACCAGGTTGTCACCTTCAAGGACATTTCAAGGCGAGTACTCACGAAAATACCTCTGAAACGGGTCCGATGCTCCGCTATGTTACACGCTGCGGGCTCCACGTATTGTAATCATACCAGTGGTAGAGGCGAAGCCGAAGTGCGCATTACTGTGTCAACAGCGGAGGACGCATATGAGCGTCTGTTTTGACGCCGGCCCGACAGCAGCGTGGGCGCCTGCGCGTCTGACCTGAGCACAAATCGCCCCACTGACTCGCACAGTCTTCTGTCCGCTACTCTCGCTCGCTTTCTCTCCATCTCCCGCCGACCCCTACTCTACGTATACCTAAAGACTAGACATGTCGGGAGCAGCAACTTCTGCGGGAGCGTCCAAGTTCCAGGCGTTCATGAATCACCCTGCAGGTGCGGCGAGCCGACTCCTCCGCACCTGATCTGCGCCTGACGTTCTCGGGTGTGGAATTCTGGCCCATTCTTGGCGCTTTATATGACCAGGCCCGAAGACGGTGTTCTTCTGGGCCCCGCTCATGAAGTGGTGCTTGGTCGCGGCAGGGCTTAAGGACTTGTCGCGGCCGGCTGAAAAGCTCAGCGTGTCGCAGAACTTGGGTACGTCGTGCGACCGCCGTTGCCGGGTCAGCTAACCTCTGACGTTTGAATGCCACACCTCCTTGTCTTCCGGTATATTTGACGTGCATTTTATCAGCCCTTGCCGCAACTGGTCTCATTTGGGTGCGGTACTCGCTGGTTATCACGCCAGTCAACTACAGTCTGGCTGCGGTGCGTCAGATAGGTTGCACGCCCTCGGCATGCGTAACTCACGATTCAATCAGGTCAACCTCTTTGTTGGCTCCACGGGTCTCGGGCAACTTGCTCGTATCTATCAGTGCGTTTCTGCTATTGAAACCTGTGGATGTTCGATTCAAGCCAAACCATCCGTCGCAGCTACCAGAAGACTCAACAAGACCCTGTCGCCAAGTACTTTGGCCCCGCAGCTGACTCCGCTGCCCCCTCAACGACTCAAAAAGCGGGCCCCACTGCGTCCGCCGCATGAGGTTGATATACTTTACTCCCTGGGTTTACTACCTACTGCTTCCTTCTTGATGATATTTGGTCCTTGTTATAATGCTAAGCGATTGGTCCGCCGCGGGGTTCTCAAGATATTCGATGTCTGCACAGCTGCTCCACGATCAGTTTGGTCGACCATCTCCGTCGGAACTAGTACTTGAAAGCGAGCACGTACGCATCGCCTGGATCCACCACATAACCATTGTGGGGTGTTGTTGTGAGGGTTCTGGAGCTAACAGTTGAGGTTGAAGTAGTCTCGCAGGCTCTATTCAAGCTGCAGAAGAGCAGAACATAGGAAACCGTGCATGTCTTTGAGTGGCAATCAGCCTTCCTCAGTTGCCTCGTCTTGACCTATAACTAGGTGATCTTGGCATATAGCACGCCATGAGCCGTCGCTGCAAGCAATGCCGCTTGCCGCCTGCGTATGAATTAGTCTGCTTAGTCGTACCGTGCGTCTGCTGCTTCTATTGCGCCTAATTTATCTGTCAGGAAGCCCCCACGGCGCCAGACAGACGAAACGAAGTCGAGCGGACCGCTTTGCCCTTCGCTAAGTCCACCTTGTTGCCCTCTGGGCAGGCCAACACGCCGCAGAGGACGGCTGCTGCTCCCTCCATTGGCTCAGCATGCCTTGGAATTCTTCGGGGAGCGATTGAAGGCCACATTGCCTGCAACTGTAATTACGTCCTCGCATTTTGAAGGGTCGTATCGTTTCCGTAAAAGGATAGGAGCCAAGCTACCGGCACCCTTCGGCAGTGATGCCGAGACATCCACCAGCGTCTCTTTCTTTATAGACGCCCATACCGGGTAGTATGTAAAGTACTCGGTTTTCACTGTCAGCCACCGTGCTTACTCCGCTCCCCCACCGTCCAGGATCTGTTGCCGTTCCGCACGTTGGCCTTCGCCCCTCATCCCTAAAAATTAATCTACGCTAGACTGCTCCATTCTCTAAGCACAAAACATTCAAAATATGCACCTGGAATTACTGGAAGTCCGTGTAACATTATATGTCGTCATTCAGCTCACAAACTCGCCCGGCAGGTCACGGATCCGGGGTTAGCCTATATGGTTATAGGGGGGTTCGTTGTTGCTGTGAGTGTTTTTACGTCCGCCGTCCGGGACTTGGCGCGAAACATCGGCGGGCTTCTGCATGATTCCGAGTATCCGAGGTATTCTTTTCATGGTACTAACCTGTGGTGCTGGCCTGCAGTTTAGTATGATGTCTTTGCTTGTGAAAGAGAAGGCGAGTAATCTTCAGTGAAACGCATCCTTCGTTATCAACCAGTGAAATTGTCCAGCTTTACATCAATGAAGTCGTCCTTGGCACTGCATGTGGCATTATCTTTGGTCCATACTGTGCGAACATCTTCAACCCCCGTTCCTGGGGAGGCGACATCAACGTGATCACGCTCGAAGTCATGCGTGTCACTCTCGCCGCCGGACTATTCGCCATAGGAGTCGAGCTGCCTCAATCATACCTGGCCGAGCATGTGAGGGGGCTCCTCATCATGGTCGTGCCTACCATGGCATTCGGGTGGCTAGTCGTCGCGGGTAGGACGCAAACAGACCGTATATGCGTACCATGCGCTAACTGCCCGCATATAGCCGTCATTTTCGTCGTCTTTCCGCCCCTCAACTTCATTTCCTCCTTGGTCATCGCCGCTTGTCTGACGCCTACAGACCCTATCATATCTGCAGCTATTGTCGGTACGTGTCTAGGATGCCCTCCTTGATTCCCACCACGTCTAACTGCGATCCGATCCAAGGGGGAAAATTTGCGACGAAGCACGTTCCCCTGAACCTTCGCCGTATCTTGTCAGCGGAATCTGCTGCGAACGATGGGCTTGCCTATCCATTCCTTAGTGTCTCTATCTATCTTACGACTGAGACTTCGCGACGAGTTGCGATTGGGGAATGGTTCCTCGTTGGCTGGTTATGTATGTATCCGCGTCAAGTGGTACCTCATTCGCAGTTCTAACCTCTTCACACAGACCAGGTGATACTGGGCACGGTCATCGGCGCTGCGCTAGGTCAGGGGCCCAAGTCATCTCACAGAGATCACTAGCTCACGCGTAGGAATCCTAGGCATCGGATTCTCTCACTTGATGAAGTTCTCCCATCGTAAAGGCTATATCGACCGCGAGTCCTACGTCGCGCAGTACTTGGCGCTTGCCCTATTCACTATCGGGATTACACGAACACTAGGCAGCGACGATCTCCTGGCCGCATTTGCCGCTGGTGAGTCATTCCCCTATCACTAGCTTGACTGAATGCTAATACTCCACTTCTAGGCTCTGCAATCAGCTGGGATGGGTACTTTAACCAACAAATCGAGGACGAGGTGTTCTCTTCGGTGATTGACCTACTCCTGAACTGCGGCTGCTTTGTGTACATCGGCGCTTGGATGCCGTTCAATATGTTCAACGCGCCAGAACTCGGGATCACACCATGGCGCCTAGTGGTGCTGTTCTTTGCGGTCCTTGTCTTGCGACGTATCCCTCCACTCCTCATGCTGTATAGGTGGGTCCCCGAAATTAAGACGTGGAGGGAAGCGCTCTTCTCGGGCCACTTTGGTAAGCTCAAATCAACCTGAAGCGTCTATTGGCACTGCTGACGCGTCGAAATATAGGACCTGTAGGTCACAAATGAAATCGTAATGGACGCCTGCTAACCTGCGTCGTAACAGATGGGCGTTGGTGCTATATTCGTCTCAACCTTGGCCGTCACAGAGCTCCCCACTCCCCAATCGCCTCCCCAGAATCAGGCGGAAATCCTTTCGGCGACGCTTCAAACGATCGTGTCCTTCGTAGTGTTGGGTTCTATTATCATCCGTACGTCCTAGTTGTCTTTTCAGCTTGTCAGGCAGTTGAACACGCAACATCTAGACGGCTTGTCGATCCCGTTCTTCTCTCTGGGACGAAACGTCCACACGCGCACCCTCTCGTTGACATACACGTGGACGTCCCGCAATGCGGCCCATAGTCCGGACTGGTTGCTTTGGGCACGCCGCACCCCTGGGGGCACACAGCCTGGCACCGTGGTCGACGAGAGTAGGGATGTCGAACGCGGACAGGACCAGAAAGTTGACCCAACTGGCCTGACGGAGCCGCGGGTCATCTCTCAGGACGAGGCCGCAAAGGCAGATACTCAACCTCCGGAGCTTGGTCCTGCGGCAATGATCAGTGATGTCACTGCCCCGCCGGCTGCTACTGACGGCTCTTCGACGCATGCGAAGTCCTCTTCCACTCAGGACGTCGAAGAGGTGAGCACAGGGCACTCGTTAACAGGCTCGTGCGCTCTTCCCACTTCTAAACGCTCTTGATACAGATCCCCGTAAACGCTGAGAAACACAACAACAGCTCGGGACACGCCGCCGCCGATGGTGATATCACACAGGCATCAGACGAGGCCGCGATAACGACCGTTCAAGTGCTGAACTCGCCCCATGCCTCGACCCCCGTAGCATCGGACGATGGCGAGGGAGTCTCGCCGCTGGTGGTTCCGCCCTCGCCGGCTCCGAGTACCCTACGTGCCGTTCGTTTCCCCCTCCCACCAAGCGACGATGACGATACGTCCGTGGATCGTGTTCCACAGGACGTCCAGGTATCCACCTCTGGCAAAACCGTACGCTTCCCCGCTAGCGTCATACAAGACGAGGATGCTGCTGTTGCTGACAGCGGCGATGCACCGCTGGGAAAGAATGTGCACTTCCCCGCATCCCAATAACATACGCCCGTGGCCCCGCGAGAGCCACGGCGGGGTCACATCGAGACGTGCAAGGGGGAAGCGGTGCGAAATGAGCGGACCGTATAGAAATTTAGACATAAGGACATTAGGAGTAGACGAAAAAAAGTTTGGGAACATACATTGGCATTGTGTGCACGTCAAGTTCGTGAGGTCGAAATCAAGAATTCTGGATACTTGTCTTGGGGGATACAGGCGTTAACAAGCGTTCGTGGATGCATGATGCTTGCAGCTTTACATCATTAAGAACGTAGGGTACGTACATAATCAGGGAGGTAGCACACGGCGCAAACGTGCGGAGACGTTAAACCATTTACGGTAGTAGTTATAATAAAGTAGAACACATGTTAAGCCTGGAAAATTACAAGTGTGGCCTTGCGGCATCGGGCTGCGGGGTCTCATTATTCCAAAGAGTGACGCGGGCATCGCCCGCAAACGTTTTGAGCTCGTCTACGAACTCGCTCCAACGCTCCTCGGACATAATCGGTGCAGTCACGTACGCAAAGACATCCATCTCCTTTACCAGATCGTCAAGCATGGGCAAGACGGCGTCCATTGCGCACATTGACATTGCCTGCTGTTGGGAGCGGCTGAGGTCTGCGTGCTCCGCGTACCATGCTGCGTCAAGGGCGACCGCATTCGCGACAAAAAGGTCGACGAGGGCGGGGCGCACCCCTTGTTGGATGGCGGCGTCGTACGCCATCCGGTGTCCGATGGCTTCCATCATGGGCTGGCAGCGGGGGAGGATAAGACGCGAGACCTCCGCGCTGCGGTGGTGTGGGGCGTCCTTTAGAATTTGGCGTAGCTCGGCGAAGAGACCTGCTTCGTGCCGCGCGAGGAGAGAGTTGGGGTCGGCGGGCGACGGCACGGTGTATCTCCCAAGTAACAGTTCGTTCACGAGCCCTAGAACCGTAGATAAGTAAAAAACGGTCGAGGCTCCCAGAGAAGGCGGCGTACGAATAGCGAGTCCAAGAATATCGCCTTCTGCAATAGCGATCCCGCGCATTGTGTTCTGGGCGCACATGATGTCGTTAAGCTATATTCCATCTCAAGAACGCACGGAAACTTACGTATAGGGACGTCATCTGGTTATGCGTGAACAGGCCCTGCGCGCCGCATCGTTCAGACACACCTAGCGCACCCTGTTGCGAGAGCTGCACCATGACGCTTTTCACGGTCGCCGCGATCCCGTGACGCACTCGGCCGTCGAGGCGTGTATCGCAGAATTGCTTGGTAGCCCAGTGGTGTAACGCTTGTAGGACGTACGCGTTGGCCGTCACAGTCAGTATCGGCGCTTGCTGGGTGCGGAACGAGAGGATGGGCGTCCGCTTGGAAAGGCCCCCGATGGTTCGCCGCAGGGAGTATAACATCCCGATTGTGGCGTAGCATTGCGTAAAAGGCAATGCGAGTCCAGCAAGGGCCAGGCTCCCGACCGCGACCCGATGAATGATGTCCATCAGGTTGGCGTGTATATCGGCCGGTTTCTCGAGTGACCCGAGGAGAGCTGAGCGGGGCAGTCGGACGCTATGGAAGGTGGTGAGAGAATGCGGCACCGGATCGGGCCCGCCTCGGAACGGAAGCAACCTTGAGCGAAAGGAAACGTCAGAACCTTGGACCACGGGCCCGATTTCCTCCCCGTACCTGGACTGCACGCCGGTGCACATTTGTTTGCCATCGTTGAGAGGGACGATGAAGGGCCGATGTCCACGGTTTTCGCCGTCGACGATGAGCTTGGCGAACACTACTGCCACACAAGGAAGACCAGCTGGAGAGGTGGGTGGCATGAACTTGGCAGAGCTTGACGTGGGCGAATGCAATACAAAGTCCCCAAGGGGTGTAAGGGTCGCAGTAGTTTCCATGTTGTCGACATCCAAGCCATGGCCGAGCTCCGTCAGCATGAACTGCCCGCTGTTAGCGTGGATGAGTACGACTGCCGAACAATAGCAATGGCGATGGAAATGGTGTACTTACTGTTTACGATATTGAAGGAGATCGTTTGCAAGGGAAACGAGCTCCGGCCGCTGCCCTGTGTATCGAGCAATGGTCCCAGCACACAGGTTATACTGGATAGTAAGGAGCGTGATGGCGCCGCCGTCCAACAGTACAGCAGGGTCGCTGTGTAGTTGCCAGAATTTCTGAGAAAGCGACAGCAAGTCGTCGATAGACATATCTATAGACTCGTGTTGGGAAAAGGGGGGTAATAATGACGAGTATGATCGACGTACTGAAGGAGAGACCAAACGCCTTGGCCTTCTCGTACGAAAGAAACGCGCGATCAGTATAATCCATATACTGGACGGAGGTCGAGAAGAGTTCGGAATGGGGAAGATGGAGGGTCCGACGCGAGAATGCTTGGGATGGCATAGTGTCGTATGTCAACCCGGGGAGCGGTTGGATGGTGTGTAAGGAGGCGAAGGGAACGGGGTCGGAGGCGTATTTATAGCTACGGCCCAGTACCCGGGGAGGTACATGCTGGAGCTATGTGGATATACTCTCATGCCGGCGCCCGCTCGACGGGCATTCCGAATACCTACGCTTTGCAAATGCAGGTACCAAATGATACAAACATGGTGAGGGACGCCCCGCCTACCGCCACAGGCGCTGCCGACTTGAGAGCGGAAGTGAGCTGGTACGTTGGTTAAGACGGCTCGAGGGACGCTAAGGAACTGCGAACGTACCTATGCCAGTGCATTCCCCGCTCTACCGTTTCAGACAGTGCCTAGTTAAACGCCACCTGCTGCTGGCAGCCACAAGTGGGTTTTGCGCTCCACGGATCGTTACGAGCCTCTACAACCTCCTTGCGGCTAATCCGTAAAAACGGGGGCGATGGCCACAACACTTTCTCAAACTATCAGCGTAGGGGTATCTAAACGCTCAACGTGCCATACAAGGCGCTGGCTCAGCCGGTATCGCCGTTTCGGATGTTATTGCTGCTACCTTTGGTATTTAGTACACCAGCACAAGGCGTGGATGTAGGTATAGGCCTTCTACGGCTTGAGATTCGCTTCTAGCGTCCCCGGATTCCAGAGCATCCGGGTTTGACCATGAAGTTTGACCATGGTCTCTGGAAGTACGCCTGGCAACACTGACACTTCACTATTTCCTCAGAGGGCGCTTCCCACAGACAGGCTGCCCGTAAAACGAGCTCTCACGAGGCTGTCGTGTAACCTGTCACAACAAGGCAAAACGTCGCACTAGAGAGAAAACATGGAGAGGTGGACACCGAGCGGCCCGTATTTCCGATACGTCGGTGCTCTCGGGACCTCAGGTGCGACTCTTCAGTCCTGACTTCCGGGCGCTCCGACCACTACTCCACTGGTACCCGTTGCATGCCGACCGCCCAGGGGGCGAAGTTTTTTGCGTAGGTACGAATCATTGCTCTGCATTGTCCTCGTCAAATATCTCATGAGGGCTGCTCAAGGGTTCGCCGCTCCCGCGCCGAACTCGCAGATGTCACCACGCTGTGCCTGTGCGCCACCGGGGATGCATCGGCGTTCGCAATGCACGGCGCCCACATCGAGTGTAGAATGAGGAGTCTAACACATATGAAGGGCTTACTTTGATGCTAGCTTGCCGTAAACAAGTGCGTTCGTCGCATACATAGAACGAGCGTTTCGGCGGTAGAGAGGTAATGACTGGGGCAGGTTACGACATAGCGACACCCCGTTGCCAGCATGTACAAACGTTCATCCACCTTTCCGTGATTTCTTAGTAGTCGAAGAACTATGCGCAGAAGCAATAGGGGGCAAAATGCGTGGGCGTCGGTTACAAGCTAAGACCTTGAAGACGGTGATGTGGTGGTCGAGGAGAAGGAACAGCAAATGCTAGACGCTCGTGTAGTTCCGGTCCCTTGGGCGCTACTGGCTGTGTGATGTGTGTGATTTCTTGAAGTTAACAATATTCAAAGCCCAAGGCCATAATATGTACTAGCACGTTGCAAGGGCGTAGAGTTTATCGGAGGAGAAGAACCACGTACAAGAAACGCAAAATACAGTAGAAATAACAAGACATACGATAAGTAGCGTTGGATTTGCTACAGTGACTAGAATTTGATGTACGTAGTGAGAGAATCGTGAGCAAGGGGTGCCGCAGACCGTGAGAGGGGCGTCCAAAACAGAAATATTAGTACCTCTAACTCGGGAGGTGAATAGACTAAGAGGCTCGTTCCGTAATATGTCGCGGCAGGGCTCGAGCAGTTCTACACATGCGTCTTCCTCGAACATTTTCAACGCACCTACGAATGAACGCCCAATATGAGCCGATTCTCCATGATCCACGACATAGACTTATTGAGGGCAAAGACAAGACACACGCAATTATTAGGTGAAACACAAGTTTAGGGCAATTTTTGGCGTATCGAGCGATAGGACCCGCGCAGAGATCGTACTATATAGTCAGGAAGTTGGCCGTGCCAGCCAAAGAGAAACATGGCGAGTTGGTGTGAGACCACTGTCCCTGAGCTTACGTGGCGTCGAGAATAGGTCGCGTATCGCGAGTCCTACATGGGGATGTTAGTAATGGGGCTATATATGCATAACAATCGATACTGCGCACCATACGAGGGGCCCAACATCTTCGCTTCTTCACATGAAAGGCACGCGCGATCATTTGAGTTGGTTTAACGAGCCGGGGCTGGACGAAGTTCACAAAGAGTACGTATTGGAAAGCCCTTGGACAATATAATATAAGATTGGAATCAAGTCGGGAGGTCGATGAAAGGAGGCTGGGGTATCGCGGCACAGTAAAGTTCTTATGGGCTTGCACGCACGTTCTCCGACACGTCAAGACAACGAAGGAGGTGCATACGGAACCCCGTTCATTGCCAATGCGTCGCTTATCCTGGTTGCAAATACGGGGATCCGTGGATGCTGCGGGTTGCAAAAGTGGAGCAGAAGGTTTTGAGACCGTAAATAAGGAACGGCGAGGCGCCTACACCGAACACGCACCGTCAGAGGGTCAAGGGCCCCAACTGGCACAATAAAATATGGGGCAATCTGTCTATTTTACGAGATGCACGTTATTATCAGCGGAGACCATGTTGATGAACGTGTTTCTTACCTTCGCGGGTTTCCGACAACTGTCGCTATCCCCAGTCTACTTTTACTGTTTATACGTCGCCCGACGCAGTTACATGACTGGCCTGGTGCAGTCCGAGTCCTGCAATTAGTGTGCGCCGAGTACAAACTCCCCACATTTGAGTACTCATCTGAGAAGTTTACAGGAAACCTTCGTCATTGTCACTCGACTCTTGGTGCACTCGAATACCAGAGTCCTATGCCGCCTACTGGCCCTTGCGCGTTCCGTTATGAATTATCCGCGATGGAATCGTGATGTCCAAGGGTCAGTAGAATGCAACCATCACCCAATTAATAATCTTCAGAGATGGGTACTTCAGTACCATGCGAAAATGACCAACACCGCGAAATTGGGCGCTCTCTACAAATATAAATGAGAAAGGGTAGTTTCGTCGCCGGTCTCGAGAATTGAACTTGACTTTCACTCTGAAAAGCTCCTTTCTGTCTCAAAATATAACATCCGTTCGTATTCGGAACACCACCGTGTCCACCCGGAAAAAGCTCGAACGTTAATGACGGCACCCACTAGGCGTTTATACCATGCGGATGCTCGGCCCATTGTTGCGCCTACGTCGGTGCTGCTACACTAGTACTGCTGCACAAGGGAGCACACACCAAAAGTGAGTTACGCACCTCCAAGCCGTCTCGTTTTGAAATCCTAGATCCCTAGCTTCTGAGGGGACGAACGGAAGTCAAGAGCAAGACACGAAGAATAGACGCCAGCACCCTCGGCAACTTCGGCATTGCTCCAAAAGACTCGATGATAACCACGTGACCGCGTTACGACGCGATTCGCGAGTCTCCGCGTGTGCAGTCCGCGCGAATGGAACCAGAGCATTGTCCGCAGCACCAGAAGCTTTGTTTTCAATGCATGAGGGGATATGGCAGTCACGAAGGCCGAGCGTAGATACAACCTCTGAATACAATGGCTCCGATACGGAGAGAAACTTGAATGACAGGCTTCGTGTCCGGTATATTCTTGTATGTACTATTACGCGGCGTCGCAGCACCTCGTGGAGGTCTACTCGCGCGCTTCGGAATGCGGGAGCTGTCATGAACGCAGTACACACGTGGATCAACTGGTCTGTATTCTGTTTATGGCTGTAAGCTACCATGGGCCTGTAGGGGACCGAGATCGACAGTTACGCCTCCGATCCCGATCTTCTCGATAGGATCTTCAAAGTTTGGTGCTTTGACTTTTAGTCAAGGTTTGCGTAGTGTTTCAGGCTTGGGCGCACGGAAGCGAGCGGCAGAAGGGGAAACGAGCGTCGGGAATAGGATTGTACAGGGTGTGCGGGCACGATTACAACAGGCTAGCGTACACACCGGGCGAGGCTAATAAGTATACAACACTAGAACACGTAACTCAGCATGACGGGGACTAGGTCAGCGTACTTCATGTGCAAGGAGACGATTCAGCAAAGCATCGACGAGGGAAAGAGATCGGGGAAGTAGGACGAAGGGTGGGAGAGCAGATGATCTAGGTCGTCGGCGCGCATTCAAGACGGGTGATTCACAGGTGGGACCTCACCATCTCGGGGTGAACGCCCCGCGCCCCGCGCGTCTCGCTGAACGCCTCCACGCGCGCATTGCCCTCGAACGTCTTCAGCCCGTCCACGAACTCGCCCCAACGCTCGTCCGACACGATCGGCGCGTTCACGTACGCGAACACGTCCATCTCCTTCACGAGCTCGCCCAGCACGGGCAGCACCGCGTCCATCGCGCGGGTCGCGAGCGCGTGCTGCGCCGCCTTCCCGAGCCCCGCGTGCTCCGCGTACCACGCCGCGTCGAGCGTGACGACGTTCGCAACGTAGAGTTCGACGAGTGCGGGGCGTACGCCTTGAGCGACCGCTGCGTCGTACGCCATACGGTGCCCGATCGCTTCCATCATGGGCTGGCAGTGCGGAAGGATGAGCCGGTTCACCTCCGCGCTGCGGTGGTGGGGCACGCCCTTGATGATGTCGCGGAGCTCGGCGAAGAGCCCTGCTTCATGCCGCG
The DNA here is from genome assembly GCA_001302255.2 of Trametes hirsuta. Classification (NCBI taxonomy): domain Eukaryota; kingdom Fungi; phylum Basidiomycota; class Agaricomycetes; order Polyporales; family Polyporaceae; genus Trametes; species Trametes hirsuta. Next base: position 2,954,067 of record CP019378.1, read on the forward strand.
CGAGCAGCGAGTCGGGGTTCGTCGTCGGGGGCATGGTATACCGCCCGAGGAGGAGCTCATTCACGAGACCTGGGACCCACGGGGCGTCAGGACGAGCGTTCATCATGGCGTATGAAACCGCACGTACGAATGGCGAGACCGAGCACGTCGCCCTCGGCGATGGCAATCCCACGCATCTCATTCTGGAAGCGGCAGCATCAGATTAACACTCGTGTCGCACACGGTGGGCGGTAGAAGGGGGTGTCACTTACGTGCAGACATGACATCTGGTTGTGCGCAAATAGGCCCTGCGCGCCGCAGCGCTCTGACACGCCGAGCGCGCCCTGTTGCGAGTGCTGGACCATGACACCCTTGAAGATGGCCGCGACGCCGTGGCGCACGCGCCCGTCGAGGCGCGTATCGCAGAACGTCTCAATGGCCCAGCGCTGCAGCGCCTGCATGACATACGCGTTCGCCGCCGCCGCCAAGATCGGCGCCTGCTGCGTCCGGAACGTTAGGATGGGCGTGCGCTTTGTGGGACTGCCGATGGTGCGCCGCAACGAGTAGAGCGTCCCGATAGTTGCGTAGCATTGCATGAAGGGCAGCGCGAGGCAGCCGAGCGCGAGGGTGCCGATGGTGATGCGGTGGATGATGTCCATGAGGTTCGCGTGCATGTCGGCGGGCTTCTCGAGCGACCCGAGCAGCGCGCCCCGGGGGAGCCGCACGTTGTGGAAGGTGGTCATCGAGTGTGTGAGCGGGTGCGGGCCACCGCGGTAGGGAAGCAGCCTTGAGAGGGTGTGTCAGGTGGAGCGTTTGTGGCCCCGAGTAGCGGTAGGACGCACCTTGATTGAACGCCGGTGCACATTTGCTTGCCGTCGTTGAGGGGGACGACGAACGGTCGGTGACCGCGGTCGTCGCCGTTGACGATCAACTTTGCAAAGACTACGGCCACACACGGGAGCCCTGCAGGGACTGTTGGGGGCATGAACCTGACAAGGCATGAGACAATGCTCAGGAACGAGGTGGATCGACGTACTTGGCAGCGGCTGGTGTTGGTGAGTTGAGAATAAACTCTCCTGATGGAAGAAGCGTGGCCGTAGTCTCGATGTTACCGATGTCTAGGCCATGTCCGAGTTCTGTCATCATGTATTGACCGCTGAAAGATAAGATGTCAGAAAGATTGGTGGGATGGCGGCGAATACTGCCAGGCGTCGCAAGAGTAAGTACGCACTGTTTACGATAGTGGAGCAGATCCTCGACGAGGGGGATAAGCTCTGGTCGCCTCTTGGCATACCGGGCGATGGTTCCAGCACATAGGTTGTACTGAATGGTGAGGAGGGTGATCGAGCCTCCGTCAAGGAGCACAGCGGGGTCGTTATGGAGCTGCCAAAATTTCGGAGATAGTGACAGCACGTCGTCAATCGTCATGTCTAGAAGCTCATGTCAGGTGGCTGGCTACGATCAGAGAAGCTGCCCACGTACCATAGGAAAGGCCTATCGCCTTTGCCTTCTCGTACGAGAGTTGTGCGCGGTCGTTGTGGTCCATGTAGTGGACCGGCGTCGCGAAGAGAGGTGAGTGGGGGAGGTGGAGGGTGCGCCGTGGGTAGTTTTCGGACGACATGTTGTGGTATGTCGGGGCGCAATGGGGTGGGTGGTCCCAGGGGAAGAGTAGGGGGGCGGCATTGGAAGACGGGGGCGTACTTAAGGGTCCGGAGGAAGATGCGAGCTGTGGGAGATCAGTGGTGCGAAGGCGAGAACATGGCGGAGACGCGGGGCGGGCTGCTATTCCGCAAAAGACGAAGTGGGTCCCATCGCGCCTCTCGCACGGGAGCATGCGTGCAGGCCGCAGGACGTGGCCGCGCGAACCCCTCCGCAAGAACTCGAGCGCATCGGCGCAGGGACCGTCGCGTCAGGCGCGTCGATCTCGATTCCAGAGCTCCCGTCCTCCGACGGTAGCTAAGCGACAATTCGAGCTCAGCATTTCCGTCTCCGCGCGTCGGTGCTCGAGCAGTGCTCCGGCCTTCATCCGGCCTCCTTCCGCCCCGCCTCTCTCCTCTCCACCACCACCCCGGATCGCAGCCAGGGCACACAGGACGCTAGCGGCCGCTAGCAAGGGGATCGCAGCCAGGAAATACACCAAGCTGCAAGGAGCAGATGCTCAGCCATCATGACGTTACGTACATGGCGTATGTTTTTCCACTTCTGTACGCGCAAGGGCATGCCTTTGTTCCTCCCCCAGCACGCCACGCTTTGCTCCAGTTGATGTTTGTGGGCGACTCTGATCTGCCGATGGCCCTAGCCTCCTCGTGTCCTCCCCGAAATTTCTATCTATCTCATCATGTCACCCGCATGCTTTCTCCCCAAACGCCCACGTCCGACTGCACTCAAAGGCTTTCGTCGAGCGAGTATCCAAGCCGACTTCGCAAAACGCTGCTCATCACCAAGGCTCCGAATCACTGATGCCGCCTCAGGCATCGGCAGTACGTCGCCTTTCATTTACTCTCATATTGCACATTCGGTCCGGGTCAGCGGAGTCGCCGCCCTCGCGACGGAAGGACACGCCTTCGCTTCTCCCGCGGCAATCCAGGGCGCGCGCATCCCCTGCTCAGTACCGACGATATTCTGTCCATCAAACCTTTCGGAGTGTTCCTCGTCCTGGCGCCACGCTGACTGATGCCTTTTACAAAGCCAGACATGCTGAGGTTGCCGCAACGCTCGGGGAGGTCGATCTCAATGAGACTTGAGGGCCCTCCCCGCAACCTCACAGCACCAAGAAAGAAGGCCGCTTCTATCGGGGTTGTCGCCCCATCCTGGACAACTCGGGGACGTGCGCCGTCCCTGTTCTACTTGCGTACTCGTAAACTTCTATCTATCTCACAAGCTCACGGTCGACCAATGTCAGCAGCACGAGGCGCGCTTGAACCCACCCCCGCACCCTCTTCCTTCCTTCTCTATACGCGGCAGGCCGCCCGAAACTATTCTAGCGCACCTCCAGAGTAGAGAAGGCGCACGCCTTGCCGTACACGCTTCCGCCCGCCGCTGAGCCGGCTGCGCTAGTGCGCCCCGCAGCCACGCAACGGCTCTCGCCACCCGCCGACGTTCAGGGAGCAGTGAGCGACATTCTGCGTCATTGCGCAGGCACGCGCAGAGGATCTGCGTTCTGGAACTCAGCACTCGCGCGCGGGCGGACGACCTATCGAGGCACGCTGCGCGCCTCGTGGCGGGAGAGATTCTGCGAAGAACACAGATACCTTCGGCGTCCGCCTGTCTTCCAACCTCGTTCCCATTCCCTCCAGTGCAGATTTCGCGAAGGGCTTCGGCCCTGATGGGGTGTATACCGCCTGACCTCCTCTCTCTAGGTCAGTCGATCACTGGGGCACCCCTCGAGAGTTGCTAACCATTGGGCCACAGCGTCGCCGAAGGCCGAGCCACCGCTGAAGGCAGTCACGAGCGCGCGTGCGTACGGAATGCATGAGCACATACTGACATACAGCGCCAGCGCCCCACTGGGCCTCACGACCGATCGCCCAGATACGAGCCAGCGCAGGCCTAACTCTACCTAGCATCTACAGAATCTGATCTGAGTGCACGATACGACGGCAGGACAGATTTACTTCAACGTGCGGCCGTCATCTCCCAACGCGGCCGCACTCATTCGTGGCCCGGATACTTTAGAGCCTCTGCGCCCGACTCAGATCTACCCGTATCTTGGCCCGGCCCGTATGTTTATCGGCGCGTGTTTGTTCTCGATCTACAACCCACACCCTCGGGGCTCCGTGGTTCCAACGCGCGAGGCGTTTACGCCGGCGGCCCGCCACCATTTCGATGGCATTCATCGAGAGGAAGGCGGCGGGATGTACGTTGTCATGTTCACTCACGGGCGCGGCGCCCGGGTATGCTATCCCCATTCCCCCAGTATAGGCGTGTGTTTGTCCGGCTTCGGGTACTACGTCAATCCGGGGATTTTCATCTCGACGACATTCCGTACTGCTGTCGACACGCTTTGGGTAGGTGTCGTCGACGGTCTGATGGAGCTCGGACGGACGTCTGACCGTTGACGCACCATTCCTTTGCGCGCACGCCGAGGTGGTCCTCAACTCCGCCGTGGGGCGCGTGTCCTTGAAGTGTGCACGTTTCTGTCCTACCCCTTGGGGATGAAAGTTGCTCGGTGTCCTCGAGCGATACCACGCGGAACGGGGGCAACCGGGACCCAGGCCCGCCAACATGAGGCCTTGGAAGACTTGATGGCCTTTGGTGCTCCAGCTCTAGGTGAACCCTCTGATCTCTCCCGTTTGCTATGTGTACTCGACTGAGGTCGGCGTGGGCTTTTCGAGACGACGAAGCAGCTATCAGCACTCACTGATGGGTTCCTCGCGTTGCTAGAGGGTACTCATCTTATGCCGTTCCTGCGCAAACGCGGGTGAGCGGCGGGGATAATCCTTTTGATGTTGGTCTTCGAATTTGATGTTTTGATGTGTAGTATGCCACGTGCGGAATGCCGGACTGATGTCCGTCGTCTTTGCTGAGTTTGCTCTCGGACCCTCGGACTAGCTGTGGTTCCCTACGGGTATTCAGCGTTCTTACCTCCGGCCCGGTCTTACTGATCATCTGGCCCCAGTGACGTGCCAACGGGAATGCTTCACTGCGACGCCGCAAACTCCATATAATTCGCGCGTTGTCAACATGGTATACCCTGTTGGAATACACACCCTTACCCACCCCGATCTGAGTTACACTAATGGCGCACATTCGCCACCCCCTCAGGCATCACTTTTGAGGTCAAGTTGATGGTGGCGCCGTGGTCTTCATTCCCGAACGTACCCTCAAACACCCACTTGTACCCACATTGGTGTGTGGCGACGCAGTCACTAGTCCCTATTGTAGACGACCATGGACCCTGCTCTTTAACATCCAAGGTCCGGATTCCAAGTTGAAGGGCATCGAGACACATGATTCACCGGTACGTACCCGTGCCGTCATGGCCACAAGCGCGAGAGGACTGCAGTGATTGTTTCGGACGCCCACTACGACGCTTTGCGTTACAGCTGATTGCGAAATGTTTGGACTCCGCCGCGCGCGCACACATTCGACGCGAATAATTCGAAAAATTCGAAAAATTCAAACAATGTTTGTACCCTCCGTAGAGCGTCGTATGGATGTATAATGGGCGTCGGCGACTGTAGAAGTCATGCATGTAACATTTTGAATGTTGTGTATGGAGTTTAGACCGCGCAGGGACCGCGGAAGCCCCATATGAATCATACCTCATTGCACCTAGTACTACCAATCAAGAGGCCGGCTCTCCTTCGACACACGCAATAGAACTTGCAGCCTTCAATTATTGCTTTACTGGCTGGTGGGAGTTGGAGGTATATCCTCCGAGGTCGGCCGTCCTGTTTCCTAGAACGAAGACTTCTAGTACAGCTGCCAGCAGCGACTACAACGGCACCACTAGTAGGACTAGTAGTAGAACTCATCGGCATCATTACCTAGTCTGTATATCGAAGAACTCCAGAATACATCATTGGATCCAAGTCTCTGAACCTCTCTTCAGTTGTTATTGAAGTAATATATAACTTGATGAGCAGACCAGTGAAGATATGATGTGGCATCTACTATTAGTAGCAGTGATGGACTTTTGTTCATACGATACACATCGTATACTGGTACCTATTGAGAGAGCAACACCTTGTTCTCGAGGCTTAGAACCCGAAATCAGAAGGCATACTATGCAAACTGCTTGTCGTACAGCCCGACAGCTCGCCTGGATTCTCGGTACACGTACTTATACAAGTCAACCCGCAGTAACTTGAACTTCAAGTTGAGCGCGACACAGAGTCATCCCTCCACACATGTTGTGTGACATCATGCCAGTCCGACTGAAATTCTTGTAGATCATTTAGTAGCTAAGGCATCAGAGTGCGGGACAAACAGGCGTGGCATGCTAAGCATACAATGGACCATCGAGTAGGACCGCGCGAAACTGCAAGAATTTAAGATGTGACGAATGCACTCCGGCACACCTAAATCAGTGCGGCACATTTTTTTTAAGGTCCTGGCCAATTCTGAGCCTGGGCGTGCAGGAAACGCACACAGTAGCAGAGACTGTTCTCTCTCGTAGCCATTTTACGAGTATTTCGAGTAGTTTGAATTTATTCAGTCGCCGCGCGTCGTCGGAGGCGCCGGTCCATTGTTTATGAAAATAGCTGTAGTACCCTACTAGTAAGCGCACACTTAGCACGAGAGCACTCGTGTCAACACGAACACTCGGGCAGTGCCTAGGTCCCGAGTGGCCAGCGTTGTCTTCGAAATAAGTCCGTATTATTCCTGTATCCTTCCTTGCTGAACCTACTCCTCAGATTATCGCTATTCCAAGATGTTGCATTAGGGTGCGGCCCTTTGGGCAGCCCTCAAAGCTGCGGCACTATGGGTAAGCATGAACATCATATGGTGGCGTCCCAAACCATTCTAGTGTTGCAACATGGTGCTATACTCGTACTATGCAGCAAGATTCATAGTTGCAAGGTACGATATGGACGTCATGAGGCACAACATCTCAGGGGGACACATGTCCGGCATGAAGGCAGGCTTGTTCGTGACTTTGTCATCGGTATTGCGGCATTCCAGTGTGTCTAGCCTCATTTGTCTGGAGTGCGTGCTGCGTCCGCCGTCCGGAGTACGCCAATGATAGCGCAGTCGCTAGTGAGTGCTTGGTTGTGATGAAACCCCAGGGTAAGCGTGAGTAAGATGTGCCAAACATAAGCCAAGGCGAGCTGATTTGTATGCGTACCAACCCAGCAATGGGCCGGGGGTCGCAGCATGGGCTATGGGGCGCCCTGGTTGACATGTACATTGTAAAGGTTAGATTACTCTCCGTAAGTCGGGAGTGCTGCGCGAGTCGGAGTGACAGTGCCTGCTAATAAACGATGGTACTGGAATCGTTGTGGGCAGACCTGGCAGCCGGGCGGCGATACGAGTCCACATCCGCCGGATTGTGATGTCGACGTCGCGCACTCAAGAATTCGCTGGGAGGGGTGAGAGTGCTATCACTGACAATGTTCGGGACCGCACATAGAACATCATACGGTATTCGGCCTTACTATTACGGGCGTGGGATCCCTGGATGGCCGAGTTGACCAACGTCCAGTGCTTGACGTTAACGAGGATGGTCACCCATTCCAAAACCCATGGTACCTCTATGAGCTGTGGAGTTGACAAGCTCCTGAGCCATTCAACACCATGTATAGTTAACATCACCGGTCTGCCTGAAACCCACTAACCTCATGAACACAGAATACTAGACAACGCACCAGACCAGCAATCAATGACCGAGCCCGATTTCGAAAGATCGTCCCGCCGGTACCAAACCGCGGTAGAGCACGCGGTTCTGATCCTACGCTCCCGACATCGACCATTCCACGAATGAACAAGTTTCGCGGGGCGCCTGGCGTGTAACGCTAGTGCTGTCATCCCGGCGCGTGCGGCTAGTGCGTGAGAGACCTATCTCCGAGGCGCTTCCCAGACGAAGCGCATTCCTGCCGGAAGGAAACACTCCGGAATTGGGGCGAGGCGGAGCTCGAACGCGGAGATCGATAGAGCTCCGTCCCAGCTTCCCCACAGGCGTTGGCCGGACTGCGGTGAAGCGTGGTTTGAGCCGTCGATCCCAGGGTCGCGTGCCTGCGATGACATTAGGGTGCGATCACGCTGCGTAGGTTTTCATTGAAGTCTTTTAGACTCAAGCTCGCGCGAGGGGTGGCGGACCGCCTCGGAGAACTTTACTAGACAGCTTTCCAAAGGCTTCATGTCGCTCCCGTCTTGAGGTGGTAACGGCGGCGCCACATCGCTCTAGAACTGGGCTGTCAAAGGCACGGCGGAAGGTGATGGGAGCCATTTACGGCACTCACGAATTCTCGGATAGGGAAGTGCCCCGTTCGTGGTTCGGGCTAACTCTCGGCCAAGCGCCGTTTGTGAAGTTCTTGCAGTTTAGGCCCCGTCTGGCTAACAACAAACCGCCAGTGAGCACGCTGTGAATGAGAAGAGTCGGATGTCGCGGGGGCTAGAGCTGTGGCCGTCACACGATACCGGCCAGGTGCCTGCTCCTCGTTGACATGATCATAAAAGCCGGCGTATCCTTGCCCGCTGCCGTAGCCGGCACCTAGACTAGACCACGAAAGAAGTCGAGCGGTTAGAAAGATGGCAACGTCGAACATAGGAAAACTCCCACAAACTGCATCCGAAATCCAGGTCTCGCCTCCGTTTACGGGGCAACAGCAAGAGCTCCCGCTATCCAGACTCAACAGTGACAGCAATGCCGTACCTATCGTCAGGCTCAGTACCGTCGGTGTCATCTCGCGCGCTCGGGGAGCCCGCCGGGGACAGTAGTCGGCGGAAACAGGGGGTTCATAACCGAGTATATGAATGGCGCTTGTGGCCTTGATGGCGGTCTCCGAAAGCCCAGCTTCCGGGCACGTCGCGGTATGTAATTGAGGTCTTCCGGAGGGCGGATGCACATGGTCTGTTTGTGGGCGCATGGGAGACTGGAGAGCCGACATCAGTTCGAACACTAGAGCCGATTCGTGCACATGCCGAGCTGACAAGATGTGTCAATGCGCGCAGGCGCTCATAGAAGTCTTCGTAAAGCGCTTGCAAGCGCTGTGCGTATTGCCGTCAGCGGCGTAACGCGATGTACAAGTGTCTTTGAGAGAGGGATGTTCCAGTTGTTTGTAGTCTTCAAAACTAGCCTCAAGATGCAATGATACCGTCGGCTCTTTACCTGGAGGCGTATCGGAATAGTGGTACTGCCTGTGGAAAATCGTGTTGAGGATATTCACCTAGAAATCTACGTATACGTTCGATTTCGTACTTTGAGGCGCAAAGGTATCACGCTTTTCCACATCGCGGCTGCTGCCAATGAAATCTTGACGTCGAGAAGAGGCAGGGCGATAGAGAGGCAAGCAATGACCTAGGAGGCTGCACAGAGTTTCCTGTCAATGAGGGACTGGGAGTCGTCGCGTGCGTCCCTTGAGCGGATGAGGATGAAATGCTGGGCTTTCTCTGAAGGGACAACGAGTGATCGTATGATGTTCTACACGCTCTGAATAAGTAGCAATTGGTCTCTGAGCGCTCATTTGGGTACCTTGTTATTCTTCGAAGTGTCGACCACATGGGGGTGCATTTACTCGAAGATGTCGTCCGCATTGGTCATGTCGTACGTTGATTGGTACACTTTGTCCCTGAGCGCCTTCGCGAGCATCATCCGACAGTGCCTCGGACCGTCAATGCCAGTGGTCCGCGGTCGTTCCCGCGAGTAGTGCGGCCCTGGTACAGAGAAACATCGGGGGAATCTCCTATAAAAGAAAGGCGGTGCCACCACAATCGACTTCTAGTAGGCAGCGCAGAACATGTCGATGGATGAGAATCTTAAAGGGTCATCATAGTGTCGCATCCCGAAATTGTCTTCGTCGCACTTACACGTGTTACGGGCGAGTGCGTCCGGGTACACAAACCAACATCCCTGCGTGTGATGATTATTCTATAGCGTTTCCGACAAACCAATTTTAGTTGTGAGCTTCGTGCGTCGAACGCCTCTATAGCGTCATATACCGCGGCAAGCCCCACCTATATGATCTAGGTTAGCACTCTGACCCATCATGAGCGCTCTAGCCATACCGGTAGACAGTCGGGGGCGGATTGCACATCTGTCTGAACAATCTCATAGTACGATCGAGAGAGCGGTTTCGCCCCCTTCAGGTCGGGCGAAGTTACTTCGTGCGCGCACCGTAACGTCTACTGCGCGCTGTGGAGACCACAGGGTTTTCCGTATATAGGCGCATCGCTGCTGCTACGGGCATAACTGCACGTATCTTCTCTTTCATGAGCCTTTTCTTTCCCGCGTTGAGAGAGCGATGACGTAGTGTGGATGGCAAGCGTTTGGGGACATGCATGGACCTACAATAGATGCGATCGACCATAGAGTTTTGCGTAACGTCGAACGTCGGTGACGGTGTCTCGCTTGAGAAAGCAAGGGATTGAAATAGATAGTCGGTTGTACCACGGATACTGATGGGCGGTAAGATGTCTGGCGGATGAGGAGGAAACTCCGTTGTAGTGCCACAACAGGGAATTCAGGTGACCATTGCGCGCTCAAAGTTACCTTACAATGTAGCAGGGAGCATTAGCGCAAGTTTGAGAGGGAAGGTGAATCCAAAAGTACCGGCGAGAGGTGGATCCAGGTTGGAAGTTGCGCAACCGAGCCCGGCGTCTAGCCCGTTCGAGACACCAAAAGTAGAACGAACTCAGCCGAACCGGATCGACTCGGCGGGCGCCTGGGGAATCCTCCCCCAGCCCGAGACAGCATCGACGTTTCCGATTTGACCAGCAACGACGACCATGCACTGCACAAATACTCCATTCACCAACGTTGAATTACTCCCGTTTTATGTACTTTCCAGGTAATATCTTGCGGGTGAGGCTGAGAGCCCCGCGACACGGGCGCTCCGTTCCATCTCGCTCTCGGCGTGGCATGATGTGGTGGCAATACTCACTTCTGTAAGTCGGAACCCCGTCCTTTCAGCTTCTGTCTCATTGCTAGCGAAAAACGCCGTCTTATAGCATGTCCAGGATTTCTTCTTCGGTACCTATGCCTCATGGACGGCCGCGTCCATATATGCACATCCCATGGCGGCTTCTAGTCCAAATACCTTCATACTCGGGCGTTATCGACCAGATGATCCGATTACCCGCCACGAAAACTATGCCAGTACGTACTTACAATGCTCTGGCCGCTTTCCAGAAGTGACCCAGAATCTCAGAAATAGCCCGGGCGGGCCACGGATATCGCAACGCGGATGCCGCGGTACTCCCGCTGAGCATGCGAATTACCGCCAAGGTTCGAGTGCCCTACCACCGTGTAGCTAGGCATACAACACTCCTGCCTATCGCTGACAGCGCCAATCCTCACAGCACCCCTTGCTTTCTTTCTGCCGTCGACGAATTTTGCGACCGGGGGGCAACACGGATTCCCATTGGAATTCCCCGCGAACGAACCCTTCGCTGGGATGCTCTACGATCACCGCCCGCGGGTAGAGATCGACCGTTGCACTCATCGGGACCCCAGCTGACTTTAGAAGCCGTTCTGTGGTGGCGCGATACGCGGAAAGTAACGAGTGCATTCGATACTTCCTCAAACGCACCGTCGGGCGAATTCAGTTCAAGTTCCCTCCCCCTATACGCACTTCCGTTCAGTGGGCGCCGTTCACCCAGATGGTCTTCATAACCGGCGAGTACGTTGAACTTCGCAAGAAGGCCCGATGAGTAACGTACTTGTAATCTGAAGAATTGCGGTATGATCTCGGTCCATTCACGAGAGCAAGCACACAATGTACCGCGCTAGCTGCTAGTATCCTCCCGGGCGGCAAACCACCGCATAGCGGCACGTTGACGGTAATTAGACTGTACGCAAACCATGAAGGCCTCTGTCGCTTCCCACGGGTTTACCTACCGGAGGATAGGCCCCTGGGATGCGTACCTGCGGGATGTGTTGCCGCAACTCGGCTGCTATGGCCGTTCGCTAGTTACCGCTGGGTGAATGAATCACTGAGTGTCAACATGTACGTCTGATTCACTTGTGCACAGAGCGCGGAGCATATTCTCCGATGATCCTGCTTTTCTTCATTGTCGCTCTTGAAGGAAACGGCGTTCTCTCCTCCGCATACCCGCGGACCAGAAGTCAGTGGCAAGAGATAACAGTCGGATTGGGGTTTATGGCACTGTCTTCTCAATTGGTGCGTTATCCGCCTCAGATCAATATGCACTGCGGGTGCTGTAGCACGATACACAAGTCACTTACTTGTTCCTCCCACTTGGCCCTGCTGGCGGTGTATCAATGTTGCAATGTCCGGCATTACTAGGTACTTCGAGTTCCTGAGCGGCAGCCGGAAAAGCCACGTTTGAGCGCGCTTCTGGGTGACGCTCGCCGAGATTTGTGGAGTTATCTTTAACGACACGGACAGGTAAGGAGCACTTCCTAGGTAAGACGTGAGGTCCCCCGGTAGCTTGTGAGCCGGAGCATCCCGCTTTCATCTCCGAGTGACGCTCATACCACGCTTGCACGTATATCGGAACCAAGATCCCTACAGGTTTCCCCAAACAACGCTCGTAGAAAGTAGACCAGCCAATGTGTCTTCCAATAGGGATTGCGGCGTAGGACAGACTCCTCCGTGCCCCTGTCCAAACCCCTCCGCCAACGCGACCACTTTGCACATCCAACGCAGTGCACTATAGACCCCATCGCACCCCTCGCGCCAAATACCGGGTTCGTGAACTCTACATTCTTGAGTGCTTTGGTAATGGTCCGCCCTCCGTCTCTTACATCGAGAAGCGCGTTACTCACTCGACACGTCAGATCTGACGCGACTGACTGGCATTGCGAACCTACCCGCCCCTGCAGTCAGTAATAGCCTAGCTTTCGTGCCCGTGTTGGCGCCATGCGAGTTCCACGACATTTCCTTCACGTTCCAGAGCACCTGACACCAGTTCCATATACAGGGTCCGGGGACGGACGCACAGTCTGAGGAAATACCATACAAGGAAGTGATGGCTACCAAGTATTATCGTCCGTCATCGTCCGGCTAGAAGCCGTTTGTGAGTGCTCCATCGCCCGTCCACCTTTGACAAGAACACACTGAGCCTACTTACGGCACACCGGCTGTTTTCAAGCACACCTGACGCATTTTCCCTGTCAATTATATTGTTCTACGGGTGCGCCGCACGGAGTCTCTCTCCACCCTTCCGGTCAGAAAGGGAAGAATGCCGTTATCAGATTGCAGACCACCCGCGAACGTAGAGCGCGCCACCTTGCTTCGTCCGCGCGCGCCGCTATCCCTGTGTCTAGTGCCGAGCCGTCGAGTTGGCTTTGCCTAGAGCAGACCTTTCCCCCCACCAAGCTCTCAGGCCAGGACAGAGATCTCGTTGTGATTCGCACCCTTGCCGCGGGACAAACAGCACATGCACGCAGGGCTGGATACCTCCAGGCGACGGTCCTTCCCCGACACCACTCTCGCGCGCCGGGATATGGCTGGAACCTTACCAGAATCGCAACGGTCCGAAGCGTGCGTGCGCGTTTGCCGACCGCGATGCACATGAATCCGTACTGGTTGAGGTGATCATCGCTTCGCTTTTTCGCCTGGCCCTCGCCCACGATGCTGCCGGGGCCCCCCTCCGCCGCCGCGCAGGCACACGGGCCTTTGTATAAGGCCGCGTGCGAGAATTGGCACGGCATCTGGTCCCCCGCGCTCAGCCTCTCCATCCCAACTCCGCCCCCTGCTCAGAATGGCACAAATCACGTTCCGTCTCAATGCGAGGCCGACGTACAGCGAGCGCATGACCGACGCGCGCAGCGAGCTGCGCCAACTCATCAAGGAGCAGCTATGCGAGTCCAGAGCACCCTCCGCTGTTCCGCTCCGCGAGCGCCCCACTAACTCCCAGCGACAGGCGCCATCACGCACGACGACACCGCGACGATGTCGTGGAGCCGCCGGTCGTACATGAAGAACATCGTAACGCGGTACCGCGTTCGCATCGAAGGCTGGCCGCTCGCGGAGGTCTCGTTTCGGAACCTCAGCGACGTGCCGAACTTGGGCAAGCTCGAGATCCTTTTAAGAGGTTGGAAGGAGGGGTCGATTCGCTTCTGCCGCATCACAGACGAACAGTATCGCGCCATGCTCGCGGACCCAACGCCGTGGATAGGCCCTGAGTTACACGCAGATGACGCTCATGGAGAGTGAGCGTGGACGCCTGCGCGGGGGGTCCGTCGGCAGACCCCACGCCGACATATGCCGTGAGCATCGCGCCAATCCTCGGTCGTCTTCGCGTTGACCTCAGCTCGGTGCGTCTTCTCGCGCAGTTACTGCTTCTCCCGCACATCGAATGCCCGATACACCCCGACCCGTCGCATATAGCTTTCGGCTGCTGTTTTTGTCGCTGCTTCCGGATCGCCCCCGATCGCCCCTTCGTCGCTGCCTGGTACGCTTTCCTACGCATACGCATCTGGCATGTAGTCTCCACGCTGTGAACCAATTGCTGTGCACCCTGCCGTTTCTCGAACCGCAAATGCCTGACAAGCTCATAGATGATCCATGCAATGCACATCTGTGCGGGTTATGTAACGTCGGAGTCAATCTTCGGGCGGAGTGTCCCCGCTCCGACGCGTAGCATTCAATGAACGGGTAGCCGCTGACCTTTATAAGTAGCGGCGGACTTGAAAGTTGAAGCAAGACAGGCAGTTCGACTTTCCGAAATCCACGCTTCGCCTATTGACAAAGACCCGGTACTTGGATCTTGCGTGTCACTCTTTTCCTCGGCTCATCGATGCGTCCTTCACCTGATGGGCGATTCCCTTGATAAAAAGGATCCGCGACGTCTGTCTGTTCAGCAGGGCGATAAAATTAGTGATAGTACATGCTGACCGTCTCAGGAACAAACTACAGATCACAACTGGACGATACGCTCGATGTTCGGCCGCGGACCTTTTCCATCTTGGGCGTTCTTCAGCAGATCCGAGCTAATTTTCCCGTCATACCCCTTCGCGCGCATCCAGCTCTCAAGAGTGTGCCCACTCGGGTGCACGCGCCGGATCCAGTCAAAGTCGCGCTTTACGATCTCGTCTCGGTAGAGCAACCACCAGCGCGTGAAATTCTCCTTCCACGTCGTGACGCCTTCACCCGCCGTTTTGTCGTACGCGACAGGCTTGTGTACGTCTTCGTCAACGAAAATCCCGAACCACTGCTCGACTGTAAGAGGTAGGTACTCGGCCCTCTGACCTGTGACCTTCTTGAACGTCTCGACGAGGTAGCCCCAGTCGACCCAGTCCGAAGCGACCTCGAGCTCTTGGGCAGACGTTTCCGCGCGATGGTCGAAGATGTAGCGCGCAAAGAAGCCGAGATCTTCGAGAGAGATCATGGGGATGTGACCTTTGCCGAGGGGGCTCACAAAGACGAAAGTGCCGTCAGGACGCTGCTTGAGAGGCCCAAATACTCCCTAAACGACCAGTTAGCGCTTTCGTCATAGAACTATTTCGGTAAATCTGACGCACCGTCTGAAGCATGTCCATGTAAGGGCCCGTCGTAAGAATGCTCCAGGATAAACTATCATCGTCCACTACGGAGTCTTGAACGTGTATCCAATCGGCCACGCGACACTTCCCCGTGTAGTGCTCGGCATAGTACTTTGGGTCGAATCCGCCCTTCTGTTCGGTTGGCCCGTAAATGCATATCCAGGGTGAGGAAAAATCCTAGTTACGGACCTTGAACACGTTGTCCAGAGAACTCCACACATAGTGCTTCAGGGTCTTAACTTCCTTCGCGAGCTCGAAGATACGTATGCCTTGGAATAGTTCTTGCTCCTCGCCGATAGTAAAACTATCCGTGTTTACGAATGCGCCATATGCGCCTTGCAAAGCAGCACGGACGCTTTCGAGGTTGTTCGTGCTACCTAGAAATCATGATCAGGAGATATATGGAAGGGAGAGGGTCGATCCTCGTACCCTTTACAATCTCTATGCCTCGACGGGCAAGCTCTCGGGAACGCTCGCTTTCAGGATCGCGGGTCAAAGCTCTCACGGAGAAGGGAGAGGGGACACCATCCACGGTGGGTCTCAAGAGTGCATCGATGACGGCGATTCCCTGAGCGCCGGTGGCGCCAATGACAAGGACAATATTCCTGTCTGAAGACATAGTGTCGAAAGACGTGGGAGAACGGTTTGTGAGAGTGTGTGGGTTAGGAGGCTTGCGGAAGACCCGCTTATGCGTCCTAGTTTTATACTGAAAAGCTACAGCGCATTGGCACGAGATTCATCTTCTAATTTCACCTATTGCCACTGCCCGAGTCCATGCTGACGGAGAGTCGACGTGCGTTTGCCACAGTCCAAGCATGGGGGAGTGGGTTGTTAGTAATCGCCGAAGGAAGATCCGGAGAAGGGGAACGAGTCTCAGACTCACCGACTGTGCTCGAGCGCAGCTCACTGACTGACCGCTCACCTTGAAGGCTTGGGCGTTAATATGTCCCCAAAGCTTCGGGCATGCCTCGGGCTACCAATACGACGCAACGGCGGCATCGCTCATCGCGTAACAACGCAATTCCTGCCGCGAGATTATTATCGCTCGGCTTTGAGTTAGGAAGTTAGGACCAGTAGAGATCCCGAAGGAATGTTGAAGCGCAGTTCTGATTGGAATGAACGCGAGTCTCGAAATCTAAAACGTACACTATAGTATATCCCCATCCGTATAAGCCTTCTCGGTGCATTCGTCGTAAATAGTGAGATCTTATCCATCGTCTTAACTTATGATCAGCCGGCGGTGGTATACGTTGAACAGACGTCGACTTACCCTTTAGTGTATGTCCTGCCTCATAACGAAACGGTACCTGACGTTATTGTCCTTCAAGTCCTGCAACGCCTTCCCGACATCTTGCATAGGCCGTTCCTCGATCCAAGGTTTGATGCCTTTCGCACGGGCGAGTTCTAGCATCTCTAGACACTCCTTCTTACTGCCGATCTTGCTACCCCCCAGGAGGCAGCCGCTAGGCACAAGATCGAAGGCGTGAATAGACGGGAGAGGATCATCAGCGTCGGGGAGGCCCACGGTGACGAAACGACCGTGAACGTAAAGCATCGATAAGTAGTCGCCAAGAGGGGTGGAATCTCCAAAAACGTCGCGCGTAGACAGAAGGATATCAAGAGTGCGGGTGTAGTCCTTGGCGAAGTCCTGCTCACGGCCATTAGCCTTCTGAAGGTGCGACATGAACGTCGCTTGAAGAGACGGGCTACCTGTTTGCTTGTCTTAACCACGTGGTCAGCGCCCATCTTCTTGATGTCTTCCACCTTGCTCTCGTCGTGAGTGAACGCAAAAACTTCTGCACCCATAGCCTTCGCCCACAGGACGGCGTAGTGACCGAGACCCCCGATCCCCATGATCCCGACCTTCTTTCCAGGGCCCGCGCCGTGGGTCTTGAGAGGGGAGTAAACAGTCAATCCGGCGCACATCATGGAGGCGGCATGACGGGACTCGATTTCATCAGGAATCGGGAAGACGAAGCGCTCGTTCGCGCGGATAGCGGTGGAGTAGCCGCCCTGAGCAACGACGCCGTCGGGGTATTCTGCGTTCTGGGCAAAAAGGACGCTCATCAAGACACAGAAAAAAATGCCAGGATGTTGTTAAGTAACGCACGTATGTGTCGATTCCTTTCGGGCAATAATTCTCGTAACCATCCTTGCACTCCCTACACTCTAAGCAGCTCCCGCGCTGTGCACCAACTCCTGCTCGGTCTCCGAGTTTGAATTCTATCACCTTATCCCCGACGCGAGTGACTGTCCCAACGATCTCGTGGCCAACGACGAGGGGGAGCTTTGATTCACCCCATCCCTGGGTCAGAGTGTGCACGTCCGAACCACAAACGCCGCAATGGGTGATAGCGATTTCGACGTCCTCCGGACCAAAGTTCTTTGGCTTGAAGTCAATCACCTTGAGGTCGTTCCACTTTGCTGGGTCTACCGTATCGCATCAGGGCCTTGTCCTTCAAAACGGTGCGAGTAAGGACATACCGGTGAGAGCGTAGCCCTTGAATTGGACCTCTTTCTGGGACATGGTGAAGGGAATAGATATCGATGAGGAGGGGATGCGATTAAAGTCGATTTATTGTTTGTCGCCGTCCATCTCCCGCTTTATGTACTTCGGAGACGTCGACGTCATTGACAGCGAGGGCTTTGTGATGACGCGGCGAGCCGATTCTGCCATCTTTAGTAAAGAAAAGTACGCACTCAGCATTGTTTATGGAAAGCATGTTGCCCATTATAGACATTCGCCACCTGGGCAGAGGCCCAGACCCCGATCCCGCCCCGCCGTTGAACTCGCGTGGCAGACGATGACGCGAAACTCCAGGTTGACCTTTAGCGCCCGGCGTTGAGTAGAAATGCTCGGCTCACGCGGGCCGTGCTCCGGGCCACGCGAGCGCCGGGCGCGTTATTGTAGCAGCCACCGCTGTGTCTCTCGTCCTCGACCTTGTGCTTGGACTTGTCCCTTGGCTACGCGTTGTCGCTGTGTTAATGGCCCCTCCCGCTGGAAGAAGGATTGGTGATGACTTTGCGGACGACTCGGACTCGGATGTGTCAATCTTCGATCACGCAGACGACGGGGGTCGTGGAAAAGGCAAAGGCAAAGGCAAGGGTATAGACCGACGCAAAAAGGACAAGGGGAAGGGGAAGGCCAAGGAGGTTCGAACCACCGGCATGAGATACATCTGCTCAAAATCTAACCAGCAAATCACATAGCAACCATACGCTTGGGAAGCCTCATATACGCGCTCTTGGGACACCGTACAAGAAGATGAAGCTGGGAGTTTGCAGGGTGCAGTACAGGACCTCATAGCACGAGGAAGGAGACGAAGGTGATTTCCATTGATATTCGATGTTCGGTGCTTAGGAGTAACCGAAGGCAGGTTGCTTGCGCCAGCCGCAGCCATACGTAGAACAATCATCCGTCATCTTGTACTCGTCCTCGACCTATCTTCTGCTATGATGGACCGCGACATGCGTCCTACACGCTTTGACCTAATGCTCCAGTACGCGCGAGAGTTCGTCACAGAATGGTTCGACCAGAACCCCCTTGGACAAATTGGTGTAGTGGGAATGAGGGGCGGCCTTGGCGAACGAATAGGAGAAATGTCAGGTATGTGTTCTCAGTCGGGTGCGACTTCCAGCTGTGCTCAGTCCGCATACAAGGGAACCCTCAGGATGTCCTCAAGTCCATTTCAGAACGTCATAAACTCGAGCCAAATGGCGAACCCAGTTTGCAAAATGCCATTGAGATGGCGCGTAGCAGCATGGGGTACGCACACTTACGTTCGTACGGGATATGTCCTGACGGTCAGCTCTGCAGCCATCTACCTACACACTCCTCGCGCGAAATTCTCATCATTTTCGGGTCATTAACAACTTGTGATCCTGGAAACATCCACGATACGCTCGACGATTGCTTGAAGGATCGAATACGCATATCAATTGTAGCGCTTGCGGCAGAAATGAAAATCTGCCGTGACCTATGCTCGAAATCTGGGGGTACGTCACGGCAACTGCACTATATGCGTCGCTGCTTCAGAGTTAACTCTATCGCAGGTCAGTTCGGAGTCGCCATGAACGAAGGTCACTTCAAGGATCTTCTCTTCGAACTTATTCCCCCGCCCGCCCAACGCGCGGTCGCACGAACGAGTGGTGGACCCGCCGCGAACCCGGCCGCGGACCTCATGATCATGGGCTTCCCAATGCGCCTCCCAGACACGTCTCCGCCCTCTCTGTGTGTCTGCCACTCGCAAATGAAGAGCGAAGGCTTCCTGTGCCCGCGTTGTCTCGCGAAGGTCTGCGACGTGCCCACGGACTGCGACATCTGCGGTTTGATGATCGTCAGCTCGCCGCACCTCGCGCGGAGCTACCACCACCTGTTCCCCGTGAAACCTTACCAGGCAGTGTACGTACCTCTCCCCTGGCGCGCTCGTACCTCTCGCTGACTGTGCTGGGAGCAGTATGGCCCTGGACGGCGCGTCGAGCCCGAGCAAGCAATGTCACGGGTGTGCGGTTGCATTCAAGGAGACGCCGTCTGCAATGGCCGGCGCATCCGGGGAGGGCATGAGCCCGTTCGGGCGGTATCGCTGTCCAGACTGCCAGAACGACTTCTGTACGGATTGCGACGTGTTCGTGCACGACGTCGTGCACTGCTGTCCAGGTTGTGGCAAATAGACACGCGGTGCAGGACGCGTTCTAGCGGTACCTCGTGCCTCGCCTTCTGCATCCATGTCACCTTCGTATCGCCGTAGGTGTTGATTGAAAGTCGGTGAGCGCCCACACGTCTGTTTTCATCCCTAAACCGTCCTTTGCAGATCACGCAGTTAGTTCCGGATCTCAGCCGCTCTGGACCCGCCCCGCGGTCTCCTTGTGGGTGCGCGGGCGTATCACGGACTTACCGTCGGCTTTCGCGGGCTTGTCATACAATGCCGTCAGATTGAATGACCTGCGCACCCTCCCTGACCCCTCTAAAGCCCTGCGCGTGCGTTCTCAGTTGCAAGTCAGCGGAACGCCCTGCCAGTGACGCGTAGAAGACCCCAGAGTCTAATTGACACAGGCGTTCCCCGTCTCCGCCCCCCCGAATCC
This sequence comes from Trametes hirsuta, assembly GCA_001302255.2. Lineage (NCBI taxonomy): Eukaryota > Fungi > Basidiomycota > Agaricomycetes > Polyporales > Polyporaceae > Trametes > Trametes hirsuta. The sequence goes on from CP019378.1 coordinate 2,974,240, forward strand.
CAGCAACGCGCATTGCGCGCGAATTGAATGCCGAGCGTTGTCAAACTCTGATGATCCCGGCGGGTTGTATGCATTGCGGGCAGAAAGAACGGCCGCCTCGGGTCCGCACTGTCCACCCCATCTGCGAACAACGCCCTGAGGCTTCGCACCCTACCCCCCACTATCATGTCCGCGGGCCACCCTCGGGAAGCTGGAAGTCACCCTCGATCAGACTTTTGGACCCACACCTCTCCTTCGACACGATGCTGCCGATGCTGCCAGCCTCATGGCGTCGCTGTTCGCAGCTGGTTGCGACTAAGCGACCGAGCGGAGGCCCGTTCGTCCCATAGGACACCTGCCAGGCGCCCACATATCACAGCCTCGTCTTCTCGACCACGGCTACTCTACTGAAAATTTCTACACTCTAAGGGGGTGCTGTACCATGAGATCCCAGGCGTAAGGCTGGGGGCTGAGCTTTGACGAGCCCTCACACCTTCATACCTTGGGCCACTACGTACTCGCCGGAGGGGGTTGTCCTTGTCCCCCCTGGGCTGGAGTGTATGCTTTCACGCGCCCACATATATCCTCTGGGAACTCCGAATGTACTCGAAACTCACTACCGCAGCTATCACAGTGCGCGATGAGCTCCACACTGGTACGTCTCTTGACCCACCCTCTCGGAGCAGCCCCGTGCCTAAGACGTCGTCACGTCCCTACCATTATGGATTCGATCCACTCTGATAATAACCGTTGCATTATTTTACTCCGACGAGTCATAGGTCAAGGCTGGCGGTAGACCAGACACCGGTACCATACTCCAAAACCAAGACGATGGTTGGCTTGTGAGCTCCAGAAATTGCAGTGACGGCAACGCCTCCGGTAAGAACGTCGAACCTGATCTATAGCTAGTTGCGTCTTGGGTAGTGCAAGGACACGCGTACCGCCGGTGCTGCGTACCAAACCGAAGCAACAGTGTGATTGCAAGTACGTTCATGCAATGGATCTAGCGAGAGGAATGCTGAGCAAGTACATACGAAAGTGAGTATAATCATGTGGTACAAAGCGAGGAGACGAAATGACAGGGAAAGTACGGGCCGGGCTTGAGAACTCTCCCAGTCCAGGACCACTTCTTACAGGACCTAGTTGCGTTAGAGCCTCCTGCAACTGTCTTTGGATCACCGCGTTGGGAGACATATCCTCTCCGCCTGGGTGCACTCTCGGTGGCCGGCTTGTTTCACCTAGGGAGAACTTGTAGTGGCAAGCAGGTTCACGGAAGTCTGTTTTCGTCTGGCGCTCGACAGGGCGCCCGCCTTCGACTCGTATCCTCCTGAACGGCACGAGTGCTGCACTTATACTTGTCTCTCTCCGTTCCGAAGGCTGGACTCATGTAGTAGCCCATCGACCTCCTCGAATTGCGTTCGCAGTTTCACGTCGACCTCGTTGTCTTGGACCATGGTTTGGACCGTGTCACGGTCTCTGCGGCGTTCTACCAGAGGTTTTCACGAGGACGATGATGACATCCGTGCGAACACCGGTGTGTGACCATGCCCATACTTGAGCTCTCCTGCTCCGACGGGGCGAAGCTGACAAGGGAGGAATAGACGGGGCGGGATTCTTCTAAACTGGCCACCGCCTTAGGATTTCAATGCCATGGTTGTAATGGAAAGAGAGCAACATACCTCGTAAGAAATTGAAGACATTTTATGTGCGATCATGAATGCAACTAAGTGGCTCACCTGAATGTAAGAACAACAGGGCGGGTCCATCAATGCTCAGTATGTGGCCACCATTTGCCGTGGCAGAGCTATGCCAGTAAACACCGTGACGGTAATCATATAGGCTCTGTACCTGTGACTGAAACATATGTACGTGTCAAGATAAATCTGCACAAAGACCTGGTGAAAGTGGATGTAGGAAGCAAGCCGTGCGTTCAACGGTGACCGTCTGCCAACCGCGGTTTTAGAGAAGGTCTTGCAGCGTTGTATGAATATTAGTGATGGACGAATTCCACCGGCACTTCAAAGCAACATGGATCAACAGCTTAATCACGGCATCTCCCCACCAGTTGTACCGCCGTTGCCATTGAATTATCGTGCCCGCACATGTGTAATTTGGGACGCTCAATGACCCGGCAGTAGGGTCGAGGGCTGTCAAGGGATTCTAGCAGAGAACGTCGGGTCGCAAATGCTCTGCCAGAGCTAGCACCCTTCCGGCTCCGTCTTCGGCCTAGAATGTGTAGCAGGTGCATAGTGACATCGTCAGTCTGAAGCTAACACTTGCACTGTGGCTCGTCGTAGAGGAATTACGCGAAGGGAGACATTCAAGGCAGCCCCTTGCACGGACGGGAATTTCGGACCTGCGAGCGTAACATTGCTGAACGAGATAGAGCACCGCTTGGGCCTTTGGGTACCATCTGCCAGCCACTCCACCTACCGCGTCTGATATTCCGTTTTATGGACAAACAATCGAACGCAATGGACGACCGTAGGAAGGGCATGATACCCCAAAACACTGCCCAGTCCGTAAAGTCTATCTTCTAGAAGCGTGCAGTCAGCACACAAGGCCGCGACACAACACAAGACAATCGCACTCACCCGTACCGGCACGAGCAGGCTACCGCGCACCGTCTCGCACACAAATCACACCCGCAACACACTACGCACTCTCGCACGAGTCCGAGGGAGAACCTGAAATGTGCAACATCCATGCTACATTATATGCAAAACGAGAGTCCTATACCGTGCACGCAAACATCGCCAAAAAGGGGGAGGTGGGGGGGTAGAACTTGAAGGTCCGCACGAGAAAAGGTGTAGCGCACGGACGAACGGGTAGGCATACTAGGTGCGTGCGCATGTGTCCGTACGTACGGAAGAAGGGAGGGGGGGAGCGGGGAGGGGGGGAGCGGGGAGGGGGGGAGCGGGGAGGGGGGAGCGATAATAACACGTCGCCGCCGTCGTCCGACTCTGAAGTCCGAGCCCGTCACTCAAACGGGTTGGTACGCCCGGCCTGTTCAATCGCACCCATTCAGCCGCACATTCGCATTCAAAAAGAAAATACGAGGGGTCACGCACCTGGTGGTCCCCACCGCGATCCGGGCCCTCCCCACACCCACACAACCACTCATGCCACCACCTCACCGGCGGCCCCGGATCCGCCGCCGTCTCGGGCTCCCGCCGCTCGGCGGGGGCAACCCGCGGGGGCGGCACCGGCTCGGGCGGCTTCCCGGCCTGCGGCGTGTCCGTCCGCGGGGGCGGCGAGCGCGGCGCGGGGAGGTCGATCGGTTTCGGCGGGGGCGGCTGCTTCTTCGCGGCTGCCCGCGAGGCGGCGGGCGAGGGCGCTTCGAGCAGCGTTGGCCGTTTGGAGGTGGGGCCTTTCTTCTTGCCTGGGGGGGAACCCGTCTCGCCCGAGGTGAACGTAGGGGCGGAGTCGGACTCGGTCATGATGGCGGAGGCGGCGGGGATGTTGAGTGAGGTGCGGGAGGCGGACGGCGTGTCGAATGGGTTCTCGGGTTCGGGGTCGGGGTCGGGGTCGGGGTAGAGGTCGCGATGGGGGGAGGGCTCGGGTGTTGGCGGCGCGGAGAACGCGGCCGTGGTGGGAGTCTGGATGGGTTCGAGCTGGAGGGCGTCGTGGTCGAGGTCGACGGGCTCGGCGTCGCGGTCGTCCGAGCGAAGGACCTGGTGCGTGCCGGCGCCGCTGATGGGCACCTTGCGCGAGGAGTCGCGGCGGAAGAGGCTCGAGCGGAGGTCGGCGAGGAGGGAGGGCGCGGTGCTTTGTCCGGACGTGGAGGCGAGGGACTCGCGTGCGGTCTTCCGCCGCTGCCGCTCTGCGACCTCCCACCGGCGCAGGTTCTGCGGGGCAGGTTAGCAGCGCGTCCGTGCATACGTCGTCCCGAGCGGTGTGGGCGGGGACGTTGGGGAGCATTGGAACGCACCTCTTCTATCTTGCGAGACTCGGCTATCTCCTCCTTGGTGGGGGGGTATCCCTGTGCCGCGTCCTCGTCCTCCTCTTCTTCCTCGTCCTCATCATCGTCATCGTCGTCTGTTCCACTGCCGCCGCCTCGTCTCTTGGGAACGGCCCTCTTCTTCCCCTTTTGCACTGCGCTGAGCCGTTTCTTGGGGGGCTCGTCGTCGTGCCATACGCGTGCAATATCCTCGGGCGGTACAGGCGAAGGCGAAGGGGACGGTGACGGCGGGATAGATGGCAGCGGCTCCGGTGTGCTCGCCATTCCAGCCGGAGGATATCGTTATGCGTAGAGCAGGTCTATTATCGGCGCAGATCCTCGAAGGACGAGGGTTGTGTGCGTGGTGCTGGAGGAGGAGCGAGTGCGCGAGAGCGGGTGAAACGAAGAATGCAGCGAGCGAGATTGAGCGTGCAAGTGTCTAGAGCAGCCGAACGTGGGATTCCGTCGCCGGCGCAGGCGGGCTGCGAGTGAGAAATACAAGTGTCGTCGTAGAGAATGGGCTGGAGCGCAGACATGCACTCTGGCGGAGGACACGGGCGGTCGGAGGGCGAGGGCGGGAAGGACTGCGCAGGTGTGCGCATGTGTGTCGTTCCCAGTTGGGCAATGCGGCACTGGCCAACGACGCCACCGCTCCCGTCGCTATTTTCGGCGGCCCTCCTGCCGATCCGGCGACGCGTCCCACGCAACGCCCGCGTATGTGCACACACAGGTCGAAAGAAACCGCTTTGCAGCTCCAGCCTCCAGCCACAGCTTGCGACTGCGCAGATCCCGGCAAGTCGCCGTACAAACGCCGCGGGAGTGACTGACTGTACAAGCACGTGGTATATTCTGTGATACACTGCCGACAAACGAGAGGACGACTGGGAAACTACTAGGCGCAGCGCTAGTCTCATTACTCGACTATACGCTACAGGTAGGCGGGATGTGGGCAGGGAGGGAGGGCACGAGTCGTGTCCGAGCTGATCGTAAATCCACATCGTTGTGTATAACGATCCAATGGCAGGGCGGGGTGGGGTGGGGTTGGGGCGGAGCGGGAGGGTGTGAAGGGAGGGCCGTCCGCTCCAAGTCTACCTAGCTCAGCAGACGGAAGGGAGTCCATACAGCGCACACCGCACATCCGCAATAATAAGTGTCCATGACGGCGAGCGTAGCGGCTGCGAGCCGCAAGCGCGCTCAGAATCGGTTGCCCTCCATGGGCTCCCGGCGACGCATCATCAGGTCCTCGTCGCTCCGGTCGTCGATCTGCGACCCGTCGTCCGAAACGTAGTACCGGAGCGCACTCGACTTGCTCGCGGCGTGCAGCATTGGCGCCTGCGAGTCCTCCGACTGCACCTGGTCGCGGCCGTACACTGTGCTTCGTGGACTGCCGCCCGGCGTGAAGCTCATGAGAGAGTTGCGAGCCGTCTCTTGCATTTGCATAATGTTTTGACGGAAGGCGTTCTGGGGTAGCCAATTAAGTCCATGGCGCAAAATGGTATGGTGTGACTGAACGAACCTGCTCGCGCCAATACTGCATACGCTTCTCGCGCTCGGCTGTACGGTCTTTCCTGTGGAGGAAGTATAGACCAACGAGAGTGCCGACCATTCCTTTAGGGGATATTAGGATGCACTCCAGACATTATTCCAGAAGTGCTAGCTCACCTCCAAAGATGCATATGCCGACAACGACATAGACCCACTTCCCTACTTCGCGAGGGGTATCTGCCCGCCCACCGCAGACCCCAGACGCAAGGCAGTTGTACGTTGAGCACTCTTTGTCGGCATCGCAAGTCTCCCCCACCGCCTTCGTCTGAACGCAAACCAGCTGCTGGGCGTCGCAGTAGAGGCCAACTCGGCAGTTTCCTCTGCAGGTGAAGACGTCAGCATTCCATGCCTCGCGTACGTACAGGGATCCTGCACACGACGCGGAGATGCCTCCGAGCTGCCCAGACGCTCGAAGCGGCGTCACGACGGATCTCACGCGCTTTCATGACGAAATTGAAATAACCGAACGCCGAGGGCAAGTCTCCCGCCAAGCGCAGCAGAGACGATGCAACGGGTTCCACAGGACGGAGGTTTCGGACGCGCACGCACCTTGACACGATGTCAATGAACTCTCCATCAGGACCGTACGCGGTGAAGGCGGTGTTCTGGACGATGCACGGCAGTCCTACCGTCACGTTTGCCCACCTGAGCCCATGGGTCAGCGTTCTCGGCGGGAGCAGAGCACGGTGACAATGAGGGCGTACATGCAAACGTTGTTCAAGCAAACAGAGCCGTTGTTGTTCAGCCCGAACCCGGTGTTGTCCGCGAGCTCCTTGAAGTTCGGCGGGGCCTCGCACTCGTCTTCGCACACAATCGGCATCCATCCCCCGCTCACAGACAGCCTAGGCACTCACCATCGCGGTTGAACTGGCACGCGCTGCCCACGGCAAGGAGCGGCTGGCACTGGTCCTGCTCGTCCGGGCAGAACGAGCCCTTGGGGCACTTGTCGGGCAGCGAGACGTTCTTGGAGTACCCGAACGGGAACTCGTCGTTGCGGCACCCGCGCAGCGCACACGTCGAGTTCGCGGCGCAGAAGGTCATCGCGTCGCAGTCGGTCTGGAACTGGTACGTGCCCTCCTGCAGCTTCTGGTGGTCGCGGTTGCACGGCTGGAGGAAGGTCACGTCGCCCGCGCGGGCGGGGAGGGGCGCGGGGCCGGGGCCCGCCCAGAGAAAGAGAAGGAGCGTCGAGGGGAGCAGCAGCGCCGGGAGCATGGCGGGCGGGGAGGGAGGAGGACGAGGTGGGGGCGGAGAGCAAGGAATGTTGTGCGATGGAGGACACCGACGGCCAAGCACAGGAGCTCATCACAGCAACCGCCCCACGTGCCCCGCAGCGTGGGCGCTAATGGTGCTCGTCTTGGGCGGGCCTCTCTGAGTTCTCTCCAGCACCCACCAACCACGATGTCCTAGTACCTCGGCACTAATGTCGAATGGGTTCGACTGAGGCGTCGTCATCTTTTTATGGGATTACTTTTAGGTGTTCTGAGCCACGCAGCAGTCTTGTTGAGTTTGTTTTTGTGAACCCTGCCATCGAGCCCCACTGATTCCTAACGGTGCGTATTCGTCGCTTCTCTGGGGACGGGTCGGGATGCTGACCATACGTGTATGAACTGCTAAATCTCTGTTTGTGTAACTATAGATACCCGCCATCATTCCCCTCAGCCAAGGACTTTGAGACAAATACTGTGGTATACCTGCTACCAAGCAAACCTATGTAAGTGATCCCAAAAAGCGTGCGCGTAGAGAATTCGACATTGACTCGTAGCAACGCTCACGACAACTTCTACCGTGTGGGGTCACCACAAGTGGTAGCGATTCTGCGATCCTACACGGTGTTCGCATCCATACTGCTCGGGTACACCTCGGCCTGAGCTTTCTCATCTATCTTAACTAACACTAGAGCGCCGAAGATCTGAATAAGAATCTAGTCATCGAATGTGTATCGTTGAGCTATGGTAAGCCCTCCACCACCTCCAACATTAGCCTCCAGTGACCTATGTTCGGTATTAACATCTTCTCATAGCTGTACTGGATCGTCCGCACGCTTCTCCGGTGGTGTTCGAATCTACGGAATGACCAAATAATGGGAACGCTCTCGAACACGGTCTCCTTCAGTCCGTATCCCCGATAATGATGGTGTATCGGGTTGCGGGATGTTCAATACCGGAAGAATCATGGTTCGTCGCTCGAAAATCTGACCCAAGCTACACATGACGCGCCAATTGTTCAGTGGCACATGGGATCGCCACGGCCGTTAGAGCATATAGTCCCTCAGTTGGAAGGTACGTGACAAAAAGCGAGTTTACACCAGCTTTCGTCTCAACGGTTTAACTCTGATGATGCACAAGCGTTACTAAGATATATGCTGCTGCGTATCCCTAGATCACCAACTTCAGTACGCACAAGGGGCGGCGTGGACGATTTCATGCAATGTTCAAACTTCCCCGCTGGGGTGCGGTGAACGCCGAAAGAACCGTGGGTACCCAATCTCATTCCATTGCACCGGCCCATACTACTTGGAGCGGGCGCTGATGCTCCACATTTTTCTTCCGCGACTCTCTCGGAATCATCTGCCTAGATCGGAGTTCATAATCCCTCTCGCTCTGACGAATGCATGGGTGGCGGTGAATAAGTGTATGGCACGGTCAATAGTCATCCAAAGCCGCATGCATTTTCACTCAGCGCCAACTTGACGGACACCAATTTTGTGGGATAATCGGAGGTGTGTTGGCGTAGCGTTAGTCCGATTATCACTCCAGTGCAGTTCTCAACTCACGCTGGACCACGATTGTGGATGCAGACATACTTATAGTGGGCGCCTCGACTGGAGCAACGGTGCCGAGTGTCTGCGGCTTTCTATAGTCGCCGGCTCGTATCGGCATTCCACGGTCAGCGTCGACGAGACACCGCCGTGTGTAGGATCGTTCTGGCTCAAGCCTTAGGCCCCAGGGCGCTCCGCTAGTCACGGGGTGGAGAAGGTATCCGAATTTTCACGCTATCGAGGTGGCTTAAGCTGCGGGCCAAACTCATTCATTCATCCGCTTCGGGGAGCCATGCAGTTCGCACGGCTATGCGTCCGCGCTCATTATGTTCCTGGAATGCTTACGGTGGGATGGGATAGTCATCTGGAGGTATGTCTCCGTGAGCTCTTACATGGCCGCCGTAGCGTTCGACGCCGAATACTGATGCCTTCCTCTAATAGAAAAGAGCCCGGCGACTGATATCCCAGAATATCGGCACTTCGTGGTGTGCCCGGCGAGCCGTACGTGCTACTGCCTACCGCTAACTAATGCACACTCCAGAATAATCCCTTTGGTGACCAAATGTTTACCAAATAGATGTTTCCGCGAGGGCTCGGTCGCCGCCACAGTTTCCCTCTCAAGAAAGCATTCTCGTTGCGTTGCTTATCCTTCTCCTAACGCAGGGTATTACACATTCCCACTGCGATCGAGTACTCCACCCAACCGATGAAATCTGTGCCATCACACCGCCGCTTCCTTTGCCGGAAGTCCTCGTGAGCGAGGCTTTACGACATCTTGGTGGTGGCGTCATTGAAGTGGCCCATAGAAACTCGAGGGCGAAGAAGGACCAGCTACGACACGCCGGTATGCCGGGCTGCGGACATCTAGCCGCGGGCGCACAGAGGCACCCTAGATCAGTGGTCTGTCAACTGGATGCCGTAGGTCTGAATTGTCCGCCGAACGCGCCGGATTGGGACGCGGACGAGGGCAAGGACGGGGAGAGCGCTATGTTTTTCGACCTCGAACGTCCGAGGAACCGTCGAGGGCGAAGAACCAACTTCGACTGTGGGGCGCCGGCGTTGGGGCCAGCAAAGGAGCGAAACCGGAGAAGCCTACACGGGGCGCGCGTGGAGGAGGGCGGAGACGACGGCGGGGAAGGCGTCTCTGCGAGCGGCCAGTCGATGGGACCTCGGGCGCCTGCTCGTTCGGAGGAGCGATATCATCTGGGGTGGACTGCGAGATCCGAAAGTGGCAGCTTTCGTCGGGCTGCGCCCGCGCCGACAGGGAGCCTCAAGTGGAGTACCCTGGCGCCTCGATGGTTAGCCTTTTGATCAGCCCCGATCCGGGTCCTCGCAAGGAATGGTATATCTAGTAAGACACCCGCACTCGGGCCACTCCATCTCTTGTCTCCTCCCGTTGTTCACCGAGTTTTCTGTGAATACGCTGCTTCCCCACAGCGAGGATCCGGAGTTCACTCGTTCCCCCCGTCCCTTTTCTTCCAGCTCTCCCCGATCTAGGAGGCAATCCCGCCAAGATGTCCATCGAAAATGAGAAGCCGTTTGTCAAACGAGACGAGTCGGTGTACTCCAGAGAGGTCCAACACATCGACAATGTCCCCTCCTCTGTCAAGCTCGCAAACCCCCTCACCGGCATCCCTCATGACCAAGTCATGGAAGATGCGTCTGCGTTCGCCAAGTCTCACGGGCTCGGCCACCTCGAGCAGGAGTTCCGCAAGGGCGCCCTAGTCGCGCAGGATCCTGCCGCGTTTGAGTCGCTCACTCAACTCGACGATGAAGACAAGAACGTACTCCGTAGGGAGCTCACCCACCGCTGGGCGCAACCCGTTCAACTCTACTACCTGGTTATCATGTGTTCCCTCTCCGCCGCTGTTCAAGGCGTAGGTCGCGTTCTTACCTTCGTATTCCTCTTTCCGCACTGACGCCACCATCCAGATGGACGAGTCGGTCATCAACGGTGCCAATCTATTCTTCCCGGACCAGCTGGGCATCCCACAAATGGGCGATGACGCGAGTAAAAACCAATGGTTGCTCGGTCTGGTGAACGGCGCTCCTTACGTGCGTCTCGCTCTCATGTCTTGATGTTTCGTTGGGACGCTGACCCTCGTCGCTCCGATAGCTCTGCTGCGGCGTCCTCAGCTGCTGGCTCTCTGCGCCAATGAACAGATATTTTGGACGCCGGGGAACTATCTTTATCGCAGCATTTGTTTCGTTCATCACCTGTATCTGGCAAGGCCTTACGAACACCTGGTGGCACCTGTTCATCGCGCGGCTTGTCCTTGGATTCGGTATCGGCCCGAAATCGTCTACCGTTCCTGTGTACGCGGCCGAGTGTGCGCCCCCCGCTATACGTGGAGCGCTCGTGATGATGTGGTATGTGTAACTTGCTCTCTCTGAGAACCGACCGGATTCGCTTACTTTGGTGCAGGCAAATGTGGACTGCCTTTGGTATCATGTTTGGCACGGTCATGAGTCTCGCGTTCTTCCACGTGCACGACACCCACAACGTCCACGGCCTCAACTGGCGTCTCATGCTCGGCAGCGCAGGCGTCCCCGCGCTCATCATCATGAGCCAGGTTTATTTGTGTCCCGAGTCTCCGCGCTGGTTGATCGGCAAGGGGCGCTACGACAAGGCCTTCGAATCTCTTATGCGCCTGCGCAAGAGCCCCCTTCAGGCCGCCCGCGACTTGTACTACATCCACGTCCTCCTTGAGGCAGAGAAGGAGATTCAGGGTTCGCGTAACCTATTCCTCGAGCTCTTCACCGTGCCTCGCAACCGCCGCGCGACGCTTGCGTCGAGCATCGTCATGTTCATGCAGCAGTTCTGCGGGATCAACGTCATCGCGTACTACTCGTCGAATATCTTCTCGCAGGCGCACTTTACGAACACTCAAGCGCTCATCGCCTCTTGGGGATATGGCATGATCAACTGGGTTTTCGCGTTCCCCGCCGTGTGGACGATCGACACCTTCGGCCGCCGCAACCTATTGCTGGTCTCGTTCCCCCTCATGGCGATCTTCCTCCTCCTGACCGGTTTCGCATTCTACATCCCCGAGGAGGGCCACGCGCGCATAGCCGTCGTCGCGCTCGGCATCTACCTCTTCGCCATGGCCTACTCGCCCGGTGAGGGCCCCGTGCCGTTCACCTACTCCGCCGAGGCCTTTCCGCTGTACGTGCGCGACGTCGGGATGGGACTGGCGACATCCGTGCTCTGGTTCTTCAACTTCATCGTCGCGTTCACGTTCCCGCGACTTCTCGGCGCATTCCAACCGCAGGGCGCGTTCGGGTGGTATGCGGCGTGGAATGTGATTGGTTTCGTGCTCGTACTGCTGTTCCTGCCCGAGACGAAGGCGCTCTCGCTCGAGGAGCTCGACCAGGTGTTCAGCGTGCCGACGCACACCCACGCCGCGTACCAGCTCAAGGCGCTCCCGCACAACATCCGCAAGTACATCTTCCGCATGGACGTCGAGCCGCTCCCACCTTTATATGAGCATGAGGGGGCGATTGGCGAGAAGTACTATGCGCCTGGCGGTTCGGGCCACGCATAGTGTGGGCTAATCTGCGCGCGGAGTACTACGTGGACGGTATACAGCCTTTCCTCACTTCCGACCCCGCCTAATGGATCTTGATCTTGTACCATACTAATGTTTCCGTGTATTCATAGTTTCGGAAACCTGACGCTATTCCACATTTGTACATTCCCTGCGTCATTACGTGCTGTCTTGTCATGACAAGACTCCAAGTGCGATGCATAATCGAGAAGTGCAGAAACTCCATGAATTATCTGCAACTGGGCTTCTCGATGAACTTGAAGACTTGGACACCATCGCCCAAAAGTTGCGAGAATACCACAAGTCGTGGGAAACAGGCGCTTCTTTGAACACTGGCGGTTCGAGCCTGTATCTTTCGACTCTTGATCAAAAAACCGGCTTCAAACTCCTGCCTCGACTTGGGATCTCACCGATATCTAGTTCTCTCGGAAATCCCGGACGCTCGGTTTATGTTACGCGTGCGAGACATAATTGACGAGGGGCTGGACCGAAATCAAACGTTAAACAGCGGCGACATGGTGGGCCTATTCCGCGTTATAACTTGGGCCCCTTCGCTCCGAGCTCGTTCATTTGAATCCCTATCTAGGTAGTCCTTCGTTTGTGCACACTGGCATCTACACAGTCAACGTTCGTCTCAGATCCGATATTATGTCTATAACATAATATCTCCCTACCGACATCTTGAACAATGCGACTACATTTTGACGTATCGCACAGCAAACAGCCAGACTATTGTTTTTGCTATCGTGCGCGCCGTTGTCACATAATTGTCCTCGGGGTATCGTACGGCCGGCTCCGGGACTCCGGACTATTGTACCCTCCCGTAGTCCAAGACTGAGCCGCGCCGCGGGCATGATGGTCCATGCGCTTATGGTCGAGTGCTCAACAGGCCTCGGCGTGTTTCTATGAATGCCATGGCGACATCTACTACTACGGACAAAGCGTTGCGCTCGCGCCCAATGGTATATATACCCGCAACAGTGAGCGAACATCCCCCATCGGCTCTTCCTCTTCCCTCATCATGAACAATCCACCCCTAAGATCTATAAATCCCCTCGACCCCCGCCGCTCTGGCAGACAAACCTCTCAGCTCAAACCTACCAGGGTAGCCGCCACTCGGCTATTATACCACCCTAGTGCCTTTCCAGCAACACATAAACTTGATCAGTAAGCCGTCCCATATCCTTTTCGACGGTCCTCCAATGACCCATTTCCGAACACAGCCCTACGAAAGGCCTGCGGTACGCATCGTTGTTCAACCTCCGGATGTGAACACAAATCCGCTTTCCAACACGGTCGACAACGGACATCCCAGGTTTCACAGGTCAGTCTCTCGTTCGATCTCCTGTACATTACATTTCGGGCTAATACTGGTACCGCTCGCTCCTAGCCGCTCTCCGGCAACAGCAACGCATAGACGCGGAGGGGCACCTCGCGACCGCCGGATGCCGTCATGTTCTGCCAACCTCGAGGCCTCAGCGGGGGGAGCGCCCTTAATCGCGAGAGGCTGCACACCTGCTATTCCATTCATTGGGCAGCCACGCGCAGTTGAGAACCGAATGTACCAGTTCACGGAGTGGGGACGCCGTTCTACCACGAACCTGCCAGAACTCGGCGGTCCATACAACCCCGGCCCCTCTTGCTATAATCCCCGCTGTGCGCCGCTTCACGACGCTTGGACACCACGGCGGAGTCCCCGACTCCGTGAGGTATCCCAGATGGCCTCTTCACCATCCCGACGACTACCTACCATCACGACGCCCCGACGCCGCCGAACATTCCCCGGAGCTCGTGGGGTTATCTGCATCGACCCCCTGGTCGTGGCGGCCTTTAGGTTGTGTGGGCGCCGGCCTGGAAGTACCACACGTTGTACCCCAAGGCTCGACTTCGAGTTCCAGGCCACTTTAATCCCTCGATGGCAAGTGATGCACAGTGCCGACTTCGACTGGAATAATGTAGTAGTTTAATGTTGGATCGCTATAACAATGTGATCACAATTTACGTTAATTTCTACGGCGGCCGACTGATGTGTCCTTGAAGGTATGAACATCTATGCACCTGCCGAATCGCTGTAAGACTGGGGCCGGGGTGGTTTGTGCTCTGTCCTATGTTAAAGTAATTAGAAGGTTTAATAATGCCGGCAGGAATGCGTGCTAGTGTCACGGCGTCGTGTATTGATTCGATAGCATAGAACAGCGAGAACAGAGATAGACTACAAATATTAGGGACCCTTTCTCTAGGCTACAGCAAGTACAATGTTGTGTCACAATCAGAGCATACTCTACACCCCTCAGGCCCGAGTTCCGTGTATATACATGGCCTCGTAGTACTAGTGGTGGCGCATCCACATCAGTACTGGTGTGCAAAGGCAGACGGGAAGTGGAGCATCGGGTTCCTCATCGCCTGCAGAAACTCTATCGAGAAGTGTTCCTGTCCAAACGTGAACTCCTGGCTCGGCAATCCCGCGCCTTGCCCTCCTGGCTGCTGAGCGCTGGGTCCACGACTGCTGTTCCCGGCTGCGATCGCGCTCCCTGCGGGGAAGGACGGCTGTGTAGGGGGTCCGGCGCCCAATAGGCCGCCCGCCGGGCCGTCGACGACGGGCCACCACGAGTCGTACCCCGGGACGTAACCCGTGAACGAGGGCGCGGGGAGCGCCGCCGACGCGGAGAAGTCGAATCCTAGGGACGAGGAAGCTTGAGACGCGACAGACGGCGTGTGCACAGAGTACGGCGCTGTGGGCGCGTAAAACGGCGCGGGTAGGGAGGGCTGGGATTGTGCTTGTGGTTGGCGTTGGGCACGCTCGTCGTATGCGTCGTCGTGCTCGAACGCGACTTGCGCGGGGCGCTTGGGCCGAGGGTCCGCCGTAATGGCGGAGGCGTGTGTTTGGTCGACGTTCACTTTGGCGTTCTGGATGAGGTGTCGGACGCGCAGCGCCATGGCCCAGGTCGCCTTGCGTTCGCGATCGTGTCGATGTCAAAAGGGCGGATTTAAAGGTGAAAAGAGGACAGCGCACCTCCATCCCGGACAGGGCGTGTATGCATTTCTGAAGTCCAGCGCTTGCCTGGGCGTCCAGGGGTTTGTATCTTACTAGTGGACGCCGTTTCCGATCAACTAACCCTTACTTCGCTTGGGGAAGCACTTACGCGTCACGACGTGCATGATACTGAGACATATCTAAGTTGGTCATCTGTACACATCACGCGCGCATTGTAACACGTACCCAGCAGCTTGCAAGCAATTTGAAAGGAAGGGCGGGGCCCAGCGCATATCGTACTTCTCATGATATACGAATGCTGAAGAGAACCGTCAGCACGCTCCTCTGCGTCTGAGAGGGGCGGACGTAGTCACCGAACGACGCTATTTGACTAGCAGCGCTCTGACAGATATCGTAGGACTCCCACGGTACCGCGTCTGGGTCTAACGAAGGAGACCCGCCACGGGCTAGCCTGCGTAATGATCAGCCTCTACCGAACACCACGGAAGACGTGATAACGCACTCCGCGCCCTTCGGGATACTATACGCTCTCCATCAGCAAGCCTTCTACCAGGCAACGATGATCCGAATGCTCACAATGGACGATGCAGCAACAGCACGGTCGCCCAATACTGTATGTGCATCGCAACGATGTGCGGGGCGGGACACGGCCGCGCGCTGCCCACGGAGTAGTTGAGGTGCTCGGGGAGCTCGAGCGCCCACTGGAGGAGCCGGTTGTACAGCTGCTGCCGCAGCGCGCGAGAGGGCACGGTGTACGCACGGGAGACGCGGTACACCTTGGCGAGGATCTCGCCCGTGATGATGTCTAAGTGATACGCTGGGTTGAGCGAGAGGAGAATGGAAAGGTGATGGGGAGGCGGGCACGGACATAGGGATGACATGTTTCTGAAGTATCCCATGTAGGCACCTGGTACGGGTGCGCTGCGGTTCGTGTCGTCGGTGCGGGGCTGCCATATTCTGTCCTGGTCGTCCTATGGCTGAATATTAGCGGAGAGCATACCTAACGACTCTTCCGCGGACGCACCGGAGGAACGTCTAGCAACGGTGTCGAGAAATCGCCTTCGTGTATCGCGATAGTACGACCCAGAGAAACCGCCGACGTCCTGCGCCGAAACATCTCTCGAAAACGCTCGGCAGGACACAATAAGGAAAACGTACTTGTCCGCGAGGCAACAAGCCCACCATATCCGCTTCCGGACCTCCTTCTCCTTCTCGGTGAAGAGCTGGCGCCCGTTTTGCATCCACTTGTCCGGGTTGCGGTTCAGACCGAGGTCTAGAGCCTGTCGCATTGTCAATCGATGCACAATACCTGGGGTTTCGTGCAACGAAGCGTACCATGCGGATAGCCATGCCTGTGCGACGTAAACTCCCGTCTGAGAACATATTTTATGTTGGTGACGGTAAACTGAGGCAGACGCACCGACATGTAACCACGCTTCCTCCAAGCTCCCTACACCGCATACATCATGGTCAGATTTACCCGGCGCGCATTCAGAAGCACAGCGCATGTAAACACTCGCACTCACCGATACCAAACTCACGCACGCCCAACAAAATGAGCGCCTGAACGGTCGAGATCCGACTTTCATGGTACACCGTATCCAATATCCTCCGCGCACAGATCGCATACTCCTCCGCGCTCATCATCTCGGGCTCCGACTCAGACCAACCCACGTCCACGTCCCCGGCGGCGGACGTGGACGCGGCGCGGTGAAGAGGCTCAAGGTGGCTCGCGGTGTATGCGAAGATCGCGAAGAGGAGGAGCTTGGAGATCGGCTGCGGGTGGTCTGGGCCTACCTTCAAGTTGTGGGTGTCCCAGCCTGAGAACGGATGTGAGGTGTCGGGTTTGGGGGGTCTGGGGCTGTTGGGTTACAGTAGGAATAGTGAGATGGAGGGGTCCTTGGTGCGTAGATGCAAAGGTGTAGCACTCACTCGAGTCTGCTGGAGGCTCGGATTCGGTAAATGGCGTCAGTCACACCAGAGAGAACAGGACGTACATCGACCTGTATTGCTCCATGAACGATGCTTCGTCTACCACCGGAATTGCAGGGTTTATGTATGTGAAGAAGGCCTCGATTAGCCGGTCCTGGACGTGTGTAGGCGGCAGGCGGACCGTGAGCTCGATGCTCTTCACTTCTTCGACGAGCAGCTGGCGGTTGACTGGAGGCCCCGGCCAGAATTTGGCCATCGGGAAATCCCTGAGAGGAAGGGGATTCTCGTGTTAGAAGCCGCGAGCAGAACTCAGGTGGTGAACGAGGTGCGAAGGGCGGTGATAGGAACGAGTGTGTGCCATGTCTTACCAAATCCCCTCGATGTTTCGTCTATCTGTCCGTTCGGTATGGACGAGCAGCTGCAGCCCGCTGGCGTTTCCGTGGTATCGCACCTGGGCGGCCGTGTTACACAACGATGAGCTTCCCTATGGTCGAGCGGAGAGACGTACCTCTCGATTCTCGTCTATGGACAAATTCCCAAACGCCTCCGCGCAGTCGTACAAGTCATCCTGATCCTCTTCTGGAAACACCACCTCCCGGTCAGCGAGCGCGGTTAACTCCCCAAAACCGAACGGTCGCCCACCTTCGTCCGACTGCGCCGCGCTTTGGCTGGACCATGCAGGCGTTAACCTGATCGGGTCGGAACTTGGCTCAGCGGCGTCTAGCCGCCTCTTCGTCCTCGGCGGCTCCGACCCATCGCGCGACGTCGACGCCGAAATCAGCGGGGCGGGCGAGCGTGCGGGCAGCGGGCTCGCCGAGGGGCCGCCGAAGGAGAGGGCAAGGCGAGCGGAGAGGCGGTCCTGCCACGCCAGCGTCGGGCGCGTCGTTTGGATTTGCGGGTCTAGCCGGGCATTGCTAAGAAGTGACGTACTGATAACGGCCAGGGATGGAAAGGGGGGACGTACCGCGGGCGATCACGTTTTCTATGACGTGTTCGCGCGTCGCGCGCGATTCTCGGCGTGAGCGGTGGCTTTGTACTTTCGGTTTTTCGGCGACGATGGAGGAGAAAAAGTTGTCCTTGGTGGTGTCGATGGACCGCTTTTCTCGACCGGTTCGACCCTATTGGAAAGTAGGACAATATGATGAGCGGGTGCACAACAGTTATGTGGAGTAAGAGACTTGCGAATGGGCCTGCGTCGACGGTGTCGAGGATGTACGAGGCCAACTCGTCCTTGCTCAGTTCATCTACAATCGAGCGGGAGCGCATGTCCTGAGAAGACATGATTGCTGCCAGGACGCTCTCCACTTGATGCAGACGGTGCTCCAACGCTTGGATATAACCCTTTGGAGGGCCTCTACGAAAGCTGGGAGCTAAAGATTACGATCAGCCCTCTGCCGTTAGTGTTAGCGCCCTGTACCAGCGCACCAGTGTATGCACATTCTACATGAAAAGGGATTAGAAAACGACGTATTTTTGGTTACGACGAATGCGCTCTACCTGCTCCGATGGTCGCACAGGATTTGCAGGGTTCGCCGTCTATTGGCGAAGGCTCGCATTTGCTCTTGGATTTTCGGCACCTGTCGCAAGCTGTGACATTGACATGAGCACGATGTGTTCCGAAGATCCACAATATACATCAAGGACCAAGGCGGCCACGAGCAGCGTACCTTTCGCGCTTCTCTGGGTCTTGGCCCCCGAAGCGCCCGAGGGTCCGGCGACGGGACCTTCGTCGTCGGACCCTTGAGGATCAGACACCTTCGCAGCTTTGTTCGGCATGCGAGAAGTCCCAAAAGACCGTGCGTACGTTTGTCGAGGTCTCGCAGCGACGATGCGCTCTAAAAACTTTCGAAAGGCGGAAGGGCGGCGGGGGCTCGGGGACGGCCGAGGAGGATGCGGAAGTGCCTAATGCGGGGGATGGGTCGGACGACTAAGCGAGACGATCGGCGCGGGCGATGCTGTTGGTCCACGGTGGTCCACGGGAAGCGGGACAGGGGGGGCGTGCTGGGGGCCGCTGTGGGTGCGCGCGGCGACGGCGGGTCCTCGTTGGCGCGGACCAACCTGCACCGACGCTCTTCGCGGTCCTCAGCGTCTCGCCAGAGCGCCGACGCGGGCCGTGCGCTGCTGTGGACGCTTTCGATCGCCGTCGATCACTCACGTAGTCCGATACCGAGCGTCGCAGGTCGGACACTGCGGTGGGTGTCCGTTATGTTCACTCAACGACACTGGGGAGTGAGCGAGGCGGGCGAACAGCGAGGGGATGCGATGGACGATGGAACGAGAATGTCGTGCGTTTTGCGCACCGATGAAAACTCTGACTCGGAGCCATTACCCGCGTTCAGACACGGCGCTCAGGGACACCTGCGCACTGCTCGAAGGAGCGCACAGGTGCCCCCGGACCCTTCTTGCCTGGGCCCCGCGAGAGTCTCATCAGGCCGACCATCGTCGACCTGCGAGGCTGCGCACCCTGCGCGAGCTTGTGAGTGTGCGCCGATTGGCTCGGCCGCGCACCAGCGGAGGCCTAGATGCCCCGAACGACGGCACAGAAAGGCGTGCACACGCGAACGGCTGGCTCGCAGAGACGAGGCGGCGAGACGGCCACTCCGCGCACGGCCCGCGAGGGGCGGGTGGGTGATCAGAGTGGGGAACGTTGTGTCGTGTGGTGGACGTCCAGTTTACAGATCGAGCTTAGCCGAACCGCGGCGGCCCTGAGAACACGTACTTACTGGCACCGGCGGCCCGCCTAGGCGCCGCTGCGAGGCTCAAGCCTCAGAGTCACGCAGCAGAAAGTTTGTTTGACCGGCAGTTGGACCTGGCCACAGAGAAATTTGTTCCGAGGCCCAGGGAGATTAGTTAATTATATCCATCCTGCTGATCCCAGAGGTAGTCTGTGGGGAACCCGAAACCGTCCTAGAAGTACAATCCGACCCAGCCCTGGGCCTTCACCAGCATCTTGTCCACACCGTCCCTGCTCCCCACATACGGCATCCCCCCGTCCTGCTTAAACGCGTTCTGCAGACCTGTCGAAGCGAACGACTTCGCGCTCAGGTCGACCGTCCCGTTGAACCCCGCGTCCCCATACGTCAGATACACCTCCCCGCCCATGGACGTGTGGTGCGTCGCGTCGATCGGGCGGTGCGGCAGCCCAGCGTGGTTGACCCACCACAGGTCCGTGCGGCCCGCGCCCGTCGACGTGAGCAGCTTCGCGGGCGCGGGCGGGTCCGCGCTCGACGGCGCGGGGTGCACGTGCACGTTGAGCGTCGCGTCGCCGTTCTGCGTCATGAGCGTCGCGGCGTCGCCGATCGTGAGGTCGCCGACGAGCCAGCCGCGCGTGAGCTGGAGCTTCATCGTGCGCGCGTGCACGCCCTCGGAGGGCAGCAGCATGTTGCGCGTGTCGAGGCGGTACATGCTCACCGAGAGCTTGTCGAGGTTGAAGTTGGAGTCGGGGTCGAACTTGATCTGCGTGACCGCGTGCGCTTGGAGGTGGAGCGTGCGCAGGCCGGGCGGGAGGTAGACCGTTACGTCGAACCGCATACAGCCGTCTTGAATGTTAGATGGTGTGGCAAGCTGCAGACGACTGCTCTTTGTGTTCTCATTCAAGTCCTCTGGCGAGGGGTAGTCGAGCCGAACAGTGTCGAAAAGCTCCGACTTGTCGGTGCGCAGCGTGAGTTCGTACTTGATGTCCTTCAGCGTAGACTCGCCCTGTGCGAGGAAAACCGTGCCCACGGCGGCCCCGCGCATATCCATCGAGTGGTCATCCCTGTGCTGGCCAATCGGGATGCTGATCTCCATCTTCTTCCCATTGTACAGGTTAGGCGCGTCCGCGCATCCCAGCGACTTGCTGTACTCCGGCATGCCCTCCAGTCCCGTAGGTTTGGGCTGCAAACACAATCACCGCGTAGGCCCGCGCACAATCAGTCAGATCCGAAATCATCCCAGATCGCCACCGCGGTGCAGCACGAAGAGCGGAGTGACGCACCTTGACCGCCCAAATGGTGAGCCGCACCGCCTGCCAGCCCGCGAAGAGCAGGAGCACGATTCCGAACGCCTTCCAGAACAATCCGCAGCTGCGGTCGTCGTGAGCAACTCTAGCGTTCCCCCGTCAGAGGGCGGGCCCGACGCACCGCATTCCGCAGCACATGCAGCAGTCCGCTTTGCGCGCGCGCTTCGGGCGGCCGCTCGGGAGCGTCGTGTCGAGGAGCGACGCGCTGTCCGCGGCGCCCTCGTCGAGGTTCGGGTTCTGCAGCGCGACGGGGCCCTGGCCGAGGCCATCTTCTTCGTTGGGTAGGTGCGAGTCTGAGGGCGTGCGTTTGTTAGCGCGTCGCAGGGGACGGGTGCGGGCGGTATCGAGGACGTCGGAAATAACGCTGGCGGTACGTACAGTTGTCGTGGCTCTCCTTCAGCTTCAGCGCAGTCATCACCGCGCCTACTGTCCCCCAGAAGGTCACCCCGCGCGCGAGACGGTCACCGAAACCGCCGGCCATGTCTTCGTTCCGTCGAAAGTGGGACCCGAGCCTGAGAGGGATTTGCGCCAGTCCAAAGAAAGGAGTGCGGGGATATGTGAGGGAAAGGAGAGAACCCGTCGAGCGTCGGGGTGCGGCTTTTGTACGACTGCGCGCGGATTGATTGACGCGTCGGTTTCCGTTCGCGGACGGGGTTGGGGAGCCGGATGCGGATGCTGGGCTCCAAGCGGCCGTCTTGGGCTTTGATGAAGGACAGTCAGATGTCGCAGAACAAACGGTTTGGGCGCAACTGGTCGAGCGGCCGGTCGGTACCGCGCGCAGCGTGAGAGGCCGAGGACGCTGAGCGGGGAAAGAGCCAGGGCGCGTCCAGGCACGACCAACGTTGTTTGCCGCGGTGGTCGGCCGGCTGTGGTCACTCTTTGCTGCATTTTCCCAGAGATACGCGGCTGGTCGGCATGTCACTTCAGCGAAGCTTGATGCTAGCAGAGTCTAACATTGAGGGGACGTGGAAATCACGACGAGCGGCAAGGCTTAGGTCGGTCGTTCAACATGTGGGCGTACCAGGATGAGCGCAAATCCCGGAGGAAAATGAAGCAGGCACAACGCCCATCAGGACCCCGGATACTTGCTGGTGGCTGTGGTGGCGCCTGTTCTGCTTCCGGGGTCGTGTCGTCTGCGCCGCGGCAGATGCCGCGCCACCCGGCATATGTCAGTAGCGCGTCACTCGGAAAGCTCGGAACCCAGATAAACATCGAACATCTGTTCACGACTGCAGCTGATTCAAGCCTTCGAATTCATGAACGCCGAACGCACCACACCAGACCACACCAAGCACGGGTAATCCGAGAAACACCACGGTCTTCATTTCTAATCGTACAATCGTCACATGCGTCGTCCCAAATACAGTATAAACGAGTCTAGTTCTGGGCGTCTAGCGCATTCACCACTTGGCAGGGCTGAAGGCATGTGTTGTGTGAGCTACGTAAGGCAATGCGGTTGGATGCTACTCACCCGAAAGCCTCGCCCGGGCGAAGCGCAATGAGCGGAGCCGCAGCACCGTCGGCGTTATTGAAAGACACGGTGTTACCCCACCAGACTTGGATGTTGTTCTTGCCGATCCCGTTGTTATCGGGGTATTGCAAGATGAAGAAGATCAGGATCGCCGCCACGGCCACGCCCGAGTCGAGCGCAGCAGACAGGACATCTACAGGGTAGATGGTGTACGTCGGCGGGTCAGCGATCTGCCACGATGTGTCGTTGCGAAGATCAGGAAGACGCACAGTTGTACTTTGTCCACCACGAGAAGTGACGCCGGCGGATGACGTAGTTGAACACGAACCCGACGATCGACCAGGGCACGTAGTTGAACGCCGTCGCGGGCGGGATCGCGCCCGTGCCGCTGTAGATGACCGGGAAGTTGACGTACTTGATGAACGAGTTCGGCCACTTGAGCGTAGCGAGATACCCCATGATTGGGGTGACAATCCCGACGATGAAGAAGAACACGAGTCCGCTGGAGTCGTGGTAAGTACGGATCTTATAGAACTGCGGAGGAGTATGTGAGCTCACTAATAGATCTGACCGGGGGAGAACTGGCGTGCGGGTCCAATGACGCCCCAGATGATGGAAGCGGTACCAAAGACTTGCGTTGACGGGCACTGTCAGCTTGTCAATACTCCATCATGGCACAGTTCAATAGCATGTGCAAGACGCACGATGAAGCCATTCGGCTGATCTGGCGAGCACAGTCCAGGGATGTTGGTGAACATCCACGCTTGCACGCCCAGCTGTACGGTGCCTGCGATGATGGTCGCGACGACCTGCGACCAAAACATCGGGCGGGGCGGGATCTTCATGTAGTGGCCGAGCTTGAAATCGGATGCGAAGGTGAGCGCCTGGGCCATGGTGATGTAGCCCCAGGTCTTGAACATCATCATCGCGATGGGCTTTCCGGGGAGAGCGTAACCGATGATGAGTTCAGTAACGACGCTGATATGGCTCGGTCAGAGGACGGTGAGAAGACATTAGATGATAAGACTCACTTCAGGCCGATTTGCTGGTTCGTGATGGCCTGGATCATACCGATAGGAATCGTGTACACAAACGCTGTCACGCAAATGAGTCGATGGTTTATGAGGCAGTCTGAACCTTGTTGCTCACAGATGACCAAGGCGAGGACGAACGCCCAGACGGGGAACTGCGTGTTCCACGCCTCAATCGAGACGATGCCGAAAACAAACATCGTAACTGAAACCGGCTGAAGTCAGCACTCGTCGCCCCAATTATACACTTCATCACGTACGGAAGATGATCCCGTACCACCACTCCGGCACTTGTGGGTACTTCGACATGAGACGTGCGTGGATATCGGGTTGCTCGCTCATCGAGCGCCTCGACTGCACCCAGATCTGCTTGCGGAAGTACAAGAACGTGTGCGTAAGCGTCGCGGTGATCGACGCGAACGAGAGGCCGTAGGATATCGCGAAGGTTGTGGAGAGGAAGAGCGGGCTGTACGCCTCGTATTTGGCCAGGTTGAGGCTGGCGTCCTCGTTGATGATCTGAGTGACGTCGTATGTATTGCCGAAACGGTCGAAAGATGTGCGGGACGATATGCTGTATAGCAAGTTTAGATACAAAATAGGGGAAGGTATGATGTGAGAACGTACGGCATGAACTTGCTATACCAGACGTTGGTATAGTAGAGGATGGGGGTGATGATCCCTGGGGGACGTTAACATGACAAGTGGACTATGTTGCAGGAGACTCACAGAAGAAGAATATGAAGCCCGCCGCGACGTTGGCTTCGGCCCACCATGGTGTGGCAAGCGGAGAGCCGATGTACGCGATCTATGGGTGCGGTCAGTGGATGTCGCTCTGGCTCATGTTCAACACAACACAACACTCACTTGTGCCCAATCGAATGTGACAAGAGACATCCCCTGCATTCGTGGTCAGCACTGCATACAGGAGCAATGCATACGATACAACCTACCAAACCGCTGCTGTACCCAAAGAGCTGGTTGACAACGACATTGTTCGGTGCAATCCAACAGACCCAGTTGAAGAACGAGAGGGCCTGGAAGATGTACCCCGGGAAGAAGTACCAGCACGTCGACGCCAAGAAGGCATAGAAGAAGAACCGCTCGCGGCTGATACCGCCGCGGTTTCCGATACCGGCGTACTGCTGCGAGTGGAGGGTGTTGAACAGGGCGCACGTCACCAGGTTAGCCGGCCAAACTATCCGTCGTACATAGTCAGCGCCATTTCCACATACTGGAGGGGTACACTCACTCATCGACGGGGGCTGTACGAGGAACCGGCGAGCGATGCCTCCAATCGAGAACCCGATCTGAGATTGTCCCGTCGGCGTCAACGTCAAACCATATACTGCGGAGAACACCCACGAGTTGTGTACTCATGACCACCATCCATTGGTCTAAAGCGCCAACGTCAATAAGCACAGGCGCACGCATCAAGAAACGGTGGACACCCACAGCCAAACGAGTAAATCTGGTTATAGTACACCCTTTGCACGGCGACGATGTCCGTCTGGTAGATGTTTAGGTGTGTTGTGTGACAACGTATGAGGGCAGCATACCGCGTATGCGGACCCGGAGCCGACGCTGGCCATGATGGTGATGAGAACGTGTTCCTTGACGTTGAAAGGACCGGGGTTAAGCGGCACGCCAAAGATCTTATAGTTGGGGACGATGCGAGCCCACAGACGACCGACGGGGAATGAGATAAGCTGTGCAACAATCTGTAGGATTTCTCCTCAGTGAATGCACAGGCATTGTAAGACGAAAAAAGGTACATACCCCGCCAACTGTCACGCTGGGGAAGCGGAAGAAGAAGAATTGGTTCATACCGGGGATGATGATCGCCCAGATGATACCTATGACCCAAACTCGCAGAGACGAGACGGGCATTGTGGGGTCGTCCGTGTTGGCCACGGCGGAACGGACCTCGGGGTACGGGGAGTCGTCCTCTGTCAATTAACGGTGAGGGCGGTTTACTAACAAGACGAGATGCATACGGTACCGAAAAGTACTGCATCCTTGTCAATATTGGGGTCATCGAAGTCCGCCACTACCACATCTGCCACCTTGACCGCTATTGAACGGCGGTCTCCATAAGTATTAGCGGATGATAACGTCGGAAGCCACGTACGAGTCTTCTCGATGTCGACCGGCTCCTTCTCCTGCACGGAGTCGGAGGTGCTGCTGCGCTCGTCCGTCATGATGGGATCCATGGTAGGGCGGAGGAGGGGGAGCCTGCGGACGTGGGACTCCCGTGCCAGGGGTTCTTGTACCCACTCGGGCTGACGCGATAAGACACCACTCCTCGGTCAAATGCAAGTGTCCTCGCCCATGGAGTACGCCTTATCACTGTGGGCGGACGCGCCAGGCGCGAACCTTACACTCCAGCGCACCACTCGTGTGCCATGACCCAAAGGCCACATCGTTCGCGTCTGGGCCGCCGTTTGTCCACTTCGACCACCTTGGCACCCAAATTGGCCAGCGGTCAAGGACCTCGTACCTGCACGGATCGGGGATATGTGCCTGCGAGTTTGGTCATATTGAAGGCAGATACGGCGGGACTGCGTACTCAAGATACCGTCGAACACTCTCACCAGCACGCGACGTTCTCAGGGGCTCCTCAGGCTGGCGCAAATCGCAGGGGAATCCTATGCTTCTTCGGGAAATAAACCTATAATTGTTAGCGAAGCACGTCAGCGCACTATGCGGTAAGGAGGAGGACCGCGCAATGCGCTATGGTCGCGTGCCTCGACTTTTCTACTGGAGACGTGGACGTAGTACGGCCAAGCCGACGCTAGCCCGAGGTCACCTTTGTGGAGGGATGATAGTGCTCGCGGGCGCGAGACTGGGCCATAGACGGAGCGGATGGCCACCGGTGTTTGCGATGTTACTCCGCAGCAGTGGGTCGTTCTAAGAAAAGGTTTGCGTGGACGCCTGTCCCAGTCGGACTCGGTCGGAAGCGCTTCTAAGGTACACGATAAGAAGCACAGATGATGTGAGGTCGCTTTGGTCAGATTATGATTTCGGGCCTACTATTGAAAGATTAGCACACGAGACGTGTCAAATGTGATAAATGGATGTAATAGGTTCGCATGTACATCTGGTATCGAACAGATATGTCCGTCTGAGTTTTCGATTCATGGAAAAGCAGACCGACTCACCGAGGAATTTTGAGGCAGCTCGAGAGGTAACACACCACGTCAAAAGATGACGGCTTTACCCCAACAAGTTTATTTGTCGCTCGCCTGCACTTCGATACGGCACGTATCTGCTTCGGACCTTAAGCCGTTGAAGCCGACTTTTGGGATAGAGAGGCTCGTGTGACTGAGAAGGCCCAATAGCGTTGTCAACTCCGAAGGATGAGAACAGAACATGCCAAGATCCTATCACTGTGAAGTTCAAACGTCGACCGTGAGCATGTTCCCTGTGAAGCATGTGGGTCGTTCGTGGGTAGCTTGAGTGGAATATATACGTTCTAGTACCCTGGCCAAGCAAGTCTACAAACGGACCCTGTTCCCCTGTCAAAGTCAGTGGCATATCATTGTGCGCTATCGGAAGTCAATGAAATATGCAAATTTGTCAGTCTTGGCAACAATGGTTGTCTTGCAGAAAGTTTAGATGTGGTCGAGTGGACGCCGCCAAAAAGAATGTAGGGTTGCTGCGGAATGGACACACAAACGAGCGCTAAACGCCCACGTGAGAACACTACTTTTCATCAGACACTCACTAACTGCACTCTATCCCTCCGCCACTTACTGTTTTCCTCTAGTTCTGGCCCTGCTGCAGCTTGCTGTGTATCGTCATGGCACCTTCAAACTTGTCCGTTCTTACGAAATCCCACGATATAGTAGCTGCGAAGAAGAAAGCGAAACGAGAGCAAATCAAGGAAGTTGTTTTCGACGATACAGCGCGGAGGTTGGTAGTGCTCTGATGGTCTTTCAATCCTTTCGGTATTAATGCTCGCGCACTAGGGAATTTTTAACAGGGTTCCACAAACGGAAACTTCAAAAGAAAGAAGAGGCGAAGAAGAAAGCACAAGAACGTGAGAAGCAGGAAAGACTAGAGACGCGGCGCGAGGTATGTGCCAAAATGTCCGCAACACGGCCTCGTTCTCATGCATTGATCATGTTTAGCAACGACGCATGCTTGCCGAGAGGGCGGCCAAAAATGCAGAAGAAGCTGAGAGAGCGTATGGGGGTATCGTTGGTAAGTCCCGCCGTCAACTATGTTGGAGAACGTAGTACTCAAACCGGACGCAGATGATGATAGCGACAGCGAATGGGACGGCGTTAGCGAGTCCGGTCCATCGAAAGGCAAGGGTAAAGCGCTCGAAGAGCAGGAGGAGGAGTACGAAGACGAAGAGCAGCTCGCGACCGTAACTGTGGTTGAGGAGTTTGATCCTGAGAGTCTCATCCACGGCGAACAACCCGCAGCAAATCCGCGCGATACTCCGGACGGCAGTTCAGATGCTCCCCCACCACAAAGCCGCGAGAAATCGAATACCGCGACCTCAAAATCGAAACCCCGGTTGGATCCTGCCAGAACGAAACTGAAAAGTAAGACAGCGACGAAGGCGAAGGACATCAAATACCAGACAAACGCAGCGCGCAAGACCGAGCGGCTAAAGCAACGTAAACGGAAGGTTGAGAAGGCGGAGCGTGCGGGTGGAAAGGCGTCAAGACGGAAAGGGGCCTCCAAGAGCAGACGGTAGCATCATGTAGCCCTTGACATTCTATGACCACTTTGTCCGCCTGTTGCTGACCAAGTCGACCTACAAGACAGCAAACCATTGAACGCTCTTGACAGATGAAGTTGTCGCCCTATGGCAAGGATTGTTATTTCAGGATCGTCTGTGCTAAGTTTACCAAGGCTAGGAAGGTCTCGTCGGACACCAACTACATCTCCGAGATTGCGTGCTTCCAACCCACCCAAATAGCGTACGGCCCTACCACAAGCCCGCTGACACTCCATATCTCCCACTTTATCGCCGGTGACAAACACAACCACCCTTGCAGGAACTCCCTCACTACGTCCTCCGCTCGCAGTTCGATTACCACAAGCACCGTGGTCTTCCCCGGAACGGTCAGGTAATCAATTGTGGAAAGCAAAGGGGGTATTAGCGACGGGTGGTAAATGCAGTCTACCACCACGAGGAGGTCAGCTGCTTCTTCCGGCACAAGTTTCCGCTTCAGCGAAGGGGCTGCCGTGCGTATCTCTTCCCAGTCGAGAGCAGCCACGGTGACGTTGAGAGCAGGAGATGGGAGCGGTGCCTTTCCCTTGGAAGGCGATGCCGGCGGTTGGGGACGGCTCCGCGAAACGTTTTTACGAATGAGCGGAACCAATTCCTCTATGTCGGTGACCGTGTAGTGACGCACGAAAGGTGCCAGGACGACGGCGAGGAGCCCCGTCCCAGCTCTTCAAATGGTACGATGGTGTTGTTGTCATCAGACCTTTCGCAGACCAACCAAGTGTCGTGAGTTACGCACCCTAGCTCTACCACATGAGCGCCTGACAATAGGTCGGGAACCAGTAAGGACACAGAATCCTTTTTGTGTAATTGTTGTAGCACCATCTCCGCAAAATCGACACTGCGGCAACGTCAACAATCTTGGGTTGCTCTTGTCGGATGGTGCGAAGAAAGGTAGCGTAAGTGAAAATGTACGCGTACCTTGCGTGCCATAAAATGCTACCAGTATCACCTTTCCGCGAGTGCAATGCCGTTTTGTCCTGGGCGATCTCGACCTCGAGCGTGCGCTCCGGCACGTCTCTCTTACCTCGCGATCTCTTCTTGTGTGATGGCGCTCTTCCCGCCCGGGTACTCTTCCCAGATGCACCAGAGTTCACGGCGTTATCTGGGACTCCAAGATTGAGAGTGATGGTGAGCGTGTCTTCGTGGGAGTCGATGTGTCCCA
Source organism: Trametes hirsuta (assembly GCA_001302255.2). Classification (NCBI taxonomy): domain Eukaryota; kingdom Fungi; phylum Basidiomycota; class Agaricomycetes; order Polyporales; family Polyporaceae; genus Trametes; species Trametes hirsuta. Next base: position 3,003,348 of record CP019378.1, read on the forward strand.
GTCCACGAAACTCGGCATTCCCGTCCGCGGCCTTGCGCGCGGCGAGGTCGGTGTATAGCAAAAATACCTGATACAATATGTAACAATGAAACAGTCTGGGGTTGCCAGAATATAGCATGTGCGCACTTCTTCGTCCGCGTCGGTTACACGCGTTGAGCCCGCGGGGATGCGTACGACGCCGCGCAGTGCGGGTAGAATGTCGCCCGTGTCGCTCATGATGTGTTTGACTATAACAAACGTATCGCGACTGACGAGTGCGCTGTGCGATGCAGCGTTGCGGAAAACATAGCCCAGAGGAGATGGCGGCCAAGAGCAAGTGGGCAGACAGAGTTAGCGCCCGGCTGTGCGCGATGGCTGCGACGGCGACACGCTCACCGCTCACCCACGTCTTCAGCTCCGCCATCACCGTCTTGTGCTCTATACCCTCATTCTTTCTGGGACTTTTGCTCACCGCCTGACCGTCATGAACTCGCTATACACCCTAGGAGTACGCCAAACGAACTCAATACAGGCTGACCTGGAGAGGCTTCGAAATGGCGAGAAGTCAGCGTCGCTACTAGGTCAGCCCAGTTCTGCGTCGAGCTAGTATTGCCACTTTGAAGGCAGGGCATTGAAATATATCGTATTTAATGTCGGGACAGGACAGATATCGGCTTCGTTAGCCGCAATGCATAGAACAGTGGAAGACTATGACTCCATGGCCAAGAGGGAAATAATCAAAGCGAAACAGGAGAAGGCACAAATGTACGTGTCATCTTAATCAACACTGAGCGCGCCCGAGACGTAGTCCGGGACGGTATGCGTGTCCCACGTTAAGCGTGCTCGCAATACGCCACTTTCGGAGAGCAGTTGGGACGTATTCACTCGCTGACCACTATCCTCCCTACAGGCGCGTCCAGAAGTTCCGTACGGATTACGCGGACCTACGAGCACAATTTGAACGGGTAAAATCTGAGGTGCGCGCACTCAATCCATCCACAGCTTCTTGTTTCTCACCGGTCCGTCTCGCAGCATGAAGCAGCCACACGAGCAGAGCTCCTGTCTGGCGCGTCGTCATCAACAACACCTCATTCGCCAGCTCCGGGCGACACACGAAGACGATTTATGGCAGGGCAGCAGCCCCCAGCCGACGACGTGTCCGAGTCTCCGTTCCGTGGCGCAACACCTATGCCTTCGAACGGTGCCCTCCGGGAGCAGCACGCGCTGCGCGAACACTCATTTATCCAGAACACTGACACGCGGTTGGATGATTTTATTGCGCAGGGGCGCGCGGTGTTGGACGACCTCGTAGACCAGCGGAACGTACTGAAGGGGACGCAAAGGAGGCTGCTTGATGCAGCGAACACGCTGGGACTTAGTAGGGACGTCATTGGTTGGATCGAGAGGCGAAGGTACGTCGCTGCTCTGCTGCGCTTCTCTCAAGGTGCTCGACTGAGCTCTGGATATACGTAGTACACAGGACATGTACATCTTTTTCGCGGGCGCCGTCGTCACGTTCATTTGTTTCTTCCTTATCTGGAAATACCTGGGTTGAGTGTGGAGCTTCCCTCCCTCGGACTTTGTACAGTAGTTGGGTTGCTAATGTCTTTACTGCTATTGAGCCTTATAGTCCTACGGCGAGCGTTCCTCTTTGACGGGGGCAAGCTGGGTAGGCGCCAAACAACTGGGTATGACATCGCTGGGCGAGGTCAGACTCACACAACGGGCCGTTGCGACAGGATGGGAATACCCGCAACGACACTAAACAGGATGCGCAATGGTGTAAGCAGTAAGCCCAACCATAGCCTCAAGCCTCGCAGCGTCACGCGTTATCTTGAGCGGGACGTCGTCCTGAGCAAGGACGAGTGCCTGACGGGCTACGGGATCGTATTGTGGCCACTGGATCGTGCGGTTGGATGCGTCATTCGGGTTGAGAGTGTTAGTGAAATGGATGATGTAGTCGGCTAGGTCGTTTCCTTTCGTTATGATAGGAACGAAGTCACTACCATGAGGCTTATGAGCGAGGTAATCAATACGCTTGCGACTGAAGTTATGGTACGGATGTCCTCACCACTCCAAGCCCCGGGGATGCACCCCGTTCATTGACTATGGGACACGCATGTATGAGAACAGTATGTTGAGGCAAGGCGCAAAAAGAGCTCACCGTAAGACCATGTGGGCTGCTTCAATGAGCGCTGGTCCAGGAAGAACCGCCTCGGAGCCTGGAAAACAATATCCCCTTGAATTGCCGCCATGCGCTTGAACTGTGGAGAGAGCTGGTTCGCGTCGCCAGTCCCAAATGGTGAGCCTGCTACCGGGTCATTCGGATACAACGCAAAGAGGGGCGCTAGATCTGCGAGGGCGAGATGCGGGAAGAAATGTTGGCGGATGAATTCCTGGAACTCGACATCCGTGCTGAGAGCATGGTCAACATACATCAAAGATGCCGTAGGCAACATACGGCACTGACGTTACGTTAAAACTTCCTGTTGCGAATATAGTGCCTTCGTCAACGGAGTCTCCTGCACCGAAGTGAGCATCCGACATTGTGAGAGACGCCCTGCCTCAAGACTACGTCCGTACCTGTGATGAACGGAATGCCGGCTACACTCCCGGCGAGCACCAAATGCTGTGGGGGAGCCTCCAAGAACACACCATCCGCGCGAGGGGCCCAGATTTCCGCGAGTCCCTGTCATGTTCAAGTCAGTTAGCAGACCATCCACTATTGCGGCCGTTCTTCCCGCTCACAGGGTACTCAAATAAGTTCTGGACGTTAGCGGACGCCGCCATTAACGTGTCTAGAGGGACACTGCGTAGACACTCAAGCGTATCTTTTGACCCTGCACAGCCGGAATGCTGCACGACGGTGTCGTATGCCGGCTGCTGAATTTCGATGTCGCCAGTGGGAAGGGGAGACCCGGCGTTCATGACGGCGCCGCGGAACAGGCCTTCGGTGTTGCCGCCGTTGGTGACCATCTGCAGGCCGACTGAGATGGCGCCGGCACTTACTCCCCAGCTAAATTGAACGAACAGTTGAATGCTATGAGGACCTCGGGTTGTGGTTGTAAAGAGCTTACATAGTTACTTCCTCCGGGTCGCCACCGAAGCCCGAGATATACTTCTGGATCCATCTCAGACCGACACGTTCTAAGGAGGTGAATGTTTTCATGTAAGTCTCGGGTGTTTCCGACGGGTCCCTATATGCGCTCACGGTCATGGAGTCCAAGATTTCCAATGCCTGCCTCCTTGACTTCTTTACCTCCGAGAAATCCAAGGGCTTTAAAACCTTAATGAGCAATTGCGAAGAACATAATCGCTAGACAGAGTTTACCCGCAAGTCTATTGGGGAAATCATTCAGGAAATCATGCATGACGAATGGGCCGGTGCACGCACCGGTAATTAATATTCACGTAGATCATTGGTTTCTTCAGCTCGACTGACCGCTGTATGATTGCGTCCCCAGGGTTCCTGTGAACAGGTATTGGGTAAACATGAGGCCATAACGAGATCGATACCTACTGCGCTGTAGAACCGGTGGTAAACCCGCCTGATGGGTAGTATGGGTCAATTCATAGTTCACGTGAAGTACATCATGTCAAAAGGCCGACCTCCATAGAATAGCTATGAACAGATCGTACAGTCAGAGTCCCCGGACATGAATGACAGCAGCTTCACTTACCACAAGGACAGGTAGTTGAGCATCCGCAGGTGTTCCAGAGGGAACCTGCACACTGATGGACAGACCTATCAATGATATTGATGAGCAATCTGAGAGTCTTCTACAGATCGAAATACTGACAATCCTCGCTTTCTGGAGCCGCCACGGTCTGAGAGAAGCCAGAAGTAGCGTAGATCAGCAAGTCTTTCTGGATCTCTGCAGGAAGATTCTTGGCAAATGGGGGAGGCAATTGAGGGCATTGGGTCGCTGGGGCGGTAGCGTCGATCGTCCCGCTGTAGGTAGTAATAGCCCTCGGTAATCTTAGTCGGAGGTCGTTTACACTGGCTCAAAAACATTGCGGTAAGCCACAGCATTCGTCGAAATGTTGGTATGGAGTACACGCACGGGGCCTCAGCAAAAGGAATGCCAAAATAGCTCGTCACTGAGCCGTTCGTGGTTCCGATAACGGCCGCTTTGTCTAAGTTCACGGTTGGAGCTGAAGTCGCTACCACCGCGATTGCGGACGCTAAGGACGAGGATAGTAGAAGTCCGTAGTGCATGATGGCAGGAGATGTGATCACTTGAAGGCTGGTAAAAGTTCCGTCCAAGGCTACACGCCTTCATTTACGGTCATGGGACACCCCATCCATGCTGGCACGCTGTCTTGCGAGGCCTTTCGGCGGGTTTTTGCCGACATTCTACTCGTGCGCGCAGCTGTGCCAGACTTCCTGATGAGTCAGGCTTGCCGACGGGTGGTCTGCCATGCACGGCACGGGACACTTAAATGACTTTCTCTATAAACGTAAGTGTGACAAGGCCGACGGAAATTGTGCCCATATCACGGTACACAATAGAGTACTGGTGGAAGCAAAAGTTAGCTCTCAGAGCACGCATCTAAAACAGCACGCCAAATAACCGAGTTGAGGTGGGAACGACAGACCCTGCTGTCTCAAGATGACAATGGCGAAACACCGCCACGTTGGACGAACCGCATCGCAGCCCCGCAGGAGGCTCAAATAGCATTCTAGATCGTCGAATCCGTTCACGTTCTACGGAGCATTCAAACGTTTCCCGGTCGGACATTCCAAATTGCGAGACGCCTCTAGTCCTCGACAATGTCGCTATGTACGATTGGCCACCCGGACGCGTCCACTGGTCCCTCGAGGACTTGTTAAGGGCTACTTGAATGACCTGGACTAATAAAACGTGTGACCACTTACCTGCACCGGTATACGAAGCGGACGTCTGAATATAGTGAAGCGGCCAAATGAGTCATTGCGTCCGGTGTTTCAAGTTCGCGCACCGGAAGTCCATAGTATACACCGCGTGGGAAGCCTCTTCTCACTGTATCCTAGTATTCCGTTGCAAAGTCCTGATAGAAGACGGATTGAAGAGGTACGCGGGACATATAGGGTTGTCTCGCCGACTGGTGAAGGCTCTGCAGAACTCCGAGCTCTCAGTCAAGTTAGAGGAGCCTCCGAGTCGGCGCTCGCGACGATCGGGCTAGGAGATCTTGGCCGGCCCGGCAGGTACCAAGGCGGGGCCGAGTTTGACGGCTTGAGCAAACCCGCGCTTTTCGTTCGCATACATGCTCGTCCGACCGCTCTCCACCCCATCTGTGATGCTCAGCTCGTGTTGATATTCCTTTCATCGCTTTGTACTCTCCTCTGTAGTCGCGGGCTATGGCGTCTTCCTCTAGGGGCTTACACGACTACACCGAAGGCGCGTCAGCTATCGACATCCAGCAAGCTGTTGCCAGTGCTAGTCGAGCGCGGAGGGACTCGCAATATGAAGACGGGGACGCTATGTTCGACGGACCGGGACACTCTGTAAACCCAAGCAGTGTGTCCCGCATGTCTCTCCATGACCATGGCCGGCGAAGCAGCGGCTTCTCGAGGACGTCTCGCAGCCGCAGGAGGAGCGAAGATAGCATGAGTCGCGATGGCCGCCCGCGTAGTAGGCGAATGAGCGGCGACAGCGCCGCTGAACGCAGTGTGGTGGAGGGCGGCCAGTTTTCTGACCAGTCAGAAGGCTCTGGTGACGAAGACGAGGGTCCAGGCAGGCATGTGCGAAGTCGCAAGGCGTCGCAATCACCACACACAACGCGGGGAAACGTCTTCGAGAACATAGTAAGTATGTTCGGCCGCAGCGGACCATCCGCAGAGTCACCACCAAGGAGCCGCCGCCCCTCCTTATCTAGCAGGACCTCCAGGTCGCGCCTCCTCCGAAGACATAGCAGCAGACGTTCGGACGTCAGTTCGGACTACGCCATTGAGACAGATGACTCGGGTGACGAACGTTGGGGCTACTCGTCGAATGAGGAAGATTCGGAAGAGGAAACTGACATTGCTAGCGTCCGCTCTGGGAGCGAGATGGATTACGGCTCGTTGCCTCCCTCTCCTGGCCCAACTCTTCCCCTTCTCGGCGGAGACCCCATATTCGGCTCCGAGGCACGTATAGAGATGGGTGAGCTGGAGCCTCTGTCTCCACCGCCACCGGGTCCCCCTAGCCGACAAATGCTGTATATCGAGGACGAAGATGCGCACATTCGCATGATAGGTTATGAACCAATACCTTGGCGGCAGTGGCTCTGGCGGGCCTGCTGTGTGCTTACCTTGGGTATCTTGGGACTTCTTGGGCGCTGGTTCCCGCAGCTCTGGCTACGCTGGGTCACTCGAGAATGTGCGTTCATCGACATGCAGCATGGTTTCATTGTGGTAGAGGTGGGTCGCTACACAGAAGTCATCTACATTCTGGCTTGCTTAGACAATGAAGACTGCGTACAGAGATATTGCGTTGTTTCCAATCTCCCGGATGGAGTATCCTTATCCCATCGTGACAGTCTTTTCTACCCCTCCGGACCCTTCGCAGCTGCTCCCCACCGCGCGGACATCTCGAAACGAAGGCGAACCTCTCGACTCGTTGGCGTATGTAGACTATCGGTACAATCGCTTTGCTCTAGACCCGCGCACAGGACTGTTCAGTATGATAAGGTGAGAACTGACGACGAGTCTGCACGAAGAGTTATCTGTATGCGCTGAATCCACAGGGATTGGAGAGACACATCTTGGGGAGGTGTGAGCACTGTTCAAGACGGTCTTCGCAAAGATGTACAAACGCAAAGGCTGTCTTTATTTGGTCCAAACCTGATCGACATCGAAGGGAAGTCTACGCTCTCTCTGTTGATTGACGAGGTACGCTCCATCTGCCTCTGTCCGCAACCTGCGTGATAATCGACCAGAACAGGTCATACACCCGTTCTACGTTTTCCAAATTGCAAGCATTATTCTTTGGTCTTTCGACGACTATTACTATTACGCCTTCTGCATCGCCCTTATCTCCGCTATCAGCATCGTCACTACTCTCGTTGAGACTAAGCAGGTGCGCACCTGCACCTTGAGATCTCCGCTCGCTTCGCTTATAAAGGTGCATTGCAGACCATTACGCGTATGCGGGAAATGTCCAAGTTCGTCTGCAAAGTGCGAGTTTACCGTGACAGCGCATGTTGGTGTCCACAGACAGTCTCCGGTGAAATTCGAGAGGTGACATTGCTACACAGGGATTGTATCCGACTCGTCTGACTTGGTGACGGGCGACATCGTCGATCTCATTGACCCTCCGCTCGCAACGCTCCCAGCCGACATGTTTATGCTCTCCGGCGACGCTATCGTCAACGAGAGCATGCTCACAGGCGAGAGCGTCCCGGTCAGCAAAATTCCCATAAAGGGCGACGACCTGGCCAAGTGGAAGACCAGCACCGATGTGGCGGGGGACATGGCGAAGAGTTTCTTGTATGCTGGGACACGCGTGGTCCGCATTCGGGGTGCGTCAACGCTCGACGGCCGTCCCGGCGCACCCGCGCTAGGACTTGTCGTGCGCACGGGCTTTTACACGACGAAGGGCGCACTCGTACGGTCTATGCTGTTCCCGAAGCCCACTGGGTTCAAGTTCTATCGGGACTCGATACGGTTCATCGCTGTACTGGCAGGCGTTGCCGGACTTGGTTTCTGCGCCAGCGCATTCCAGTTCGTTCGTCTCGGGGTGAGCACTGCTGCATTGACCACCTTAGAGTACGCCTGACATCGCCACAGGTCCGCTGGCACACCATCCTAATACGCGCGCTAGACCTTATCACAGTCGTCGTCCCGCCCGCGCTCCCGGCGACGCTCTCCATCGGGACGAGCTTCGCGATCGGGCGTCTGCGCAAGCTCGGCATCTTCTGCATCTCTCCCAGCCGGGTGAACGTCGCGGGCCAAATCAACGTGTGCTGCTTCGACAAGACGGGCACGCTCACCGAAGATGGGCTCGACATCCTCGGTGCACGCGCGCTCGAGCGTAACACGGACCGCTTCGGGGAGCTCCTCGAGGACATCCACGACCTCCCCGCGCGCCGTGACAAGGCGAGCTTCTTGTACGCGCTCGCGACGTGCCATTCGCTCAAGAAGGTCGCGGGTGAGATCATTGGCGATCCGCTCGACGTGAAGATGTTCGAGTTCACGAAGTGGACGCTCGAGGAGGGGCAGGTCGCCGGCGCTGGCGTTGTGAAAAACAAGGCGGGCGGGGATCGGCCGGCCGCGCTGGTACAGACGGTCGTACGGCCTCCTGGAAGCGCGCAGTTCCGCATCGAGGACGCGCTCAAGGGTGCTGGGAGGGTAAGACATCCGCATCCCGGTCGGTGTGTGTGGGCGGTTCCTAACACCGGTTTGACAGCACGCGCACTTCCTCGAGCTCGGCGTCATCAGGACGTTCGAGTTCGTGTCCGCGCTCCGCCGAATGAGCGTCATCGTCAAGCGGCTCAAGAGCACCAGCATGGAGATCTACGTGAAGGGCGCCCCGGAGGTCATGACGGAGATCTGCGACAAGAGCACCTGTGCGCGCCTCCCTCTTGCTGCCGCCAGTCAATCGTGTCGAACTGATCCATCTGCTAGTCCCGTCCGATTATGACGACCTCCTCTCATACTACACAAAACGCGGATACCGCGTCATCGCGATGGCGGGCAAGAGTATCGAGGGCCTGTCCTGGCTCAAAGCACAAAAGCTGAAACGGTACGTGCTCTCCGTCGTCCCGTCAGCGCTTGCTGGCCTAACGGGGCGTTTCGTAGGGAACAAGCCGAATCCGGACTGCAGTTTCTGGGGCTGATCATTTTCGAGAACAAGCTCAAGCCGGGGACGACGCCCGCGATTCAGACGCTGCGCGCGGCGCACTTCGCGTGCCGGATGATCACCGGGGACAACCCGCTCACGGCTGTCAGCGTCGCGCGCGAGTGCGGGCTAATCAATCCTGCGGCTCACGTCTTCGCGCCTACCTTTGCCCGTGGTAAGTGGGAAGTGGGAAGTTATTTTAGAGGGGGCGCCATTGACGTCGACGTCGGTTGCTAGGGAATGCGTCGTCGCCGCTGTCGAAGCTGGAGTGGTCGAGCATGGAGGAGCCGACATGGAAATTGGACGATTATAGTCTGAAGCCGTTGCCGCCTCCCGCTCAACGGCTGGTTGAGGTCGAAGAGCTCGAGAGCCATGACTATACGCTGGCCGTCACTGGAGACGTCTTCCGCTGGATCATGAACCATGCGCCGTTGGAGACTATGCAGAGGGTGAGTTTGTACATTGAGACGTCGTACAGTAGCCGAGCTCACCGACAATGCGACGAAAGATGCTTGTCAAGACGCAGATCTACGCTCGTATGTCCCCGGATGAGAAGAACGAAGTCGTCGAGCGACTGCAAGGCCTCGGTTACACCGTGCTTATGTGTGGAGACGGTGCCAATGATTGTGCAGCGCTTAAGGCCGCGGACGTCGGTCTTTCCCTCTCGGAGGCCGAGGCGTCGGTTGCTGCGCCTTTCACCAGCCGCACTCCGGACATCAGCTGCGTCCTCGAAGTAATCAAGGAAGGTAGAGCCGCTTTGGTGACGAGCTTCAGCTGTTTCAAGTACATGTGAGTGCCCCATAGCGTACACCGCGAGTGGAGTCAACTAACTTGCGGTGGTTAGGGCGCTGTACTCGCTTATTCAGTTCACAACCATTACGCTGTTGTATTCGTTCGCCTCCTCGCTAGGCGACTTCCAGGTGAGCACGATGACGATCAGCACACAATTGAAGGCTTGCTCATCCATCAACGTAAATCACAGTTCCTGTACATTGATCTGTTCATCATCATCCCCATTGCGGTGACGAGTAAGTCTGGCGGAGTTATCTGCGCTGTGATCTTGCACCGAGTCGGACTGATGGACGCAGTGGGCCGCACGCTGCCGTTTCCCCGTATACACCCCAAACGGCCGACCGCAAGCCTGGTGTCCAAAAAGGTGCTCGCGAGTCTCGTTGGGCAGATCGTCATCACTTCTGCCGTGCAATTCTGGGCCTTCTTTTGGGTCCGGTCGCAGGAATGGTGAGTCAGCTGCCTACGCGGGGGCCCCGCAGATTGAGTGGCGTGTTGACGTGTTGTGTGAATGTGTAGGTACACGCCGCCGGCTGAGAAGGACCCGGGTGCGAACGACGACAAGCTGCAAGCCAACAACTACGAGAATTCGGCGCTATTTTTGGTGTCGTGCTTCCAGTACATCCTCGTCGCGGCGGTTTTCAGCATCGGCCCCCCTTTCCGGAAGCAAATGTGGACGAACGGTGAGGAGCGCGTTTTTCTGGTATGGGAAGCGCGTGCCGGTGCTGACAGGACGCCTGTCTGCCAGGCTGGTTCATGGCGTCGATGATATGTCTGTCAGTGTTCAACGTCGTGGTGCTACTGAACCCGCCAGGGGGTGTCGCACGCGTGTTGGAGCTGATGGCGCTGCCCGTGTCGGCACGGGCGACACTGCTGTTGGCAGCTGTGATGAACGTGCTGGCGTCTCTGGCGTTCGAACACTGGGGCGCGCAAGCCGTCGCGCGGGTTATTGGGTTCGTCTTTGAGCTGCGCCGTCACCATCGGGTGCGGGAAGGCAAGCTGTACAAAGCGGTCGAGGGTGGGATGCGCTAGCACGGGCTTGGGGGTGGCTCAGGCACTCCCAGCGAGGGGCGGTAGGATCCGCGGTGCTGCGGTCGGAGGGCGGGGAGTGCGCTCTGTTGGTTTGCGAGAAAAGAGCTGTACTTGGCGAGGCGGCGGGGGCGTGTATGGGGGGTGTGCGCAGTCTGCGTAGGATATAGATATCGACGGACACGGACGTGGTTACCACGCCGTTGGGCCTGGGACGGGACCGCAGAATCTGAGGTCGATGATCGGAGCGAGGGAGCGGTGCGACCTGGAAAGGCGTTGCCACAGCGAGCGCGTCAATGGCTGATCGTTGCTGCTCGCCCCGTGCCGTGGCCCCGGCCTTCAGCCAGTCCAGACTCCGCTTACCCGCAGACAGAGTCCGATTATACACGGGCTTTCGGGGCCCGAACGGGGAGTGATGGGCGGTGGCTGCGGAGGCGTGTCTGGGCCAGAGCGGGAAGGGGGACTTAGGTCAAAGCGTCCGGGTCTGCGCTGCCTTTCACCTTTTCCCCCACCGTCGGGTCGCCGCTTGCTCGCTGCTTGTCTGCCCTGGGGGCCATTCCATTCCTTTCTCTTCCACCTTCGTCGCCGTTGTACGTGTCGTCGACCTCAAGGGAGCCGGCTTCCACAAGATTTCGCCTCTGTTCTTCCCCATCTGCGCTGCCCTCTCCCGCTCGTCTGCTTTCCAACATGCTTGGCCTATACTCGAAGTCTGCGACTCTCGCCCTCCTTCTCCTCTGCCTCGGCGCAGTTCACGCCGCGCCGCTCGCCGCGGAAAAGCGCACCGTCAGCACCGCGCTGCGTCTCGCCCGTGATGGAGAAAACATCTCGCAATCGACCACCCTTCAGACGCAGGAGACGATTCAGACGTGAGTGGCTTTTGCTTTTCTGTGGCTAGAGCGCGACACTGAGCCCTCCGCGCATAGCGCTGTGGGGCCCATGCTCCAGATTTGCACGATCAAACTCGACCCGATCACTGGAGACAAGGGCGACCCCCTCGTGCGCGAGACCAAGTCGTGCACTGTCCAGATGACGAGCAGCGGCAACAACGCCTCGGGCTCGAATGGTTCCAACGGCTCCTCCGACTCGGGTTCGTCCTCGAGCCAGAGTGCCGCCGCTTCAGGTGTGTGCCGCGCGATGACCGCACCCACCGCGAGACTAATTACTCCGCGCAGCAACTTCGTCAGACAGCAACGCTTCAGCCACCGCGACTGTAAGTAGCCCTCCGTTCACACGCGTGGTACCCTCCGTCTCACCACGCCTCATTGACAGAGCGCGTCCGAGGTCCCGGGCTCAGCCCTACCGTCTGGCTCGACTGGTTCCGCCTCTGGCTCCACGTTGACGGTCGCGCCCTCGGCGACCGCCTCGGCTAGCTCAGGTGGAAGTGGTGCTGTGTCCGCCGGGGTGAGTTTCCCATGCATCCACCCACGCCGTCGAACGTCGGACTAAGCATGGTGCAGGGCTTCTCCTCGATTGACAAGTCGGCCGTCGCAACTGCGACCAGCGCAAGTGGCAGCGCAGCTGCTACCGGGAGCGCGAGCGCATCCGCCTCTGGAAGTGCCAGCGCGACGATCACCGACAGCGCATCCGCTACTAGCACGGGCACCGCGGTTGGCGCTGCCGCTAGCGATGGAGCCAGCGGGACGTCCGCCGCGGATACCGCCGCGACGAGTGCTGCCTCCTTCCAGCTTCCGGGAACGAAGCTGCAGGTACTCCCCATCGGTCTGGGTGTGTTCGCTGGTATCTCAGTGATCGCTCTCATCGTCGTCGGTCTCGTCACCTACGAGCGTACCAAGTATCGCAAGGTCCGTGACAACGAACCCCGTCGTTGCATCATCCGTGTTGACGCTCGTTGTGTTCTAGGCCTTCAGACAGCGCAAGCTCGCAGAGTCAGGGGCGGCTATGGGGTATGGTGGAATGGCGTAAGTCCTCGCATCCTCCGCGCGCATGCCGCCTCTCTTGCTCACAATCTTCCCCTCGTCCATAGGCAAGCCGCCTAAATTTGATCTCTCACTTTTCTCCCTATCGATTATCCGGTTTGTTCTGCTGCTGCTGCTGTTTCCGTTATCTCGCCCTCTGCCACGGACTCACCCCTCAGCGCACCAGCACCGCTACCACGACCGCCGCGGGGGAGGCGCGGTGCCTGCTAGCTGTACATTCTGTACTCGGATCGGGTCCAATGACATATGCTGTTTGTTGGCGCCCGGGGCTGTGGTCCGTATCTGGTTGTATTATAGCCGACTGTTACGGTCGGAGTATTCTACTGGTTTTCGGGGATCGTTTTCTCTCGCTCTACTATAGATGTTCTGACGGAGAGCTCCATGTGTGCTGTGCGGGGATCCGCCGTAAGGGGTGATGGCATGGTGCGTGTATATCTTGGGCTGAAACTTGTTTCGAGATCATCGCATTCGCTCAGCGCACGAGTGCGTCAAGACAGCGGTATGCTTGTCCGTTGGCGAAGACCTTCAGGACGAATGCGGAAGGCTTTAAGCACACGTCGATGGGAGGTTGGAGTACCCATACATACATTGGCAATCGATATGCTCATGGTGACACTCGAACGAACTCGAACATAGAGCATCCGCAATCGACGATAGAATCCTGTAGTGCGCCGCAATATTTCGTACAGGGTGGCACGCGCATGATCTCATAGTTTCGGACGGTGGTCTTGATTGAAATGCATCGGGTTGTCGCTATCCCCGTAATTCTGTGCGCGCGAGCGTCCAAGGTGGTCCTCAATCATGCAGCACGTTCAACAGGACCATTTATGCCTATAGGTGTTAATAAACAGCTTGACGGCCGGTACATGCCGCTGGTGTGATATAACAAGTACCGGCGCGGTAAGACTGCCAAGGAGTAGTGGGGCCAGCAGTAAACGCTAGGTCCCCGCCGATCCTGGGAACAGCTTGGATCGACGGACTACTTCGGCACCGGCGAGGACGGGGAAAGTTATAGTCAATCGAAGGAACTCACAGCGCAGAAGTGGCAACAGCTTCGGCTTTGCTGCTGTAAGACATCAGCTCGGCTTGTGTAGGGTCGCGGGGGGGAGGGAGCCTACGATAGTATGTATCGGCTGGGTGGCGAAGTACGCACGATGTGAGTTTGTAGTGACAGGGTATTGCGACTCACAGGTAGTCCAACCGCTCAGGTAGACGAACGAACTTACCTACTCGAGGACCCACGCTAATAATAGTCAAAGGGAGGACGATTACACCACCGGAGGTTCTGCGGCCCGGGTTCAAGCTTTGGTGATTACTGGAGAAGTCGCTAGCGGGGTGCGCCTTGTGGCTGAGTGGGGGGATGGTGTTTTGCTACTGTTCTAGACGTAGCATTAGTGTCAGCATCGAGATATATACCGGTCCCAAACTGATTACATGACGGAATCCCTGGGGTGGACGACCTCTTGAACGGTTGAACAACAGAAAGGCTCATGACGAGAGGTATAGGGAGCTGAAAGACGCAAAAAAGAGTCTCAAAGGCAGAACGAAGGGCAAGATGCGGGGTTGGTGCAGTGGTGGGGTATCTGGGCATAGAGTGCAGTGGCCTGAGGCTATCGGCGGGGAATAGAGGCATGATGCACGGCACTCGCCGCCGGTTCGGAATCGCGGCTTTGTTTCCAGGACACCAGGAGCTACGGGATGGATACGCTTCACAGTCCTGGGGCGGCGGGATTGCCCTGCATCACCACTACCTACCGATCCCTCGACGACATTCAGGGCCTAGCGGCCCCACACGTCCGGCCGGCACCGAGAGATTCGGCGGTTCCTTCGGGTTCCACCTTATGTGGACTTGAATGAACTCGACGCCCTGTGGCTGGGACATTGGAGACGGAACAGCGGTGGTATCTCACCTACTATCCTCCGCCGTATGTTCGGCCTCCACCAGCCTCCACCGCAGGGAAGCAGCGAGATATGAGATGTCAGATTGACAGATGTAGCGGTTGTTCTCCGCCATAAAGATAGAGGGTCGATGAGGTATGCCCTGGTGGGCCAAACTTGAAGGAATCCCGCTTGACGGCCCGTGGCGTAGCAAATCAGACAATTCCGCGTACCTCTGCGAGAACTACGTGCCGTATGGAAACCCTGCCCAAACAGCAGCGAACTTCAAGTTTGCGTTTGAAAGTATGCGAGAACGACCCTTACACCGGAGCCGACCTGATCAAAGGGGTGAGGGGTATATGTTCTGTCCAAAGGCCTACACGCATGGTCCCGGTAGTTTGGTGGTCGTGCGGAATGATGGTTTAAACGTGTATTTCTAAGTGCCAGGCTACGTCAGCATCCTTAGACACTCGATACGTGATATTTCAACGAAATGCGTAAGCTGCCTTAATTCTTTGTGAGAGCCCGATTGTAGAAAGACGTTGAAGGGCCCAAGGAAGCATAAATCAGCGCTCTGCAGTCGACGCCGTGTATGACTGCTCCGAGGGAGGCGTAAGCTCCATCGTTCTTAGCCAGATCGACTCGAGTTGTTTAACAACGAGCGTACGCACTACAAAGACCCAAAGAGAAAGATAAGCGGAGCTTTAATTATTCAGCATAGTTTCCCATGGTGTTAAAACTCCGCGATAACGGGTTAAGCTTTAGGCATCGTCTTCTTTCGGGTTTCCTTCTACCACTCATTTACTATCATACCATCGTCATTCGTGCATTGAATGTGCTTCCATGAATCTCGACTTCCAGCACCCACGGTTCATGTTGAATTACCCAACCCGCGTGCACGTTCAACACCGCCATCTTATGGCGGTCATACCATGCTCAGGCCGACCTCTACCAATGCAGACCAACTGCGGCAGCCCTGCATTAGGTACGGAAAACCGAATATGTTTGCTGTGTGCCGCATACGTCAGTCCCGTTTCTTCCGCCCCAAGGCCCAGGTTCAACGGGACCCGCTCGCGGCTGGTACAGCAAGTAGGACTTCGTCGATTGATCGAAGAGAGACACAGGTCTTCCGGATCAGACCTTGTTTCACAAGCTAGAACGATACAGGCATGTCGGTCCCTAACTCCCTCGCTTGTCCCCCCAGAAACTTTTACTGAGTCGCCGGCCCGGGGGTAGATCGCGTTGGGATCGTTATGCTGGTCGCATGCCCCAACCGTCCTCAAGTCGAAGAACACTTGAACGTCAAGAGATATCCTGTTGATACCCATCGGTCCGCATTTCTTAGACTGACCGTGTGCCATAAATGATCCCGAAGAAGGACTCGGAGGCCGAGTCCTTATCCGGAGGCTGACGGCCATAACGGCCAGAGCGCGGAATCTGCTTTCCTTACCCAAAGCTAGGTGTCGTGGCGTCGACGATACTGACCTTAGGCTGGTTTGACGGAAGATAATTACCTCCAATTGCACCATCTGTCGGGCGCGCGCGTGCACTGTTTAGAGCTGTCAATTTTATCACTAATGCGATGGTAGTCGTCATCATCCTACTTAGCCAATGCTCGGGCTCGCCGTCCGCGGCGCTTCATTAGTTCCGTCCCTCCTTACCAGTGGGTAGCTCGCTCGATTGCTCATTTAGTCGCTCAATTTTACCTCACCCAGTGCGCGATGCACAAAATGTTTACTTCTTGACTCCGGGGAACGCTTTGGTCGGTCTGCGGGGACGGTATTCGAGCGCCTTTTTGGCGTCCTGGGGGCCGTTGGCAGCCGTTACCACTGGACATGATCCACACTGTCGCCACTGATGTGCGCTGACCCTGACCCCATCTTACGGGTCTCGCCCCTGGACGATAGACTTCCAGTCTTTCCGCCCGCGAGGTACTCTCCTCAGTAGCTTTTGACGACATGCGGCTGTGTGTCGCCTTTTTCGCCGGGATTGGACTCCGCGTGGCGCAAGGACGCATATAAGGACTCGCCGGACGTTTACAGGTCCTTGCGCCCTCATCTCTCCGACCCTTGCTCCAGCGCCGTTCCCGAGCATGTCTTCAAGCAACGATGCCTGGCGGAGCGTCGCTCACGACACCATCCGGTCGTTCGTCGCGATAACCGTTCAGACATTCCTTCTCGGTATGTATCTCCTCAAGCAGCTGAGACGCCCCGCTTTGTGCTGATGCTGTATCGGGAAGGGATCTACTCCGTGTTCATAGTCAAAACCGGCCGCTTACTACTGTGGGTCCCACAATTGTTTCTCGACTCGCTCGCTTATTGACCCGCTTGTCGACTTCCGCAGGCACAAGCACTCGTCCAAGATGTCGTACTGGACCGCTCTTGCGGTCTTCATCATGTTCGCCATGGTCCTGTCGTTGTGGATGATCGATATCCACGACCTCATCCTCGAGTTGCAACTCACGCTCCTTTCAAACTCCAACGACACGCCCGCAGCCATCTATTCGGCGGCCAAGGTCCAGCTCAGGCATATGGCCTATGCGGAGGACATCATCTACGCTTTCCTGGTACGCCATCGCCTTTCCGCTCGCTTTCCCCACATCTTGATAGTGATGTCTCAGACCAATGTTGGCGACAGCATCATCATATGGCGCGTTTGGGCGTTTTGGTCGACTAGCCAGGTAAAGTACATTATGGTATTCCCTCTCAGCTGTCTCCTCGGATCGCTTAGTACGTATCTCGATTCCCGAACGCTCTATCATCGCCACCGATTCTGATGAACACGCTCGCTCCCCGCAGCGACGTCGATACTGGTGACATATTGTGCGACGCGTCCGGATACGGAGATCGAGCTGGGTGCATTCCGCGACCCGCCTTTCTGCCGTAACGTTCAGACGGCGTCGTATGCCATGACGCTGGTGACCACGGCGGTTGCCACTGGGCTCATTGGGTACAAGACATGGTACGTGCTCGACTTCTGAGGTGTAGCATCGACTGTGGCTCACCGACGGCTCTCTCAGGGAATACCGTCGGCTTCATAAGGAGGCCTTCGGTAAATTCTCGCAGCAGACGCGGAGCCAGAAGGTCATGTTGTTGCTCATCGAATCCGGCATCTTCTACTTCCTTTTCTTCGTGCGTCCGGTCTGCGCTTGACAACGGCAGGGCCAAGCTGATCGCGACGGTTTTCTCAGCTGCTGCAAGTTATCCTTACGATCAAAGCGGTACACGCTAGCGTCGTGAAGCACCCCAGCATATCGTTTGGATTTACCATCTGGGATTTCAACACTAGCGTCATCGTGGTTTGTCCTTCCACTAAGTCTCATGCTACGTCGCGCGCTAACGCCGCCGCGTTTCAGGGCCTATACCCTACGATCGTCGTCATCCTCGCGCACTCGAAGCACTCAGTGCTTCGGGTTGAGGTCGGTGGCCAGGAACGCCAGTACAGCGGGGTCGTTTTCAAGACCAGCAGGCGCACGGACATCGGGAGCGGGTCGAGTGACGCTGCGCGTCCGCCGCGTGCCACGGCCGTAGACCTCTACGAGATGTCGCGTGTGTCGAGCTTGGAGACTACCAAGCCGCGCCCGGCTGACTTGAAGGAGGGCGCGTTAGAGGTGCGAGTCCGACGGTCTGTGGAGGTGCAAGCGATCTGAAGATTGTAGTATGTGTGAAGTATTCGATATATTAGGTCTTGCGCCCGTGTCTTGTACGGGCTGGTGAATAGGATGGACTTTGTACTATCATTGCCGCGCGCTCTGGAAGGACGTCTCTGCTGGGACTCAACAACCCGCCTATTGTGCTTTGGTTGGCACGGAATGGAACAGTATCGCCTTCTACTAAAGACAAGAAAGGTATTCTCATTCCTATCGTTCAGGGGTATCTCTGGGCTCTCGGTACACTACGAGCCTGAATGATACTAGGAGCGTACGTCGGGTCAGCCTCTCACGCTGGAAATGTAGCGTGACTTCTCCCGGTCACATTCTCGCTGACTGGCACGAAGCGAGCGTCACAGAAAGAGACATGCCATGAACGAGTCGAAACGTTCGGGGTCGCCTCGACCCCCGACTAGCCTCATATGCTAGCACGCACGCACTATCACACAATCGGATACAGCCGACCACGGTCATTTTCCGCAGGTCAGACTCGCACCCGGGCTCACTACCACTCAACAGCAGTATATATAAGGCAAAGCCCTGTCTTCACATGATATAGTTTTCCAGGAATCCAGGTTGACTTGTCCAGACAGACCCATCACATCTCGTCTCACTTGGTGACGATGTTCTCCTCCGCCACACCTGTGCCAGGTGACGGCAGTCCTACCGCAGCACCCCTCACTTGGTGCCGATTACTGCCGGTCACCAGACGTGGCGGGGGCCATGGACTCTCTCGTTACTTATCAGGCGCGTGTCGACCTATACTCGGCAAGCATATTACCAGACTTGGGGCTCTTGAGGTATGCCACTATGGTGTTGTCCATGGATCGTGTCATGAGAAAAGGGTTTCATCGGGCATGTGGAGAGTGACGTGCTGCTCTGAATGCTTTATAAAGGCCACAGAGACGTGCGGGCCACAGTATCCGGACGATTCCTGGATTCGCGCTCTGCTTTGCCCATCCGCACCGCCAAGTTCCCAGAATGCAGTTTAGGATCTCTCTCGCTACAGTCCTCGCCGCCCTCATCATCATTCCCGGCCAGGCTTACGCGGGTCCTTTAGCCTATGGAATTTGTCAGACAGGTAAACCCATCCCCGTCCTAGCCTTTTTTGACCGTTCGCTGATTTTTTTTTTTGGATACTAGGCTGCAACGCCGTCGTGGTAGCCTGTTATGCCGGCGCGGGAGCCGTCTTTGGGACCGTCACCGCGGGTGTGGGTACCCCGGTTGCCATTCTCGCGTGCAACGCCGCCCTTGGGACATGCTCCGCCGCTTGCATCGCCGCTGGTTTCGCCCCCACCCCGTAGGCGTAATTCTCAGATGGTATGTCTTCGATGGAAGCAATCCCGCAATACTGGTCCTCTAATCCACTCTATCCACCAGAGATACGACGCACGTCAATCGTGAGAAGCCAAATTTTTATTAATACGATATGATGTCTGTATGTGTAGTCAATGTCGGTGTAGATTATAGCTTTGTACGAGCGCATAAAAGTCAGTAGGCTCAACACCGTCTCAGGGGCTGGTAGGCGACTCGCGTATGCGATGATTAGATCGGCTATCCGGATGAGCGTAGGCGCCCTTTACCAAATAAGGCAATTGGTTGAGGCTTACCCTGCTCGGTTCCGACGCAGCCGGGCTGCCAGAGGGCCTCGTCATTGCGAAATTCGAATGGTTGGACGCAAACTATCATTATTCGTAGACTTCACGGACTCGTTTCCTGCATTCTCAGTCCTTGTCGGGTTGTAGCACTGCCGGGCCAGCCGTGACACGGACGTTGAACATGCTTGGTTCACAACCCGATACCAACCAAAGGCCCAGGCCGCAACGGGCCTGTGACATATGTCGCAAGAAGAAGAGTAAGCCGACACTACTCCCAGAGGATATGTCACGGCGTATTGACCCGTCATCTCAGTCCGTTGTAAGTTATCATGGTCATGAAACTTTGTTCATTGGACCTTATCCTGCGTCCAGGTGATGGGACCAACAAGCCTGAAACCGACTATAAGTGCACTAGTTGCATAACTGCTGGCCTAGAGTGCACTTATGACGAAGCTAGCGTGAGTATCACAAATGTACTATGTCGTTTGTAACTAGGCACTAAGACGATTCTAGAAACGACCTACGGCGAAGAGGTGAGTGAGATACACTGCCGAGCCAACGGCAAGTTCCATTTTGTGTCTGCACCGGGGAAGACACCTACCACTCCGCGTCTGCATACACAATCTCGTCGCCCGATGTTCATTATTTGCCCTGCTACAGCTATGTTGAATCTCTTGAGAGCCGTTTGAAGAACATGGAGCAGCTCATCATCCGGGTACGCCAGATCCATTGGTCGTCCGAAAAAATGACATTCCTGATTGAATGCACAGCTACAAGCCTCATCAAGCGCGGGAAAGATACGTAGGGAGGAAACCATGGTTGCGACGGGAAGTTCACCTAGGACGACTCCCCACTCGACGACAACTCCGCCCCCGACCACACCTCTCGCTCCCCCCGTATTCAACTCCGCCACACCGTCTGATGTGGAGGACTTCGATGCTAGCGATGACGAGAGGGAAGCGACGCGCAAGCTCATAGATGTTGATTTCAAAAAAATCAGCCTGCGCGACCAGCCAATCGCATTGCCCTATATCGGCAAGTCGAGCAGCCTCATGCTCGTGCACGCCGCTGTCGACTTGAAATTCAAGTACACTGGATACGACACGCCCTACCTCCCCACATTCGGCTGCGCAGACGAAGAGGCGGAGCAACGCATGGTAAGATGCTCTCGTTTTTGACTTATTGTCTGCTGTTCATCATTCCCCGCTTACCGCAACTCTAGTATACGTTTATCTCCTTGGAAGACGACCTCCTCCCCCACACGAACTTTCCCTGCCCCGACCTCATGAAGGCCCTCGTCGACACGTATTTCAACCTAATGAACATATACATCCCAATCTTGCACCGCCAGACGTTCAACCAAGCCATTGATGAGGAGCTTCACCTGCGGGACCCAGGCTTTGGTGCGGTCGTCCTCCTCGTATGCGCGAACGGCGCCCGTTGGCTGGAGCCCCCAGATCCCAGGCTTTCCGAATACGGGTCGAAAATGAAGCCTGGCTGGGTGTGGTTCATGCAGGTCGAAAAGGCACGAAAGTCACCGTTCGCACCCCCGCACCTATACGATCTTCAGAAACATATCGTACGTGAATTCTACGCGTGTGACGGAACGACAGTGGGCTCATATGGGGCGGAGCAGCTGATGGCCATCTATATCGGCGCATACAGCACCCCCCACAACATCTGGACAGTCGTGGGGCTTGGCATGCGTATCGCTCAGGACGTCGGGATCCATCGGAAGAAGACGTACAGCTCGATGACGAAGGTAGAAGGGGAACTGTACAAGCGAGCATTCTGGTCGGCATTCTCGCTTCGGGCCTCGACTCCCAGTGTGGCTCACTCTATCATTTCCAGGTGCCTGGTCTCCTTCGACCGAAATGTCAGCTTCATGCTTGGACGGGCGTGCTCTCTCCAAGACGAAGAGTGAGGAAACACGCCTTTCAGGTCGAACTCCTACTGAAGCCCGTTCACTAACTAGCTTTGACGTGGATCCCCTGGAGGAGTGCGACGACGAATATTGGTCGATAGATGATCCCGATATGCCGTTTAGGCAACCCCCTGGAAAGCCGTCTAAGATATCCTTCACGAACTGCCTCAATCGTCTGCTGCAAATTCTCGCGTTTGCATCTCGGACAATAGTAAGCCCGCCACGTTGCAAGCATGGCACGGATACGTATTTAATCGTTTGCCTCAGTACGCCATCAACAAGTCGAAACCAATCTTAGGGTTCGTAGGGGAGGAGTGGGAGGAGCATATAGTCGCCGAGCTCGACTCATCGTTGAACAAGTGGATCGACACCGTTCCCGCCCACTGTGCGTGTGCTTCCCCAGACATGCCTGCCTCAGCTCACCCGACTCACGGCTCCGCGCAGTACGCTGGGATCCGCACTGCGAAGACCCCGTCATGATGACGCAGTCGGCGGCGCTTTACTGCACGTACTACCAGCTGCAGATCTTCGTCCACCGGCCCTTCCTTCCGTCGCCGCGCAAGACGTCCCGTCTCTCGCTCGCGTCGCTTACTATATGCACGAATGCGGCCCGTTCGTGCGTGCACGTGGGCGACCTTCACTACAAGAAGACGGGGAATTTGAGCGCGTTCAGCCGCGTACGTCAAACTTTGTTCAACGTTACGTTGCTCGTGAATTATCCTCACCCGTTTGTGGCGCAGATACCCATTTTTACCGCTGGCATAGTGCTTTTGCTGAACCTCTGGGCCGGAAAGCGTTCTGGGTACTCGAACCAGTCAGCCTTGTCGGAGGTGCAAAAATGCATGAACATGCTCAAGTTGCTAGAGTCTGAGTGAGTACGTCATCGCATCGTATGACGCTTGTCTGAAACTGTCTGCAGCTCCCGGGTAACAGGGCGATTATGGTGCGTGCTATTCATTCTTGGCTCTTCGTTACTTATCAGTTGGGCTCCAGGAAAATCCTGGACATGCTCTATTCGGCTGGGGACTTCAAAGCCCCCGAGTCCGAAGCAGGGCGAAAGCGAGGCCGCGATGCGGATGATCCTGTGCGATCGGCGGCCTCACAGCCTACCGAGGGACCTTCCGCACATACTACAGAAAGCTCTGGTAATCCCACCACATACAAGAAGCCACACCTAGACGACCCATCGGCTCAGTCTAATGCGAATATAGGCACACATCACAAACCCAAGGACCCTTACTCTCCTTGGCTGGTAGATGACAGTATGGCGAGCTTCCCGGCTTCGTTCGACTTGCCCGTACACACCGAAGAGCTTGAGCGCGTGCCGTTTCACCACGGCTTCAGCCCGTTCTTAGACCCCTCGTTCGCGCAAAATGGGCAGAAATTTGGCGACTCGGCCTCGGTGGCGTCGCAACAGTTTTCGACACCCGCGCAGCAAGGCGTGCCGGACACCAGCGCCATGTTCGTCGAGGGCACCAACGGGGAACCTAGATCATCCTACGCACCCTATCTCATCATTCCGATGCCCGAGGGATCATACGTGAACGCGCAGGTCCCCCCATTGCCATCCGTCCCACAGGATCCGGACACCCTTCTACAGTCGGAGGAAGCGGACGCATTCTTCCAAGAGCAAGGGTTCATGCCACTTCCTAAAGGTTTTGCCGCACTAGGGACGGACGCCCAACCGCTCACGCAACAAGACCTCGCGCTCGCGGACGATACGCTTGAGCTGTGGTCGAACGCGCCTCTGTCTACGGAGTGCGTCCCTTCTGTTCTTCTTTATCGTAATTTTGACCTGATGGCTGACAAATGTTGTGTTCCGTAGCTGGGGAGATTGGGGAGAGTTTATCAACAACATGGGCGGGGTGGCCCCTCCTGCGCCTCATGATGAGGGTCTTAGGGGCGAACGTATGTTTTGAGTTTGCCTTGGATCTCGGATTTTGCTATATTGCGGAGTTGCGCATCATACATACCTGTATTCCCGGTTCCATGTTGCCCTCAATCCTCCTAGACGGCAGGTCATTGCATGTGGGCGTGTTTCTCATGCCGACCAGAACGCATATCGAGCAACGACACGTCGACGCCGCATTCTGATATCTCACGGTTTATGCAGCAGTACATCCGATGCTCAGGCTCGTGGACTCGATGTTCAATCCTCATCCTCAGTGAAGACATACTCAGTCGTGCACTCGCCGTGCCTCCTTCTGAATGTCGGGTGTTGGACCAGGATTCGCCGAAAGCTACTGAGGTTCCATGTCAACGTGTACAGCTACTCAGGATAGTCACAGCAGCTGTATGCGGCTTGCGAACTCCCGAGCCTGTCTTTCGACCACAACTTGTTGGAAGTAAGGTGCTGCAGACTGCCCACCTCGCGAGAATGAGACCGTGCATACCGAGGGGGGAGGAGGGGGAGGAGGCAAGGGAGGTTAACTGCGCGACAAAGTGACACGGAATCGGCCCATGGATACTTTGTCGTCGCTGGAATGTAGGTATGTAGGAAGGTATGAAAGCCGTGAGCTGCAGAACGTCGAAACTGCCACCGGTCTGGTAAGGCTCGACGGGGGCTGTAGGAATCCCCGCTCCACCGGAAGTCAGCAAACGATAAGCAGTAACGGTTCGAGACTACACCACAAATCAGCAGGATCCACAACTGAACGAGTAACGAAATACGCAGAGTGTGTCATGACTGCGTGGTACGATCGAGCCTCTGCTGCTGCTGCGCGCTAGAAGCTTTCGTACGAACGAGGGTCACACAGCGCGACGTCAGGTGGCGGGCTTCTGCGGGTACGGCGGGAGATGCGTAAGGCCTGAAAGAGACGCCGTGGATGTCCAACGCTTCTTGTCGGGCACCACGGGTAGTCCGCATATTCAGAGAGAATTAGATGACCCTCTGACTCGACTTGTGACCATCATGGTTGAGCAAATAATTCTGCAGCTAGAACTGATGAACTCACCGAAGCGTAATCAATTGTATCAAGAATCGAGTGCAGGTTGGGAGCGCGATAGCCGTCAGCGCGGGCATACCCTCCAAAGAAACCTTACTAGGCGTCCCTAAAGTGTTCCTTGGCTTTTTGTCTCGTCCCCCAGCACATCGTCTCCCGCCTTGAAAGCACCTGGTACACTGCATCATACAGAAAGCTCCTGGCTTGGAAGTGCGATACCATGTCTAAATGCGCATATCTGGTCTACATCTCCACCAAAGATTACCTCCCTGGCCTGCTCGTCTTGCACAAGTCGATGAAGGATGCGGAATCTAAATACCCTCTCGTCGTGTTGACCACCCCCGCGTTGACGCAGGACGCACGAGAGGTCATCGCTCGGAGGGGCCTGGAGATCATCACTGTCGATCCGCTTTATCCCAACGCAGAAGGACTCCACGCACCTGTCCTGGCAGACAAGAGGTTCGCCCAGACGTGGACGAAGTTGCGCGTGTTCGAACTCACCGCATACGACCGTCTTGTCGTCCTCGACGCTGATATGCTCATGAGGCGCAATATGGACGAACTCATGGGTGTCGAGCTGCCGAGCGCCAACCACATCGCGGCCGTGCACGTCTGCACATGCAATCCGCGCCGCATCGCGTCGTACCCCGTGGATTGGGTCCCCGCGAACTGCCCGCACACATCAACCTCTCACCCAAAGGCTTTGACGTCCCCGCCTCGTATAGAGGAGACGAGCCCGCGGACCTATGCGCTCCTCAATGGCGGCCTCATCGTCCTCAATCCATCGTTGGAGGTATTCGAAGGCCTCCGCCGCTTCCTCGAGGAGTCGCCGGAGGTGCAGAAGTTCTCCTTTGCCGACCAGGATCTCTTGGCAGCGTACTTCAGAGGGCGTTGGCAGCCGCTTCCGTGGTGTTACAACGCGGCCAAGACCCACCGTACCATACACCCCGACGTGTGGCGAGACGACGAAGTCCGCTGCTTGCACTACGTCCTCGCCGACAAGCCGTGGAAGGCCCGGCCAGATGCGGGAGACCCTGAGTTCAAAGTCGTCAACCAATGGTGGTGGGATGCACTGGATAGACTTCGCGCGGACATGCGGGAGGTGGATACAGAGGGGTGGAAGCTGGTGGAGGAAAATGTTGCTGTCGGCTCGGAGAGGGAGAATTCCTGCGTTAATTGAAAGGAGTGAGTTACGTTCCGGAGAGTAACTTTTGGTGGCTACTGGCTTACAGTATACTATGGCTGCTAGACGTATCCTAGGTTTCAAGGATAGTCTGTCCGCACACGGTGTAACTGCTAGGTGCTAGTGGGTGGATGGGCAAAAGTTCATGCAAGAGTTCATGCGAGGTAAGTTCTGGCGCGTAGCGTGTCTAGGTACGCCGCCTAGTAGTAGGTCGTGCAATCTGTCGGGAATGCAAAGACAATGTTTGTGCTCGCAACAACCAGTGATTCAAAGCGAGCTAGGCTAGGCTTGTCACAGGCGAAAGAGAGACAGAGAGAAAGCCGCCGGCGTTTCCCGAGGCTGTCGCGGGCGTCTCTGAATTCATCATCTGTCCCAACGAGACATCGACCACACCCGCTTGCTCGCTCACTCGACTCTGAAGCCGGTTTGTTCTATAGCCCCACACCGTCAGGTGAGTGCTCAGACTACGGTGGGGCTTCACGAGTCGTCATTAGAGAGAAGCGCTTAGGGCTTTTGCGAAAAGGCTAACCGTAAAGATCCGTAGCCCAGCGGCAGCCAGTGAGTAGTAACATACGCGTTGCTTGTCCCTCTCGCATCCAGGAACCCAGTTCTATGCGTAAGCATATATCGTAGATCAACAACTCGTTCACGCTTTTCAGCGGACGTGTACAAGCAGGCATTTCCAGGTCATAGCATGCGTATTTCGTTCCCGTGGCTTTAAGAAGTGTGTCGGCGTTCTTCTACAATTCTGATACTCTATCGCGAGTGTGAGCGCATCGAAACGTCGGAATGCCGATGCCATCTTGGAACAAAGATGCTTCATGGATTGGGTGCGGGAAACGATGCCGTACGCCAAGCATAGACAGTTGCCATCGCGTGCCAGGGGCCTAAGCTTGCGATTGTACTCCCTTCTTCCGCGTACAAGCCGTAGAACACCCGCAGTGCATGCTATAGATAATAGGGAGAAAGCGGATGGTGCTGCATGTTATCCCTGCAGTCCTTCTGCTAGCAGTATCAAGCTTATGGCCCAAGCCAGTGTTCACAGCTCAACGTTGCAAAGTCGCGACCATGGCAAGTCAAGTTGAGCTCACCAACCAGCGCGAATAGACCGAGCCGCTCACGGTGCCCAGCCATTCCATCGTGATCTCACCATTGAGCGCAGCTTGCGCCCTGTCAAACTCAGTTTCACGAAGTAACATAGACGCTCTTGCGCGTTCCTGTCTCAAAACCAACACGCCGGGCGGACGCCCCCGCTACAACGACCCACTAGCTTACTACGACCCGATATCCAGCCCTTGCACTACTTATCCTCTCATTACTTCCCATGGTCATGTTCATCTCCACCCATCCCTTCCACGTTCTCTTCACTGTCCTCTTCCTTATTCATGCCGCTCATTCAACAACACACAGCCACAACCGGCTAGAAAGCCACAGGCTTCATGCCCTCAGGGTGAACGGAGGCAATAATGGGTCAGCTCCCGTACAACAGCATTTCAGCGGCTCTCGCTTCACCTGGTTCCACGCTGGCCAGAACGCGTGCGGTTCGTTCGATCAAGACAACGATCCCGTAAGTTAATATCAGACAGGTGGATGGGTAACGGTACCACTGACCCCTTGACGCAGATTGTTGCCATAAGCAGCCTGGTAAGCTCTGCGAGTTATTCGGGCGTATCGGTAGAATACCCACAAACATTGGCTTCAGCAATGGGATAACGGCGTCCATTGCCACAAGCCCATCGTCTTGGAATACCAAGGACGAACCACCCGGGCATGGGTCACGGATAAGGTACGCTTGCGTCCGGGGCGCTCTTTCCACTGCGACGCGAGGCACAGGCTCACGGTAGCTCGTTTAGTGCGCCGGTTGCGCCGACGGCGCCGTCAGCATGTCCAGAAGCCTCTTTTCATCTCTTATAGGAGACCTCCACTTCGGGGCGGCCCGTTTGGGCTCTTGGGCCTACGATAATGCATCGACGTCCTCCACTAAACCCAATAATTGGGCGGCGAGTCCAGCTTCCCAGCACTCCATACCGCTCGGACCTACCCCGACTCTACCTCCAGCTTTGATCCACGATGCGTCTCCGGTTGTTGATGCAGACACAGCCTATAACGGCGCGACACTTTCGCTCGACGAATCACCCACGACGGTCCAACCCACCCCCGCCGACACACAGGCAATGATTCAACCCGACGACGCGGAGCAGTTGCGGCTGGACATGCGGTTCGAGTCGTCAGTTCGAGGGCCATAAACATACTATCTAGTATCGACACGGGTGTGGAGACTACACAAACGAGCGTAATAGTAATAATTACACGGAGGGCTCCAGATGAAACGATAGGCGGTGAGTTTATGAGGCGAGTCGATGAAACGTGTGGAACGAGCGTTCTACTACAGCTGAACATGTCGTGAGGAGGGAATTAGGATGAGCGCGGTCCGTCGTGAGAAGTAAGAGGAGAGAGATCCGGGGGTAGTACACAAAGCAAAGACATGCATCCATAGCATAAATCAGCGACCTGAGCAGGAGAAGGGACGTTTTAGTTTCCCAGGGTCAGCGCGAGGGACACAAGACGACTCACGACGAGAGGCAGCCAGACGTAATCCGTGTCATGAGGCGGTCCCATTCAGAACGCGACCGTGGTCCAGCAGCCCGACCTGCAGATACGCAAGCACGTGCGGAATCGAGCTGTTCTGCTGGCATACCATCTCCAGGTCGTGCATGCTCCAGACCCGACCATGCGACGGCGGCAACGATTCGTTGACGCGCTCGTCCTCGTCGTCGAGCTCCGACTCGAGCTTCCCTGGGCCATGTCGGCGGTAGAGCTGGCTTCGCGACTTGGAACGCACGTGCGCAGGGGGGCCGTTGGTGCCGTTTCGTCGCTGGCCGTTGCCGAACGAGCTCGATACGCTGCCGCTCCTGCTCCTGCTTGTGCCGTTGAGCCGTGCAAGCGCTTGGTCGATGGCGGATGGGTACGGGAGCGCATACGAGAAGCCGCCTTCCTCGGGGCTGATCAGTGTCTCCTGCAGAACCTTGAACGCGAGCGCTTCTGCAGCGCGACTGGTAGAGAGCGACGAGACTTGCGCCTGGGACGTGGCGATCTCGATCTGCCGCCTCAAGGAGATGGTCCATTGATGGCGAATGAGGGGATCGTCCACACTGAACATGTAACGCCGCTTTAGCCCCGTGTGGTTGACGAACGCGACCTGGAACGTATTCCGCATGAACGACCGCTCGACGACAACCGGGCTGCTCAGCGGCAGCCCAGAGTACGCTAGTGCGTTCGGTCCCGAACGCCACATCACGATGGTCTTGTTCCCGAGCTGCTTGCCCGTGACACGGAACGACACTTCGGAGGACTTGGCAAAACTGAGCACGGGCGGGTCGAACTCGAGGTCCTGCCCGAACAGCTGGATGGTAAGGTGCGGGTCGGGCTGCGGTATCCGGAGGATGACGGGCTCGGACTGCACGCGGTACGTGAGGCGGGGCGGGAGCGGACGCTTGATGTTGATGATGGCGGCGGGGTGGCCCGCGAGGCTCGCAGCGTCGCGCGCCTGCGAGAGCTTCTCCTTGTGTATGGACCCATAGATCTTGCCGAGCAGCTCGTCGGAGACGAGCCCGCGCGGGTCGAAGCGCCTGAACGCCTCGATGAAGTCGCGGGTGATCACGTTGCGCTTCGGGTACCCGGTCATGCCTGGTTCCTGCGCGATGCCGCCGTGCATGACGTCGTTGAGCTGGGCGATCGCGCGCACGAGCCGGATCGCGAGGTCCTTGTCGTACGCGACGATGGCGGCGTTTGCCTCGTACCACCGGCTCGCGAACGAGTCGAGGAGGTAGTCGAGCGGATTTGAGTGTCCGGCCGTGGCCCGGCCGGGAACATGGATGCTCTGCAAGAACACGCGAAGCGCCTTATCGATCCGAAGCCCCGTGAGGCCGAAGCTGTCAACATATGCCTTGAGCGCGGCCTTTGAGGATCGTCGCGCAAGGACCTCGCCAAGGCGTGCCCTGTCGAGATCTACCGTGCGGAAGAGGAGCTGCCCTAGCGCGACGTCGTCTCGCGCGCCAGTCTTGCCCAGTAGCGTCGATATCGCCTGGTCGGGGTCTTTCGCAAACTGGTTGACGAACGTCTGGATGATAGGGTGCCGCGTGGGACTCGCGGCAGCCGACGCCTTCGCCCGCGCGTCGTCGCGGTCTCCGCTCAGTCGGAGTTCCTTGAGCTGCACCACGCTCTTGATCACGAACTTCCTGTCCGTGGGGTTGGGCTTGGCCGCGTCGAGGAGCGTGTCGTGGTCCTGGAGAATGTGTTTCGCGATAATCAGGATGTCTGTGAACAGGAACAGGAAGCGGTCCTTGACCGTGTTCGCGTTCGCGACCTGGAGGACGGGCGAAGAGAGCACGAGTTTGCGCGGCGGGTCGTCGAGCGCAGACGGCCCTGTGGAGCTCTTCGAGCCACGCCCGATCACCTCCTCGAACCGTTCCATGATCACCGCGCCCGCGGACGATTCCTGGGCCGGCGGGTCGGGCGAGTGCTGCGAAGACGACATCGCGGACGAGAACGACTCGGACGTGGACCGCGTGGGAAAGTCGTCCAACGAAGACTGCGGGTCCGGCGTCGTGGACGAAGGCGGGTCAGGTGGCGATGGGAAGCCCGGCGAGGAGTGGTCTGACAGCACGTACGAAGGCGACGCGGCTCCACTCGTTCCGGCGCTCATTTCCGCCTCGGGGCGTGCATTGAGGCGCGGTGAATGCGCGGGCTCCCTGTCGGACTGGGGTTCGGGGAGGTGTCGTGGTTCTTCCCTGACCTGAGGCTGGCCAAGGAGGTGGTTGCTGGTGGGGTTCGTCGGGGTTCGTGACTTGTTGCTAATCGTGCTGTCCCAGCTCTGCGCCGAGAGCTCGCTGTTCTCCCGCTGCATTAAAAGGTCAGACAAAGAGGGCTTCTGTCCTAAGCGCGGGCGGGGATCGACAGGAGGAGGAAGCTGGGCGCTGGGCGTCGAAGGTGCTGAGGACTGCGACTTCCACCGGCTCAGCCACTTCTTGACACCGTCGCGAGTGGTAGGCAGCTTGCCCAACGAGCCTGACCCGCTCGCGGAGGGTGAGATGACGGGGGGCTGAATGGTGAAGTAGTCGGGGTGCGAGGACGATGAGGGAGCGGAGGCGAGGGGTTGTGAGAACTTGGACCATAGGCGACTGTCGGACGCTTGGTGTGACAGCTTGCGTTCTCGACCGCCGTCGGGGGCCTTTGTTGTCGCAGCCGACGAGCTGGAGGAGCTTGGGATGACATCGACAGGGAACATATTCGTAGGCGAGAGCATGTCGGGCGAGGAAGCAGATGGCGTCATCGCTCTAGCACGATTCCGTTGCTCCTCCAGCTGCTTGAGTGCGGGGAACGGGAACAACTTCGAGTCCGCATATTTCAGCAGGTCCGCGGAAGAGGCGGGAGGGACAGGCGATATGCCACCTGGCGGCGCAGACTGAGGCGGGAGCGAGAGCATCGAAGTGGACGACGACGTCGACTGGATGACGGGTGCCTGGGCTTGCTGCATCGCAAAGATGCCGGTCCCGGGGGACTCGTTCTTCTCCACCTTGCCGCTGTTGAGGCTCGCGCCGCTCTCCCGGCTCACGCTCGAGTCCGTGTTGTACCGCCGCTCCCGCGCGCTGACGCTGTTCGTCCGCGAGCGCCGCCCGTTGCTGGAGCCTGTGCGGGTGAACGCGTTCTTCATCCAGGTGCCAAGAGAGCCGCCTTCGCCTCCGCGCTTCGGCGTCGACTCGGCACGCGTCTCGTCCCACTCGGCGACGTGGTCGGCTGCGGAGGGCGAGCGATCGAGCTGCTGCTGAGGCGTTGCGACCGAAAGTCGCATGGGATACGTAGGAGGAGACGGCGGTGCTTCAGGCTGGGGTAATTCCCGTCCTGCTGCGAAGGAGAGCGCGGTGGTAGATGCAGGCGAAGGAGGAATATGTGAGGGATGCGTCTCTGGAGAGGTCTCAACGTCGACGATCAACGGTTTAGGGGCAGTAGGGCGTTCCTCTTCGGGCAGGTACTCCTGGGACGACCGATGTCCCGCTCCATCTGTATACTGCTCCTCCGGAGCACCCTGCTCTTGGGGCTCTTCGTCCTCCTCGTCCTCCTCATCGTCATCGTCATCATCGTTCACAAGAGGACGCTCTGGCACTGTACGGCGGTTAGCAGGGACACCTTAGCAACAGCGAGTTTGGAAGACATACCCAGTTCCGCGACCCAGCTAATCTCACTACCACGCTCGAACGTTGTCGCGTTTGCGAGCCGGCTCCGACTCCTCTGTTCCTGGTACAGCACCTGCTCCCCTTCATCGTCCGGGAAAACGTTCTCCTTGAGGGGCGTCTGAAACGGGCTCGCCGGGAACAGCTCGTGCCTGAAGCTCGCGTTGTTCGACATGAACATCGGCACCGCCACCGCGGACGCCGGGCCCGAGTCCGTCGACGCGTTCGAGGGCGCGTCGGACGTGTGGGGCAGGCGCAGCCCAGCGATGTGGCGGTTGCGCGCGGGCGTCGTCGGGAGGTTGGGCAGCCGTGGGGACGCGGCGCGGTCCGGGACGTCATCTTCGTCTTCGATGACCGGTCCCCGGTGACCCATGGGGATTTCGTAGTTGTACGGCGCGTCGCCGTTCGCATTTAGACGAGGAGGCGGCTGTTCTGCGTCGCTGCTGTGCAGTCTGCTCGCGGACGAGGGGGCACGAGGGGGCTCTGGTGTGCCACGGAAGAGGTGTGGAAGGGGTGACTGCGGCGGCGGGAGAGGCGTGTTTCTCGCAGACGTACTGAGTATCTCGCGTTCCTCACGATCGTCGACCACAGTGGATGCCCGCGATGAGCTCCTCCTTGATCGCCGCCGTTTCTTCTTCGCGGCGGTGAACGTGGGCGGCGGAACTTCCTCGCCGCCGCTGGTTTGATCCCCATCGGCGCCGTTGATGCGGTTGCCCAGTCGATGCAGCAGCATGCGCCGTGCCGCCATCCGCTCGCCCCCAGCGACGGTGTTGTTTCGCGTGAGCTTCGCGCCGCTACCTTGAGAGGGGGTCGGAGACTGTGTCATGAATCCGAGGTCGACGGGTTCACCCGTCAGCTTCGACATGGCGATGGCCCGCGCCGCTCCTGTGCTACTTGACCGGAACAGACCGGCACCCATACCCTTCTGGATGTCATCGAGGGAGGGAAGGGGTGTCGAGGGAGTTGTGCCTGGGTAGAAGAGAGGCGCGACAGGGGAGAGTTGGGAGCGAAGAAAATGGGGAGCGGGAAAGGCGGGCAAATGTGATGGTATGGGGGAGACCAGTGGCGGGGATGGAGGAGGGTCTTCACCCGGTGGAGATGGGTAGTACTCGTCAGCGGAAGACTCGTTCGTATGGCCGGAGGAGCTGGCTTGCGCGTATTGCTTGGCTTTTCCCTTTAGATCCCGAGAGCCCCTCGAGCGCGTGCGGGACCTTGAGCGACGCTTCGAACGGGTGGGCGTTCCCTCGGTTGGGACCGGTGTCTTGACGGTGTCTTCGACGCTAGCGTGGCCGTTGGGGACTCGCTCCGACTCTTCGCCATCCGCCCTTCCGTCCGCAGCGTGGTCCGTGCGCCCGTTCACCTCCGCCGCACTCTTGTCGACGTCCTCCTCCTCGGAGGCAGGTACAGGCTCGACGTGTGTCCCGTTCACCTCCCCGACCGCCTCTCCGTTGAGCACCTCCTCTACGCCGCTCCGTTCGAGCTCTGCCTTGCGCTCTTCACTTTGTGAACGTTCTCCTTCGCTGACGGCCTCGACGTGCATGGGGGGCCTCCTGCCGTCCTTCATCCTCGGCAAGGAGGCTGCGCGTTTGAGCTTTGCGACGGCCGTCGCGCGCTGCTCTGCGGCAGACGGAGGGTCCATGGTGTATTCGGCTCAGGTGCTGAATGGGGAACGAATGCACCTCGGAGTCTGTAAGAAGGCGGGGGTTACGACGTGCGTGGCACAATGGATTTGCGGGCGAACCTTGGGTAGATAAGGGTGCCCGGGAGCTGCGCATATAGTGAGCAAGAACGACGGGGAGAGGGGGAGGGGGAGACAGACGACGCACCGGGCCAGACATATAGACGAGATGGGGGTCAAGAAGAAGGAGGTGGGCGTTGTAGAGAACGTCGAGCGGGGAAGCGGTGACCGGCGCCAAATAAGGCAGGTGCAATATCGGGATGCGCAAAGTCAAAAAACTCGAACACGGCCGCCTCGTCGGAACACGGGCCTTGGACATTATAATCGTCGTTTAAAACGTCGTTTATGATTTACGACGAGCGCACCGCCCGCGGAGGACCTCATGTCTGCCTCGCGCCCCCGCAATCACGTTCTGCGTCGACCCGTCCACTGTGCAGAACGACACTCGCAGACTGGCCCACGACCATCTCCGTCGGGGGGCGATGCACTCCAAACACGCTCTTTCCGGGCCATCCTCTTCTCTGCCCCCGAGATGAACCTACGCCCCCATCTTCCTCTTCCGCCCCCTGCACCACGCCCCTCGTCCACCGTCGCCCAGATAGCCTCTCGGACAGAACCTGCTTGCTGCACTCCCCCCGGCACGGGCCACGTCTGCCTCTTCTGGCCTCCTCTCTCGGCTGCGATGTGCACAAGACGGCGTCTTCCTGGAGATCAGCGTTCCTGTCGCCCGCAGGGCTCTCGCCGGAATCCATCCCGCCCTTTCTCGACCAGCGGGACGCGCAGCGCTCCAGATATGCTCATTCATATGCGCTGCAGGGAGTGAGCCTGTCTGCTGATCGCTGCGTTCCGTCCGCAGGAAGGTCGTTCTGCATTCTCGCCTTTCGTCAGAAGGTCATGTCCTCCTCCACGAGCCCTCAAATTCGCTACCAAGAGTCATGCGACCGTGCCTTAATCGACGATATTCTCCTTTTCCCTGCTTTTCATGCTCTCCATTTCCCTCACTCCGGAAGTCCGTGCCGTATGCGCCAGCCGCGAGGCCATATTCTTCGCCACTAGGACGCTCATTACGGCGCCTGTCCCTTCTTGAATTATTGATGGCCAGCCTGCAAGGAATAGGAACCCGAGGAAGGCGCATCCCATGTCCAGACTTGCCGCGGCATGGTGGTCTGAAGTTTAAGTAGAGTGGTGCAGTAGCATCCGGTGTATTAACAGCGACGTTACAATAGTACTTTTAGCTCTAAATTATGCAGAGGTGGATGCCGGTGACCGGGGCTTGGGTTTAGGCTTCGCGGCGGGAGTATCTGACTCGGGGGACGGTGATGCCGGCTGAACGGGGACCTCAGCAGTGTCGGGGCCGGGAATGGCGTCCAACAGCTCCTCCTCGTCATCGTCCTTCATGATATCTACAACCCTCAGTCAGCACTAAATCCCTCCCAACACACCCACACACAACGCAACCCCAGCGCGCAAGCGAAGAAACAGCACGGCAGCACTCACCGTCCCCGTACACGTCCGGGTGCTCGCGGAAGCACTCCTGCATCGCCTTGAACTTCTCCACGCAGTCGATGCCCTTGGGCTCCGCCTCGGAAAACACAAAGCACGAAAACGCCTCCCGGAACTGCATCCCGCACGGCCCGTGCGCCATCCCGCCCAGGCAGGGACAGTCCCAGTTGATCTCGCCCGTCTCGGGGTTGAACGCGCCGCCGCCGCCGCCGCCGCCACCGCTCTCGCCCTCTTCCGCGTCGCCAGCGGGCGTGGGGGCGCCTTCACCTTCGCCCTCAGGTGTTGACGGCTCGGCTGACGAGGGCTCTGGCGACACCTCTATTGAAGGCTCGTGCGCGAACTCGGTCGCAGACGAGGGGGCGGCAGGTTCGGGGGACGCAGACGTAGCAGGCGTGGACGCCTTGGCAGTCGGCGGGACCTGCTTGGACGCCGCTGCGCACACCCACGCGTGCTGTCAGCCGCAGGGCGAGAGAGATGAACGGGAACGCGGCTCACATGAAGAGGGGGCGTCCAGCGCTATCCGCTCGCCGTACCAGGAGCTCCAGACGAGGTACGAGGCCGCCACGGCAGAGGCCCCGAGCGCGGCCCTGAGCCGCGCCGGGCGCGCCGACGTGGCGGGACGCGCTGCGGTGTGCAGCGAGCGGCGCAGGGAGGAGCGGGCTAATGTCCGGAGCATGGTCTAGCAGGAGAACGAGAGGAGGAGGGACGACGTCGAGCAGGGGAGGGCCCGGAGCGAGGACACGGTCAAGAGTAAGCACAGCGTTAGGCGCCGGACGGACGCGCGGGGGAAAATCGCTGACGCAGCGGCCTCGGCAGATGACAAAAAAGGCGCGCGACGGCGTGGGAAGCCGACTCCGGCCTATATATGGAAGGCGGCGGGATCGCTCGCGTGGCTTTCGGCGAATCCGGTCGTCGCCGTTTGTCACGGAGCTGCAACGTCGCCCGGCGTGCTCGAACAATCCCGACAGACTCGGGGAGAGTTCGCTGTACAGGTGAATTTATTCAACTATGCTACAGTCCTTGATTTTCAACCCACAATTGGTGCGTGGATCATGCGTTCTGTCTCTGGCGTTCCTTCGATAACGACCTTGTGTCCGACCCCCGCCGGCACGCATCCTTCCCCGAGTGCATCTTCCATAGCTACCTTGGCTGCGAACCCAGTACAGTGCATCGGGAGCACGTACGTGGGCGACGGACGCATTTTATTCGCGAGAAAGTCCACCGTTGGACCAATACGGTCTGCGAGTTCGGTGCCTGCTAAATGCAGACCACCTACAATCTGCAGGAGTATCTTGTGTTAATGCAGCGTAAGTCTGCATACCGGGGACTACTCACCATGTATACAGGGCGAGCGAACTTCTCCACCGCGTCCTTGACGACGTTTACGATGCCCGCATGCGAGCATCTGCGAGACCTGATTGAGTGCAAATTAGACCAGGACGGAGTTAAAATGCTCACGCTGAGAAAATTACTAAGCCCTTCCCGACTACGTCAACCGCAGCATATCGCTCATCCATAACGTCCTAGCCAACAGGTGTCCATCTGTGAATGTAGTAGCGGCGCGACTAACAAAACAGCACCTACCTCCTCCTTCACCCACTCACCCCCCTTTCCGCCCTTCTCACCCTCCCCACCCTCTCGCGCCCTCTCCACCCAACGCACCCCCCCAGGCAACCCACCCTCAAAATGCGTCACCCGCGGGATCTCCCCGCTCACCCACACCGCCCCGCCCGCGACGGCGTGCCCCTCGGCGTGCGTCTCCACCACCCCGCCGAGCGCCGCGATCTCCGCGAACGTCGGGTCCGCCGCGAGCCGCCCGATCACTTTGCCCCCCGCGGAGGCGGGCGCGATTCCGCGCGCGATGGGGCGGGAGGGGTGGAGGTCTACGATGCACGGGGGCGCGGCGACTCGGACAGCGGAACGAGGCGCGGCGTGGTCCCGCCGGTAGCGCAGGAAGGAGTGCATGCCGCCGCTGTGGTCGCTGTGCCAGTGCGAGAGGACGATGCGATCTATGCGCGAGGCGGGGAGCTTGAGTGCTTCGATGTTGCGGATGATGGAGCGCGAGTCGGGCCCGGTGTCGAAGAGGGTGAGGTGTGGGTCTGAGCCGTCGATCGTGGTTTCCTGCGGGGGGGCGGTTGGTGGAGTCAGCTCAAGCTGCGATATGAGGAGGAGAGGACTGACGATGAGCGCGGAGAATCCGTGCGCTCCTGTGTTCCCCGCGCG
The DNA here is from genome assembly GCA_001302255.2 of Trametes hirsuta. Taxonomy (NCBI): domain Eukaryota; kingdom Fungi; phylum Basidiomycota; class Agaricomycetes; order Polyporales; family Polyporaceae; genus Trametes; species Trametes hirsuta. Next base: position 3,040,691 of record CP019378.1, read on the forward strand.
GAGGAGGGGTCAAACGCAGTTCGTCAGGTCGCAGATGTGATGCTCACCGCAACAGTAGTTCTCAAGGTCGAGGAAGGGGACTCCTGTGAGAGGGTCCCGCGGGACATCTGGGTGGGACAGGTGCTGAGGCACCTCGAGGATGAAACCCGGAGGCAACTTGGTCATCCTGCAACCGATTCCCGAGTTAAATCTCGGGCGTCGGTATACGGGGAGTTTGCGCTGACCATTCTATGCAGTTGTCGACCACGAAGGTGATCGTCAGTTTATCCACGGACTTCATTCCTTGCGGCGGTGCCATGGTTGGGTAAGTTATCGGAGTGGTAATCAAGGGTAAACCTCGAGGTAAGTATCGGCGCTCTTTTCCTCACTCGCTTCAAGTGGACATAGTATGGGTGGCTATCCGACACTAACGTTCTGAAATTGAGTCTGGCAGTCACGTTGCGATACCCCAAAGCTTTGAGCCGCTACTGTTGGGAGCGCGTTACTGTTGACAGGTTGATATCAGCGACACCCCCAGACGTCAAATGAGATGGTGATTATACGGTACCGGGGCTCTGGTGAGATCGAAAATACGCCTCACTCGTAGCCTCAGGGTCACCCAACTTGCAATCTACCGTGAAACTCGAACGATGGCTCAGCCCTGATGTCACATGTGTGGTATACCGTGCGGTCCGGTACGTCCGGGTGGGCACAAGCCTAAACTACCGCAGCAACAACAGTGGTGAACGTCAGCCGCCTCGTTTGGTGTCGATTCCAAGGTAAGCTTTCCAGTGTCCCCAACATCATCTCGGGCAAGTTAACATTGGAAGCGCAAAACGTGATTGCGGTTCACAACATAACATCACGGGTACTGAATTCACCAGCCCGCCCGACGTCTCGAAGGAAGACTCAATCGCTACTCGTATCGACGAAACTCCAGATACCCGTGTTGACCACTCCCAAACTCAGCGGCCCCACGATAGCTTCGAAAAGCGCGGGCGAAAGGTCCAGACCCGCAAACGGACATCCCGGACACTAGCGATCGCCGTTCGGCCCCAGCCCTCCCGTGAGTAACGATACGGTGTCTTCTTGAGCTTGGGGGAACGAGACGCACCTCGCCGGTAATCTTCGCCTGGGCGGTCTTTCCCTGAAACTGGACCTCGACCGTCTCGAAGCAGTGCTCGCCGTTTCCCCATTGCTGCGTGTCCAGGACGAACGCCGACCGTCAGCAGACGTAGACGGCACTGTCGCGATTCACGCGCGAGGTGAAGACGGGACCGGTGACTCACAGGTGTGTTTATGGATACTACCTGCGGTAATCATCGCGCCTCGCGTCAGCTCCGAGGCCGGTTTACAAGGCGCACGATGTATAGGAGGACGACGTACGAAGTCGGTGTCTTTGTCGACCGTCCCGCACGAGTTGGGGCCCACCTCGAACCACGTGAAGCGGGCGTTGTCGAACACTGCGACCTGCATATCCATCCGCGACCGCGGTCGGCCGTCGTCAGTTTAACAAGCACGGATGCGTCCCGTATCCGGGTCACGGTAGGTGCCGGGCGACGTACGTCCGTGTCCGTGTTCCCCATTGTGGGCAACGCGTCGCACTGGGAGGCTAGGAGGCCAAGGCTTAGCGAGACAGACGCAGCCGCGGAAAGAACCCGAAGCGAGGGGGCGCTGAATGGGGCGAGCATTGCGATCCTCAGAGAACCGACTTGAAGATGGTGAAGCGGGTGCCAGGCCCTACGAATGCTTCTGATATTTAACTGGTGAGCGACTCAATGCTTACTCCTGGGTTCGCGCGCCGACTGGTTGCGGAAAAGGGGGCAGACTAGCGGACCGGGCGGCGACAGAACCCAAACTGCGCTGTTGATTTGAGATTTTCCCGTATACACGCCGTGCGGGAGCGGGCCCGGTGCACGGTGTTGCGTACCAAACGTGGATGAGCATCACGCCGTCTTCCTTCTGGGCTGATGCTTCAAACATTGGGCTCGAGGAATCGGCGGTGTGCATGGGTCGTGGTGAATGTCCCAAGGAGCCCGGTACTCCTGAGTCCTGCGAGGAACCGTCTTGTAAGTTCATCGGAATCGAGTGTCTTAAGCTTGGACAAGAGCTCAGCCTAAGCATCACCAGGCACTGTCTCGAAGTGGCCTGGTCGCAGCACCATACTACCAGGGGTCTCCAGTCTGCCGGGAACACGGACGCACGGACGGGAGTTATAAACATGTCCTATGGTCAACGCCGTGCTGATCCGCGTGCTGTTTGCATCAGGAATGACCGTTGGCCCACCAGAGTCACAATGGTGTGGTACATGACATGTTTCAGCTCGGTCGCTAAGTTCTAACGGCCAAGCTGTAATTCCACTCGCTCACCCCTTCGAGTCTGAGTCTCTACATGATAACGACGTGCACGTCCAGGCTTCGATTCGATTCGTTGAGCTCAGTAACGCAGAGCTCAGGGCGTTCACTCTCCAAATCCGAAGATCGCCATACTCAAAGCACATTCATAAACGAAGCTTGAAGCATATCCGCCGACCTCCCGGCGCAACCGATGTGCACGACACCACGCATCGTTCATAGTTAACCCACAACCCGGGTCCTGCGGCTACGAATCCCAGCCAGCACCGGTGACCTACTAGGGACCTCACCCGCTCCCTGACTCGGAGCCGACAGATCCCAGCTCCCGTCGTTAGCCAGTTCAAGACTCAACGGCCCCAGTCACGGTGCCCACGACGGCCTCGGACATTGACAACGCCGCCGGCTCGGACAGGCCGCGCGTCCTGCAGCGCTGCGCCGAACGGGTCCCCCCCCGGGCCCGACGTCGACGGTACTGTGACGCGTTCGGACCGCGGATTGCGCCCACCCACCCACCCACCCCGGGACACGGCGAGGCATGCGTATGCGTCTGTGTACGTAGGAAGACGCTTGCGAACTCTTTCGGATCCACCGGGGCTGGCTGGGCCCGGCGATCGAGACGCGACGTGCACGTGACGTACGGTCCTGCGCTCAGTGTCAAGTGGCTACATGCGCGATCGAGAGCATGACGACTGTATGGGCACGCGGAGGTGACTAGGAGATCGAACGACTCGGAGTTGTGTGAACTGGCAAACGGCTCTTTGCGGGTGAGGACTCGTGACTCGGCCGAGTGTGCGGAAAGGAGGGAAATACGGCTCGACTGCGAAGGCGGTTTGCCAGCTGTAAGCGGTCTTGAATGCGTACTTGCTCAACCCCTCGAAAGGAATTGGTCCGTGCCGGATACTTACAATTGACAACCTGACCCGCCGCCCGCTGTGCGGTTATGCATACGCACCGACAACTATTGCCTACCTAGCACTGCGATGTATCCGGAGACATCCTCCGAAATGCTCCCCACCTCGAATATCGGCTGTTAGACAGTTGCCGAGAACCCGGCTCCCCAGGGTATATTCAAGCCACCACACCCGAGGCCCGTACAACACGCCGAAGGTATACATGCACGCGCGCTCACGACTCATGAGTCCAAATAGACGACACGATACTTGACGCACTTGCGCACTCAGGCGTGGGACTCGAACCCAGCAGCTGCGCTCAGGAGGAGCTGCGCGAGCTGGACGACAGCGAGGTCGAGCTGCGCGATGTTGCCCGTGTCGTGTACCACGGCGGGTGTCGTCGTCGCAGACGCGGGCGCGGCCGAGTTTGCAGCATGCGTGGCCGGGGAGGGAGGGGAGGACGGGTGCGCGGCGCTCGAGCCCGAGCTGATGGCTGCGGCGTGGGCGGACGCGGAGGCGGCGGCGCTGGAAGATGCGTGCGTCGACGAGGCGGTGTTGGAGAGGGTGCTCGAGGAAGGCGAGGGGGGCGCGGGGTGCGAGGGAGGCGGCGGCGGAGGGGACGGGGATGGGGATGCAGACGGAGTATTTGTTGGCTTGTAAACGGGTGCGGGGTGCGTAGGGTGCGTCGAGGGAGGCGGGGGAGGAGGAGGAGGGGGCGGAGGGGGCGGGGCATCCCCATCGAAGCTCCAGGAGGCGGTGTTGACCTCGCCGATGCCGAGGTCGCCGACGATGTCCTGGAAGAGGCCGGGGGAGAGGTCGATTCCGTCGTAGGGGCATCCCATGCACTGTTGTGTGGCACGTCAGGGACGATGGGGGGTTAGGTCGGTGGGAGGTGAGATGCGTGGATACCTACCTCGTCGGTGACTTTGGCGTGGGCGGTCTTTCCTTGGTAGTGGATGGTGATGGGCTTGTAGCAGTGGATGCCGTTTGCCCATTGCTAGGGGACGGCTGGTTCAGGAAGGGACAGCGGAACTGGTCAGGTGACAGAAAAGGACTGACGAGGTGACTGATTGCTACGATCTGAGGCGGGCGAGGAGGTTAAAGGCGGGGACAGTAGCTGGACTTGTGTGCTCACGTAATCCGTGTCAAGGTCGAAGGAACCGCAAGCGTTGGATCCGACTTCAAAGAAAGTGAGTCGTGCGTTGTCGAAGCGCTTGTGTATGGTGGAGGAATGGTTGTGCGCGGGGCTGGCGGCGGCATGGCGGCGGTGCTGGTGATGGGGGCTGTCATGAGAGGCGGAGGCGGCGGAGGCAGCGACGAGGGTCGAAAGGACGAGGCGGGAAAGAGCGAGAACGGTAGGCATGTTGGAGTGGGCTGAACGGGCGACGGGCGAGGCGGGGCAGGATTCGAACGACGGGCGGGGTATAAGAGGGCGGGGGCGTGAAGGAAGGAACTCTATCTGCGCAAACGATGTGATTCCATCGCGGCGAGTTTCAGGCAGGGAGGCTTGTGCAGCCCAATGTGGGACTTGCTCTTCCACACGCATCCTCTGCAACTGGCTGTCCCCGGACAACCTCCGCGCAAGCGGCCGAACATGGCCCAAAGCGAGCTCTCAGAGCCCAGCGCAGGTCGCCATCGTAACCTCACCACTCTCGGAAGCCGTAGAACAGGCAGCCATTGATACCTTCGTGGGCAGAGAACAGAGCACGAATGATATGGACCGGAAGCGCCGTATAAGAAAGCGATGTCAGCGGTTCGTTCGATGCGGTCGTAGAATGCCAGTACTAGGGACTGCAGATCTGTCATCCACAGCAAGCCATTTCAGATACCTCTCCTAAGCCAGAGCTCGAGCTGCACACATTCCAAAGACACAGAAAACCTGCAGAAATACCTTTTCACAAACAAATAGCCTGGCAGAGCGCCCCTAGTGCCGCCCACTGGGATCCCAGGAGAACCGCGGTGACAAGCGTGATGATCATGGTACGGTGTTGAACAAGCGCACGACTAGCGCCCGAACGCGATTTTTTTGGGAAATCATGATCATGATCAGGGAGACGAAAGGAGCCCCAAAGCACAACTTTCGAGTTTCTTTCAGATAGGCGTCTCATCATCTGAATGGGCCCATCCTGCGGTGAGCATCTCAAACCGGAATGTGGATCCCTGTCGGAATTTGGTTTTTTACGGTGGACGACCGGGACCACGTTTTCAAGTTCTAACCCTGTGCAGATGCAGCGCACAACCCAGAAAGCAGGCCGATGTCCGACACCCGCGGACTACTCAGCCTGCTATGTATCCACGTACACGACGCTATGTTTTTCCACGTACACGACGCTATGTTTTTCCACGTTCTCGCCGCGCGCTCGGACAGGAGTCTTCGGAGTCGCGTTCCTCTCAGCCGAGTAAGTGTTTCGGTGCTCGTATCATCAGCTTGACGGCTCAGTATGCGTCACTCCATGGGGTGTGGTAAAGTCTCGGACGCGCCTGAACCACGGGCCGTCAGAAGCGCCGTCTCGACTCACAGCCCGACAAGCAGCGTACTAGTGCCCGGATCGCGCTCCGCGTACTCGGGCGGCAGCGTCGACTCCCCCGCCGTCGATGGCGAGAACGGGGACGCGGCCCTGTCGGACGTCGGGGGCAGATGACGCGGCACGACGATCTGGCCGCACGCGCGCGCTGGGGCCGCAGGCCGCGGGGTCTCAGGCTGAGGCTGCAGGCGGGGCGCGTCGAAGAAATTGGCTGCTCGGGAGGAGGGGAGGAGGGGAGCAGGCGGGTATTTGTATGTTGATGTGTGGACGGCCGGGGTGTATGAGAAACGGGGGTGGAGGGCGGCGAGTGTGCGTGCTTAAGTCTGTTAGGAGCGAAAGGGGGTAGCGGACGGAGGCGGCTGGACGTACCTCTACTATGCGTAACACGGCGGATGATGCATGCGCGGCGGCGGACACCTGCGGTATCGTCGAGAAGCGCGTGGATCGCTGGTCCTCCTCCGTGGACAGCCCGCCGATGTCGGGCGCCCGCACACTGCTCCGAGTCAGCCTAGGAGGCGGCGCTACTAGGAAAGCGGGATACGCGCATGAGCCACTCGCCGCCGCGGGGCGAGAGCGATATCCACCAGCTCCGAGCTGGGAAGACGTACTCGGGGTTATGATTAGTTCGGCCCTTCGCCGTCGCGCCCATACGAGGACGAGAAGCGCGGCGAGGGCGAGAGCGAAGACGGCGCATCCTGCGGCGATGCCTCCGGCGAACGACGGGCGGGTAGAACTGCGGAGTGCGTGCGAGTCCGATGTGTTTGGTGGGGTGGTGGACGCGGACGCGCCGCCTGCCCCGTCTGCGTCTGTAGCCGGGGGGGTGGAGACGGCGGTCATGGGGGTGCCGCCCCCGCCCCTGCCCCCGCCCCTGCCGCTGCTGCCGCCGTTGCCGTCGTTGCTGCTGCTGCTCCCGCCGCTGCTGATCCCGCCGCCGCTGAGCCCGCCGCTGTTGATCCCGCCGTTTCCGCCGTTTCCACCAATGCCCCCACCGTTGCTGCTCCCGCCGTTTCCGCCGTTGCCACCGATGCCCCCGCCGCTGCTGCTCCCACCGTTTCCGCCGTCGCCACCAATACCCCCACCGTTGCTGCTCCCGCCGTTCCCGCCGCCGCCACCAATACCCCCGCCGTTGCTGCTCCCGCCGTTTCCGCCGTTACCACCGATGCTCACGCCGCTGCCGCTGCCCCCACCCCCGCCTCCGACGGGTGCCGTAGCCAGTGTGGTCGAAGACGTCCTGGTAGCCCCAGTGATGGTGAGGGCGGTCGTGCCAACGATCTCGCCCAGACTGACGTTCCCGCCGCTCAGGTAGGCGAAGAGCCCCGGGGTGAGGGCCAAGTTCCCCAATGGGCACGACATGCACTGTGGTGCGTGGCGTGCACGTGCACTGGTCAGAATGGAGGCATTCCAACGAGAGAGAGAGAGGACGCACTTCGTCCACCACGCGCGCGGCGGCAGTCGTCCCTAGGTACTGGATGTGCACGGGCGCGCTGCAGTGCGCCATGTCGTCCCATTGCTGCGGGGACGGGATTAGATTCGACGACGTCGATGTTGGAGGTCTGAGGCGCGAGCGCTGGGGCTCACCTGCGAACTGAGGGCAACGGCCTGCAGGGGTGGCCAGGCCGCTTGGGGTTGAGCACCGCCAGTAAGGGTAGGGACGGGAGGAAGACGTACAAAGTCGCCGTTGCCGACGATGGCTCTGCACTCGGTTAGGCCCGGCCCGGGGTCGAAGGTCGTGAGTTTGGCGTTGGTGAACGTCGTGTTGGGAACGTCGCGCTTGTGCAAGCGCTGTGACTTGACGCTCCCTGATCGCCGCAATCGGGGCGACCGCGCACTGGCACCGGCGGAGGTGGGAGGGAATAATAAAGCGAGCGAGGTGAGGGCGAATATCGAGGCCCGGGGGAGCTGCATGACAGTTATGAAAACGAGCGAGAAGGAGGTGGAGGACTGGGACGTGCGATTGTGTTGTGCACCTGGATGGTCCCGAGGCGTGTCCCACCAGCCACCAGGACAAAGGGTTATGGGGGAGCAGTAACGAACAAATGTCTCGTAGCGTATCACTATTCCTAACAAAATCTGGCAGATCATCGGATCTGGATGTCCTAGGAGATATGTTTTTTAGGATTTTAACCGCGTTTAATATGATACCATACGTCCGTCAATACGTGTAGATTTGACCTACCTTGACAGATGCACTCTCACTTTTTACGATGGTAGCCATGTCACGGCGCTGACCGGAGGAGATGCCATGTGAACAGGGAGATACCATAGGGAGGACGCACACACGAACGAATTCCGGAGGTGATAGGCATGTCATACAGTGCTTCCATGGGATGGTTGGGAGCTCCGAAGCCAATATTCCGCCTGTATAGAAGCCGCCAGCATTGAGCGTAGACCAGACCAGAGAGACAACGATGACACGTCAGGAGTCGGATGCGGTCGAGCACACAGGGCTTTTCCCTCGGGGATTCCAGGAGAGCAGCCTAGGAGCGTGAATGCCAGTCATGACATTCCCACTACCGATTGACGGTAAGTTGGGTCTTTCAATTTGTGGCCGTTCCACTCCCCCCAGATTGCAACGCAGTCACGTGAGGTCATGTGACCTCCGCGTGCGTCTTGTCTTCGTGTTCGGACTACGCTCGCGGCTCTGAAGGCTCTGTCTGACCTTCCCAGCCTTTAGCCCTTCACTAAGTTATCATGTTCGACCAGTGGACCCCGGTGATAACTACACGCCGGTCACGATAGATGACTCTCAAGACAATATTTACTAGGCGGAACAGTTATGGCAACTCGTGTCATCTGAGAATGAATGTAGGTGCATCCGATGCTCCCATGTTTTCACGCCGTGCGCAGGTTTGTAGTTACTACGCAAGCTTGCATTTTCCTTTCGTTACTGGTTACTGGGGCTCGGCCGGTAGTGGGCTCTGCCGCTCGTCGGCGCTACAGCGTTATAATAGTACACGGAAGAGCATTGTTAAACTCGAAGAGCGCTCTCTCATGAATGTTTGAACGTGCACGTGAACACTAACAGCACTGACAGTCTGACCCCATGTGCATCTTTGTGAGCCGCCCAGCTCCCCAAGTCAGTATAACTAGGCTGGCCGCGATCCCCAGACGGATTGTACGCGGCGGGCACCGAGCAACCGCACCATACGTCGATTCCGCGCGTACTACAACTAATTGCATGTGCAGGTAGAATATCGAGACGCTTAACCATCACAACTTGCAGGGCCGCACACCTCTTCCCTCTCCTCCCCTGCCAGTGCGCTAGTGTTCGCGCGTTGACACGGCCCAAGTCCCTCCGGGGACCCATGCCCGTGCTCGTGTCCGTGCCCAATGTCCAACGTGTCCGGATGGCACTCCGCGTACTCGGGCGGCAGCGTCGACTCCCCCGCCGTCGACACCGACAGCGTGTCGCCCGCCCTCCGCCGGCCCGCACAGTGCGCCGCTATCCGCACGCCCCCGTCTACAGACCTTCGTCGTTCGCGCGGGGCGATGAAACAAGGTGGAGGCTGCAGCCGGGTCTCGCGTGGTCGGGCAGCGCGGCTCCGGAGCGCGTCGGAGAGCTTGGCTGCTCGGGAGGAGGAGAGGAGGCGGGTGTCTGTGGGGAGCGGCGTGGATGGCTGGTGCGGAGGGCGGGTGGGTTTAGTGTGCGAAGGGCGGAGAGAGGGAGACGGCGTACCTCCGGCTCAGCGACAGATGATGCGTTGGCGGTGACGGGCGACGGGACCGTCGAGAAGCGCATGGCTTCCTGGTGTTTCCGCACGGAGGGGCGGCCGATGTCAAGGACCATTTCGCCACTTCGAGGTCCTGAGGCGGGGCGTGCGTGAGTATCCCGCGGGCACGGGGAAACTTGGAGATGAGTATTCAAAGACGTACTCAGGTCGACAACACGCCGTTCCTGGGCCTTTCTCCGCCGCCGCCGACGCATCCATTCGAAACCGAGAAGTACGCCCACAAAGACGAACAAGACGCAGCCCACTACGATCCCGACGATCGCAGGCGGGCCAGGCGACCCAGAACGCTGAGCAGCGGCGGGCAGCGCAGACGTCGTCGTCTGCGCGGGTTGTGCCCCAGGCGCGCTCGAGTCGGCGGTCGCGGAGGGCCCGGGGACCAGTTTGGTGACGGTGACGATGGTGCCGTCGGTGGTTGACAGCTGGAGAGAGATGGCTGTCCCGTTGAGGTTGGTCGGCGGTGGTGTCGTTGTGCCGGGGGGGAGGGGTGAGGTCGGGGATCCCTCGGTCGCAGCTGGAGGCGGGGTAGGTGATGAGGTCATTTCAGCCGCCGGTATCAGCGAGGTGGGTGACGGCGTAGGTGCTGCATGAGTCGAGGAAATGGTCATGGAGGTGGGCGTTGCGCCGCCTAGAAGCTCCGTCGCTGGTCTCACGGGTGCCGTTATCGTTGAAGACAACGTCGTGACCTCGCGCTGACCAGTAGCGGAGGACGTACTACCTATAGTAGTATTGCTCGTGGGGACGCTAGGATCGTCGAACGACCATGAGCCGACTATCGCGCCCTCGGCGATGTTCCCGTTCAGGTGGGTGAACAACCCCGGAGTGAGATCCAGCTGCCCTACCTCACACCCAGGACACTGCAAAATAGTCAACGATGCACCGTTCAAATCGCTAGTTTCGCGCACGGTGGGAGGAAAGGAAGGGCGGGCACGCACCTCGTCCATCACGCGTGCGGCGACGGTCGTGCCTTGGTATTGGATGTGGACGGGCGCGTTGCAGTGCGCGCCGCCGTCCCATTGCTGAAAGGACAGGACACGTGGGACTTAGTCTCAGCACTCATGCTCCAAATGGAGGGCGGGGTGGCCATGCGCTCTCCCGTAGAGCCAGATCCGGAGCGAGGCTTACCTGGGTACTGATTGCCACGATCTTTTAGAGTGCGCGGGGTCAACATAAGAAATCGGTCAACAGGGAAGGGGGAATAGTCTGCGGACGTACGAAGTCGTCGTCGTGCGCGACAGTGTTGCAGCTGGTTGGACCGGGATTGTACCACGCTAACCTGACATTGGAGAACGTCGTGCCGGAAGCGCTTCGTTGGTGCTGTGAGGTGCTGCGACCGTGCTGAAGAGTCGACCGCGCGTTGACGAGGGTGGGGGCTCGAGATGCCAGAGTGAACGAAATGAGCACCAGCAAAAGGCTGGAGGCGGGCGGCATGCTATGAGGAGAAGAATGAGAGACGGTGAGTTGGGTTATGCGGGCGTCATATGCATCCCGAGATAAACTGTGGTCGTGTGTTCTCGAGGGGGTCTGTGGTCTTGCCAGTGCCCCCCCCCCCCAGACTAAGAGTTATGATCATATGAGGGCGCCCCGGGGCCGGACGTCGGGAAAAGAGAGACGAATAGACACATGCGGCGCATCCGATGCGATCCTAGAACATCGCTGCCGTTTCATCCCTGTCAGCGTGAGCGACGAGCAAGCGGCTGCCAGTGCGGCGTGCGCACTTGGTCGGCACCGGACGACTCCTACCTTGTACTCGGCCAGGAAGCGGCGAGTGGCGTCGACAGATCGACGCGTTGGTGCTGGGAGATCAGTTCGCGTGAAACGAGTAGTGTCACGGTCGGGGCGGGAGGCGTGTGTGTGCACTGACCGTAGTGAGGCAAACAGGACTTGGGGAGGAATGGGAGGAGGAGATTGCGGATGCGAACAAACCGATGTGATTTATGATACAATCCTTGACCGCGTCTCCCAATGAAAAAAAAAGTATAGAAGAAGGTTGAGAGCGAATCGAATCTGCCACCCGTCATATCACGCGTCTCCGCAAATCCGGCGGCTGCAGCGGCGCTTGCGCCTGCGTCTGTTGCTGTGCTTGCGTCTGCGTCTGCGTCTGCATTTGTTGTGGCTGTTGTGTCTGCGTCTGTTGCTGCTTCGGCGCCTGCCCCAGCGCGGGCTCCGCCTTCATCCCCACCATCCGCTCCACGACCGCCTGTCCGTCGCCCGTGAGGACGACGCCCCTTCGCCAACGGCCCGAGCCCGAAGCTGAACGACCCACCTGCGCCGCGTCCCAGTCCATCGGCTCGTCCTCCTCTTCGTCCTCTTCCACTTCCACGTCTGCGTCTGCGTCTGCGTCCTCGCCCTCCCCTGAGCCGTCGCCGTCACCTGAGCCGTCGGGAAGGCCCCACCCGCCCATGCTCATCCGCGTGGTGTTCTCCGGGTCTGGGCTCCTACACACACGCGCTCGGTTGAGCCTCCCCCGCCACAGTCCCTCACCACAACGCGAACGCGAACGCAAACGCACCTAAGACTCTCCAAGAACTCCTTATCCCTTTCCCGCAGCGGGTCCGCGAACGACACCCCCACGCGCGGCGTGTCCGTCTCGCCCTCGTACCAATACCCACCCGCGCCCGCGCCCGCACCTGCACCTCCGCTCCCGCCAGCGCCTCCCGCTCCCTCGTCGTACTCATACTCATGCTCCCCCCCGTCGTTCTCCTCGTCAAATTCCCCCGCCTCCTCGCGCAGCCGCCACCGCCCCCGCGCATCCAGCTCCGCACCGCTCACCCGCCCCCCGTGCGCAGGCGCAGGCGCATGCGCATGCGAGTGCGAGTTCGAGCTAGACTGGGTCGCATGCGACCGCTCGGCGCGGTGCGCGATGCGCCCGCGCCGGTCGCGCGGGAGCCCCGCGGAGAGGAAGGACGGCGCGCCGGTCGTGGGGCGCGCGGGGCGGGTGGCGAGGGCGAGCGGCGCGTGGAGGGCGCGGAGGAGGCGTGCGAGCGCGGCTTCGCCGGCGGTGGGTTGGGGTGGGGGGAGCGTGAGGGAGAGGGAGACGAGGCGGTGGGAGCGTTGGGAGACGAGGACGAGCAGCCTATGGGGGGTGGGAGTGGTGGGGTTAGTGGGGCAGAGTGCAGTGATGGGAGAGGGGGGGAGGGGAGACGTACATCTGCTGTAACCGCGCCTGGTGCGGCTCGGTGCCCGCCGGGTCCTCGTCCTTGGACATCGTGAGCCGCGCATAGAGGCGCGGGAAGAGCGGGAGCACGACGCGGTCCCGGAACGAGACGAGCGCGAGCGCGCGCACGTCGATCGGGGACGTCGAGGACTGCAGCAGGAGGCCTGCTGCCGCGGCCGCGGCCGCGGCGCCCTTGCCGTTTTGGGTGGCTGTTGGGGAGGAGGGGCGGTGTGCTTTGGGGAGGCGGTAGAGGGAGGAGAGGATTGGGTCCGTTTGCAGGGGGAGGAGGGCCTGAAGGAAGATATGAGCAGGGGGCGGGGAGATGGTAGTCAGAGGAGAGGGAGGGAGACTTACGCCTTCGAGATAGGGCAAGACCTGCGTCCAGAAGGACGACCACACCTCCACGACGCGCGACACGAGCTTGTCGTCGTCGACGCCCGCGAGCTTCGAGTTAAGCGTGACCATACCGGCAGCGACGAGCTCGTACGTGTCGTGCTCGAGCGTCGCGACCGCCTTTCCCGGCGCCGCGGACACGACCGTCTGGATGTGGCGCTTCACGAGCTGGTTCAGGTCCTCTCTGCGCGGAGTTGGCGTCGTCAGTCTCTCGGGTTATATGGAGGGGAAGCGGGGGTGGGCGCTCACATGGGCACACGGAGCGGCTCGTCGTTGAACAGCGGCAATACGAGTACGTGCAGAGACGTCCACGGGCTCTCCGCAGACAGCGCGGACGACAGCGCGGCGTGGCCTCCAGCGCCGCCCGCGCTCCCGCCGACACCGCCGCTGCTGCCGCTGCCGATCCCGGGGGGCGCGGTCATTTGCGCAGCGAGCGAGAGCGCGAGCGCGGCGGGTGGCGCGGCGAGGGCGGGGAGGTGGGCGAGGGTGCCGAGGCGGTGCATCTCGCGCGAGACGAGCTTGGCGTCATACGTCCGCGTCGAGGACGCCTGCTTGTCGTTGTCGTTGGTGGGCGGCGGAAGGAGGAGGGGGAAGGGGGAAGGGGAGAGTGAGATGGTCAGTGCGTGTGCTGTGCGCGGGAGAAGGTGGGAACGAGGAGATGGGAAAGGAACAAAACAACGCAGATCGGTGTAGGGGGTGGACTAAACTAGGTGGGGGGCGGTGTGGGAGCGGGCGTCCTTCCGCCGCACTGGCTTGCGAGAGCTTACAGGGCTGCTTCCGCACCACCCGGGAGTGGGGAGGGTTCTCTTTCGAAGGCGCGCGTGTATTACCTCGCCATGACGGTGATTCTCCTTGCGAGTTCTGACCTGACGAGTTCCTTGTTGTGAACGGCCGGCCCCAAGGGACGGCCACAAACGAATGGTTGCCCGCGGTGTGCCTCGGTGCTCGCGTCATAGGAAGATGGCGTGAGGTAATGGCATTGATTCAAGCACAGCTCGCGCGGAATGCCGTCGTGGAAGAGAGGGCGCGTTGGTTTTGCGATCCCCTTGTGTACTCGACCGCTATCGATTTTCGAAGTCGCGCCTGCAGGCTTCTCAAACATGCGCGGGTACGATGTAGGCCCACGTACTCCACATTCACCGTCGTGAGCACTCAGGTATGAGCCACCGATGCCACCTCCCTCACGCCGGGCCCTCGGTATTTCGCCGAGATGCATTATACAGATCCGTCAAGATGGAAGATGCGCCTCCGGCGTATGAAGCACCCCAAACGGCCCAAATGTCCGGGGTTGAGTGAGACATCCGGGCCTTTCGCAGGAGCGTGAATTTACCGCTGGCCTCACGCTCGGCTCTACCCGATTTCAAGCCCAAACAGCACTGCTACGGTTGCACGAGATATGTTGTTGCTGGAGTAGCTAGGGTCGGACGACGCAAGCAAGTCCGATCGCGACGGAAGCCGGAGCGGGGGATGCAAGCAAAGCCACTCGCACGAGCCGGAAGAGCAGCATTCGAGCGCATACACGCTGTGCGGAGAATCCGACACACAACGAGAACGGTGTACGGCGATAAGGAATTGTGCACGCGCGGATTGGGCGGAGATCTTGACCGACCGGGAGCGGGAATACGGAGGCAATGATAGAAAGCAAAGTACGTACTTTGGAAGGCGAAGTGTGACCCTTTGCCGGCTGGCCTGCGGAAGAAGCCATGGGCGGGATGGGCGAGGAGGCGTTGTCGCGGTTGTAGGCCGAGTCAGCGCGGGAGTGGGAGCGGGCAGGGAGGAGGGAGTGGGGGATGGGGGACGCGCGCTGGGTGGAGGCGGCGGAGGCGGCGATGGAGCCGGCGGAGGAGAGGAGGATGTCGCCGAGGAAGCCGAGCCGCTTGGACGGCTGCTCGCTGGCGCTGGCCTGGGTCTGCGTCTGCGCCTATGTCTGTCGCTGGGGGCTGTCTGCGTGTGCGAGGGCGTGGGCGGGAGCGCGGGGGGTTGCGTCGCCCTGGGAGGACGAGCGACGGCGGTCGGGCGTGCGCATCTGCACCGTCGTCTGCGCCGTCAGCACGCCGGGGCCTGTTCCGGTCCCAGTGCCAGAGCTGTTGTTGTTGTTGTTGCTGTTGCCGTTGCTGCTGCTGTGGTGTTCGTGCGACGGGAAAGACGAGATTGGCCGTCGCACATGCGCCGACCGTCCCGCCATTTCCCCAATATTTGTCGGATTTCTGCCGCCAAGGGGGTCGTCGTCCGCGACAAGGGTTAGGCGCCCACGCCGCGCCCGCTAACGTCTTATCCCAACCTTATCGCCGCCACCTCGCAAATTCGCCCGAAATTGCCATCTGCCTTCCTCCCCTCGGGGCCTTTTCGCTTCGCATACATGCACCATCGTCCATGCATTTTCAGTAAAATATAAACCATTTGTCTGCATTTTTACTAGCAGCACTACTAAAATACACTTCGTAGCCCGTCCCAGCGCTAGCGCTCACGGAAGCCCATCACCGTTCCATCCACACATACCCCGAGTTCGGTTCATAAAGGAGGTGTAGAGGAAGCCAACCCGCGCCACCCCGCGCGAGATGTAGACGGTCCTTCGACCTACCACCCCGCCCCCGCGCCCGTCCCCGATCGGTGTCAAGGCCTGGACAAGGGCAGCCACGACGTCTTCGCGCGGCAGGATCCGTGCGCGTGGCTGGACGCGCCGAGCGCGGTGCGCTCCACAAGCGAACGGGAAGACATCCCGGGACCTGCAGGACGCGCGGAGTCGGTCAGTGTGTCGTGCCTCTAAGTGTGCGTGGAGGTTGCTTACCAGAGGAGTAGTCCAGGACGCTTCCGCGCTAGCGCCCGGGAGACAAGGGATGTCGGCCCACGCCACAGGTGTGTATATGGACTTAAGAGCAGACGATGTCGGCTCACGCCACAGGTGTGTACACCGAGTCCAGAGCAGACGATGTCGACGCACGCCACAGGTGCGGATCGAGGGCCGCTGACGGGAAAGGTCGGCCCACGCCGCAGGTGTGGTGGTCCGGGACAATCCAAGCGTCTTCACGCGGCGAGTGCGCTGCGCTCCACGAGCGAAGGGGAAGACATCCCGGGCACTGTAAGACGCGTGAAGTTGGTCAGTATCATGCGTCGCTGAGTGGGCAGTGGGGGATGGTGCTTACCAGAGGAGTAGCCCAAGCCGCTGTCGCGCTCGCGGTGGGGCGAAAGTGGATGTCGGCTCACGCCACAGGTGGTAGCCGGGGCGTCGCGGTGGACGTGTGCGGCACCAGTGAGCCGACGGCTGCACCTGTGCGGCACCATGAGCAGACAGCCGCCTTGCGGTCCCTACAACACCCCCCGGCCCGGTGCCCGATGCAAACTCGGAACACTAGCGCGGCTGGCGCCACGCCGGAAGGGGCGCTGCGAGGGCGGGCGCCGGCGTAGGGATGGGGTAGAATAGAGTGAGAGGTTCGTCTGTCAGGCGAGAGGTACTTGGGGGGCGCGGACGCCCCCGGAGGTCGGAGGGAGGCATCGGTATCGTGTTCGATGTGTGGGATGGAGGATAAGGCTGGTACTAGGCAGCAGAGGTGGGCGATGGGAGGTGAGTGACGATGTGGGTGTCGGTTGAGGGTCGAGCTGACGGCCGTTTTATACCCCAGGACGGGCCGCGGTCGGGCTATGCGCACAATGAGGTGGCTTTGTGCGCAGGTTGGGGCTAAGCCAGGGTTTGGCCCCGGGCAATGTGGAGCCCTGGCCCTTGCGTTTGCGGACGCGTGCCCCTGAGCTCGCCGCCGCATTGTCTATTCGGGTCCAGCGAAACATGGTGTGCCAGACGGTACGAGACATCGGCCTCCTTCAGCTAGGACTACGTATCCGGAGGAGGCTGCATACGAGTCCGGGGAGAACGACGTAGAATCCGCCAAGTCTAACACTCCCCAAACGCTTCTGAGACCTCCGCCGGAGCCCTCTTGTGCGTGTCACCCTCGCTCAGTCCGCTTTACCCGCCGTCGCGCGTGGAACGCATGGTCCGACGTCGCGAGAAGGTCCGAGCGGCCGATTCTACGGCCAGCTCCTTGCTCATACGAAGGGTGCGTGCACCATTTCGCGACTTGTCATTTGTTATGGGTCGCACGGCATGGTTACGGGGCGTCCGTCATGTTCTTGTTTGTGCCCCCTGGTCATCCCTAATTCTTTCGGCGCGGCTGTTGCGGCGCCACGCACTGTTGTCTGAGTTCGTTGGAGGGTCCGTGCGGCGCATAGCCCACCGGCGCTGCGCTGTACGTCCGTTATTATAATTTATTGTTACACCCGCTGCTGGCTCCTGAGTCGAGTGAGCCTGAGCCACACGGACCCGCCAGACGCGTCTCCGCGCAAGGAGGCCAATGCGACCATATTGGCCCAGGCGCCGCGGGACGCGTCATCCTAGGGCCTGCAAGGTATAAATACAGGATCGTCGCGCACCGAAGAGGCATCGCACTTTTTCACTCACTCTCCTGATCACGCTATCTGCTCCGGCGCCTTCCCACAAAGTATCGATGGGGACCGCACCAGCCGCACCCCGGGCCCTTCAATCACTCCGGACCTGTACGTCCGCGTCTGACAGACGAACCTCTCAGAAATTCCTTACGCGGAAATTCCGCCATCGGGTGAGTCTCGTCGTATTTTTGCATGCACACTCGACGACGGTCGATCTAACTCTACGCTTCCTTGCAGCCTGAAATCTCTCGGAGATGCGGCCCCGCCACCCACGGCCGTGGACGCGATCGTTGAGCATAGGGGCTGGGCCCTCATGGGTACTTGTACGTTCCTCCCCAGCCTCTGTCGTCCGTGCGACCATTCTGACGCTCACGCATGGCCTGCCCACGCAGGATTCCGTTTATCCCCCTGCCTCTGATGCGTCAGCAAAAACAGTTGATGGTACGACCGTCCCCGTATCCGTCACGGTCGATCGAAGAAGACCGGTGGATCACTCCAAGGGCACCGGCGGATCACTTGAGCCGTTAGGAGCGGTCATATACCGACGAGATCATCACACTGATCCAGGTAGCCCACAGTGTAGTTCGCCTTTGGGTAGGCGGGCGGGCGGAGGTGGAAACTTGAATGGGGAAGGTGGAGCTTGAACCACGGTTAACATTGTGGTTAACTTGATTGTAATTTTTATTTATTTGATCCCTCTATACATCTGTGCGCGCTTCTCGTATATGTGAGCGTACCTGCGCTGCGTAAAGCGAACCCGTACGAATGATCTGGTTGCCATAAGTGCGTATAAACTAAACCAGCCGCAATCACCACTACTGCGTGCGATTTCCAAATTTGGAACGACACTTCGCAGCTCCGAGGCTTTCGGAGTTGCCTTTCGACTTGCACGGTCACCTATTGGAGGTTTTGCTTCGTCCACATCCACTGCTTGCACTTCTGCAGAGTACCGAGTACGTACGATGTTTGAACCTCTACGCTATGGTTCACCAGAGGGATTGCTACACTTTGTGCGGCTATAAGTCCACGATATTCGCTTGCAGCACGATATACTGCGTCCCATCGCCGCGTCTGCCTTACTTATGTGCAAGCCTGTTTACAAGTTCAGGGCGGCGGTGAGTCGTAACGGTTGCTATTTTCCCCCCTCGCTTGTGGTTACAGTGGATAGCACCTTGTGCGAGACACACTTTGACGATCCATGTAGCGTGCTTATATTTTTTAGAACAGGTTGGGCTTGGAACGTCCCGGGACGGGGCCTGACTCGGCGCCTCTCAGCCTCGTCAAATATCTCTGGATTACAATTCTAGGCCCAAACCTGGATCCATTTCGCCCTGGAATATTATTACAAGCAGAAGTAATCCTCATACCCCTAAAGTCGGGACCTCGCATTACCGACGAGGGTATCCGGTACGTTTAAAACACCCTTGCGGACTGTACTACGGTCGTCACCACGGTCCGTCTCGAGTCATCTGAGGCGAGTCTTATTTCGTATGCGTGGAAATCAAATAAATGGAATCTACCCCCCGGGCAGGTTCAAAACAATGCTGTACCGTGCCGCCTGGATGGGGCCCGGCCCCGCCATTGAGGGACCCATCACCAGCCGTGCCTCTTCAGTCCATGCGCTCTATGCCGACCTAATGTGATAGACACTGCGGTCATGGCGATCTTTTTGTTTGG
Organism: Trametes hirsuta; assembly: GCA_001302255.2. NCBI lineage: Eukaryota > Fungi > Basidiomycota > Agaricomycetes > Polyporales > Polyporaceae > Trametes > Trametes hirsuta. Next base: position 3,059,831 of record CP019378.1, read on the forward strand.
ACGGAACAAACCGGCGCAGAGCACGGATACCGCCAGTGGCTAAGGTCGAGCCATAAGCAAAGGACTCAGCCGTTTGTCTGAGCGATACTGCCGCTCAGTTGATCGTCGAAAGACGTGAATTCACCTCGCTCCAAACATTAAAAGAAGCCTACGAGCGCGTATACAAAGGGAGCGAGCCGGACATGATACTCATAACCCAGAGCCTCAGAGACCGGCAGAGCCGCTCGGTCAAAGGGCCCAGAACCGACATTCGCTCGTTTGACGCTGTACATCGCGGCGTAGTTGTTACTCTGACCTCCACCTAGTGCACCCAAGCGGTCTAAAAACATCGGTGCACAACCAATATTCCGACACTAAAAAGAACGAACAATGCGGTCTGTGATGCTCCGGGTCCGAGTTTAATGTCCCGCAGAACAGTCATCCGCCGAGCGCCGAAACAAGAGCATGGCTTAGCCTTCGCACAAAGGGACCGCTATTGTATGTGTGGCCTCGACCACATGCGGCGAGGTATAAGAATACCAGCAGCCCAGCGTTCCTCAGCACCAGAGCCCTCACTCATCCGCCTCCGCACACACCATCACATCCTCCACACCCATGCCTCCCAATCTCCTTCGGTGGCGCTCGCGCCCCGAACTCGATTTTCCTCGTTTGTCAGACAAACCTCTCATCCCCCCACGTACGCTTGGTTACCACTTGGTAGCCGATGTTGGCGACGCGCTGAGGCCAATAGAGCCCGAAGATGGCCTGTAAGGCGCCATGGCATCCGCCTCCGCCCCCGTCAAACCCATACCTGTGGCGTACGCCGAGGGCGGAGAAAACACTCGTTCGGGAAGAAATTGAGGCGCTACTAGGTAAGGACCCGCCGGTGACTTTCGTTTATTGATATCCATTGACGGGGGTCTCGTGACAGCGCGTACCGCAGAAGCAATGCAGTGTTGTGTGCAGAACGAACACCAAAATCAAGTCTCTCTCAACAGAGCGACAGCACGACATACCGATATACACGCCTGGATCATGCGCAGTAGTAGTTCTGTCATAAAAATGCAGGCGACGTTAACATCATCACTACAATGAACAGCCCGACTTCGGGGTGCCCTTTGTTGTTTGAGATGCCAATCTGAAGGCATATATGCTGATGAGCTAAATTGCGCTACGACTACCCCGTTCAGCCGTAGGCGTACCCAGACGAGGTATTTTGCTATGGTGGGGATGTGGCTCTCCTGATGCTTCTATTGTTCACATCCATACATTGCCACCAAAGGCGTGTCAGAAGAGTTTGTTGTCTGTTCGATCTCTTTGATTACGGTATGCCCGCGTGCAGGCTGCGGGCGTGCCTACAAGCTAGCTAAACGACCCCAAATTCGACTTTCGTGTGCCAAGCTGTGAAGTTTTAATGCACCACCACCGGTGGTAACACGTCCCGTTCACCTTCAGCGAGCGACAGGGCACTATTCTCGTAAGTACTTACAAGACCCTCAGTCATGGTCATAGTCTCGAGCCCGCGATCGATCCAGTAATGGCGTGGCGCATATTAAATTGCCATCCGTACGTCACGCACGCGATTCGCCCGGGGCATTCCAAACCAGAGCCAATCAGCGACGACCGCAGACGACCAACCAGCGCATAGCGATGCCTCGAGGCTACGAAACAGCGTCCCGCACGGCTTCCGGGGCGGCGATGGCCCTCTCCTTCTCGCGAGCCGAAATCAGACGAACGGCGAGACCCCGATTTGTAAGGCACGGACGTGCGATCCACGTACGCCGGGCGCGAGATCCAGGTCTGCCATTCGTACTTCGCGCGTTTGTGCTTCAAGGCTGAGCTGGTCAACTGGGTGACTACCACCTGCGAGGGATTGAAAATGTCGACGACCGTTCGGGTGTTCGGCAAGGTCCCTCGACCTTGGACGTCGACGGCAAAACGGAAGGCTCCCGCGCGGGAGCTGCGAGGCACACGGGTGGATGACCAGTGTGCTGGTCCAGGGCCTGATTTGATTGGCTGACGCGCGCGCGAGGTGCGAGACCGACGAGGAATCGCACTGGAATCGCCCGATCGGGGTGACGAGGACAGCCAAGGACGCAGATGACCAAGGCACTGGGGAGCGGTGACGATGGGGGCGCTGGTACTTGAGAGGTGATGAGAGTGTGTGTGGTCGTGGCGATGACGGGAGGGCGGGCACCGGGCTTGGGGGGCGAGGTGGAAGAGGGCGGAAGTCGTCGACGAGAAGAGCAAAGGTTCGTGCGTGCCACAAAGGCTTAGGCATTGGCATGGGGTATCGCGGAAGGGACAAGCACAACAAGAGCAGCAAATCTGGACTGTAACATACATGCGACGACGACGGAGGACCGAATGATGGGATGCGGGCGTGGGTGTGCGTGGGTGAGCGTGGGTAGGTGTGAGTGTAGGCAGATGGATGTACACGAGCATGAGACCAGGTCTAGATGGGGCGGTGGACGTACAGTAAACAACAACAGCAACAACAACGGCACAACACGGTATACAAGGCGGCGCGGGGCGTGCCGCCGCCCGGCCGCAGGCTCACGGCGACTCCTGCGACTGCGCCGAATGCTCGTCGATGTGCACCGACGGCGTGTCCGCGACGACGAGGCGCGCCATGCGCTCCTGCATGAGCCCCCACTGCACCCACCAGTCGTCTGCCTCGTCCTCGGGGTCGTACGCGAAGATGCTCTCCACCGCCTGGATCATCTCCGCGCTCGGCTCCGCGCTCATCCCGTCCACGCTCAGCTCCTGGATCCCGCGCACCGCGCGCGCACGCTGTGCGCCGTCGCCGCCATCCGCGACCCCGGGGGGCAGCGATACCGCGAAGATGTTGCCGGACGCGGCGCGCATGACGGATTTGACGCGCTCGAGCCGGATCTCGGGGACTGCGTTGAGGAAGAAGTCGATTTGGTCGTGTCGGTGCAGGTGTGCGAAAAGTCGGCCGAGTACGGCGCTGTCGCCGACGGCCATCCCAGGCGCGTAGAGCGACCCGACCTGCGTTTGGGCCTGCTGAGTGACCCGAGAGGGGTAAGTGGACGAGGGACGGGCTTACGGGTATGGGATGCGCGGCCTCGCCGATGACGATCACTCGTCCGTCTGGGTGTACCCAGTCTTCGAGGAATGGCCGATTCACCATAGGTATGCTGGTAATCCTATCGGCCTGCTCCGCTACCTTGGCCAACCTACGCGGAAGTCGCTTTAGCTGCATCCCCGCCTGACCGAGGTCGACATCTGCGTACCGTGGGTCCCGGCCCTTGAGCACCTCCGTAAGCTGTTCCTTGGTCGAGAGGTGGACCGAGAGGTTCTCATCCCAGTACGCAGCATACACGAACAGGGCAAACATCGGTTCTGCCGTTTTCGGGTCTCTCTGCACGTACCTCCGGTCAATGGGGCTGTCCGTTACGATGCGGCGTGTGTCGCGGACTTACGATGGGAAAGCCGAGGGCCCCGTAGCCAGGGCCATACCATGTGAAAACCTTTCCCTGCACAGTCCGTTCAGCCGTCGCCAGGGATTCAGTAGCACTCAATTACCGATTCCCGAACTTGCTGCACGATGCTCTCGTCGCCCAGTGCCGTCAGCGCAGAATCAGGCACGACCGCACTGTAGGGAGAAGTCGGTTCACCAGTTTAGTGATAGGGTGCTTAAAGGAAACTTACTTGAAGAGCTGCATGCCCGTCGACTGCTCGGCGTCGTCCTCCTCGAGCGCTTCGAGGAGAAGCTTCCGCATGTGGTACTCGGGCACGTAGCATCCGTCCGCGCCGATAATGACGTCGCCCGTGACGACCTCGCCCGTCGAGAGCGTCACCGACGGTCGCTGTGCGTCTGGGGTGACCTTGACGACTTTACACCCGCTCCGAAGCGTCGCGCCGTGCTCCGCGGCGGACTCGGCGAGGACTCTGCGCATACAGTCATACTGGATTGGACGGAGCAGGGACGGGTTGTGAGAAGAGAAGAGAAGGGGATCTTGCCCGAAGGCGTAGGGTGATCACGTACGTGTATCATGAGGAAGTCGCCGCCGGTCTCCCCGAGGACCTCGTCCTCCCAATTATGTGAGCTAATCGGCACATCGAGGTCATCTTGACGAGGCCCGCGTATCGTGTGAGCATGTCTCCGCGACGCATCGGAGGGCCGTACGCACTGCACTTTGCGAAGAGGATGCCTCGGGACTTGAAGGCCCATTGGCGTAGACGGTCCTCCATCCCCCACCGATAAAACAACTTCGTCGCGTTCGGTGGTATGCGGCACCCCGCGCCTATCGGGGTCTGGATCGGGGAAGGGCGATTAGGCACGCCCCGTGGGCGAAGATGCAGAGGGATATGGATGTGGGAGGCGTACCTCGTCGAAGGACGGCATCGAGTCGAGAACGGTGACCTTGTGGCCGACGCGGGTAAGCGCGATCGCGGCGGAGAGCCCGGCCGTGGCGCCGCCGACGATGACGAACTCGATGGATAGGAAGTCGGGTCGCCGTTGTTGGCCCGTCTGGGAATTGTTGGCGTGTTGTGCGCGGAGGGTGAGTTGGAGAGACGTACCATTTTGTTTCGTGAATGGGCGTGAGGATTCCGTAACGACTGCTGGTTTGGTTCTTGCGTGCGCCTTGAGCTGGGAGGTGAGTGGGTATCTGCGCTGAGTGCGTGTTGGGGCTTGGTGTGTGCAGCAGGACGGGAACGGGTGAGAAGGAGCAGGCGAAGGCGAGGATGAGGGACGACGGGGGTGGGGTGCGATTGCGAGGGGATAAACTTATATACTGAACTATATTCCGAGTGTAAGCAGCACCGATCGCGACACGAGATCCAGAGAGGCCACTGAGATCGATCGTCTCCGACTCACCTCACACACAGCGGGCCTTCTTTCGCTCTGCCGTAGCGCGTTTATCCGCGTCCAAGCCCGCGGGCAGAGCTTGCGTTGACGCGGCATGGAAATGAAATAAAGAAGGGCTGCGCTACCTAGCCGTGCAGCGAAGTGGAGCGGGGGCGGGAGAGGGCGTTCCGCAAGAAACCACGGAGGGCTGGAGGATCAAGACCCGCTCGCTGAGGCGACGCCTCAGGGCCCCAGGCACGCCCGGTCGGCGCTGAGCACCGGGGGAAATTAGGCTTTGGAGATTGTGCACCGCGGTCTGCCACCGTCTGGACGGGAGGAACGGGACCAGAACTGGGACGCGCGCGCGGGACCGATGCGGACGGCCCGCAGTGCGCGCGGGGGCGCCGGAGGCAGACGGCACCGACGCAGGCCTTCAGAGGCCCCGTTCTGGACCGATGGGCCTGTGAGTGCCGATGCGCTATGCTCTTCTGGGGCGGGGAGTGGCTTGATGAGGGTGATGCACTGGACGGGCGAGGGCAGCGCGGCGAGACAGCGCGGGGGGATCAGGACGTGGCGGCCAACGAGCGCGCGGGTGGGCCGAGCGGCGGGCGATTGGTCGAGGCTAGAACGGCCAATGGGAGCGGGCGGGGGCTTCTCGGCGCGCGGATGCGTCTCTTGCCTGGGCTGCATGAGGGCGTGCGCCGCGTACCCGCGCCACCATCAGAATGGACTATCTCTGTCTGCGCGGTCGCCGTGCGCAGAACACGAGGGGGCACACATCGCGAACGACGCGTCCGGGGAGGAGGAGGAGGACGGAGAGGCCTGCGAAGACGAAGAGGGAGAGAAGACGAAACGGCGGAGGTTGCGCAGAAACGAATCGCGATCGGCGTCTTGTCCTCCGCCAAAGAGCCAAAAACGATAACCTTCAACCTTATGTCTGATAGACGCCCACGCATCCGCACTCAAACAACACACACACTCCGCGCCGCTCGTCTGGCAAGATATCGTACATTGTGACCGACTGCTTCTTCGTATTCCCACTAAGTAATCGTACACTATACTACACGATTGCCCAAAGAAATGGTCGAGACGGGAGAACGCCCTTAGAGACCGCCGTGCTCGCGCAGGTACTCCTCCGCGTGCAGCTTCGCCTCGTCAGACACGCGCGGGTCTGTCCGTGATGCGGTCAGCATCGGAAGCATTGGCTTTGGGTGTGGGCGAATACACATACTGTTCAGAGCAGCCTTGTAGCCCGCGTTGACGCGCACTTGGTGCTCGTCCTCGGTCACGCCCTCGGGCCGCTCGAATTGGTACCCGTCCGCCTCGAGGATCTCGCGCGCGTGCTGCTTCGCGCCCTCGCTCGTGTTCGGGTCTACGGGGATGCCCATGTCAGACATGGCGCGACAAAAAGAGAAACGATCTAGCACTCACTGTGCAGAGTGGCCTTGTACCCGCCGAGGACGCGGTTCGTCTCGTGACCGGCCTCGTCGGTGCTCCCGACGGGGTACGAGCCCGCGTCGCGTTCCTGTGTGGCAGAGGTGGTGGTGCCCATGCCCTGGAGACGCTCCTGCGCGCGCTCCTTGGCTTCCTCGGAGACGTTGGGGTTGTGGATCGCGGCCTTGAGACCAGCGGCGACGCGGCGTTCTGTCGGGCTCATTAGTGTCACGTGGGCGTGTGGTGATGGGAGGAAGGCATGCGTACCGTCGTGTCCGGACATGTCGGTCTATGCGTTGGGGATATAATTGATGGAAAGACGGATGAGAATGTGAGTTGTACGAGTCGTGGTTGAGTGAGTTGGTGAGTTGGGGTAGAGAAGAGAGACCGATTTATACGTTGTGAGGATATGCTGACGTCAGGTGCGCAGGGGCACCAGTACACCAACGACGCGCCAGGCCGCGCCACCTCGGTACGCCCACAACACGCCACGAGGTGGATACACAAAGAAAGCGAGTTTCCAAGTCGCCACTGAGCTCCCAGCTCTTGTCAAGGCGACTTCCGTCGGCGGCCACGGAGATTGCGTATGGCTGACGCCAGAGCACCACTTTCTGCGGGGCCTGTGCATCGGGCGGGTATGCGTGTACGTACTAGCCTTACGTCGGCACAGGGTCCCGATATCGGTTTGGTAGCGCACAGAGTACTCGCCAGCTGTTCTTGGAACTGTTGCTCGACGTCACTACAAGGCATCGCAATACTTCCTACCACGTCGCTTCACATCTTCAGGTTACGACGGATCTCTAGGATAGCGTGTCGTGTTCTCCATGTTTGAAAATCGTAGCGTTGGAGGAATCGAGGATGTGGGCGTGGGGCACGTGCCACTGTGTATGACCTTGTCATGGGTAGTGGTGTACATAAGACGGTCATACACATAGAGGTATGAACACAGGGTATAACCTGCACAAACCGCTAAGCACCAGAACCAGCGCGTACCACACGAGCATTGCGTGGACTTACAGAGAGGGGGTAATGAGGGCAAGAGATCACCGGTACTCAGTCTGCCCGGCCGTCCAGACCCTCCACAACGTCTTCGAGCTGCTCACGCACGAGGTCCACCCGCGCCCCCTCCTTCTCAACTGCACCGGTATGTAATAGCTTCAGCGCGGCACGAGCCGCTCGCGAGAACTCGATCGAGCGCTGCACGCTATCCTCTACCGCCGCGTCGGACGCCGGAGCAGAAGTGGCAGGAGAGGAATCCTGAGGGAGGAGTGCGGCGAAGTCGACGTCGGACGCGCGGAGGAGCGCGAGGTCGTGGAGGGTTGAGCTGAGCGGGAGGGGGTGTGTTGTTTTCGTGGTCGGCTTTGCGGGGCTGGTCATCGTGAAGGGCACACAAATTGGACTGGGAGGGCAGGGGTGGTGGTGGTGGTGGTGGTACGGAGAGTAAGTAAAGGGCGCTAACGGTAGGTAAGCCGCTTTTGAAAAGCCGGTAAGCAGTTTGTTACCAGAAGGCTTACCGGCATAGCAATTTAATAACATGTGGTAAGTCAACACTGACGGCAAGTTCGCTCGATCGTTGTCTGCTCCTCCGATGCAACATGCTCGTTTGCTGCCGTTTCGTCTCTCTCGACCGTCGTCTGTAACACGCGCCCTACGCTTTGGCTCTCCTCGACGACGCTTCACTGTGCTCGCGCTAGAGTCCTCCGCGGACGACACTTGTGCAGCCGTGGTCACCTCAGACCGCCAGATTCTCTCCAATGTCGTGGTGAACCAGCAAGCTTTGTGCGTCTCGCATAGCAATCCTGGGTCCCCACGCATAGTGATAATCGTTCTGCTCTCTCGCTAGTCTTGAAGAGTATGGTGGCATACATCCCTTCGTGGCACTGCACGCACACCAGCGCAACATGGCAAGCGCACTCGTCCTCTCAGCACCCGTGGCGGAACTGACCCCTTCCGCCTAGCCAGGGGCCATCCGGAAAGCTCTTAACGAGGCAAACCTGACCGTTAACGAGATAGACGGAATTGCATTCACTCGGGGTCCGGGTGCGTACTTGTCCTGCCCGCAGACTTGTACGCCGGCGCTCACTCTACCCTGCAGGCATCCCCGGCTGCTTGAGCGTATGCGGGAACGCCGCACGCAGCCTTGCCGCCGCGCTCAACAAACCCCTCGTCGGCGTGCATCACATGGTAAGCCCTATCCCGCTCTCAGTTCGTGCTGCCACTAACGGCCGCATAGCAAGCGCATGCACTCACGCCGTTGCTCACTTCGCCGCCCGCTGACCGCCCGGAATTCCCATTCCTGACGATCCTCGTCTCGGGTGGACACACGCTCCTCCTTCTCGCGACCTCGCCCACCGCCTTCCGCATCCTCGCGACCACGCTCGACGAGAGCATCGGGAACGCGTTCGACAAGGTCGCGCGCATGCTCGGCATCCCGTTCGGCGGCACCGCCCCAGGCGCCGCGTTAGAACGGTTTTGCGCGAGCGAGGATTTGGACGGCGAGAGTAATAGCGGGGGCGAGGAGGTCCCAGAGATCCACATGCCCCGCCCGATGCCGGGCCGCCTCGCGTTCTCGTACACGGGCCTGCACTCAACCGTGGAGCGCTTCCTGGATGCGCGGCGCGGCGAGCTGGATGCGCGGACGCGGCTGGGGCTCGCGCGAAGCTTCCAACGCGCGGCGGTGGCGCAGCTTGAGGCGAAGCTCGTGCTCGGCATGCGGTTGTGCGCGAGGGAGGGCATCCGCGTACGCAGTCTTGTGGTGAGTGGGGGCGTGGCGAGCAATCGGTACTTGCGGGAGCGGTTGCGGGCGTGTTTGGATGCGGAGAGCCCGGAGGAGCGGGTCGGGCTGGTGTTCCCGCCGCCGTCGCTGTGTACGGGTGAGTAAACCCTGGCTGTTGTGCGATGCGGGGTTTTGTGTCGCTGACGGTGTGTGGGTAGATAATGCGGTGATGATCGCGTGGGCGGCGATGGATAGGTTTCTTGCTGGGGACACAGACGAGTACTCGATCGAGTCGCGTCCGAAGTGGAGTCTGGAGGAGTTGGAGGAGACCTCGGCTCCCACTGAACAAGTACAGTAATAATAACTAATGCGACGAGATCACAGGGGCCTACCATGCTGCAGCCAAGTAGGCCGAGGTTACTACTCTCTGTGGTGAAACTGAGGCCAGACTCATGATGATTTCCGTTTTTCCTGGTGGTCAAGATTTCGCCATTCTTACGGTTGAATTTCACGCCCCAGGTCACTCGCGGAGGCAATAAACAACAAATTTTCTGCAATTTTATTGGCAGTACTACTAATCAGATGCGCCGGCAATTGCGCTCCACGAGCGAAGGGGATAACTTCCCGTGCGTTGCGCGTCGCGGAATTCTAGACGTCACTGTAGGACCCTCGTCAGTATGTACCGTCTACGCATAGCTGCTAAATTTCACTCACATTTTTCCGTCAAGCACGAATCCCCCTGCTGCCGATGTCGACGTACGCCACAGGTGTACTCTTGGTCGATGAACGCTATAAAACCTTCCGCGGTAGCTGGTCCCCTCCATAGCGTCCATCTAGAGACTCTTCAACGTCCGCTTCAAGCCAAGGAATCCGTCGGAATCTTGAAGGTGCGGAGCGCGGAGCCGTAAACGGATGTAAATAACATGAGTCTGGCGTGCGACGTAGGGCGTCAGTTGCGCGGCGGCGTTCCACGCCCGCTTGCAGCGACGCGCAAGCCATACCGGGGGCGCGTCCTCCGGCGGCATAGGTAGGATAGCTTGAGGGGGCGGTGCTCGTATTGTGGTGAGGTATGGTGAGCCGCATAATACCCCGGGTGATAGGCCTCTCGTCCGGGAGAATGCAAGCCCCTAGACATTGGGCTCAGGACCGCGGCGCGGGCCAATTCTCTGCTGGCTGGGGTATCGGTAGTGTGCGTGTGCGAGAGAGAATGAGAGGCTTGTCTGTCAGACGGGAGGAGTGGGAGGTGGAGCCCGTATGCTCCGGAAGGTGGGTTGGGGGCATCGCTGGTGAGTGCCGGTGGGGAAAGTAGATTGTAGGCGGGAGAAGTTCAGACTGGGTGGGGGTGCTGGTACTGCAGAGGGCTAAATTGACGACCTTCTTATAGGCCGGAACGTGCAGCAGAAGCTGTGGGCACAATGGTGGCGCTTTTGTGCATGGGACAGAGCGCCAGTCAGCCGTGGCCAAACTCGGACGTGCAAGCCCGCATTGTCCGTTTCGCCCACATAGGGGCACTTATTGTGAGGCTGGGGCCTGAGCCATGCCAGCTCAATCCGAGCCAACGTAGGGGCTATGTTCTTGAGCTTGGACAGACTCCGAGAGAACGGGATACGCAACTCCTACGAGCCCAGGCGGCTCAGGCTTGCCGGATATTTTAGAGGCTTGTTCACTAATTCAGCACGCTGTGCCCGCCTGTATAGGTCAGTAACATCTTGAGCCATTCCTTTCTGCAAGATTAACACGGGCGGATGGATCTGCCAAATCTCTGAATATAGTCAAACTGTAAAGTGCCGCCGACTCGGCCGGATCGATTCAGCATTGCGTAGGCTTGTCGTCTGTTGCTGTACCAAGTATGTCACCACTGCCAGCAGCAGGCTCTCGGACTCGGACTCACGCTCGGACCCAAGTAACTCCGGCTTACAGCTCTCACCAGGAAACAGATATCGGGTAATAGTATCCGTAAGATTATATCTGTTCCATGACACGGGTTTCGCTTTAGTTCCCTTTATCGTTCGGGCAAGATGGATTAACGCAGTCACAGGACGGGACGTTGGACGGCGACGCTTCTAATGAGTCGCGTGACGTCACAAAGTGACGGAACGCGATTTTTACCGAAAGAGGAAGGAGGGGCGAGGGACATTGCAGTCACGGTGTCAGTTGCAGTTGCAAGTTTGGCCGTCGTAGTTGCAACCCCTCAGCGACTCGTACCATGCGCGCCTCGGAGCGCAATTCCGTCTCCTGACGACCAACCACCATCTTCGTCGCCCTTTACGCATTTCTCTGGTTGCTTCTCTTTCTGTCGTCTGCCGTTCATAAAATTCAACCCAGTAGTAGGTTATGGGCGTGTCGGGGCTTTGGGGGGTACGTTGCGCAACTGCAATCGCGTTGATCCCAGGAGATTTCTGACCGTTATGTAACTGTCGACGTAAAGATCATAAACAAGGCAGCCGTCTCGCGCTCGCTGGCCCATCTCGCCGTGATTGACGGTTTCGACAAGAACGGAAGCAAGACCCGCTCCTTCCGCATTGGCATCGACGCTAGCCTCTGGCTCCGCCATACGGATCGCAACCAAAAAAGCAAGCTACAAGACCGCGGCCCTAATTGGGAGATTCGCACCCTCTTCGAGCGCCTCTGCAAACTCTCCAGGCATCCCTTCACGTTCCTCTTCGTTTTCGACGGGCGGTTCAGGCCCAAGCTCAAGCGTGGAAGCCGCGTCGGAAAGAGTGGGAGTCACTCTCGTGCCAAATACCTCAAGGAGCTCCTCGATATCCTTGGAATAGATTGGCGAGAGGTGCGTCTGCTATCGCGTACTACTGACAGTAGCCTATGCTTTTGCCCCTTACTTAAATTCTGTGTAGGCTAAAGGCGAGGCCGAAGTCGAGCTCGCTTACCTTAACACCAAGGGATACATCGATGCTATCCTATCCGATGACGTCGACACCCTTATATTTGGCGCGCGTATGGTCCTCAAAAAGTGAGTCCTCTTGGGTCCTGCTTTGGCGGATTTCGGACATCACGCTCATGCGGTTTGTCCGTCACCCCGCAGCGTGAGCCGCGAACTGACGGGGAACAAGAGTAACCCTGCGCGGGATGCTAATGGTAACGCCAAAGGTACGCACGCGACGATCGTAACTGCGCAGGCGATCAAGGATCACCCCGACGTCTCCCTCGACCGCGCGGGGCTCATTCTTATTGCTCTCTGCGCCGGCGGAGACTACGACAACGTGCGTCGTACTGCGAAACGCGTGTTATATTAAAATAATTGCTTACGGGCGCATGCATGGTAGGGCATCAAGGGACTCGGAACGACGATCGCGCACGCCCTCGCGCGCCTCGGGTATGGCAAACGCCTCCTCGACGCATACGAGTCCCTCTCCCCCGCCGCGTTCCAAGCCTGGCTTCCTCAATGGCGTGCCGACATGACACACGAGATGCACACCGGCGCGGGCGGCCTCCTCCCCTCGCGCTACCCCTCGCGTTCCATCCCTCACGACTTCCCACCGCTCGAGACTCTCGAGATGTACGCCCGTCCGACGATACATGAGGGCGACCACGGCGGGCCGGTCAAGGACCGCCGCGCGGTCGATTTGAAGGCGCTCGCGGGGTTCTGCGGGCGGATGTTCACGGATTGGGGCGGTCGGGAGGCGATCTCGAAGAAACTTAGGAATCTTGTGTATCCTGGGGTCGTAATGCTCGTCCTAAGAGCCGCGGCGGTCGAAGCGGACAAGAGGGAGGAGGACAGGCGGATTGCGGCGGGGCAGAGGCTGGGCGAAGTGCAATTGGGGGAGTGGAGGCCGGCCGTCGGGGAAGCGGTTGGGACACCTGAAGAGCTGGTGAGGAGGTGCATCGCGCCGCCTGGGAAGCGGAAGAGGGACAATGATGCCCAGATGGAGAGCATCCGGAGCGCATTTGTTAACAAGGGCCCGCTGGTGCGGGAGGCGCGTCTTGACATCGGGCCGGGCACGGGCGGGTCGCTCGTGGTTGGCGTGGTGGGGAAGCGTGAGCATGTGTCGACGGACGGGCTGTTGGAGTACCGCGTGGAGGTGTGTGTTCAGCAGATAGTGGCGGCCGTGGATAGCGGTATTGAAGGGAAGCGAGCGGGGTCCGCGGGTGGGTCGAAGAAGAAAGGGAAGGCGAAGGCGAATGAGAAGGCCAACCCAGAGCCTCCGAGGGGCGGCGGTGTCGGGTTCAACAAGTTGTACGAGGATACCGAAGACGAGGATGAACCGGGCGGCGTAGAAGGCCTAGAGCCAGAAGACCATGTTGTCGAGACCAGCGAAGACGGATTGGATGACGGCGAGACGTGCGAAGGGATACTCAGACTGTGGATACCCGCGATGGTCCTGCGCCATGTCGACCCCGAGCTCGTCACGGAGTTTGAGGAGGGGCGTACCCTGAGGAGAGCAGGTGCGAGAGCTGCTGCATCCGCGCCTAGGCTACCAGCAGCTGCTACCGTTCCAGCAGGGGAGTTGGGCATAGTTCCGCGCGTGGACGTCCAAGCGCGTGCTTTTGTCGCTGAAGCTAGGGACGCGCTGCGAGCTAACGTGAGGAAGCCTAGGACATCCACGTCGGCCAAAGGGAAAGGCAAAGCGCACGTAGTGGCCAAGGAAGCCTTGGACAACGACATATTCCGCGCGAACCCGGACGCGAGCGCTCTGCCCCCACGCGACGAGGTCGATGTCTTCGCGGAGTCGTCGCTCCCTCTCCGAAAGTGTGGCTTCGTCTTCACCTGGCCGGACCCTTGTGAGCCGGACGATCTTATCGTCGACACGGCATATCGGGACGATCTAGAGACGCAAGTCGACTATGCGAAGGTCGAGAAGGCGAGCGGGGGTGTATATCGGGAGGATGACGACGTGGAAACTGGGGTTCGGTCGGGAAGGGTCGCCACGTCTCGTTCTGGTCGTGGCGCTGCTGCCAATGGCCCGGGCGCGACAAAGGCGAAGCCAAAACCGAAGCCAAGACCGAAGGCTAAAGGCAAAGAGAAGGCGGATTCGGGCGTTCGTGAAGACTCGGAGGGCGCAGACAAGGCGAAGTCTAAGAAGCGCAAGCGGGTTTCGTTGCCCACAGAGCGAGATATCGCCGAGGGTGAGGGTGGTGCGCTTCCGGAGCCCGAGCTCGAGTGGAGCATGTTCAGCGATGAGCGCGAGCACCGGAGGAGGGAGTCGCAAGCCACGCAAAGGGACATCGGCGCGGCCACATCCTCATCCTCCCGTGCGCACACGAAGGGGAAGCAACGTGCGCTCGATTCGTCTCCGAAGCGCAGGAAAACCTGGCACGAAATCGAGCCTGGCGTCTTCGACGAGATCGACGAACTTGACATCCGCGACTCGTCTGAGGAGCCCGAGCTTCCGTGGAAAAGGACTCCACGGTTTTCTCCTCCCCCCGATAATCCGCCATTGCACAGGTCGCCTTCGCCCGTGTACGTACGGCATTCGTCTCCTGCTCCTGGGCCGCCGCTATCCTCGTCTCCCGCACCTACGCCGTCTCGGCGCAAGAGCGCGATCGACATAGAAGTGATCAGCATCTCGAGCGACTCGGATGACGATGAGGCGCCAGGCACAGGCGCGGGTGTGCGTGCGTCGGTCGTTTGCGACGAGTGGTGGCAAAAGCCGCCGTTCAACGGACAGCAGTCGTCGTATAGCCAGCGAAAAGCGGGTTTGTCACAGGACTCGCTCGCCTCTGCTGCCCGCAACAAGGATGGGTTGGAATCCTTCGGTTCACAGGCGGGGCCGTCGCGAGTTACCCCCAAAGGATCGCTGCGTGGATCATACTCCGTGAGGTACTCTAGGGACTTTTCGGTGTCGTCCTCTTCTCAGGAGAACACGCTTAGAGGCCCGGGTAGCGATGGCGCGTCCTTCGGAGATGCAAGTGCTTCGTGGAGTTGATTTAGGTGATATCTAGAGTGAGTAGTATAGTTATTGAATAAGCTATTACAGGTCGATACGATAGAGCGAATCGTGACATTATAGTACAAGGATATAGGTGCTTGCAGAGTTTTCGTCCCAAAATTGGACTTGAATGACTGTCATGCTGAATTCTACTCATCTTATTCTAGCGCGAGTCCGTTGCCAGTGTGCCCGCTGGCCTGGCGCGAACTCGAACTTGAAACCCTCAGGCTCCGGCATTTTGGACGAATATCCCCCCGGATAAAAATCGGGACGCCGTGTTCGGTGCACGCCAAATGTGAGGACCTATCGCTCCCATCGAGGACACAAGGTGGAATACCGAAGAGACCCGCCGCTCCAGAGCTCGACTGAAATTGAACGGTCCGATACGGAGCGAAGTAACGACGGCACGGGGTGCAGAGGAGTGGAACAGGGCGCCCCTGGGTGGACACGTTGTGGACGAGGCCCCGGTATGGAATCTGCCCCGGAACGAGCCCAACGCCTTCAAGTTGGCAGCCTCGGATTGTCCATCCCGTTGCCGTCAAACTTCTTCACATACAACTGAGGGGATGAACTGCAGGGACGGCTTGGCCTTCCTGGAGCAGTGAGAACGAGGAAACCACGCACCATTGCGTACACATTCGCATGCTATGGAGGCGTTCAGGTCTAGCTTCGTTCGAGTGACGCTCTTTTGTGTGGACTGGCGTCTCATTACGGCTCAGTTCGGCAGCGTTCACTGCCTTGGGTATGAAGGAAAAAGCGAGGGCGGATGACCAAGGTCCGCTCATGATACATGCGTACGCATGCATGGACGGCCAGTCGAGGGGTCCTTTTACCGACCGACATTACCTCGGGGCGAACAGAAAGAATGATGAGCACTGTCATCAAGCGCCGTTTGCCTCATATTTTCACATGAAAACTGGCGCTAAGAAGCCCACGGGAGGGCGCCGATGGGGACAGGAATGGTAATGCCAGATCCGCGGGCCCGAGTACGTGAGTGGCGACACGCTGTCGAGCGACAGGTCCATGCGGACGGTATTGAAGGTAGGGGGAACAGCAGCTTGGCAGTGGATGCCGGAGGTCTAGTAGGCGCACACCGTGACATTGAACGGGTGGTCCGGACAGTTAAGGCATGGTGGAGGGTCGCTATTCACTGGCTTGTCAGCGGTGGGCTTAGGCTTGTCGTTGAGGCATTTCACTTCTCGGGGTCGGTATTCGTGCGCGCCCAGCTTGAATAGTGTCTCCTGGACGTAAACTTCTTGAAGCCCAAGTTGTCTGGGCACCAGTATTCCCTCATTTCTTCGACGTATCGTCCACTATCAGGTCCGCGTGCTGTAGTCACTACGGAAGCGTAAGAGTGGATAATTTGATCAAAGGACACGAGTGTGTTTGAGCGTTGAACGACTAGGAAGCATCCCGCGTGTCCTCTAACACCACGCGCTCTTTCAAGTTATTGCACCATTCATGTTTTGGGGTTCGTTGGCGGCACTTTGCCACCACCACTGCTGTTTTTTATCCTTGTGTGATCACCTCTAGAATACGGAGGCGCGCGCTCCAGCTAGTATCGATGCCCTGTCGCCCGCATGGATTGCGAACAGCGTCTCAGCGGAGCCTTGTGGACGGGATGGGAGAACGTACGGGGTCGGAATGGTCGGAATATGTCGGTTAGCTTCTCCAATTGGCTGACGGCGGTAGCACATTACAGTTACGAAACACGAACCCCATACGGAACACAACACACGTCACCCTGAAAAACGCAGGCTCCTAGCCTCTCTTTGCCGTCCGCGCGCATGAAGACAGTGTTCGAATGCACCTCCATCGCGCAGACCTTTACCCAGCGGGCGCGACGACCGCCACGGCCTTAAATCGTGCCGTACACGGGCTTGCCGTCTATGACCGTTGCGACGACGCCCGTAGAGAGCACACTCGCGGCGGGGACGGTCATGATATCTTGTGAGAGCACGACAAAGTCGGCGTATTTGCCAGGCGTGATCGAGCCGAGTATGTCCTCGGTGAAGGACGCATATGCGGGGTCGAGCGTCATCCCTGCGGGTGTGACAATGCAGCGTGAGTACCGGGGTGAATGTGTGGGCGTTACGGGAAACGTAAAGAGCGAACAGGGGAGGACACCACAAACACGAAGCGGAAGGGAATGCGGCGTACCTTTAAGCGCTTCGAAGCGCGTCATACGTTGTTCTGGGAACCTGGTAGCCGTGCCCGGAGGTTAGCGCTGGCTACCAGTTTGTTTCAAAATGTAGGAGTGGGAGGGACATACCAGCCGCCGGGCCCGTGCGGGGAGGTGCCCTCAGGTGAGACGCGCGTTATGGCGGCATAGAAACCAGCGAGGGGGTTCATATCCTCAACGGGGAAGTCGGAGCCGAGTGTGATGCGCGCGCCATGGTCGATGATGCTCCGGAACGCGTAGAGGCCCTTGACGCGCTCGGGGCCCTGTGCGTGGAGTAGGGAGACGATGAGCAATGCGGAGATTAAGCCGCATAGTACGTCAAGGGGGACGTACGAGGCGGTCCTCCGCGAACCACATGTCACTAATTCTGTCAGTTGGGTGACGACGTCAGCGTCGGGAATTAGCGGTGGGACGGGCGGGGGACAGTACTCACGCGTGAGTGGGCTGGACGCTTGCAATAACTGAGTATTCATTCGGGAGGCAATCGCAAGGGGCATGGTTGAGGAGCGGTCACACGAGGGGTGGCAGAAATAGTGTAACTTACCGCCTAGATCGCCAAAACGCGCCATATCCTTCTGAGCGAGAATCTGAGCATGCTCGAGCCGCGGGCGCAGCGCTGTGACGTTCGCCTTCGCGAGCGCAGCTTCGAAAGCGTCCAAAACGACGCCGTTGGCGCGGTCTCCGATGGCGTGGACGTTCTAAGCAGTTGGGCGGGTCAGTTACGCCATCCAACGCGGGCGCACAGGGAGAATTTATTTGTCTTACCACCTGCCAGCCGTCTTTCATGAATTTTGGAATAACGTCGTTCAGCGTCTCGGGGGAGGTACGGAGGAAGCCGCGCGTCTCTGGGTTGTCGGCGTATGGCTCGTAGAGCTACGAAATAGGGCGCAACGGCCCACCACCAGTAAGCCGCAGGGGACGCAAGATAGCGCGTTAGGCCTCTCCCGGACTCACAGCTGCTCCACCTGATCTCAAAGCGCCTGTGGAAGCAAAGTGCGTGAGAGGCGACTAGGGATGATTGACGATGGAAGATGACTTACCGTCTGCGAAAATCTTGACACTGCGGACGCTGAGGCGATTGTTACCCGCCCGGACAATCTTCCCGAAGGAGTCACCCCAGTAGGCGGCTGTCTCGTCGAAATACTTCATGCCGTAGACGCGAATCTATATGGGCGCGAGAAGCGATCGATGAATATCGCGCGCGCGGCGGAAAATGAATAACTTACCGGCAGTTCACTCGACTGCGCTTCTCTAATGCAATAGATGAGCGCCGAAGGGGGTTGAGTGGTCTCGAGACTCACTTGCGGAAGAACTCGAGAGAGATTGGGTTGAAGCCGGCGTCATGCACGGCGGTCAAGCCCAGCGAGTGCGCGTCCTTGACGGTGGACGCGAACCGCTTCTGCAGTTGCTTGTACGTTGGTTCAGGGCGGATGATCAGGTCCTGCGCGTTATCGAGGAATACGCCTGTCTTGCGGGTCAGCGTCGAGAGCATGGGAGTGATGCTTGAGAACATGAAGGATGAGCGGGGCGCGTACCTGTGGGCTTGCCGGACGGGTCTCGAACGATCACTCCACCTTCGACTTCGTTGGGGAGTTCAATCGATTGGAGGACCGCCAGCGACACCCAGAGCGCATGACCGTCTTTGCTTTGCAAGACGATCGGGCGGCCAGCGACAATGGGGTCGTTTTCGAACGCATGCTGTGAAGTGCACGTCAGGCGCGACAGGAGGCGCCGGCGGAGGTGGAATGACGCACGTAGGTCGGCCATTCTTCGAGCAGCCACTTGGTGTGGTCCCAGCCCCAGCCTTCGACGAACTTTGTCTTGTCGTCTAGGATGTCCGGGTCCGCTTGAATGTACGTTCGCACGCGGTCCACGGTTTCTGCAGGAATGGTTACGGCAGTGTGTGAACAGAAGGCGGACGGAACTTGCCGGAAATGCTCTTGGTGCCTTCGAGAGGCATCTGCTTCGTGGCGCCGTACTCAAGCACATGTGCGTGCGAGTCTGCGAATTAGAGTTGTAGCCTACAGGTAATCAGACAGAAGCGGGAAGATGATACTAACCGCTCAGGCCCGGAACGACGATCTGGCCTGGTTTGAGAAAGCGCACGTGTGGGTGGCCTGGGGTTGTGTCGCGCCAATTGGCTAGTATGTGATCTGTCGCGGCCGGGGAAGAGGTAAAGGACCCGATCGGATGGATCGGCCACGACGACGGACGCACCGAGTGATCCGGTGGATGTAAACTTGGACCCATTTACGACGAGACATTGAGCGCGGGGGTTTTGCTCATCAAGAGTGTAGATCTGTGCGCCTTCGCGGGAGCAAAGCGCGTAGGCTTCGGAGAGAGCTTCGGGCCCCAGGAGGGAGTCACGCTTGGTGTACACGAAACAGAGGGCGATAACGAGGGACGCCGTGAGGAGAAGCCAGCGGGTGGGAGCGGCGGCTTTTCGAGAGCCCTGAGAAAGGGCTGGGGAAGGGGTGGCGGCGGATGGGGAGGGCGAAGGGGAGGGCTTCTCCGTGGACATGCGTTTGCGGAGGGCCGAGTCGTCGGGGGAGGACATGTCGATTTCGTTTGGAGGGAGGCTAGAAAGGGTGGAGGGGTGAGCGAGGGTTGAGAACTATATGTAGTGGGGCGGCATGAGAAAGTACGGGCCGGGGACGAGGCTTCTGAACACTGAGCACCGGAAAAACCAAACAGATTAACAAGGCGCGCAGAGGGTTGCGCCGGATAAAAGAGGGGCTCAAAAGTAGTCAGGGGAAGCGAACCGCCTGTGAGGCTGATATTTGCGGAAATGTAGCACGGAGCGGGTGGCGAGCGCCAGACGAGAGTTGAAGTGATTAAGAGAGACGCCGGAACAAGTTGGAGACGCTCGGGAACGCGCAAGGGCGCTAAGGGGTTAGCGCTCCGGCGATGGGCGAAGTCATAAACGATACATTGCGGTGTGCACAGGGGTGGTGAAATGATGGGATCAGGGCGAGAGCGTCGCTAGTGGGACGATGCTGAGAGAACGGGAAGCGGCCGGGAGGAGGAACGCGGGACGTTGGAACACACCTGGACGAATCTGAAACGTCAAGGAGGTCAGAACGTGGAAAACAGATAATGTCAAGAAAACCTGCGTCGTATAATCGGGCGTGGGGGCGACCTGGGAGGTGCACGCGAGAGACGCGGGCGTGGGCGGATTCCGGAAAGCGACCTCGCAGCGGTGGACCTACAACTCACCAGACCCTCTAGACGCCCGCGCGCCGGCGGCGTGAGTGCGGGCGTGATGCGTGACATGGTGTCACAGCGGCCACGTCGCGTGTGCCTCGGCCACGCGCACTCCTCAGCCACCGACGCCTCGTCCCCCCCTCCTCGTCGTCCTCGCCGTCCTCGCCGTCCCGCTCGTCGCCCAGCTCGTCGTGCTGCTGCCTGTGATCCTCCGCCCGCCGCAGCCGAACGACGACGGCCCTGTCTGCGTGTGAATGCCGCTCCACGATGTTCTCCGCCAGCGATTCCAGCCGCTCTCCTCCGCGGTCACTTCCAACCGCATCTTCCTCTACGCCGTCTTCAGCCTCTTCGCCGTAGTTGGCACCATTGCCAACGCCTGTCGCGCGCACTCCAACTTTTACTCTGTGTCTATCTACCTCTCCAAGAGCAGTCGCAGCGTCCTGGTCCGTGTCCTCTTCCCCCAGTCCCCGCGCACGCTGCTCATTATTCCTCTGCCAGGTGCTCGCCAACTTTGCCTTCCTCTGTGCACTTCTCTGCGGCCGAATATTCCAGCGCATCTTCTTTGGCCCTCTCCAACCCCGTGAGGTTGAGGTATGTCCTCCGCACCCTTGTCCCTTGCCGTTTCCAACCCTTCCCGCCAGCGTTTGTACGACCAAACATGGATGTTCGTAACAGAGTCTCTCCTGGCCTTCACCATCTTCCGCGACGAGTTCGATGTCCCCTTCCTCCTCATGTTTGGCTTCCTCCTCTTCGTCAAGTGTTTCCACTGGCTCATGGCCGACAGAGTCGAATCCGTAAGTCTTGCATACTCGTCTGCCGCTCCCTCCCTTCACCTACACCTTGCCATCCCCAGATGGATCAGACACCGTACCCCGGCCCGCCCACCTTGTTTCACATTCGCATAAACGGCCTCTTCGTCGTTCTCTGGGCCATCGACATGACCATGTTCGCCTTTGCCGTAGAGAGCACCCTTACCAATGGCGTCGGGGGTATGGTCCTTTTTGCGAGCGAGGCACGTCATATTCAGATGTCCTCGACGTGACCTTTGCTGACGCCGCCATCAGTATTCCATCCTCCTTGCTAGTGCCCTCAACGCCATGCTGCGCTATGCCCTTTCTCTCCTTGATCTCCGCCGAGCGCGCACCCGCGGAGGCGAGAACGCGCCGCCATGGGAGAATAAGAGCATGTACATCTTCTACATCGAACTGCTCACCGGTAAGCTTTGTATCCTCTAGCTCGAATCGGTTTCATTGCTAAATTCCTATCGTCATTTCTAGATTTCCTCAAGCTCGCCACGTACATGACGTTCTTCATGATCATTCTAACCTTCTACGGCCTTCCCCTTAACATCATCCGCGACGTCTTCGTCACTGCGCGCTCGTTCATCACCCGCCTCCGGGCTCTCGTTCGTTATCACAATGCGACGCGCGACATGGATCGCAGGTACCCCGACGCGACAGAAGCTGAGTTAGCCGAAATGTCCGATAGAACATGCATCATCTGCCGCGAGGAGATGCACTCGCGTGCCGCCGCTGGCCAAACGGAGCAAGGCGCAGACGCCGATCGGCAACAGCAAACTCCTTTGCCACCTGCCGATGGCCCCAACATGACGCCCAAAAAGCTTCCATGCGGGCACATTTTTCACTTCCAGTGTCTCCGCTCTTGGCTCGAGCGCCAGCAGAGCTGCCCCACCTGGTTAGTACCTCGCTTCTCGCAGATCCACGCGGTCTCGCGGATCTCTGCTCACACCCTCTATGTAGCCGTCGCACGGTGCTCGAGAACAACACGCCACAGAACGCACGCCAGGCGCCGAATCAAGGACAGCAGGGTCCGGCCCCTCCCCAGCCTGGTGCCGCCCCTGGAGCTCAGCAGCAGGGCCGACCCGTTGCGAACGGCCCCGTAGGATGGGTCGGCCGTTTCTTCGGTATTCCTCAGGCTCCAATACTCGACAACCAGTTTCCGGGAGCTCAGGGTCGATTGCCACAGGGTGCGCCTGCGCCTCCATTCCAGCAGCAACAACACGCGCTACCCAACGGCGGCTGGGTGGGCCCTGTCCCGGGGCAGGCGCCACCGCCGCCACCGCCGCCCGGGTTCTTCGACCCTACGCAGGCGTGGCAGCATCATCCGGGTGGGGGTCAAGCATTTGCCCCACCGCCGTTGCAGCAGCCGCCGGTGTTCAATGGATTCTACGGTCCCGGACACGCTTGGCAGCCGTGGGGCGATCCGCGCTTGTTTGGTCAGCAGCAACAGCAACAACAGCAGGACGCCGCCGCGGGGACGCCACCAGCACAAACCCACCAGCCTCCACACCCACCGCCTGTCGCAGCGCCAACTGGGGTTACGGAGGGCGACGCGCAGGCCGGGGGAACGATTCGAAATGGCGGGACGTCGCAGGCGCCGACGCCTACACCTACAACTGCGCCTACCCCGTCCCCTGCAGTGTCGTCCAGCTCAGGCTCAGAGGCGCGAAATGGAGGTAATCAGACACTTGATGCGCGACACGCCGCTGCGCTTGCGGCGCTGCGGCGTTTCAACCCAGCGGCTGCTGCCTCTGCCGAGGCGGCCATGTCTGGAGGTCGCGCGCCCCAATCGGAAACGAATGCGCCTCCTGTGTCCTCATCTCAAGCCCCTTCAACGGCGACGCCGTTGTCTACGCCCGCGGCCGGACCATCCTCGGCGCCCAACACGGCGCAAACTTCTTCGGCTCTCCCGGCGCTCGTACCACTGTACGATACAGGCATCGTTCAGCCGACGCGTGTCCCCGGGGCGCACCACCCATATTATACGCCGTATAACCCGATTTACCGCCCATCCGGGGCGCGACCGCCATCGGGCTCGCAACGGCCCTCCCTTTCTGCGCGAGCGACGCGCACGCCGCTCGCGCAGCTGCCGCCGACGCTGACAGAGGAGCAGCTCGCACGGCTTGATCGGCTCACGAGGGATGCGATCGATGAGCGGCTGAGGGTGCTTGAAGGCGTGTCGGGCGCAGTGTGGAGGTGTATGGAAGAGTTGACGAGGGTGAGGAGCGTGTTGCCGGTGCAGAGCACGAGGAGGACCGGCGCAAGCGCGGAACAGCAAGCCCGAGGGTCAGCGTCGGCGTCGGCGTCGACTGGGTCTGGGTCTGAATCGAGCTCGGGATCGGGCGCGAGCGAGGCAAGCACGAGCGGAAGTGGAAGTGGAAGTGGGAGTGCGTCGGTGGAGTCGAGGGATGGGACTGGCGAGGCTGCTGGAACAGACAGCAGCGCAGCTCCTAGTGAAGACGGGTCTGCGCTCTCGGACGGCGAGGCTTTGGATGTGAGTGAGACTCGCCGTGGACACGCTCTGGACGAGTGAGTGTCACCGTCACTTCGTAGCGATCCTACAGTGTCTTCGAGAGTGAGGGCGGAGCCATGTAATTATCACACGGAGAATATTATGTACAATATCACCCCGACTCGGACAGAGGTGTCGGGATCAGGGCTGTATTCAGTAGAGTGGATGTAGCCAACTACTTCTGTGAGAGTAACACTTGCGTGCGTTGGCGCACAAGTTCTGGATCGACGCTTGACTTGTCGATTTGGGTGTAGAAGGCCTTAAAGACCTGCCCGAGAACCTTTTGCGCCGGTCCTTTTGAAACCGCTTCGGAGATAGTGGGACTTGCGATGACCTCCGTGAGCACGCGGTCGATGTCCGCTTGGGGTAGAAGAGGAGGTAGAAAAGCGTGGAGAATGGCAGCTTCTTGGTGCTCCTTCTCTGCGAGGTCTTGGCGTGCAGCTTTTGTGAATTCTGCCGCGGCGTCCGTCTGTAATTTGAACAGAGTGCGTGTGAGCGTGCGAGTCGAGAGCGAAGTGAGGGAGCTTACTCGGCGCGTTGCGGCTTTGCGCAGGATGCCAATAACGGCTGAGGGAGGAGCCGTACCCGACGCTGCCTTGTCAGCGGCGTATACTTCGGAGAGAACAGACTCCAGAACGCGCGCGCAGTGTCAGATGGGTACAGCGTGGACTAGTCGTATACTCACGCGAATGGTGGTCGACTTGACGGTGTCTTTGCTCTATCAAGTATAGTGACGTCACGGGTGCCCATCGACTAGAACGCGAGGACGAGGAACGTACCTTCATGGCCTCTTTCAGCTCCTGCATAAGACGGGGGCGCACATCTATGTATGCACAATTAATTACGTGTTCGCTTGAGATGGAGGGCCGGATAGCAGAGACCGGGCGCACCGAGAGCATTTGAACTGGAGAACCGAGGGAAGAAAACGCGTGAACGTTGTGCAGACTTGAGCAAGGGTGTCGCGCGCGAGGACCGTCGGAAAGATTGCAACATAGCAGAGACAGTAAGAAAGCTCAAGCTCAAGCCGAGGAACCGCTAACTACAGGCTAATCACCCAGTATTAATGGATTCGAGTGTGAGGAGGACAAGTGCGGAGGCGCCCGTCAATCGTCAATGGTGGGACGGGCGCTTGTACCACATAAATCCGAATCTTTTCGGGTTTCTCTCCCATAGGACGCAGGATTGTCTAACCCTAAGTACTAAGTTCGTCCCGACCCCGATGGAGTGTTACAACTGCCAAGCTTTCGGCCACACGGCCAAGGCGTATCCACGCGCCGCTTCTTCCCGTCGAAAAGACAGTCCCCTCCCAACCATCGCTGGCCCGCCTCGCGGGACATTTTAGGTGCACTCGGGGTCCTAACATTATAAATGAGTGTCTCCGGTGCGACAAACACAATGTAATGGGCGGGGGCGGAACAAGGCCAATGGGGGATGGAGTTTCCTCCAACCCGCCCCATTTCGCCCCCTTATAAGGGCTCATCAGGGCTGTTCCAGTTAGTGATCGGACTTACCAATCACCGATGCACCGGGGAATGACTCAGATCTTAAGTCCGGTGCACCAGGGATTAACGACTAAGTTCCGGAGGCCGGGCGCTGCGGAGCGGCGGCCGGATGTCATAACTGCTTACTGCCGGCGGGCCGAGCTGTTATCACATGCTAATTAGTAATGTCTCTTACCCCATCACCGGTCCGGGTCGGTCCGGACCACGTGGCGGCGGACGAGCGCCAATACCACGCGAGGTGATGTAATAGCTGGATGTCTCACGGTCCAACTATTATGTCAGCCCGAGATGCCCGAGATGCCCGAGACACCCGAGGGAGACGGGCGCTTAGGACTTATACTTTTTGGGTATCTGGGGCGTGCTCTAACTTATGGTTCAATGCGCGACATTGAGCGGTCGGTTGGGTTCTTGCTTAACGAGGTTTGCCGTTCCGGGCCCACTTGCCGTTCGGGCGGTGCTTATGACCTTGCGAGCATTACAGCTATCGTTAGACTCCGCCGCCGCCGCCGGTAGGCGGCGGCTTTAGAGCCACGACGTCGTCAGCGTTTAAACTTACCCCCCGGTTCCGTACCGGCTAGTGGTGGGCGCTTGCACGCCGAGGGGTGAAGAAACCTGCTAAGAGTCCTCGTGCCGGCCAATGATTGGTCGACGCTCGGTACTGTCCAAATAAGGGAGTTAGCCTTATTTGGACCCGACGTACCGTTAGGGTTCGGTTAGAGTTAGGGTTAGAGTTAGGGTTAGTGTTAGCTAATTAGCTGTTAACCTCCGATTAACGTGTTAAGTTAATATAATCAACGTACGGTTAGGTTTAGGGTTAGACCGCTAAACGCGGCGGTGAGAGCCGTCGTTTGTTGATAACTATCGTTAATCTTTTGGTACGAAACTTGTAAACTTGTTCTTTTTGTCGCGCCGCATCTAATAAGAGTAGAGGCTGTGGCGTTCGAGGTGGCCAGGTTAGATAAGTCAACGTTTTTAGTCGACTGAACCCGCACCGGGCGGTCCCCTCAGTGGGAACCCAACTTGGTTATTTCAACGGTCGACACCATGCGGGTGCCTCCCAAATTTAGGTGCCTCCAAGGGGCTCGGCCTGGGGGTTTAGGCCAGGTTGCCTTAATGGCTTGCAAGGGCCCCGCCAGCGCCGAAGCGCAACGACTATTAAGTCGTCGGGGCCCGAGCCAACTACGATGCATATTGCAGGTATCAGATTTGGACGGATCCACGTCTAATAACACACAACATACCTGTTCGAGTTGGTTTGAGTTTAGAACAGAGGTTTATCTGGGCTCGAAGAGCGCCGGTTAATGTTGTCGCGGTGATCCAGCCTATACTGTAAGTATGGGTTTGCCGCGGGTTCACTAGGTCCGGCTGTAGCTTCATTAGTCTCTTCATCGGAGTTTATAGGTGATCCGAATTCTCCACCTACTGGATGCCAGTGGGGGTCCGTCGTCGGCGAAGCCGGCGGCGTAGAGATTTTCTCATCGAGCTTTTGGAGTACGTGTTTTTTCCAAAGATTAGATAAGTCGAACATGTTACGAGTCCGTTTCCGGCTAGTAATCACTCGACGATTTAGAATATTAATTTTTCGAAGATCTGGAATCAAGATCTCACCGCCGAGCCCGTCCGGTACCCAGGTTTCCAGGTCCGAGCGGACGTCGAGGCTTCCCAAGTCCCTCGTCGGTCGAGGCCATTCAACGTTGGTGTTGACCGTGTTGAGGCCGAGGTCGGCACGTCGATACCATTCCCTCCAATATTCTAACATTACGTCTCCAAGTTTCGTAGCGGAAAAGTAATTCCAGGCCGTGTTATAATGTGTTTTAAGGACGAGAACGCCCTCGCTTTCACCGTTTTTGGGTTCGCTTTTCTCACTCAAGCGCGTTTCCCAGCGTTTCTCGAAGTGTTTCCGATTCCACGCCATAACAAGGTCTTGCGGATAACCACGATGAACGTAGAGAGCTACCAGTTCTCGTACGCTGTCAACATAACCTGATCGAAGGCTATTCAACGTGGCTAACCGTGACATCTCGCCAATAAAAGTCCCGCGTTTGACGTCGAGCGGGTGGCCAGATATCCAAGGAATTCTTTCCATGTGGTTTTTCTCTTTACGATACGGCTTCCATTGAAGCGCCCTCTGTTCGTCGAAGTAGAAGGTCGCATCAAGGAAGTTGCACCGCCATTCTGAGGATTCCCACAAAATTTGGCAGTCATCGAACGCTATTTTTTGTTCCATGTATTGTCGTGCACTTAGGGTTAGGGAGGGGGAGCACCGACGCCGAAGGCGGAGGTGCGACGTGTACACTGGGGGCGGGGGCGAAACAGACAACGGTGGTTGGAGTCTCCTCCAGCCACGACCGTTTCGCCTTTATACGGCTCATCAGGTCTGTTTTGGTTAGTGATCGGACTTACCAATCACCGATACACCGGGGAATGACTCAGATCTTAAGTCCGGTGCACCGGGGATTAACGAATAAGTTCCGGAGGCCGGAGTATCGCGACGCGACGCGATATCCGGATGTCGCGCGCGACTTATGTCGCGGCGGTCGCGTCGTGCGCGACATGCTAATTAGTATATCTCTTACCCCGCGACAGCCTTTGAAGTCGATTTCAAGGTCGCGCGCTCACTCGGAGCAATACGCGATATGTCGCGTCGCGATCGCGACCAGGTCTCTGGTGGTCGCGTCGCGATGTTAGTTCTAAGAGTCGCGTCCCCGCGCGATCGCGTTGGAGTACGTCGCGACGGGCTACCGGCTTTAATAGAACTTGACTCTAACTTATGGTTCGTAGCGCGACATTGTCGCGGTCGGTTGGGTGCTTGCTTAACGAGGTTTGCCGTTCCGGGCCCACTTGCCGTTCGGGCGGTGCTTGTGACCTTGCGAGCATTACAGCTATCGTTAGACTCCGCCGCCGCCGCCGGTAGGCGGCGGCTTTAGAGCCACGACGTCGTCAGCGTTTAAACTTACCCCCCGGTTCCGTACCGGCTAGTGGTGGGCGCTTGCACGCCGAGGGGTGAAGAAACCTGCTAAGAGTCCTCGTGCCGGCCAATGATTGGTCGACGCTCGGTACTGTCCAAATAAGGGAGTTAGCCTTGTTTGGGCTCGACGTACCGTTAGGGTTCGGTTAGAGTTAGGGTTAGAGTTAGCTGTTATAATTAGCTTTTAACCTCCGATTAACGTGTTAAGTTAATATAATCAACGTACGGTTAGGTTTAGGGTTAGACCGCTAAACGCGGCGGTGAGAGCCGCCGTTTGTTGATAACTATCGTTAATCTTTTGGTACGGAACTTGTAAACTTGTTCTTTATCGCGCCGCATCTAATAAGAGTAGAGGCTGTGGCGTTCGAGGTGGCCAGGTTAGATAAGTCAACGTATAGTCGACTGAACCCGCACCGGGCGGTCCCCTCAGTGGGAACCCAACTTGGTTATTTCAACGGTCGACACCATGCGGGCGCCTCCCAAATTTAGGTGCCTCCAAGGGGCTCGGCCTGGGGGTTTAGGCCAGGTTGCCTTAATGGCTTGCAAGGGCCCCGTAGCGCCGGAGCGCGACGACCACTAGGTCGCCGGGGCCCGAGCCAACTACGATGCATATTGCAGGTATCAGATTAGGGTTAGGGTTAGGGTTAGGGTTAGGGTTAGGGTTAGGGTTAGGGTTAGGGTTAGGGTTAGGGTTAGGGTTAGGGTTAGGGTTAGGGTTAGGGTTAGGGTTAGGGTTAGGGTTAGGGTTAGGGTTAGGGTTAGGGTTAGGG